>CAJGYO010000007.1:84970792-85570792 GCA_904845875.1 Miscanthus lutarioriparius | reverse complement strand
CTCTAAGTGAAGGCTCTAGTTGCGAAGGCGCTGGAGGAGCAATGACTGTCTATGGAGCCACGGACATTAATGGCGCCGCTGAGAGAACTGACATTAGTTGGCAGCCCTTCGAAAGTTCCTAGCAGCCAAGATTCCACTGCAGTCACATATGGGAACCAACTAGTTGCACCTTGGTGTTTCTCAGCGCCCGACAGAACATTGTGATGGAGGTGGCAACGGGTGTGGCACATCCTCCCGATGGCTTACACCACAATAATAAGTTACCGCCGGACTACACTAGGGTCAAGGTGCATACCATGAAGCCTGAGTTCATGCAGTGGAGGATAGACTACGCAACTCCCGAGGGGCTGGTGTTACTCAGAGATGTAATGGGGCAGTTCATCCTCTGGCACAAATGGGACATTATATTGACTGCTTCTTCTCCGCCTCCCCCTCTCTCAAATTTGGAGCGAGTTGTTGAGGACGGGGAGATATTTTCACCATCTCATGACCACCACATTCCTGAGATGCCACATTCTTCCCCGCCTCCTAGCGAGCATGTGCCTGATAAGCCACAACCTTCTCTAGCTCATACCGAGCAAGTGCATGATGAGGTGCCATAGTCTTCTCAACAAGCGCAGTCGATACATGAACAACGAGTACCTCCTAAAGAAGGTGATGCACAAGAAGATGAGGACGTGCCTGAATCCAATCACCATAAGGCCAATTTTTGTTCCGATGAAAGACGTCTCATCGGTGCACAAGTGGTATGCCCATGACCAGTTCAAGCCTGAGAACCAAATTAAAAAAGTCCCAACACGGGCTTCTGAGGAGGCCGTCACTAGCAAAGTCCACCAAACAGCAAAGAAGTATCCAAATGTTGATGCCATCAAATGGTCAAAGGATTGCCCGAAAACATATGAAAGAGGCAAGCCCTTCCTACCAAACTGGGACATCCAGTGCCTACCACTTGGAATGAGAAGGTTCCATGATTGGTACTTGCATGTTCTCCTAACGAGCATAGACCTCGTACAAGCATGCTTCCCCGCCGGCACATTTGGAAGCTCAGCCGGGAAAATTATCTTTGACTTCAATGACATGCAGACATGCTTTCACCTTGGAGCAATAGAAATGAATCTAATTTTCACATGGTGCCTGTAAGTCCTTGCCCCCCCGATATGATATGAATGTAATCTTTGGATTTTGTTGTAACTAACCCACGCCATGATTTGTAGAATGCAAGTACACATTGTAAAACAAGTGCCAAGTGTGAAAGCCGGGTATATAGACCCTCAAGCTATAGCACAAAAAATTTTTAATTACCCTAGACAGTGGAAACTGGATGCCAAAGAGCTAGCTACTGGAAAGACCCTTCGGGAGAAAGAGGACATCTATACGAAGAAACTAAGGAAAGAGTCCCTTAAGGTTTCGGCATACATTGCCTTGGCTTTTAAAAATCTCCAATAGCACTCTACTATATGGCTACCATACAACTTTGAGTAAGTTCAACTCTATACTTAAAGCTTTGTTCGATATATTTTATTCGATGCAAACGAGCTTGTCTAGTTCTATGATTAAATTCATGCAGCAACCACTAGATTTGTATAGGCATCGATGTCGAGAGGAGCATGGCATGGGTCTTTGATTCAATAGATAGGGACCAGGTGACATACAAAGACTTCATATCGATTCTCAAGACGTATACATATCGACAATCCTCATTAGCTTATATGTTTGTATACATACTTGTAACGTTCACTTTTGGATACTAACAAGTTGTATTTGCTAAAATAATTCAAACAGGGCATTCAGGTTCTATGTCAATAAACATCACGGGAGGCATGATCCAGTAAGGAAGGAAAGGCTGGCTATAAAAACACTATGTGCGGTAAGTGTAACTTACTTTAGTACTCCATTACATGGCTATCAAAAGCATTACTTAACATTTCCATATGCAAAACACACAGTGCCCCAAGCAGAAGCCTGGGAGTGTAAATTGTGGATATTATGTATGTTCTATGATGAGTAACACCGGTGCCTACAGGAGACACCCCTTAAGGGTAGGTTTGAACCTCTTCACCCGTAGTATAAAAACTTCGCACATGATATGAAATACTAAACCGAAACTTGTTCTCTTGTAGTGGAAAGAAGAGAAAGAAATGAAAAGAGACCCATATAAGGATGACCAACTCTTAAAGCTCATCGACGACCTTTGTAACTTCATATTGGACCAGATTGTACACGTCAAAGGCACCTACCATGACCGAGATTCTGACTTAGGTAGAAATTCTCAGTACCAACACCTTCGTGAGACTGAAAGGCTAGCTCTAGGCCGTTGATAACAATGTGTATAGAATTTGACATTGGTCTTACCTTGTGGGACGGTTTAGACTTGTGGAATGAATTAGACTTGTGAATTATGTATATTTAATGATGGATTGTATATATTCTTGTGAATTGGACTTATAATGGTAGTTTATATAATGCTCTATGTGTGTGTGTGTTCTGGTCGAATTTGAATTGTAAATTTGATTTTTTTTCTGGAAAAATATACTGTAGTGGCGGTTCTAGACTGAACCGCCCCTACAAACAAATATTATAGAGGTGGCTGGTACTATGGCCGCCCCTACAAATCAATTTTGTAGAGCCCCTATAAATCGATTTGTAGGGGCGGCTGATAACACCAGCCGCCTCTACAAAGATTTGAAAGGACGGTCTGGGAACCGCCCCTACAAATACATGATTTGTAGAGATGGCTTGGTAGGGGCGGCTGGCCGAGCCACCTCTACAAAGTCTCACCAGCCGCCCCTAGACACCATTCTTGTAGTAGTGTATTAAGATCCAATCATCCGTATGGCTGGATCGGATGAGATGTCAAACCATACATAACGGACGGAACCTTTGTTTTGCATTAATTTAGATGCATGGCTTTGTCTGGTCGGATCATATGATACATATATGATTGTATATATCCAAAGCACCCATTAGTGTCCAATCACTTGAAAGAATCTTAATTTCTTAACTGAAAATGTTTTTTAATCAGCCTTCGACGGCTAAACTGAGTTATTTTTCTACTCCTACTTCTGATCAAAAAATGAAAAGGACAGATTTGAGTTGAGGACCTACTGTGTTCAAGTAAAAAATGGTTTATGTATGGATAATATGAGGTTTGCAATTGCAACTAATGGTCATGATCCTCGAGCCATAGTCCGAGGTTTGTTTCCCCATGGTATTTTGGGATGTTGGTCAGCGGTCGTACCATGGTGGGAAGGCGGCGTTGAGGATGTGTCGGTCGAAGGCCTGAGGTCCCGATAGGTCGGGACTCGGGCTCCGGTCGTCACCGTTGTCATAGTGTCCGCCGCGATGAGGGTGGTAGCCACGGTCGGCTTCCTCTCTCTCGTCGCTTCATCCATGCCTACGGACATCCAGGGTGTTACGTGTGTCACGATAGAGGCCGAGACGCTCATGCACCGGGGCTGCGACGCGTCCCCCCACCACCGTGCGGCGCCTGGTGGACAGACACGTCCCTAACATGTCATCCCTAGGGCATGCGCTGATTGGCGTCGAGCTCGCGTCACCGAGACAGCGAGCACTCCGCCTGCTGCACCGCCGCACGCTCGAGTAGCGTGCGGATCTCACGATGGGCCCGATGATCCTCGGGTGTCGCGGGCTCTAGGAGCCCTCGGAGCAAGGCCGCCACGGCAGCGATGTTCTAGCTTGCCCGGGCTAAGTGTGGGAGGGCTCCATCGTCTTTGATGATCCTCCGAAGGGCCCTGCATTCACCTCATCGTCGCGGGCCATGGTGAGCGTCCCTCCGCCCATTCTCGTGATGGCTCCGTGGCGCTCGATCTCTCGCTCAAATCTCCGCGAGATGCTCGGGATTCTCATGGACGCATCCCCACAAACTCTTCACCTTTTATAGGTGAAGGGAAGGCCGAACAGGTTACGCTTCTGAGAGAGAAATCATGAGAGAAAGAAAGAAAAGCGAGGGGTCCCAACAAAGAAGGCCTCTAGGGTCGCGGCGCCCTTCATCTCTTTTCGATGTGGATGGTCTGGCCGGTCTCTGTAGATGATGGGGACGGCTCCCACGTCGCAGACTAGCTGTTCGAAACATGTGGACGGGCGCCATACGTACAGGCGTCGTCAACCACCGATCGCGCGCGCCCACTCTATTCCAAGGCGGGTCGTTGCGTGTCACCGCACTAGTTTGTACTCTGGTGAGAAGCCATCTCGGGGATTAGGCTTGTTGGAGCCCGCTTCAAGCATGGTGGCTGTTGTGCCCGCTTTCGGCCGAAACTCTGCATGGATGCATCGCCGCTTCACCTTTTATAGGCAATGTGAGCCCTGTATGGTCCATCGGCCCTTCATCTCCTTTATGTGGGTCTCGGGTCACGTAGAGATGGGGACGGCTCCACCCTCTTCCTCCCGTGTCGTCGGCCGATCATGCGCGCTCCACTCTGTTTGACCACATCTCGGGGATCGTACTCTTAGACCCATAGTGGTTGGATCCATCGCGGATAGATCCCCGTCGCGGCGAGCGTCGTCGAGACGGACCCGGGTCGCTACTCTTAGTTATAGTGGTTGGATGCGATAGATCCCGCTCGGCGAGGGAACCCGCGCCCGAGGGTTTTGAGCGAGCCCGCTCCCGGCCGCGCCCCCTCGTGGTCGGGCGAGACCTTAAATACGTCTTGGACCATCCGGACGAATTAACGTTCGTGGCCGTTAACTTTCTTACTTCGGGTATCCCTAATATCGATAGCCGACACTTGCTTGTCCATCATTGCTTGGACTCGATTATATTTTTTTTTTGAGATTGACTCGATAATCTCTTTCTAACAAATCACATATAAGCTGGTGAGCACGCACACGTATTCACGGGCATATATATGAATATGATATATGGATGCAAAATGGTGGATCTACGGATGGGATACGGCTTATCCTGAATTCAGCCCAGCCCATGAGCCTATGACCATGCAGGTGTAAAGACAGATTACTTCCCTTCCACTGTTCAGTTTCTTGCCGGCCCATCCGGCGCTAGGAGGCCGAATCGAGTCGGCAGCCACCGGGCTGCGTTGCTCCTGGGTGGGACTCAGAACGGATGCGATGCCGCAGGCCCGCACGCGCGCGCTCTATGCCGCTCGGCGCCAAACCTCCGGTGCAGATGCAGACGTACTGTGTGTTTGGTTCGACCAACGACGTATTCATCTTATCCTCGCTCCTCACTTTTTTATTTGGTTTATAGAATGAAATGAGTTGATCTATCACCGTCTCATTCCTCACAAGCTAATAATTAGTATATGCATAAAAAATAGGTTGATTCCACCAAAATTCATGGGATGAACTCATGATGCATCATGTAACGAAGCATGAGGTGACTCCACAAACTAAATACACCCGTAGTAGATGTAGTAGATGTAGACGAGGACAGTGATGGCACGGAGCACATGGTAGCAGAAAAACAAAACTCTATTTGGCGAAATGCATGAAGTAATGAACATGGAATTTATTCAAAAATCATTGTCTATTCTCAATTGAATTCAGTTCACACACATGAATTTATCATCACAGTACATGCATGGCACCACACGAAATTGTCAATATATACAGGCACACACATAATATACACAGTGGCCATCGGTCAAAAAAAAACAGAGCTAAATATGTAGAGAAGCTAGTACTTAGTTTCTGCACATGCATGTGAAGAATGAAACATTTGCTGACATTTTAATTAATTAGTAGAAAACATAGGGATGTTAGGCAGGTTTTTCGTGAACCCACAAATCTGTTATAATTTTGCAGGTTATCCGTGTAACAGCAAAAATTAAGTCTACTTGTGGGTTCGCGGAAAACATATATATATATATATAATACCTGTGAAGAATTAAACATTTGTAACCTGAATGTGAAGAACTAAACATATGTGCTATGTGCACATGTTAATTAACAACAACAAGCGTATAAATCGTTGATCTGTTTTATTATATGACTATACATATATCCATATAGTATGTGTTTAATTGTTTGGCATATCTGTGCAACCTTTGAGAGCATATATAGACATGTATATATGTAGAAATCCCTTCCACATATAACTTAGTGTGTGCTGTTCTTTTAGTTTGTGAAGGTTGTTATTTTGTTCAGCAGGAGTTTGCATTTGGTTGGTTTTATTGCATTGTAAATGAAAGGACCCCCTTCTTATCCCGAATTATTAATTATATCACACAAACAGGAGAAGCTATACCTCAGTAGTTCACATGTTATATACCCTAGATTTAGCATTAGTTGCAGTACGTGTAAAACACTGTAAACCCCAAAGCATTAATTGGCACAAACTGTGCAAGCTGATGTTTTTCATCAAACAAAGAAGGCTGCATGCATGGTAGCATACCTCTTCCGGGCATTAAGCTAACAAATGCATACACACGAAGCCAAAGTTCACTACAAAAGAAATGCATTTGAGCCCTATATATAGATTCCTTATTGCCCGGACATGTACCAAGACATGAAATAATCTTTCTATAGAAGAGAATAATACCAATATGAATTAAAACAATGGTAGAGCACCATATATAACAACAAGGGGTGGTGAAGCTATATTGTACTTAGGGGGGGTGCACCCCCTAAAAAATATAAAAACGGTGACTTTAGCTAAAATTACACAGTATATATGTTGTACCTCTATGACACAAGTCTATACACCCATAGGGTAATTAAGTGGACTTTCCTCTAGTTTATTCTAGCTTCACCACCAATAATAAGCATGATTAAAACATGTACTACACAGCCCCATTTATTTTATACACACATATTGATGGGTGTGTATGCATATATAGCAGACATTATTATGTATATTAACCCCTTACGAGAGAGCTAGTATTTATAATCATCGCTGAAGCATGCATCCATTCACAAAAAACCATATATATACTGTGGGAATACTTAGCTAGCGAGATATGAAGTTCATCTTTACCAAAAGGCTTCATTTTGTACTTCAGCACCAGTGACAGTATATGTTGTCATCATATCAGACTACAACTATTTGAAGTGATAAAAATCGACACAAAATCTCACAGGAGTGCATATATAGTGGAGCTGATCATCTTAGCGGCAGAGCTGGTTTTGCACAAGAGAGATCAAAGAGACATACAGTATATAATAAACATCCATCATCTATTTATCATGCTGCATCTAATTAAATCAAACATCACAATGAGGAAACAATGCAAGCAGCAAGCTCGATCGTATCTTGCGCTGACATTTGGCACAGCCACACAGTCACAGGCATGCAGTTTGCAGTAGTAGTATATATAATGTAGCAGTAGTTTATATTACCTTCTTCTTCTTAGCAGAGTACTGTATTAGCTAGAATTGATCAATCGAAGAGCCTTTTATTAGCTCCGTCCTGGCAGCATGCTTAATTCGATCTTCAGTTCTAGCTACAAGTAACTATATGATGATGATGAGTCGCAGTCGTCGTCCTTGAGCTGTCGGCGATGAACGATCCTCCATTTCCACTTCAATTCCTCGGTCATGGCATGGATGGAATGATGGATCCCCTCCTAGTATGGAGGTGGCCGTGCATGAGCCCATGCAAGCCCCTCGTGCGCGAGCTGCAGGCCCGCACCGGAGGCGCCGCCGCCCCCTGGCATGAGGCTTGGCGGCACGCCGCCGGCGCCACCACCGAACATTGGCATCGCCGAGGGATCGGCGGCCATCCCGCCCATTATCAGAGGCGGCCCTCCGCCCGGGCCGCCGGGAGGCAGCTGCGGCAGCGCCTGCCCGGGCTCCTCCTCGGCGTCGTCCAGCGGCAGCCTCTCGTAGGTGGCGTTGGCGAACGTGGACGCCATCACCATGACGGGCCCCGCCGCGGTCAGCGTGCCGACCACGCTGCCGCCGACGACCTGCCCCTGCCCGCCCGCGAGGTACACGGTGAGCCCCGTGGATCCCGGCGGCGCGGGGCCCGGCAGGAACGTGCCCGTGAGCGAGAGGATCTCGAAGCGGCCGCGGAGCGCGACCACGGTGCCCGGGGCCGCGGGCTGGCGGAGTGCGACGTCGGTGACGGTGCCCGCGCCGCTGAGCACGCACACGCCGCGCTGCCTGCGGCGCGCGAAGTGGGCGATGGACTCGGCCACGTCGGCCCCGCCGGCCACCTCCATCACGTGGCTGCGCAGCGCGTTGGGGCTGTCACGTGTCACGAAGATGGGAGGCTTCGGCTTGTTCTTGGAACCCGGCGGCCGCCCGCGGGGCCGCCGGTTGCCCGTCACCACCGCGCCTTCCATGGGCTCGCCCGTGCCGTTCTCCCGGTCGTCGCCGCTCCCGCCGCTCGTCGGCTGCTCGGTGGCGCCGCCGTCCTTGGAGGAAGGTGCCATTTCTTCTTGGTTCTTGCCAAGGGATGGCTCCGGCAGGCCGAACCGCCCCTCGTCCCACCACCTGTTCGCCAGCTTCAATTCTCTTCTACTCCTAGCTTGCTAGTAGGGTTTCGATAATCGAGCTGCTTCTTACTTTCTTAGAACAGCCGGACTCGACGGATCCTCGATCGACTTCTTCCAGATTCTTGAAGGAAATCTCTTGCTCGATCCCTGCTCTACGCCTTTGCATATGCAAAACAAAATATAAGAGAAACATATTAGCTAGTTAGCCGACCGCCATGTGTCAAGTAGATCCAAGCAGCATGTTTTGATCAAAAAAAGATGGGGGCATATGAGTCTGAACGAGAAGAGAATACTAGAGTTCGATTTGACCGAAGAATTGATGAATTAAGCAAGTAATCAAGAGCAAAGATCATCGAGAAACTTTTACCATGTGTTTTGCTGAATCCACCAAGAGCTGACCTCGAGAGAGGCAGATAAAGAAGCAAGAACGAAATCAAAGGAGACTTGACCCCTCCATCCCCTCCTCCTCGTCCCTCTTGTAGTCTCTTTTGCTACTTTTCCTTTGCGGTTTGGTGTGTCTTCCCTCTGCTATATATGGGGGAGAAGACTTGTAGGGAGAGGCTGATGTCAGGGTGAATTATATATCTATTTTCACTTGCCCTATTCCAAGTTGGTAGACATATGTATGTGTACACAGGCGCATGGAGCACCATTTAAAAGAAAAGTAGCAGGACAAGAACATGAAAAGCTACACATAAGTTGATTGGTGAACCCATGAGAAAATATAACCTCATCATATATATGGTTTCATATGCATATGGACCACACAAATGTAGTTTTCCAAAGATGCATTCTTAATTAGTACTTCCACGTACGTAGATCACTTAGTGCTTATGTTACCCTAAGACATATAGCCAAAGAAGTCTTTTTAGCTGTCAACCATCTGTTGTCGTATACATACTGTTCAGGTTTAATTTAAACATATGTGTCATAGTAACGTACCACCTAATCAAATGTGCAATATACTTTTATCTTATACCTTCGTCACCACGCACCTAAGAGATGAAATCCTTGAGTAGTGGCGCGCTTATCCAAAAGAAAAAAAACATTTGATTCACTTATTTGCATTGTAATATTTCTTCAAAGCACATGAATTTAAATTAACATGCATAAAAAATTGTCAGCAAAAAATAATAGCCTAGCTTTGAAGAAAATATTAATGCAGCATGGTGAAAATCTAAAACAAACCTAACTGTTCCTATTTAACTTTAATTTGGTGCATCATGCATCTTTTGGCAGCATATATAAAAGAAGTGCAGCATATTCGATCGATCAATAGGTAGTGTGTAGGAGTCATGCATGGATCCCCGCTTCAGATTATTATTATAAGATGCTTTGGTGTGTTGCTGGTGAGGCATACTTGCTTTTACCTGGCAGCTGTGCTTTAGGTAGGATTTAGGACTCTGGAGGTTAGTACGTGGGAGACCAAGGTTCCTTTGCTACCTAGCTAGCGTATGTGTCACATGCATAGGGGCTAGCTGCTGGGTAGGTGAGGTGAGCAAGTAATAATTCCTTTATTTCTCACAAAATTCAGTAGGATGTATAGGGTGTGTGTGTGTGTATATATATATATATATATATATATATATATATATATATATATATATATATATATATATATATATATATATATATATATATATATATATATGTGTGTGTGTGTGTGTGTGTGTGTGTATGTATGTATGTATGTATGTATGTATGTATGCGGTTTCATTTGTAGATGTACTTTCATGCAATACAATATGCATGGACAGCAGATATTGCAATCAATGCATACTTTCAAATATCCAACCTCTGTCACTGGGTCCATCTTCTTGTTATAGTCACAATAACCCTCCCGTGAAACTTGAGGCACTTTATATGCATATGCAGGCAAAAAAGAAAACAAAGTACATGTTTACATCTGGATGTTGCATTTTTTTTAAATCCTCCACAGATAGATCTGTGTATCCTTCATTGAAAATCTTCAACAAATATGTAAATTAATAGAAAACAGGATTAAATTTGAAAGTACATGGCGCTTGAACAATGGTGAGCATGGAAGCATGCATTTGTCTTCGAGATCATACTACATTCAAGTTATTTAGGGCTTGTTTGGATCTATTAGCTGCTATAGTTAGCTAGCTAATACTCCGTAGGTCACAATAACTATTATTAGCTATTTTGGTTCAACTAGTGAAGTAATTGTTAGTTGAGTATTCAGCTAACTATTAGCCAGGCCTGTTTGGATCTAAAGAACTAATTATTAGCAGCTAACTACTAAAGCCTTGAATCCAAACATGGCCGTATATTAGCTTGCTTATTAACAGCAGAAAGGGAGAGTTGGTTTAGGTACGATTAGTATAACACATTCAACTTGAGGACAGTGAAGAATTTATTAATCGTTGACTTGTCGATTATAAAGCATCCATGGAACATGAATAATGGCCTTTTCCTTGAGGCCCTTAATTTGTATTAGAAAAATACAGAGTTAGTGGATAAAACTAATACTCCATGAAAAAATTATTAAGATCCAATCATCCGTACGGCTGGATCGGATGAGATGTCAAACCATACATAACGGACGGAACCTTTGTTTTGCATTGCTTCAGATGCATGGCTTTGTCTGGTCGGATCATATGATACATATATGCTTGTATATATCCAAAGCATCCATTAGTGTCCAATCACTTGAAAGAATCTTAATTTCTTAACTGAAAATGTTTTTTAATCAGCCTCCGACGGCTAAACTGAGCAAAAAACGAAAAGGACAGATTTGAGTTGAGGACCTACTGTGTTCAAGTTAAAAATGGTTTATGTATGGATAATATGAGGTTTGCAATTGCAACTAACGGTCATGCATTGTGGGTACCCCAAAATTCTACTTGCTATGTCGACTTTTGGATTATCATGGAAGAACATGAATGGCCTTTTCCTTGAGGCCCTTAATTCGTGTTAGAAAAATACAGAGTTAGTTGAGATAAAACTAATGCTCCATGGGGAAAAAAATTAAGATCCGATCATCCGTACTGCTGGATCGGCATGATCAGATGTCAAACCCTGCACAACGGACGGAAACTTTGTTTTGCTTCAAGAGATGACTTGTCTGGTTGGATTCATATGATACACACACACACACACACAGATATATATATATATATATATATATATATATATATATATATATATATATATATATATGTATTGTATATATCCAAAGCATCCATTACCGTCCAATCACCTGAAATAATCTTAATTTCTTAATTGAAAATGTTTTTTTTATCAGCCTCCGACAGCTAAGGCTCCATTCGGTTCTTCTGGAACGGTTCCGGCGCTATACAAATTTGTGAAGAAACAACCATTCGGCTGGGAATGATTCCCCAGTAATTAACCGAACGAGGCTTCAACCGGATTATTTTTCTACTCCTACTTCTGAACATAAAGGAAAAAGACAGATTTGAGTTGAGGACCCACTGTGCAAACTAAAAATGGTTCATGTACTATGGATAATATGAGGTTTTCAACTAACGGTCTTGCACTATGTGGGTACCCCAAAATTTTACTTGCTGCGTTGTGATGACAAACACCCCAACCCCATGAAAAAAAATACACAGTAACATCTTGGGTAGTTTATTAAGTTCTGGTACATCTCCAAGTTGAAAACTCATTATTATTAGTCCTAGCTATTAGTAGTGTAGTGTAGGAGTACTTTAGCAAAGTTGGGTGGATATATATATAGGACCACATCGGCCGGGCAGCTAGCACACATGAGATGAGAGAGCAAAGGGCAACACGAAGTGAATGATTAGTTTAGTGGCAACAGCCCATATAAAGCTCCTAATGATGCGTGAAAGGAGACCAAAGACGTGTTAGTGATCTTTAATGACAGACAGCTGCGTGCTCATATATAAATGGGCACAGATTCCTGTAGTGTGTGGCTAGGCTAATGGTGGTCCATGCACAAGTTGCGCAACAGTACAAGCTGCAAGGGTGCCGGGGAGGGGTCGGAGACGATGATCCTGCTGTCACGCCTCCCTCCCCTTTCTTTTAACTTAATCCCCTCGGATTAGATTAAGATAGGCACCAAGCTCCGTTGGCACGACCCGCGTACGTCAAAAGAAGCACAAATCCAACTACATCCAGAGCTGCTGCTACTATACACGTCGTCTTCTTCTTTTGTATACGAGACCTAAAAAAAACTCGGCTTATGGGGTCATAACCGTCCCCCACGGTATTGTGATTAAGAAGAAAGTCTTCTCACACGGATCGAGAAAATCCCCGAATCTCCGCCCCATCCATACACAGGGAGCTGTCACCCGTGAGAAGGGACGTCTCTTAACATGTGCTTTGGCCTGGGGCGAGCGAGGGGATTTTTTTTACTCTCAGCCTGAAATTCGCTCCCATGGAAGTTCGAACTCAGGACCCGAGGAGTGCCTCCGGAATTGCTAACCAACTGGACTAGCATCCTTTGGCTCGTATACAAGACCTGTTTAGATAAGCTAGGATTAGTTACAGTTAGAGCTAAAAACTAGCCTATAAATTGGTTGAGGTTGGCCAACTAGTTGAAGGCTTGGGTAAAAATTTAGCCCACCTATCAACTAGGTAACAATTAGCTCATTGTATCCAAACAGGCCCTAGAGTAGCAAGCTAAGTAGTTTTAAATTTGGTGATCTGGTGTAAATAGTTTAGTTAGTTACTGGTTCATGCATGTTATATTTGTGTTATGTCCTTTTTCCTTCTAATTTACTCGTAGTAAAATATTGTCTTATTGGAAATCTGGCTATCACGATTCATTTTTTGTACTTGATGAGATGCAGTAGCTGGACCATGTCATTATCCAAAACGTCACACACTTTTCGAGAGTGCGAGGGAATGGTCAGTGCAAGGCCACAGTACCACATGGACATGATGGCTATTTCTTTTCACGGTGCTGGACTGTTGGCGTTGTTTCAGTGGAGCTGCTGTCTAGTTGTGCACTACAGCATGGCGTCAGTGGGAGCCTCAAGGTACACCGTACACACGAGTGCTCCTTTCACGGCATCGCTTTATAAGGCCTTTTGGATTAGGATAAGCACAAGTAGTAAAAATCACCTTCCCTCCCCGGGCATGCCATGTTAGAAAAGAGTTGCTGCATAAGATAAGCTTTGCATCATCAAAGCTAATTTAACCCTTTCCCAGCAGTCACTGTCATCAGTCATGTCCAGGGAGACGGGTGCCTAACACAGATACGCAGTAGATGTGCTATTTAAGGTTTGGTCAGGGTAGGGTTGGAGCCTAACACACAGTAAAACCGGCATCTCCTACAGCCTGGAGTCGTCTGGTTAGGCGCAGGTTACAGTACTACAGTAACATGAATGTCTTGTCCAATCACAGTGACGGGGAAGGCAACTCCTCATAGGCTAAACAAGTATAAACAACACGGCATCGCCACCAAAATGCTGGTTGCGTCAGAGGAATGCATCAGACAAAACCAGGTTCAGGATCAGGTTCGATTCACTCACCACGACCACGACAGACAAAGTCAAATTTGGCATTTTTGCATCCCTCCTCCCAGTCCACTTGCACCTTCTAAACCTCAGCAGCCCTTCTCCTTCGACAGGCCGCATCTCTGGCAGAAAAACCCGATGCCACACACCCGAATTCCCAGCAAGAGCACAAATGATTACATGAACGAAAAAACAAAAAGAATTTGGTACAAATGCGGCAACAACGACAGGCCGCATATCTTTTGCATTCACAAAGTTAGACAACATTTACCAGCCCCAGGCGGCTTCAGCAAGGTACACCCATGTATATCTGAAAAACACCATGTGAGGGATTAGATCGCTGCAGCACACATCACCTCACAATCCCCAAATCCACCAATGCTCCGTTTCTTTTGAGAACCAACACTCTGGTCATCAAGTGCGAAAAATGGGACCATACGATCAGGCAATATACATCATCACAGGCAGCGTCGCAGCGACACACAGAGGCTGCAACCTTAAAGCCAGAACAGCCATGCAGCTACCTGGTAAGGTAGTATATGAGCAAGAAGACAGCAATGAAGGATGCCACCATGGTTGCCATCCTGCGGCTCGATTTCGTCTCGAAAACCTGTAAAGTAAAGTTATAGTGAAAAAAACAGGGTACCGGAGGGAGCAGCTGATCTACAGATATGGAAATCCTCACCATCTTGAACTTGTCCACCGTCCCAGAAAGAAATCCTCTCGAAGCATCCATATCATTACCCTGAACCGGAAATTAATGTATCAGGGTTTCATTGACAACAACATAGTGTGTTGCAGGAAGGAAACCAGTACCATTCTGTCCAGCATCCGGTTATGATTCTCCACTTCTTCATGTATATCGCCAGTCAACTGAACATACAACAGATTCAGTAAAAGATTAGTACAATCACAATATACCCAACATTCCATGATGCAGCAAAGTTCAAAGTGGTATCAATAAAATGTGTGAAACAGAGTAGAACACACAAAATTGAAACATGATGGCCTTTATCACTGTATGCTTAAATCCCAGATGAAACATTGTATTTTACTGATGCAATTTCATGTGCCCTGTAAACACTATAACACCCAGATGGGAAGATCTGATCGTATGCATGAAACCCCAGATGGAAAGTAATCTCAAGTCGATCCTGGCAGAAACACTGCAAATGGGTATATGTAACCATGTCATACCAGCTGGTTGGTCTAGAAACCTGTACCAGTACTAGTATAGCTATATGAATTATATGAAAATTCCAATTGCCAAACTATTGCTTTATAGTCATCTTAAAGATCTTTGTACAAAAATTAGTAATTTGTCAGCAATTGCTAATTCTGTTCAACATCAGTCTATCAAATTGACAAATAATCTCATCTTTACTTTTGAGGATGTAGCATAAATTTATTTATTATCAACACTAAAGGAAGCTGTTTCAAATATTTCCAATCATTACCATACTCAACACTGTGGCACTTTGCTTTCCTGTTTTTTAGGTTCTGCCAGGTCCACTGAACCCAACAAAATATTGAAATGGTCTGCAAAGATAGGAAAGTACAGCATACATACTCTTTTGAGAACGCTGACCCTATCATGCAAACTGTCCAGAGCTTGATCATTCTCATGCTCATGAATTTCACGAGAAGAATCTGGAGCTCTCACCCCACCTTCTTCAATGCCATCAAATAAAGCAGCTCTATGGCTGCGGAAATCCCTGCAAAGAACAAAAATGGATAAATGGAATCATTACGGTTTTGCTAACAACCAAAGTAGTGGAATTATCTACTGGTTGTCAGTACTTCTAATGACTGCATAAGGAATATAGGACAAAGTAGTCATTTTTCATGGTATCTGTCTATTCTTTTCTCACTTTTTGTATAAAATACGGCACTTTATAGATACCTAGTCTCATATCTTATGGATCTTGTCAAATTTCATGTAGATGGCATGTAACCACACCTTTTCCTTAGATCGTTAATGGATAAAAGGTAATTTTGTACAAAGCCACTATCACAAAGACTATAAATGAAATTAAGAGGAAAGAATGGTAAATTGGAAAATAAGGATGAGCTACAATCTGACGAGGAAACAGGAAGGCTGTATGCAAGCACTTGCTAGTTGCTGCTCTGTTGATTTTCTTGAATTACGATTAGACTGCAATTCACCAATTAAACGGAAGGAACAAGCAATTTCAGTAGGTAAGTTAAACTACCAGTAGACCAAGACCAGGGACAGTGACAGTCTGAATGAGTATGCCTGTGCAATTAGTAAGTATCGCCGCTGCCTTGCGAAATGACTAGTGTTGGGAAAATCATGAGGAACTAATGAAAACAACGTTTACAAACATTGCCACAACTGAATGTAACCATCCATTTGCAAGTAAAATGAGACACCAGGAAGGCAGGAACAGACAAGCTTAACTTAGTAAGGGGATGAAATGGAAGATTATCATATCCTACATTATTGCCATGTTCTGCTAGGTGCTAGGAGCAGAGAACAAAAACCCAGCATTTAGCTTTGAATAAGTTCAATCAAATTGAGATACGACTAAACTGGTTGTCTGGCTGCCTGGGGAAAGGATCATGCATGATGGATAAAGGAGCCATAGATGTGGCAATCTACTGATTCGAAAGAACTCGCTGCTAAAGTTGCCAAACACTAGTACTGTGGAATCAGCTGACGCGTCACAAGAACAATGGGATTTCCTTCCCCAGGAACCAGGGACAAGTGCGGCGCAGCAGATAGTACTCAGCAGGTAAGGTATGGGTAACAGGATCCACCAGATGGTGCAACGAACGGGATCAAGTATACAGATTTGCATGAGCAGAGTTGTTCGGCACCAATACCACATCGTCTAAAAACGTCACATTCCTAAACACGCAAGCTCACTGCTCACGTTATGACATCAAGCAAGCGCATGAACCTGTAGAAAAACGCGGAATGGTTCGAGCTACCCACTAATAGTCGAGAACTCGAGATAGATAGATCATAGCCTGGGGATTGCTAGCTAGGGTGGGGCTATTAAAGATCCTGACCTCCTCGAGTTCATCGGACGCGACCTCCACTCGCGGAAGAGTTCTCACGGGTGCGCGGAGAAGCCGATGGAGCCTGCCTGCCGGTGCGAGTGGGCGGCGAGATCTGATGAAAGCTTGTTTTTTTTTTTTTTGAGGGGAATCTGATGAAAGCTTGGTGCGCCTCCTCCGTCCTTCCGGAGCAAGACGACGCAATGGGGGCCGGAGTGAGTGGGCCCAAATCGTAACCGATATTGGCCGGCCGGGCGGGCGGGCCTTATTTGTTTTCGGGTTGGGTGGCATGCACACTACTGCTACGAGAGCTGGGCCCATCGCCTGTCGGTTACATTGCGGCCCATTTCAATCAATTGGAGAAGAGGAAGTTCCATTTGTTCTGCGCGGCGAATCGCCCCGCCTCCGCCTTCCGGCGATTGACGCCGCCGGCGAGGGGGGAGCCCTCCCGCGTCCAACGGTCCAAGCAAAGCAGTCTCCAGCCCCGACGCCGAAACGAGACTTCCTCTCCACCAGGTAACGCGCAACCTCACTCCCACGGCGACATTGCGATCCAACGATGCTGCATTGCATTTGCTGCGTTGGCGCTAGTTTTACACCGGCCACGCCCAACACCTGCTCGACGATATGCTCGATCAGATCCGTAGAATAGTATGCCACACCGAGTCACCGACATCCTATGAACGTCGGTGTCTGACAACTAGGTATGTCTGTCATTAGTTCATTACGTGTTATTCTGCTGGACCATGCTTAGCGTGGAGAAGCTGCTTAAGCGCTGTTCAACATAGCACCTGCTGTTAAATGAGATTCCCAGACGTTTTGTGCACTGGTTACTATATACCTGGGCCCCTTTCTCTCCCCTCCTCCCTCTCTCTCTCTCTCTCTCTCTCTCTCTCTCTCTCTCTCTCTCACTCACTCACTCACTCATCCTCTAAAGAGAACCAAAAGACCTGCCTTCTATTGTTTCTTTAGTTTGCTTCTCAAAATCTGTAACTTACTTGGGTGACTTTTGCATTACATGAACAATAAAAAAAAGCCTATCCTGCGTGATATACATGGCTTGCTTTGATAAAAGGTCTAGATGCATTAAGGGTTGTTGCTGCAGGCAACACTAAATGGGAAATGACAGTGACATGTAATGTAAGCATGAATTTCAACTGATCCTATTACCACTAGCTTACAGGGTTTTATAGCTTTCACATGAAGAGGCTTTGTTCAGAAAAAAAAAAAACTTGAGTCCGCCTTCAGTTCCCCTTTCTTCAGGTTCACATAATAATGTTCTTGATTTTTCAGTCCATGTAACCATACTTTATTACGACCATTGTTATCTTTTTGGGAAAAAAAGAGAGATTAGCAATGGCTAAAGATACTTGCTTGCATAGTCCAATAGGTGTTCAGTACAAGCACTAAAATTACAATACACTCAAGAACCATCTGGTTTCCACATAGCAAACTGAAATGCAGTACCTTTACTGTCTATTTATCTTCAATGTTCTATTTAGCTGCACCAAATGATGTGTTTCTAACTGAAAAACTATTTCAATTTAATTCTTCTGAAGGACTTCAGCACGCAGAAACTAGGATTGCTAAACTACAAAAGTGCAGCTTGATGTTTTAGTTATGAGTTCATCAACACACAGCTTCTTCAGTAACACAATGCCCATGCTAGAAAACTTGATTGACATCTGTAAGATATTGTTACCAAAACTGTTCAAACTTGTACAATAACTATCAAATGCCTCGTTTTGTCATGCTTCATGCAGATAGGCAAAGGCTACTGACTGAAGGTCATCCATACCATGATACCCACTCCCTTGCGTGGTGCAAGAAGGATTGCTGTTGTTGTAGTAGTCAGGCATGTATAAATCTGGCTCATAACCTTCAGAATGTTGAGTTGATGTTGATGTGAAGCAGTCATTTGCAAAGTATAACTGCCTTTCACTCTTTACTGAAGAATTGTTTGCCATTGTTGGGTGGAAAAAGAGCTGCCCATCTTGAATATAAGGTGCTAATCTTTCACAGTTTTCTTTCTGAGAGTTTGATGTCAAGGACCCATCTCCATATCCTTGAGTTGCTAGAGCTTTGAAAGACTCTAGTTCTGCTTGCAGACTGACCACCTATGAAATGTCACAAGTAATACACTTTGTAAGTGTTGATTTCCTTGCAGTGTGAATTATTATGATACAGTGAGCTTTTTAAATAACCAAGAATACTATAAATTTATGCATTACAAAAAAGGTAACGAAGCAGCAGTCTCATAAGATAGGAAGATATGTCTATTATATCATGACACTTAATGGTTAGCTGCATTTATGAAATTATATGATACTCCAAAACTTTTTCATGTTATAGGTAAGTTTGTTGTGAATGTTATTTCATATGAGGCTTATAGTTTTCAACATTTGTCAAACTATATCACATTTCTGTGAGGCTGCAGCTCGACTGCTCGAGTGACATTTCCCCTTTCTATATTGAATGTGAACTAAACACCTCATTTATGCATAACTTTATTTTTGGAAATGAGTGCTAATGTAGAATCTTCTTACCTGTTGTTGCAGAGAAAAGATGTGAGCAACACAGCCATATATTGGATCCTGAAGCCTGGCCTGTGCCTCATATGACATAGTGACTGCAGCTTCGCAGCGGTCACTTATCGGGAGATGCATTAGGAGCTTTGAGGCATTGCTAGCCCCAAAGACCTTATGGATAGCAGCAAAGTGTGCAGCCCCTTGCTCATGACAGAAATATGGAGTGAAGACACACCCCTTCACACACTTCCTGCGTAGGAACTTGCACGCACCACATGGTGAGCCAAGGCCTGTCATCTTGGGTCTTCTTGTTGATGCTGTTGTTAGTCTATTCTTACTCCTTGATTTGAATGCTATGAATCATGGGGTCATCATTCTCTGCTATTTATAGAGACTAGCTAATGCTGTGAGTAACTTAGTATATTGAATAATTAATTTATCTTGGTCTCCCTAGTGGACTACAATTCAATTATTTTAATCACGGTTGTTCCACTCCTTTCATGTTCATTTAACTCTGTATTCTGCTTCAGATTCCTTCCAAAGTGGTTAAATGACAACGATGTAACACTACAAATTATTTATAATTTTGTTGTTGATTGTTTATTAGTTGATAAACTTTACATTCTTTTCCCGGACTACGCAGGAGTGCTTGTTGCCATTTCATCAAGAGGAGGAAAAGATACAAGGAGAGAGGCTGAGCCATCTCCCGAAACACCCATTTTCTGATAAACTTTACTCATATGCAAGTTATGTGTTAATCTTACCTCCTTTTGCTAGTTCAGTATGGACAGAAATATCAAAATGTGCTGAACAAAATTTATGTTTTCTATGTTGTAGTCATCTCTAAGTACATGTTTAGAAGCTTTGCATTTTGTTTCTGAGATGTATCACATGATTAGATTAGAATTAGATAATCACTTCCCATCAAGTTTGTGTACCACCTATATGGCTAAACAGGTGGACCTCTGATGATATTTATTCTACCCTACTGGCTTGCCTATAGACCACCACAAATATTAGCTTTATTCAATGTCGCTGTTTTTTTTTTTGGTGCTATTGTAGTTGTAGTACTAACAGCAGTTAGTTTATTTAGTTAGAATCTTATGGAGGCCACACTGCTCATTATGTAAATTGTGGTGCCTCTGCTTGGCAATTTGCAGAAATAATGATAAAGCTTGCCCACACCAAGTGTGCCACTTTCCAGACTAATGAAAGTATATAAAGGAAATGAAATTATCAGTTGTCACTACCTGCTACACCAGTGGCATGTATTTAGCCTTTACTATCATTCTCCTCTTCCCAACTAAATTGTGCTGTAGACCAAATGGAGCATAATTAATGATGCTTTTTTCCTAATCTAAACTTTTCCCTTAGCTGGTTCCTATTGATTAAATTCTGATGAGAAAGCTGGTCCGTTTGTTGTTTTTTACTTTACTGGTTATTTTAGTCACCTATGTATTTTCATTTATGTTGACTAGGCTATAGCATCACCTATAAATATAAACAAAAATTTCTTTTCTTTTCCTATAAGGGGGTATAATAAATATTCTCAGTTTTGGATTTTTTTTTTATCAATAACGGAAATGGCCTTACTATTTCACTGCTTTCTGCATCATTCAAAAGCTAATGTACAGCTCATAAATCAGCATCCTTTGTTGATGGTTGATCAGACACCTACTTGTTTGTGGATTGGCCTGCAGAGTCCATAAGCATAAGCATAATTTTCTTTTGGTTTGATTAAAGTAAAGCTTTCTGCTTCCTATTTGTCTATAAGTTTTATATTCATTATCCTGTACGTCAGTACTGCAGGATTCAAAAATTAAGAACAGCATGTAAATTGAACCAAATAAATAATTACAACATATCATGAAAACAGTAATTTGTTACTCCAGTAGATTGTCATAGCAAGCTAAAATATGAAGGCTCACCAATCTGATCTGTTGTCTTTGGATCTTGATATGGTAACACGTCGCCACAGCCCTAGTTGCCAGAAACAATCTCATGTCTTCATGAATTCTGCAAAATTTGCATTCTCTAACTCATGTTAGATACCAAATCTTTAGTGAATAGAGACCCACGTGCAATTGTAAGTTAGTAATGGAAGCATTGTTATCTAATTTTCGGAGTATGGTGAAGGGCCTACTCTGTTTTTTGAGGGATAAGGGCCCACTCTGTTGTGGACATGGAACCATTTGAAGTGGTTGGTGTTGAGGATTAAAAGATGGAACCATCCTAAAGCGATATTGTTCAGCTTTATGTGTGCATGCCATTAGTACTTTTGCAAGTATTATTAGTATCATGATATGCGTCATTTTTGTTACACAGAAAAGGAATTCAACCCCATAGCTTTAGTGCAGTGTTCATTTACCTGGTTTCGTTGGCTGTTAGCTGGCAATGGAGGTGATTAGGCTGATATGACACATTTGATCTGAGAGGAACAGGTTTGTGTTTCGGAAGAAGACCCCTGGTCTGGTGGGTAGTTAAAATGTGAACATCAATGAGTTGCAGCTGATTGCACGGGGCTCTGATTGGGTGGTCAAATTTGTCAGTATTAGGTTGCACTAGCTAGCACTAGGGTAAGCAGTGGATACATACATATAAATAATTAAATTAAGCTAGAGTTACCTGCACGCATACACCAAACTAATAGCATAGGACCAGTCAAGATTCAAGATGTTGGACAGTAAATAGATTAGAACCCCAATTGATCTGCACATGTATGCATGATTGGCCGGCAGACATATATACCTGTATCAGAGGAGTGTGGGGGAGGCGATCGCATAGACGCATACTCAAGTGGAGACTCATAAGCATCTATTTAACTGCTGAATATTGCTTGCTTTTACGACTAGTTACTATTTAGTAGTTTAATTAAGCTTGATTGGCAGACAAGCGATTGTGATCATCTCCTTGCTTGTAGGCATGCAGGGCTCCACTGTATGTACCTGTGAGGCACGTCTTGCAGAAAACAAGTGTATGTTGGTCTTTGCTGAAATCCAGGAATCAGTTGTTCAAATACTCCCTTCTCTGCCGTTGGATTACGTCGTCACAGCGACGACTGAGCTTGGTGCAGGGGACATGTGAGGCCCCCGCCACTGGCATTGCCGGAGGTACGCACGACGCAGGGAGGTGAGGTCGTTTTCCTTCCTTGTCTTTCTCTCTCTCTCTTGGCCGGCCGGTGAGTTGCTAACCCTTACACGTACGGTTGTTATTAGTTTGTTGCCATTAGTAAATAGAGTACTTAAATAGGTGAGCCGGTTCCAATTTCAGCTTGTAGGACAGAGACAGCATGCTTGGCTTATTCGGAGGCTATGCTGTAACCCATCACTGATAAGACTTGCTAACTCAATTTTAGTCCATGTTGATGATGATGTGGGAGAGCATTGATGAAGTAAGGGCCTGATGGAGAAAGCTGCGACTGCGGAGAGCATTGAACTACTATAGTGCATCTCTCAAACAACTATGGAAGAGTTTTTATTCCACCAATTTCGCGAAAACCCAAAAAAAGCGAGGTCAAACCAAATTTTCAAAACGAATCATTTAAAAAGTATATGCCAAAGAAGCAAAAGCTCTCCATCACAGCACATGCTGCAACTGCAACTGCAAGCAAGCAAGCAGGTGGTAGGAAAGAAAGCTACTTGCTGCATCGTCTGTATTAACCCGTGCCGTGCCGGAAGAGCAGGTAGCTATCTCTGACCAACCGACTGACTGCCGGATGTTGGTGCAGGTACAGGACTCAAGAGAGAGAGACGAGGTGGCTTGGTCATGATCTGGCATCTTGTGGTGTGGATTACTGACTGATGCAAGCTAGCGCGTGGCTCAAGAAACCAAAAAAAATGCTTCAGGGCATGACAAGCTAGTCCGTTTCGCTGTATCAACAGCAGCAGGTCTGACCTCCGTCCCGTAGCCCGGCGGTGTGTCCCGTCTGGTCGCCATTGTATTAGTATATATCAAAGCCCGCCTCTCTCTCTCTCTGGGTGTCCACGTCGTCCTAAATTCTCCTGACCGTCCGATTGTCCGTTGTGTGGCCCAGATTTTTGTAGCCGCTTCTATTTGAATCAGCTCCGGCCGGCTCCTCGTCGCTCTAGGTTGGTTTTGCTAGCTTGCGCGCTTCTCGTGCGAATCCGATTGAAGCAAATATATACTCAAGCTCCTGATTCTCCTCCAGGAAACTTCTCACCCCCTCCTCTCTCTCTCTCTCTCGCTCCCTCCCTCGCTCTCCTAGACGCGACGTGACCGAGGCGACGCCGCGGGGCGACCTCGGCGGTGGCCGGCCCTCCTCGCGGCGGCGGCCACCCTCCTCCTCCTCCTCCTCTTGGCCCTCCACCACGCCGCTTCCTCCTCGCGACGCAAGCCAGTGGGTCGCACGTCCTAGGGTTTGGCCCCTCCGTCACCGGTCGTCCCAGTTGTACCCACGGCTGCGCGATCAGCCAGCGGAGGCCCTGACGCGGCCGAGGGCTCTGGCGGCGGAGTGACCTCCGTGGTGGGCGTGGATGACGACGGGGAGGTCACGTCGGCAACCTCGGCGGTGGATCTTAAGCGGCCGCTCACGGGGCCCTTCCCGGCGGCGGATCTGAGGCTGGAGCACGGCGTGGAGCTCGTGCCGGCAACGGAGGCGGTGAATCTGCGGCGAGCAGGCGGATCCAGCGCGAGGCCTCCCCATCTCCACTAGATCCAGCTGCATGGCCTCCACCGATGCCCGGTGCGCCGGCTGGACGGTGGCACACGTCCGCGAGCTGGCCCCCGCTGCCCCTCGCAGGTGGACGCCGTCGTGGCTGCCACCCCGACGCGGCTTCGTCCCGCAGGTTCGCCTCTCCTCGCGCGTCGCTCTGGCGGGCGATGGCGCCCCGGCTTTCTTCTGCGCGCGCGCGCGCGTGGCCGGCCGCGGCGCCCGACGACGGTGGGCGCCCTCGGCCACGGCGGCGGACCCATGCCCGCGCCGCCGCGCCGGCACTTCCCACAGCCCATGCCGCCGCGCCGCCCACCAAACCCTAGCCTCGCGCCGCTTTCCCCCCCCGCCTCTTCCCGCCTCTCGCGTGTGCTCGACCAACCCTAGTTTGCTCAGGTTCTCACAGACGCTGCGTGGCGCGGGCGGGCCGGGAGAGGTGGCATGAAAGATCTGCTGCCCGGCCGCTGTACATGTAAAGGTGCGCTCTCTCTCTTGCTTCCCTCCCCTTCCCTTGCCGGCTCCGGTGACGGATGGCCGGATCCGTCGGCTGCATGGTTGGATTTCTCCGCTCCCCATTCAACCTATGCAGTGAATCGGGTGCCAAAAATCCCTTTATCTCCTTTCCTACCTTGCCGGCACGCGCAACGGCGCGCGTGATGAACTATGTATTTATTCCGGTTCCTGCGATCTTGAACTAATGGGTTTCTCAAACTTTTGTTCTGATCTGGGACAGCAGTGGACACACGTGGAGCTTGAGGAGCAAAAGGACGGTGCTGTGTATGGTGGTCTACTGGTCTTGGCGGTGCTCAACTTCAACAGACAACACGCACTGGGCCACTGGTGAACAGCTATAACTCTGCTATGCAGTCCCAGATGCATGCATGGTAATGCACACTCTTGTTACCTACCGGCTTTCGTACCGCTTTTGCTAGCCATGCCCGGATGATGGATCTCGTCTGAATGCATACTTTGTGTGTTTTGTAGGCAACTAGTGGAGCGGAGTGGAGTATGAACTCCGACAACCTGATGAACAACTATCGGTGATGTCACATAGGTGGAGAGGTAATTCACAATCCCAGTTTTTGCGCTGAATCCCTATCTGATGCATGGTCCATCTCGTTGCGTTGTTGACTGAATAAATAGTCCATTTGCGTCTGTATAATAAACCTAGCTATTTGTTATCTGAAGATGCACAACTCATGTAGAGGCCGGAATAAAGACCATTCCTTTTTTTTCTAAAAACCACGTATACGTATACGGGTCTCTATAGCCGCGTGAAGAATGAATACTAACCACGAACAAAGCTAATTCATATATGTATAATGGGCTCAACTTGCTCGGGCCCAACACAGCATTGAATAGATTAGGGTGGGCTCAGCTTGGACTTGGGCTCATGTAGTCATGTAATTAGCAAATCAGGCCATAGCCCATCTGAACCCTCACTTGTCTGTCTGCATCCATCGACCCAGGCAGCCCAACAAGTGAAGGATTACGATGTAATAATACGTCTAGTCAAATTTTCTCTAAAAAAGTACAGTAGTTACATCTGTCAGGGATCCCAGTGCACTCAACTGAATTGTCGCCCAGTGCAGTAGCTGTTTAGTCTTCATGCTCAGTTGCTCATCGTGTCATGTTACGATGCGCGCAACACGTAGTTGCTTCAATTGTTCATGTTTTTTTTTTTGAGTCAAATGTTCATGTTTTTGTTCTGGAACACAACACAAGAGGAGTGGTAGCATCTGCTTCTCTGCGTAGTGCTTCATTTGCGGTTGGCAACGGGCCGATAATATACTGTTTTTTGGCATGTGTTTCCGCGTTAAGAATCGAACTTGCTCAACGCCATAGCTGTTAATTAAGTTACAGCATACACACTTGTTCAGTCCAGATTTTACTGATCGCTCAAGAGGGGAAGAAAACAGTAAGCAGTATGTATAGTATAGCGTCATCAAGAAGAAGAAAAAAGAAGAGTTGAAGACGTCGAATGTTTGGGGACAATGCCGCCAAATCAAAGCGGCAGGACGGCACTTCGGGATCCCCTGCTCTGGCTGAACGAGAAGAAGGACCGGCGCAGCCTCCTCGACGATGGTGGGCCAGTGTCGGCGGCGGCATTGCTGCTCTCCGCTTTGCCTTCCTCGTCTTCTTTGACAGCCGGGGAGCCACCGGAACTCTGCCGCAGGATGCTCTGCAGCGCGAGGTAGAAGCGCTTGTCGGTGCTGGAGTCCATGGACAGCGACCGGCGCATGGGCAAGAAGCAGCCGTCTCCTCCTCCTGCTCCTCCTCCCATGCTGCAGCTGCGGCAGCTACTGTTCCGGTGCGCGGTCTCATCAGCAGGCACAGCCGCTGGTTCGTCGGCGACGGCTGATGGGGAGATGGTAGTACTGATAACATCTATGGCAATGTCGTCGGTGGTGGCGCGCGGGACCGGGACTGGGACCGGGATGTCGAGGTGGTGGCAGTAGCTCAGGGCGGCGGGGTCGGAGACGGCGGCTCTGCAGAGCGGGCAGCTGGCGGCGGACTGGAGCCAGGCGTCGATGCAGTCGATGTGGAAGGCGTGGAGGCAGGGCGGCAGCACGCGGAGCCTCTCGCCGTCGCGGAAGTCGGCGAGGCACACGGCGCACTCGGCGCCGGCTTGCTTGGCCTCCGCCACCGCCAGCACGAGGTGGCCGTGGCGGTACCGGAACGTGGGGATCCGGCGGATGGCCGCCTCCTCCAGGCCGCTCCGGCGCGGCGGCCCGGGCTCGTGCACGGTGACGACGACGCGGCGGTGGCGGTGGTAGGGGCCGGCTAAGACGTCGTCGTCGTCGTGCGTGCCGCCCGGGCGCCAGAAGAAGAGGAGGCCGCAGCGGGTGAGGAAGAGGTAGTAGGCTAGGAGCAGGAGCGAGGTGGCGAGGATGCCGACGATGGAGACGGAGAGGATGACGAAGCTCGTGCCCGGGAAGGGCGAGGACGTAGACGACGACGTCGTGGGCGCATCCATGGGACTGAAGTGGACCTTGGCGTAGCGTAGGCAGCACAGGAGCAGCAGTGGCAATGGCAATGCAGCTGCGACTGTGAGTGAGGAAGCAGAAGCAGAGCAGCGGTGGAGAGTGCAAGCAGAGGCTGATGGGACTGGGAGAGATGGCAGGCAGGCAGGCACATTCAGACGGTGGTACTAGTAGTGGAGACTGGAATTGCTGGCGAACGCGGCGGGATATCGATGGCATGGCAGGCAGGCGTGCGTGTGGCAGCTGCAAGCATGAGCTCGCGCATGTTTGGATGGAGCCCTGGAGTCAATCTGCCTGGTGGATGGGTGCCTGTATCTTGCCTGAGATCCGTTTGGATGTAGCCCTGGTCATCAGCCTGGTCCAGGCATCGGTGTGCAGGCCCAGGCGTAAAAAACGAGCGCCTGGCGCTGCAACACTTGCCTGGCTGATTTTGTATAGCATTAAAGTCAGTTCAAGTTGATTAACTATTGTCTTTTTTTTTTACTGCCAACAAATGACGTACAGCCGTATAGGTTGCTCCTAAACAATTCTAATCATGTTACTGTTCACCTAAGCATGGAAGAGATCTTTTATTGTTCATCAATATTAAAGTTTATTTTGCAATCTAGATTATGATTATTTTATTTTGCAATATTAAAGCTTATTTAAAATTATCTATCTTCATATTATTTAATCATAAGTGTTAAAGTTATGTTATATTATATTAGAAATTATATTTTATCATCATATTAGTTTCTCAAGTCCAGGAACCAACTAAACACATCTTTCTTACATTTGCCTGGCTAGGTAAAAAGCATCAACTTTTCAAGCAATTTCCAGACATCTGTTTTTGCCAGGCAAGGTGCCCAGGCCTCCAACCAAACATGCCCCAGGTATTGTCGGTCAGGCAGCTGCAAGAGTAGTAGTAATGTGGCCTCGTTTAGTTCAAAAAAATTTCCTAAAAAGTGCTACAGTAGCCATCACATCGAATATTGCGATACGTGCATGGAACATTAAATGTAGACGAAAAAAAAAACTAATTACACAGTTTGGTTGAAAATTGCGAGACGAACGTTTTGAAGCATAATTAGTCCATGATTAAACACTAATTACTAAATAAAAACGAAAGTACTATAATAACCCAATTTTCAAAATTTGACCAACTAAACGAGACCTATATTGACGACCTTGACCACCATTGCAGGCTTGCAGCATGCAGAGACAGGACTTGGAACTTGGGCTGGGCTCCAGAGTCAACAAGAGAGGCTTTTGTTTCTGTGATGGGATTGCAGTTGCAGTTGCAGGGGATGGAAATTGGAAATGAAACATGTTTAAAGCGTGTTTAGTTGCACTCCAACTTTCAAAAAGTTGACTACAGTACCTTGTCACATCGAATGTTTACGCCTCGTGCATGGAGCATTAAATGTAGACGAAAAGATAAACTAATTGCACAGTTTGGTGAGAAATTACGAGACGAACGTTTTGAGCCTAATTAGTCCATGTTTGAACACTATTTGCCAAATAAAAACGAACGTGCTACAGTAGCTCCAAAATCCAAATTCCTCCAACTAAACAAGGGCTTAGTTTATCCAGAATCTAAACTTTGGCACTATGTCAAAAGAAGATTCCCCGTCACATCAAATTTACGATATGCATTGAGTACTAAATATTGACAAAATCAAAAACTAATTGCACAGTTTGGTTGTACTTTGCGAGACGAACATTTTGAGCCTAATTAATTAACGATCGTCAACTTTTGTGGCAACTAAACGCGGTGGAAAGGGAGGAAGAAGGTACGGCGCAGCTGCAGGTCCCTGGCCTGCCGCGTTACTTGCAACTTGCAAAGCGCACACGCCCACCGTACCGCACCAGCCGTGCGCTCGGCCTTGCCGTCTCGTTTCAGACGGCCCCGCCGCCCTGCCCCGGCCGCCGGTGGAGACGCGTTTGTTTCCCATTCCCAGAGCCGAGAGCCCAGCAGCCGCGTTTCCCATCCACCAGCATCGCATTCGCACCAACCAAACCTGCTCTGCTTGCCGCGTCTCCGTCTCGCTTTTATCAGCCTGTTCGGGAGGCCGTATCGTATCGTGGATTATTTACTGCTGGCTGGTTTGGTGTGAAAAAAAAACATTATTTTCGGTTGAAATTTACGATCGTTTACGAGTAAACGAATAGGCTGTATTTTCGTCCCTGGTTTGCTCAACGATGGATGCACAGAGGTCAGAGGATGGGATGGCCATGGAAGCTCGCTCAATCCAGCGAGTGCCTCCAGATCTGGCACCCCAGAACCAGGATGACGAGGCCACGGCGGAGGTGGAGTGGATGGTGATGTGGCCTCCGGGGGAGTCTGTTCGTTTTGCTGTGGCTTGTCGTAAACGATCATAAATTTTAGCTGGAACTGTATTTTTCTCTCACACAAACCAGCCAGCAGTACTTCTTCATCAACCAGCGACGAAACGAACCAGCAACCGAACGGGCTTGCCAATCTGGCATTCTGGCGTGAAGAGCGGAAACGGTTGGACGGTTCGACACCGAGTTCAACGACTCAACAAGACGGCCGGGCAGTCCGCGATTGTTGGACAAAAAACAAAACACAAGACGCATTTCTGGATATTGAGTATCGGCGCATTCTGAGAGCGAGCGAGGTCATCCTCATCCCGGCGGCAGCGGCTCGAGATCATTGTGGCGGTCCTCGGTGGGATCAATCACAAGCACGGCTCGAGCTTGTCCCGGCGACGACGGCGGACGGCGGCGGCTTTGGGAGCGCAAAGGTAGATCTGAGGGCGGATCGAAGCCAGCGGATCTAAAATCACCGAGGTCATCGCCGGCGTGGCTACACCATGCTAAAGATGCATGGCGACAGATACATCAAGGTTGATTGATCATCACTTGTATTATCTGTTAATCTGGTGATAATTCACTCATGGAGTCATGGGATCCTATTCCTATTCATCGTCAGCAGCATCGAAGCGGTGACCGATCGAGTGGAAGGAACAGACTACAGAAGCGCTCCTCGGCCAGTTTATCATCCTCTCGTCTCGTACAAAAAAAAAGTTGTATACTCTCTTTCCCTAGAAAGAACGTAATTTAGCATTTCAAATATTGTCCCCAAAAGAATATAACTGTAGAGTTAAAAGATCATCTTTTTCACCGAGACCCACCTATTAAAAATACCTAAAAACTACCGTACTCTATCTATCCATGAGAAAAATATTCTAGAAAGCAACCATTTCTATAAAGATAGAGGAGGGCCAAATGTGTAATTTTACACCTATACTGATGTGAGGGCCTGTTTAGATCCCTTCCAGTTTGGAAAATGGACACTGTAGCACTTTCGTTTGTATTTGGCAAAAAATTGTTCAATTATGGACTATTTAGGCTTAAAAGATTCGTCTCGCCAATTACGGGTAAACTATGCAATTAGTTATTTTTTTTATCTACATTTAATACTTCATACTTATGCCGCAAAATTCAATGTGACGGAGAATCTTGAGAAATTTTGAATTTTTTGTGGGATCTAAACAGGGCCTGAGCTCGAAAAGCAAGTGTCTGTTTAGTTCTCAAAATTTTACAAAATTTTTTCAAGATTCCTCGTCACATCGAATCTTTGGACACATGCATGAAACATTAAATATAAATAAGAAATAAAACTAATTACACAGTTTAGACGAAAATTCACTAGACGAATTTTTTAAATCTAATTAGACTATAATTAGATATTAATTACCAAATAACAACGAAAGTGCTATAATACCATTTAAAAAAAATTCGCCAACTAAAGGAGCCCCTAGATTTACGTTGTTTCGGAGACGAAGGTAGTACGTAATGGAAGAATGTGAACGGCGGTGGTCGGTCGGAACAGCGGTCAACAAACGGCCAAGCAAGTGATCTGACACTGCAATTGCAATGATCTCATCCCAGTCGAGTCAAAAGCCGCGCCTGCGCTGCGCCGAACTCAACAAATGGTGTCAGAATTATATATAGATTGAGCAAAGATCAATGTGAGATCACACGGCGAAAAAACAAATCAGCTCACCTATGGGCCTATGAGACTACCGTGCATTTGGATTGGTGTTGTTTTCAACTTGCCCGTACCTACCTAGAACACTACTTTGGGCGCGTTTAGTTCAAAAAAAAAATTTTTTTTGTCCATCACATCGAATTTTTAAACGTATGCATGGAGCATTAAATATAGACGAAAAAAACTAATTGCACAGTTGGGTGAGAAATCACGAGACGAAACTTTCAAACCTAATTAGTCCATAATTAGACACTAATTGTCAAATACAAACGAAAATGCTACCGTAGCCGAACCCAAAAATTTTCACAGAGTAAACGTGCCCTTTATCCGAAACTGGTATGGAGTAGCATTCTGCGACTCTGCAGTGATCCTGCTCCTATGCTTTCTCTCCGAGCGGCAAAAACAAGTGTGTAGTTTAATTAGTCAAACTGTTTAGGGGCCTTTTGAAACGCAGGAGCTTCACTGGAATTTCATAAGAATTTCGCAGAATTCAGTTTATTTTTCGTAGGAAAAACGTAGGAACGGAAAAAAATCTCATGTTCCAAAGGAGGCCTTAGAGTTTGACCAAATTTATATAGAACAAATGTTAACACCAATGGCTCTAACTTGTTATATATGAATATTTATTTCATAATGAATGAAATATACTTATTTAATATCCTAAATATTTATAGTTATTCATATAAATCTAGTTAAATTTAAAATAGTTTAACTTAGTACTAGACTAGAGCTGTATCTTCCTTTTTTTGAACGGAGGTATAGTATAGAAAAGGCATGCATCACTACTTTAGTACTACATTACTTTTTTACTTTTTTCTGTGCGGACAACCGTTGCATCGATGTCTTTGTTTTTCAGGCTTAGTCTGCTTGTTTGGGGTCATGGCTGAGGCCCTGCTTTTTCCTATTGGTCTTGCTGTTCTGTGAGTTTAGTGGTAATCCTTGGATTACCGTTAGCTCCTTTATTGAAACTTCTACTTTTTTTAATGAAATGCGTGTCGATTAGACACAGTCGTGAAAAAAGAACTGGCAGTGAAAATGATATTCGCTCTTGGTTCATAACATAAGCCCGTGGTGAAAAGTGCCTAGTTGTGGGATAGGTGTTGGTTCAGAACATAAGCACACCTATCTCCGCAACATGCCCCCCTCCCTTCTTCGCTATGGCTAACAATAGAGGGTCCCATGTGGCCGCGTGTCACCGCGTGACTCGTGCTCGTGTGAAACACACGAATTGCAGGCCGCATCAACCGCTCTCTCTCCTCCCATTGTTATTTTTATTCTGTCTCTCTCAGGCTTCTGATGATGACATAATATCTATGGATACGCCCATAAAAGTTAAGAAGACCAGGTGATGAGCTCGTTCCAATGTTTGCACAAAGACATAAGTAAGAATTTGTTGCTACCTAATGTTGGCACTTTTAGTGTATTTAAAAAATAATTTGAGGATGCTAGGAACTTCGGAGAGACTTCTTACATGGCCTGACGTGGATGCACCATGCTCATGATCCATCTTGGGGTACAAGACCATCAAAGCAGAACATTTGGTTCATCAGTAGCACGGTGGCGATGTGGTGCTGCCAGCTGTGCGTCCTCCTTGTTCGCCATTGTGGGTCCTGGATATTAGTGAGAGAGAATGGGAGAGGGGATTGAGAAAAAGTGTGCTTCTTCCCCTTTCTTTGAGGGATGGAGTGGGTGGTTTTCTCAATTAAAACAAATTAGGAAAAGAGAAATGGAAAGGGGATCTACTGGAGCATTTTTTTTTTGGACTCAATCCCTTTATTGCTAGTTTAAGGGAAAGGGGATTTATTTTACTCAATCTGATGGAGATGCTCTAAGAGGTGAATTTCATAATTCACTAGGCTCCTTTTGGAGGACAAGCGGAGGACTCCATCCTTAAGCTCAAAGCAATCAGCCACCTTGATATTAGGGTCATCATATATTATGTATAGTTTGGGGAACTAAAGTCTTAAGATGGACATTTCTCAACTCCTCAAGGATCTTGCAAATAATGGTTTACATATAATGTGCAAGGCAGCGCAACCAACGGTACTCGGCGTCATATCATTGTACATAACATAATCACAGTCATAGTTTTTTTAGAATTACACAATACAACGCAGACGCACACTCACCCCCTATGAACAAATACACGTAAACTATACCCCTATGAGCATCTTCGAGGGTGAGCCGACAAATTATTGAGGTGTCCATCTCTTCTTCTCCATCCAAGCCTTGGGCTCTACTGAAATTAGATGGTTGGCCACTTGTACCGCATCAGCCCAGTAGAGGACCCCAAGTAACATAGTAGACCGGCCCATTAACGTTACAATGCACCAACCAGCCCAGTATCATAAATAATAATTATATATATATATATAGGGCTAGGATATTGAGAGCCCGGGGCTCCAAATAGCTAATGGAGAGCCCCAACCAGTCCCCTAGCCAGCCCAACCATTCAGGTCCACGGGGCTGACGCGCGCAGGTTGGGGATCATTGCAGACCCAATAGATCGGATGCATAAAATCCTAGGTCAAGCTGTGCAGAAAAGTTTTTATCGCGACGTTACATAGAAATCAGTAGTTGGATGAATGAAAATTAATTTGTTACCGTATAGAAACTCTTACGCGAGCAGGACTTCCAGCTGACACAACCTGACAAAGTTGACGCATGCATCCATGCACGCATCCAATCTAATGTCTTTCATTTTTTCATTATAATTCCTCAATGAAGCATCCGATTCAAAAACGGTTTTCATTATTGAACTCCTAACATTTTTGTGTACGATTCAAGATCCATTGTGAATATGTTTTTGAAAAAAATTAAAAATCATAAATTTAAAATTTGAATCATGACGCGTGATGGCCGATTGAATGCATAGAAACAATGGTTAAGATGCACAAAAAAGTTGCGCAGACGTTGTATAGAAATTAGTAGTTGGATGAATAAAAATTAATTTTGTTACCGCGTAAAAACCTCTCCGCGAGATGGACATTCCACCTGACACAACCGTGATTGCCTCGACCAACATCATGCTTCCAACTATGGGGATGTACAATTAACATGGGAACAATGCATAAACTTGGAGACCGCTAGCGTAAAACATGGAGACGATCTCAAATTCTTCAAAATTTGAAATTTGAATCATGGCACGTGATGGCTGATTGGATGCATAGAATCATTGGTCAAGATGCGTAGAAAAGTTTTTGGCACCGACATTACATATAAATTAGTGGTTCGATGAATAAAAATTAATTTTGTTACCGCCTAAAAACCTCTCCGCGAGATGGACATTCGACCAGAGACAAGTGTAATTGCCTCCACCAACATCATACTTCCCACTATGAAGGTGTATAATTAACATGGGAATAATGCATAGAACATGGTGACCACAAGTGTAAGCATGGAGACGATCTCGTCTTCTCCAAAATTTGAAATTTGAATCATGGCACGTGATGACCGATTGAATGCATAGAATCAATGATTAAGATGCGCAGTAAAGTTTTTGGCGCCGATGTTGCATAGAAATTAGTGGTTGGTTGAATACAAAATAATTTTGTTACCGCCTAAAAACCTCTCCGTGAGGTGGACATTTCACGTGATACAACTGTGATTGCCTCCACCAACATTATGGTTCTGACTATGGGGGTGTATAATTAACATGTGAACAATGCATAAAACATGGAGACCGCACGCATAAAACACGGAGACGATCTCGTCTTCTTCAAAATTTGAAATTTGAAAATAGCACGTGATGGACGACTGAATTCATAGAATCAATAGTCAAGATGCGCAGAAACGTTTTGGCGCCGACATTGCATAGAAATTAGTTGTTCGAGGGATAGAAATTATTTTTCGTACCGCATAGAAATTAGTGCTGAATAGAATTGTGTACCAACAATGTATAGAATTGTGTAGAAATGCACACATAATTATTCTAACAATGTATGTCAAAGTGTTCTATCAATGCATAGAAGAGTGCTCCAACCATGTATATAATTTTGTATTAGTGCACAGATAACAGCTCCAACAATGTATACAAATTTGTTGTAACGATGTATAGAATACATACCAAGTTAGCCATGCATAGAAACTTATGCACACAACCATAAGAACACAAAAATAACACAAACAAAACAATGAAGATGAATTATGCACGAACCACAAACATGGATCTTTGTATCTCCTGCTGGGATTCAAATGCGTGAGGATCATACCGGACATCTGAGCAACTGGTGTGGAAACCTATGCAACTAAGCATACAAATCACCCAACATCTTCGAAATCACAGTTCAACCATGCATAGAAACCTATGCTTGTAAGAAAAAAAATCCTAGATGAACAATGTTGCTGCCTAGAGGAGCCCCAGGACACACGGCATAGTAACCAAAGGAGCGCCTCTCGGATCTCAGGGAGCTTGGCCTCCTGCCTGTTGCCCCGATCGGATCTGAGGGGGCTCGGCCACCTCACTGCTACTGGACCGGCCTCCTTGCCTGGTGCCGACCGGATCTGCGCCACTTGGGGTGGGCCATCGTCGCCGTGGGGTGGGCTGCACAACCGCGCGCCCATCGTTGCCGTCCTTGTCGACAGATCGTAGCCATCCCCATGGGCGGCCGCGAGCTGCAGGGCACCGTCAGTCCCCGCTCGTCGAGCTGCAGAGCACCGTGGCCAGCAACGCCCCCTCCATAGTCTGCTCCCTTGCCTCATCGCGTGGAGGCAGTGCGCCACCTCCATGGTCCGCTCCCCCTGCCTCGTCGCGTGGAGAGCCGGCACCGCAACCTGCAACCAACCAAATCGATGGTGAGGGGCACATGCGTGGAGAGGGGGTGAGGGGAGGAGCGCATCACCTCGCCGCTAGGGGAGGGCCGCGCCGCCGCAGGTCGGGCGAGGGGTGGGGCCACACCGCTGGTAGTCGGGGAGGGGCGGGGCCGTGCCGCCGCCGGTCGGGGGAGGGGTGGGACCACACCACCATTGGTCGACATTGTCGTGAGCTCCAAGGCGCCGTCGCCGTTGCCGTCGATGCTCCAGGGCCCGACAGAGCACGCTCCAGGGGCGCGGGCGCGGTGCTCCAAGGGCGGCGAGCCGCGCTCCCGTCGGGGGATGGTGCGCAGCAGGGGTGACGGCGTGCGCTCTAGGGTGGGTTGCGGTGGGTGGCAGGGGGTGGCGGCCATGGGGTGGGTGGATGGGTGGGGATTAGGGTTTGGGGGTATATATATAGGGCCTGGTGGGCCGGTGGGTGGGCCAGTGTGCTGGTCTAGTTGGGCTTGGTGGCTTGGGCTAGAAGCTGATTTGGTGGAACTAGAAAACACTGATTTGGGCTGGGGCTTCCCGTAACTATTGGGAGCATAGGGCTCCCAATAGTGTGTGTGTATGCCGGATCACTTTGTATCCAACTTATTATATTTTAATCAACATTTGAACAATAACACAACTTGCCCTTCATTCCAAGTTTGCAACAATCCAAGGATAGACAAACTTTAAATGTATTTCTCTACTTGTTAATGTTTGCGCGTTTGACTGCACATATATATACTTAAGGTATGCTTAAATCTGTTCATTTTAGCTATATACAGAGAATGCATACAACTCATACAAAACCGTTGACCGAGTCACAATTAAGTCAAAAACGTATTAGATCTATCTCTATGCACAGTGGTCGAAATGAACAGTATAGTTCGTTTTAGTTTATCCTAAATTAACTTTTAAAATTTTGATCAAGCTCCACAGAAAAATACACTAACATCTACAACAATATATTAATTTTATTAAATTCCCTATGAAATACTTTAATAATTTATTTATCAAACTTAATATTTTTATATGTTTTCTTAACTCTATTAAAAGTACAAAAAAGGAAAAAAAAACGAAAGCAAAGCATAATTTGGAGCGGTGGAAGTAGAAATTTACTATCATTAAGCCGGCGAGCTTTGGCTGCCGCTCAGCCTGGCCATGATAGCACAAAAAAAATTAACCGTCTGATCTTCTTTCTACGTACTGGGTTCACCCCACTGTTTGTTACTGTATCCGGCCCTGCGTGTCATCAGTTCATTGGCTTGGGAACAAATATCTCTCTACCTCCTTCTCGACTCCTCCGACCAAAAAAAACGCCGGCCTCTCCTCTCGCCTCCTCGGTCCTCCGCTCACCCGTCGCCAGCCTCCGGTTTCCTCCGAGCTCGAGCGCTCCCGCTCGTCCATCCCGCGCCCCCTTCTTTCCATGGTTCCTCATCGGCTCTGCCATCTCTCCTCCCGCGACGGACATCCTCACCTGCGCCGCCACCATGCCGTGCCCTAGGGTTGGCAGGCCTGATCCCTGCCGCCTCCTCGCCAAGCCCTAGGGCTGGCCGACATCACTCCCCACGCCGCGACGAGCCGTAGAGCTGGCTGACCTCGCCTACAATGCCGTCACATGCCCTAGGGCTGGCCGTCCTCGCTCACGCCGCTGCCCGACGGTCCCCACGACCATCTTATTGGTAAGATATAAGATATGATACTTGGTTTCTCGATTTGGTATACCTATGTACCGATTCCATCGGTATGTATTTTATTTATTTTTTGCCAGTTGCATCGGCGCTTAGATATGGTGGTAAATCGATAAACGCCCTGCTGAGACGGCTGTAGTGCCATCTACCTCTTGCAATTTAGTGTCCATCTACTGCAGCTTCGGTCAAGATTATTGCTTGGATATTTGAGATGCTCTTTGTAGTTAGTGATGGTATATGCAGTTTGTTATGTATATTGTCTGTAGCCACATTGCAGTGGAGCTATCTTTATTTAGAAAATAATTACATCAATCGGGTGCTAAAAATTCCCCTTTAACTGCAGCCGCGGTCAAGATTATTGCTTGGATATTCGAGATGTTCTTTATAGTTAGTGATGGTACATGTTGTTGGTTAAGTATATTGCCTGCAACCACATTGTAGTGGAGCTATCTTTATTTAGAAAATAATTACATCAATCGGGTGCTAAAAATTCTCCTTTATCTCCTTTCCTACCTTGCAGGCGCGCGCGATGACGCGCATGATGGACTAGGGTAAAATAATGCATGCATGTGACATGCGTCCATATTCCAACAACCTACGAGTCTACGCACGACTAGTCAATATATATAAATATAATCTACATTCCCCTGTCCCGTTACTATAACATAATCAAGCTAGCTACGTACCCATGTCCCACAATTTGTCATAAACTATTCAATCTAGCAATTCAAACACGAGGTTTAACCATAAGCACATAAACTAAATATTGTCTACTTCTCATCACCACCAGCTTAAATATGCTGAATTTAGTTACATCCCCATATGCATCAATGCATGCATCACAAGGGTTCTCTAGTACTATATATATGTATGAGAAGTACAAGTAGCAAATTGAGTGTAAGATTCTTTGTGGTAGAAGAACGTGTCAAATCACCTAGTAAGTCTCTAATAACTCGGCAGTTGCTCACGTTCACGGTTATATTTGGTTTTCAGAATTCCAGTGCAGGCGACGTGTGGCAAGATCAAGGACATATAATATATGATGAAACTTGTGCTTACGCAAACTCTAATACAGCGACGGAGCACGGCACAAAATCAAGGGGGGGCCAACTTGATAAAAAGACAAATGAAATATGTTGACATCAGAAATAAAACCATATATACTATGATAAATTTAACTAATCACATATTAAATGACTACAGAGACTGTCAGACTACTCTTAACCAAGTTATGGACTAAAACTAGCTAGTTATATATATTTATAGTTGGGTCACATTTCACAAAATGCAAGTGACCACAAACTATATTTGAGAATTTTGTTTTGGACAAGGGGGGGCCGGAGCCCAGTTTGGCCCCTACTGTGCTCCGTCCGTGCTCTAATAAAAGAGGGGTCGCGCCGTCTTCCTTATCACGCTCGCCTCCTCCTGCGCCTTTCTTCTTCCTCTGCCACCCTCTCCCCCACCCTCCACCACTAGCGCCCACGCCTGCGCCCGCGCCGGAGAGGAAGAAAGCGAGGAGGTCACCGGCGGCAGGGTTCCGACGGGGTTAGGTTATCCCTAGCATCCTTAGAAGGAAAATTTGGGGGAGGCAGACCGGTCAGGCGGTGGGGATGGCAAGAGGACGGTGTTAGGGTTCTGGCAGCAGAGGAGGTGGCTGGGCTAGGTCGGAGCAGGGGAAACGATGTCCATGGCGGCGGCGGGAGGGGGGAAGAAGGAGGCCACCGTGCTACGGCAAGGCGGTGGGCAGCGGCAGGGGCGAGGATGAGGAGGAGGGCAGGGTCGAAGGGCGGGGGCGGGGGCGGGGCGGGAGGTGCGGCCAGCGGCGAGGCTACTGCTGGCCGGCGTGGTGAGGGTGGGGAGGAAGGGCGCACAGGAGGAAGACAGACACGTAGAGCGAGGAAGGCGGGGTGGAGCCGGGTCGTGCGCAGCCGGAGCGCGCGACCGGCCACGCTATATCTTCGTCCTTTTGTTTAATTGTGTGCCAACAATTAATAAGAAACTAAGTAAAGACAATATTACGATGACCGTCCACGTACAACGCATTCAAGCCCAGCATATTGCATATACGACCTGATTTACTAAATGATACAACCAACTTAAAGAAAATTCTTCGTTAGTTGTTCTTATAAAAATTACATATACACACGCACAAATCGCTTCTGAAAAGAGAGTGAGTTGAGGGTCCCGTCTTCCACAATCTCTCTTCTCCATCAACCGCGAGAATCCGCATCTTCCTTTAATTGTAGCACGAGCCATGACCTTTCCATTAGCTAAGCTAGGGTTTGTTAGAGCTAGCTAGTCAGTACTCACCTTAAATACGGCGCCACTATCGCCATCACATCACACAAGCAGCAGCAGCAGCAACCACACAAACTAGCTAGTCACAAATGGTTGCTGATAGCTACTCACCTAGCTAGCTTGTTCATGCTAGCTTCATCACTTGTGGACTTGCTGCATGACAGCTACGCCTCAATCTAGTTTAGGGCTAACAGATCCGGACTGATCAAGCTTTCTAGTCGAGATTTGCATCTACCATCAGCTATTAGTAGAGCACTACTGTGATGGACGACGGCGGCGAGCCAACCAAGTACCGCGGCGTGCGGCGCCGGCCGTCGGGGAAGTTCGCCGCCGAGATCCGCGACTCCAGCCGGCAGAGCGTGCGCGTGTGGCTCGGCACCTTCGACACGGCCGAGGAGGCCGCAAGGGCGTATGACCGCAAGGCCTACGCCATGCGCGGCCACCTCGCCGTGCTCAACTTCCCCGCCGAGGCGCGCAACTACGTGCGCGGCGGCGGGTCGTCGTCGTCATCGTCGTCTTCCCACCAGCAGCAGCAGCAGGGAGGAGGAGGAGGAAGCGGCGGCGGCCGGCAGGTGATCGAGCTGGAGTACCTGGACGACCAGGTGCTGCAGGAGATGCTCAAGGGCGGCGACGGAAAAAATAACTAGCGTATCCGATCAGGTGACGTTGAATATGACCAAGCGATCCATCTTCTGCATGCATGCACCGGTGTATATCTGCAAGTTTGTTTCTTATTACAGGTGCATGCATGTACAAAGTTTGGAATTATGATGCTCTTGGTGCTCAATTAAAGTACTATAGTGTGATCCATGTATTGAAAAGGTTGTTTTGCTTAATCGCATCATGATTTGCACGTGCTTGTTTTGCTTAAACAACCCATAGCCTTTGAGAAAGGCTGTAAACTCTCAGGCTCTCACCTCCTGATGTACATATCGTCGGTAATTCATGCATGAAAAGATCTACTTATTGGGAGAGGGAGCTGCTACTGCAATTTTTATGAATTCATTTAGTTACTAATAAATTGACCGTATATTTTCAAATCAATTGGAGCATTTTCAGTCAGCACCGTAAATTTTAGATTCACCTGTCCTGCACCAGAGATAATCTGGAAAGGCCGCCAGACACTTACAAGGCATATATGATTTGTTGGTTCCACAGAATAGATAGGCATACAATAAGTTCTGGAAACCATAAATATACTATGATTGTTACTGCTTGTCAGAAAGCCCAGTGCCTATATATGCACGCAGTTAATAATGGATGCATGAAAGCACGGCACAGGTATAGGTTTGCTTTACCACAAATCTTACTCTCTAGCCTTTTGCAACTAAATTCATCGCAAATAATGGTTCCTGTATGCAGGCAGATGTGCATTTACTTGTGTCATATGTTGAAGATTAGAGCTGCCATACAAAATTTGGCACTAATTTCAAGTTGTATAGAGTTTATTAGTCTCTCTTCCAAGAAATTGGCATTTTACTTTGTCATTTTGATGATTTGCATTTAATTACTTTGATGTTGATGACTAGAGCTGCCTCTGAACTGGATAAAGTCATACAATTTTAGGTTAATTTCATAATTTGACACTCATATATGAAACATTTTTTTTTGTAATACTCACTCTGTCCCAAAAATCTTTGATGTTTTAGGATTCAAAATTTATCCTAGAAAAACCTGATGTTTTAGGATTCAAAATTTATCCTAGAAAACTTGATGTCTTAACTCTTGGAACTAGGTTGGACCCATATCAACTTGAAATTCTGGTCTGCATTCCTCCATACATTCCATTTAATTAGCAGATTATTCCTTAATTAGTATGGACCACTCTCAATAAATAGGAGTATGTGGGTAATTTCAATTGAGCACTAATATGCCTCAAAAATCTTAAAACATCAAGTTTCATATGTTGACAATTAGAGCTTCCTCTAAACTGGACACTTTTAGGTTAGTTTCATAACTTGACACTCCATACATGAAACAATTTTTGTAAGCTGCTATATGCGAAATTGTACTGAAAGATTTATTGTGTAATTTGTATCTTCTCATGTAATATATACTTTTAGGATCCATAGTAAATACTCCCTCCACCCCTAAAAGACTCTATCTCTAGTTTTGTCCTAAGCCAAACCATTTGAAATTTGACCAAGGTTATATAAAAAAAATCAACATTTATGATACCAAAGTATCATTGGATTCACCATGAAATATATTTTCAGGATATACGTACCTACCTAACTTTATAGTGTGAGTTTGGGTGTTTGTAAAGGTTCTTTCCCATTTTTTCTACTTAAGGCATACCTATCTGGGGTTATAAATATTGAAACTGTTCTTTATAAACTTGATGGAATTTAAGATAGTTTGACATAGGAAAAAACTAGAAATAAGGTTTTTGGGGGACAGATGGAATAATATATATACCCGGCCAGCAAGGTAAGTTATTATTTGTAGATAAGGTAGTAATTCTAAGAATTTTAGAATTTTTTTCTTCCTCAATCATGTGTTAAAATGCAACATATGGATTAACTTATGAAGTTAATGTAAAAAGAGATCCAAAAAACAAAGAACATTTGCATCCTACATCATGTTATGCATGAAGCAGACGGTTAAATTGCGTTCAGGAGGGTTGTGGTGTAGTTGGTAACACACAACTAACGCAAGTAGGAAGAAAACAGGTAGCTATTGAGTATATATAGCACAACCTAGAGCTGCATGCATCTAGTCAACACAAGGAGAGATGAACTAGATGCATGCATCTAGTCAACACAAGGAGTGAAGAAAAATGTGGGAAGATCATTCATATTCTTAAGGAAACCTGAATTTCATTATTCTAACCGTTCTACCCTATATTGACCAATAATTGTAGGTAACTAACATGAAATTGAAGAAAAACCAAATATTTCTAAGAAGAAACTAATAAATTTGATATCACCTAATATGTATAAGTTGTGGAAATATTCATTTTATTAGCCTGAGTACACACTCATAAAACAATATCCACAATTCCACATTTTAGCCCAGCTAGCCTGTGTATTAGTTCCCAAGTAATTACAGTCGTTGCTCTCCCCACACCTTCTATTGCATTTTTTCACATCCATCCTCTATTCTTTAGGACTTAAGTTCTATACTCCATAATTGTTATTATCTCAGTCTTGGCTAGCTGGTATCTCACGCGCGTAGGTAGTCTTGGGGCCATCTAAGGTCTCTGCATCCACAAATCAGGTTACCAGAGAAGCTAGCGCTAGCGAATACATAAACAATCCAATCAGATGGGGGAGATTTCAATTTTGACTTAAAAATTGGCTGTAGATTTTTTATGTACACCATGTTGTTATTATTTACATAAACATACCTGGTTCCCTGATAGACCAGAAAATAAAAACCTTGGTTTTCAGATGAACTGATCAACATACCTTCTGTCAGTCGAAATGGATGCATGTAAAAGCTAAGTGTAGTTGTTTGGATATGTTTTTGTTTATTTGGGAGTCGAGCATCGATCCTTTTACAATATGGGGCAGAGATCCATCACATGTGTAATTTGTCGTCACTTGATTAATTACTAAATAATAAGGTTAACACAACTTGGAGCGTTTAATTATAGCTATGAAAAGTATGAGTTTTACTGTACAAATTAACGCACACAGCTCGCCTTGAATAAACACGTAAGAAGGCTGAACTTTGAATGATTGGTCCTCGTTCTCCCAAAGATGGGCTGTCCAACAATAATTTCCTTTTTTTTAGAGGAAACCACAGCAATTTCTTTACGCCTTCTGTAGGGACAGTAGTTATGAAAAAGGGCTGTTGTTTGAGTTCAGGTTCAGTGGATGCACTGGTTCTAGCTAGCTGCTTGCTACTGCTAGTATGACCATGTTATATGGTTGCTGGAGCCTGGAGATACAGTAATAGGTAATGAGCAAGTGGTGCATATTATGCAGAGGTTCAAATCATGATTCTTTTGCTTAATGCTGAATTGCTGATGCTGTAAAGGAGTGACATGTATACGTAATCGAAATTACGTAAGATGAGGCGTAGGTGTTTAAACAAGAGTATAAAGTGGAGGGGTAAAGGATTGAATTGATTCACAGATAATTAACTTGGAAACAACATAATGGCTATACATGATCTCTACCAGGAGGAATAAATTAATTAGAGCATGTAGGTAAAGGTAGCAGACTTTTCTTGCTCTGAATAGCACAGCAGCAGTAGGCATGGTTTCAGATTGATTTATGTGTCAAGCATATAGATACAAAACTATATAGTGAGTAACTGTTAGCCCCTGGATCTCCGCACGGGGTGAGCCCGCTCACCGGTGTTACCGACCACACACTATAGTTAGAGATAGAAGAAGGGAGTGAGAACAAAGCGCGCGCGCACAGCACAAACACCAGCGTTGGCCGGAGCTCTGCAGAGGAGATGGCAAAACTGAACTCGCTCTTTTTACTGAGTTGTAGTGCGAAGCTATATATACAACTCTATCCATCTAATCCGAGTACACAGACACGCTAGACTGCCATGCTGCTATAGTGACTAGATGTGACAGCAGGGCTGACTTTGGCGTCTGCCCCTGCTGTGACTATAGTCGGCGGGGAAAGCCTTTCGACACATGTCCCTGCCGTGGCTATAGTGCAGCAGCAGGGAGTCCTTTCGGCGCCTGCCCCTGCCGCACGTTCACATGGTGAGTACTCGAGAATCAGATTCATTTTTAGCGCTAGCTGGTCCTTGGGCTGAGCAAAGGCTAGGCTTTTTTGTGCTTTGGTTAGATTTGCGGATCAACCTTTTTCTAATCAGCTGGGAGCTGAGAGTGAGCATGCAAGCAATGCAAGCTTCTAGAGAGAATTATTAGCTGCCGGAGACATGGGTCCTCCTGACATCAAAGTTTTTTTTTGACGACCAGCCTATTCGCTTGTTGGATTCAGCCAGAACTTATCAGTCAGTTAACCGTGTTTTTCTCTCACAACAAACCAGCATTAGTCGGGCTTATCAGCCTAGAAACCAACCAGCGAACAGGCTGTACATAAGCAGAAAAAGAAGCGTCAGTGTGCGGTGTCTGGGCATAAACTAAAGTCAAAATTTTTAGTTATCTAAAAACAAACGTAGTATATATACTATGTAGCAGGAGGGAGCATGTGGAGGTATGGCGTTTTATATCATTATAGATATATGCTATTATACTTGGTGAGAATTTGATGCTCTACTGACGACCGGGCCGGGCAAGTTGAAACCAGTCAAAATTCATGGTTATATTTATCTCAAAAAAAATCATGGTTACTGATGCATGCATGCAAGGACTAGTCATGGGTGTACGGAGGGCTTTTGTCTCCTCTTCTCTGCAGAACAAAGGAGAGACAGGAGCCCACTGTACAGCAATTCTCTATCTCTAAAGTTGACGAGCACGTTGATACACACTAAATTAAAGGAGATCAACAGGTACAAATACAATATATAGGTGTGCATACTCTTACTTCTTAGGTACTGTTATAATACTGTATATATATGAAAAGCCCACAGTATCTCTTTAATTTTGGGTGAAGTACTGCAATCCTTTATCCTTGATTCCTTATATTCTAGTATAGATTGTTATTTTAGTTTTTGTGCAGTACTACGCCGTCTGAATGAAAATTGACAGCATGCATGTGCAGTCGATCGAGTTGGGTCGTCTGGCCTCGTTAAGCATAGTGTATTTCCCCATTTGAATAGGCCCATATGTATCTTCTCTTGGCCTATATAGCCTTAGTTAACTCCACCTTGAATTCAGCTGTATTCCTTGTTCTGATAACACATTCTGGGTACCGGTACTAACCGGAAACAGATGAGATATTGTTGTTGAATCAGACGTCCATTGATAAAAAAATGTCAGTCTCATCGTTAATCAAAGAGTACAACTGCTATCGAAAAAGCTTTAGATTCTGTAGAACTCCCTGCGATATCAATTAGACAGGCGAGAAATCTTGTGTTTGCCGGTTCAAATATTTTAGAAAAAAAAACAGAGAAAAACCAATGGCCCACGTAAGTATCGAAACAAGACACACAAGACTTGTTTCTTTTATTCATTGATGATACACAAACTTAGCAAAGCATATACATGGATCATGGATGCATCCTGATGGAAACACACGGGAAAAGGTGGGTACACACACATCGTCCATACATAGTACTGCAGTAGTATATATAAAGAGAGAGCTCACTCTTACACAAATATAGTATTACTTATTAGTCATAGCGAAAAGCTATAGGTGATATGCACGTTGACTGGTGCCACTATGCTCCTCTTAGTTCCCTTCCATGACGGCCGTGCCAATGGGTGGTGAAAGAGACGGTGGCTCTGGCTTGGATGGTTCAGGTTGGGGTTTTGGCTCTGGTGTAGGTTTGGGCCTTGGCTGGGGCTCTGGCTTGGATGGTTCAGGTTGGGGTTTTGGGCTTGGTTGAGGATCTGGCTGAGGTTTAGTTCCTGGTGTAGGTTTGGGGATTGGCTCAGGCTCGGGCTTTGCTTCAGGTTGTGGGGAGGGTGGCTGTGGTGTTGGTTTTGGTTCAGGCTTTGGATCTGGCTGCGGTGTAGGTTTGGGTTCTGGTTTTGGGTCTGGTTGTGGTGTGGGTTTTGGTTCTGGTTGCGGTGTCGGTTTGGGTTCCGGCTTTGGGTCTGGTTGTGGTGCAGGTTTCGGTTCCGGCTGTGGTGCCGGTTTAGGTTCTGGCTTTGGATCTGGTTGTGGTGTGGGTTTTGGTTCAGGCTGTGGCGACGGCTTGGGTTCTGGCTTTGGGTCTGGTTGTGGTGCGGGTTTTGGGTTAGGCTGCGGTGTCGGCTTGGGTTCTGGCTTTGGGTCTGGTTGCGGTGCGGGCTTTGGTTCAGGTTGTGGCGTTGGTTTGGGTTGCGGCTTTAGGTCAATTACCCTACTATGAGCAAGGCTAGGAACATTTGCTGCCAGTGTAATGGCTAGGGCTAAGTGGAAACATAGCGAGAGGAGGCCGGACCTCATGGTCGCCACCAGTCGAGATGGGTGCTTGATCTAACTCCAATCTCTATCTGTTCGATCTCCAGTGCAAGCTGGGGAACGCTTGTGCACAGATGGCAACGACGGCATGGCTGATTTATAGGCATTGAAAGCCAACCGAGGCTTGACGCGTGTCCATGTCCGTGTTCGTGAGTTTGCCACGGCACTGGCCCTATATAGCATGCAGCTTTTGGATGTGTGTATATAACTTTAGCGCCCACCAGACAAATCACTGTGTCGGAAAAGAGAATTATCATTTGTGCGAAGGTCATTTTCATGCATGTTCTATTAGTGAAGTACTTGTTTCATTCTTCGTACGACGTAACTGCAGCCTGTTACTAGTTGGTAATAATTGATATAATATATAGTGTTATAAATAAGCTGCAGTATTATATGTATCACAGCTAGTAGTAGTCACTACAGAATGGATTTTGGAGATGGATATTTATTATTTTAAGAGACGATCAAGCTGTCTGTCTCTAACCAATGGTCGCGGTTAATCGTTAATTTATTTCGTTATTTATAGAGGCGGTAGAAAACCCAAAAAACATAAAAAAAAATTGTGACCTGCTGAGGATTCAAACCCACAAACTACAACTCAGTACTAACACTTCCTTACCATTGTATCGTACAATCACTTGTCAGTATATAATGAATTCTATCTTCTTTTTTTTTACAAATATTTCATAATCTTGTATTGAATATTTTGAATACTAAATAAACTCAACTAAAAAAAGGTTTTCAACTACAAAATTTTAAATCTTGTCAAACACTACAACTTTGGTATAGGATGTATCTCCATTCAAGATTGTTTGAAAAATTCAAAAATTTGAATATCAAAGTATGTTAATTTAAAACAAATATTTAAGACACCAAAAAACTTCAAATCAAAAACTTATTCACAGAAAAACATAGATCAGGTCGGGTACTACAACTTTGATATTGACTATGTGAACATTCAAGGCCATTTAGAAATTTTGAATTTCAAAATCTACGAACTTAAAACACATATTGAAGACTCTAAAATGCTTCAAATCAAACAAATTTCAACTGTAAAGTTGTAGATTGTATTGAGAACTACAACTTTGGTATATACCATGTCAACATACGAGGTTGTTTGAAAATGTTAAATTTTAAATTTCAAAATCCATGAACTATTTATCGACACAGACATCTTGAAATGACCGCCTCTAAAAAATGATTTTTAGATACGGACGCTTAAGATGTCTGCCTCTAAAAATTGATTTATAGAGATGGATGTCCTAAGATGACCACCTATGTTAATTGATGATTCTGAGAGGTAGTCGCGTTAGGACGCTTGCCTCTGTAAATGATTTTCAGAGGAGAACATTTTCCTGGAGGCCGCCTGGCCATTTATGAAGGCGGTCGCTAGATGTTCCCACCTTTATTAATTAGAGAGGTTGTCTCCTAAAATCGTCTTTATGGTAGTGAGTACTAGATGTCTAATTACACTAGTACAAAAATGGTTTTGTCAAGAAAAAATTCACCGGAGGTTCATAATAAACAAGCACTAGTAGAAATAAAACTTTGGGCCCATAGCTATGACCCATCAGTGGAGAGTGTGTCTAATAGGGGATTTCCTAAGGTTACCACTAGTACAAATTGTCTACTTATAATGACGGTAGGCTCAAGACAACCACAAATGTAATTTGAACTTACACTAGCGCTTATCTTAAGAATACCGCATGTGATCTAGGGTCTGTACTAGTGATAACTTTAATAAAACCACCATTATAGATATATTTATATTGGCGATTTTCTTAACCTACCGCTAGTATGAATAATTTAATTTTTTTTTTTTTTTTTTAAATTACCTAGGATGGAGAAATGTTTACACTGGCGTGACTTGTGACTTAAGCCATTTCTAGGTGGCTAGCGGGCCTCTCCCAGGTTAAAACAAAAATTTTATTATTATTTTTTTTTGGTCTGGTTTACAAATTCTAAAACTATTTGTAGAGCCAGTTTGTGTATGCATGTCATCAGAGTAAATCGATTTAAACCACCTTAAGCCAACTGCCAATATGGCCCCGTTTGGCAGGGCTTCTCCAGCGGCTTCAGGAGCCGTTTGGAGCCGTTTTCTGCCAAACGGGGTAAAATGAAACGGCTCCACCGATGAAGCCCCTAAAAACGTGCTCTCACAGAGCTTTGGGGTGGGAAGGAGCCAAAAATAGTGGCTTCTCCCGGCTCCTCCTCCAGGCCCCTAAAAACATGCTCTCACAGGGAAGCCATTTTGCCAAACGGTTTACCAAAACCGCTTCAGCTCCACCGGTGGAGCTGTTCGTGGAGCTGAAGCAAAAAAAAATGACTTCACTAGTGAAGTGAAGCCCTGCTGGCGGTTTTCAAACTTATTAAGTCAGTGGAAAATCATCATTTTTACTACCTTTCACACTGATGGTTCAAAAAAAAAGAATTTGAAAATCCAAAAAAGTACCGTCAGTACTAATGTTTTTCTGTACTAGCTAGTGTAAGATGTTGTTACAGGTATCACGCGGTTATTTGATCAAAAGTCAGAAAAGAATAGTAAGAAAAGGAAATTTGGAGAAAGCTCGATGGATCGTGCGACAGATCAGACCTAACTTTGACAGTATCGGAGTAGTGCGGATCGACGCACGCGAACTAGTTCATTACCAGCCAGTGTTGTAGTACATCCATATATATGTATGTGTGTGTTATTTTACATAACAAGTTCATGATGCATATATAATATATGCTGTACGTGTTGCTGTGCAGTTAATTAGTTAAGATTCTGGGTCTGGGGCACTATATATTTTTTCGTTACCAGCCAGTGAGGCAGTGACCCAATGTGTTATACTAGTATGGCGGCGCGCGCATTCGCGCGCCCGTAGGAATTGCTTTTGAATGTAGTTGTGGAAACCGTTTTTTATTGTCGGTACCTGCTGGTTTTTATGGTTTATTTTGTAACATAGATATATTTTTAGGAAATTTGCGAGGTTTTGATTCTCTGTGGATCATGGTACTGGTAAGAAAATAGAGCTGCGACAGTTGTCTGATAACATTTTAGCATAACTTATCTAGGATTTACAAAAGGATGATATAGTTTCATATACAACCGGAACATCAAGATTTCATAGCGACAGTTCGAGCTGATACATCCATAGTACGTGGTTCCCATAGCTATGTCTAGATTACAGAAACGGCAAATAGTACATAGAAGCTGATGCATCATAGGCTGATGCATGCAGCACAGAGTTCGATGCATTGTAGTTCGATAATTTACATATAGGTTTGACTTCTTTGAACAGCAGTCTTTTTGGGACGCAAAAAGCTTGTTATATGTCGACAATCATCTTCTTTGTCACAGAGACATGACAAATAGCACATAGAAGTAGATGTTGGCTTACTCCAAATGAGTGGCTCTCTGCATCGTCTTCTTTTTTTTTTTTGCACGGAAAAAACCAGTTAGCACTATACTCGGTATCTATGTTTAGAGTTTGTCTGTAGAGATGTTCGGACATAAAAAGATGGTAGGTTAAATTTCTTTAAAGCATACTTCTTTGATTTTGATTACGAGGAGGATGGGCGTGGTTGTTTGGCACGGTGATCTTCTTTGTGTGTCTGTAGCTTCGGCCAATCGATTAATCGCCAAGAGCTTCTTGCGAGCACCTGTCCGTGTTGTTCGTGACCTTACATAAATTGGGATTGTTTACTGACTATGTATATTGCTTGTAACCAGTATACATGTGTCTATCTACTGCGGAGTTTAAGTGTAGAATGGTGGACTATTATGTACCTGTCGACATCATGTTTGGAGGCTTCATGTTCTAGCTCGCTATCATGTCTTTGGAGTCTCAGAAGACGAAAAAGTTGGTTAGTGGAGTACAGGTAGATCAGCTGGAATGGTTTTGCTAAAGAAGCTGTAAAATTTGCTTACCGATTGTTCAGCGGCCTCAATCAAGAAGCGGATCTGCTGAATGTTCGGACTCTCAACGATTGGTGTTGGGCTTGTTGTGTGAGGCGGGTGATCTTGAGATGTTGCCATGACTCTGCAGCGGAGGCGTTTGATGGCTTTGTCTAAAACTGCTTTGACTGGTATTGCCTTTTTTTCATACTTTTTGCACGATTAAATCGAGAAGATCAATGATAACACATATGTCTTGTTAAGTATGTTGTTCATTGCACGAGGCAATCCTTCTTTATATATGCAATGGGTTCACTAATGCACGCACTCTTTTTGAATTATTTTGGTCGCTTCATCATCATATGCAAAGAAGCGTGCTTCATCTGTGTTATCTTTTGCAATAAATGATAATAGGTACCTGTAGAAGTTATAAATAACGAAAGGTGTAGATAGGTTGGAAAATATTCAGTTAATTTACGAATTTGAAATGGGGAAAAATCTTTGAAAAGCTACCTAGGAACTGTTGTTGTGCCTCCACACTTTGGGCATCTGTAGGTACCATCTAGTCTTGATCGACTCTTTTTTTTGCATGGCTTGCAAGACATGTACCACCGATTAGTAGTGTTTGTGATAGACACAATTGTTCTTTGCAACTTTGTATGCGGCCCTCTTTCCCTGCACGGAAGCAAGTAATTCAGGAGTTTTATACTCTAATAGTTTCTGTTTTTTACTGAGACTTGAACAAAAAAAAGCTCATATGGCATTGCTTGAAAGAGCCACCAAATTTGGCTGGAATATCTGTAACAGGGTGCTTTTTAGGAGGATGAGTTTATAGGCTTCTGTTGTTTACTTACCATGTCATCAAAGGGATCAATATTGTAACAGAACCGACCAAATCATAAGAACGTAAGTACAAAAACAATCACCGAAGCGATCAAATTCCTGTACTTAAGCTCCCATAATCCCGGTAGTCCGGAAATCACGAAGGATTTCAACCAACTCTCGACATACAAACCAAGATCGTAATGATTCAACACAACACATCATTCGTTACAACATTTCACAAGTAGCGTTCGGATTACATCCATCAGAGTTCAAATAAAATATTACAAACCAAGTTTGAGTGTGCGGAAGCAACATAGTTTAGTACATAACTTCATAGTTTCAATTACATTGCCAGATCAGAGTCATGTCCCACAAAAGCATTATCAGGTACGAGAACTAGTAGAGACCGCGCCCAACGGTCTAGTCTTCATCCCCAGCAGGGAGAAGGCAGTACTTGCAGCAACCAAAGAAGAACTGGTCATCTGCAACAGGTGGGAAATAAACCCTGAGTACGAGAAGGTACTCAGCTAGACTTACCCGACAAAAATCAGAAATAAAAGACACCAAGGATCATGCAAGGCTTTTCAGGTGGGCTAGCTTGACACATTTGCATAAAAGAGCTTATGAGCATAGTAACCAATTTAAACTTAGCATCAAGCTTATCATCGTTTACCTGTCCACTAGATTAGCACCTGTACTAGAGCACTCATTTATTAGGAGCAAACAATATTAACCATAGCAGGTATAATAAGGCTGTCATCATCATATCATCATTTCCGAACCATTAAGATATTAAGTGTATCTACATTGGAGATAAGCCCGTCAAGTTCTCACTAACCGGGAGAGACGGCGATTCGAATCGAATTACAACTCAGCTGAGGGGGTATTCCTAACTCTCACCCTGGCATACTTTGCAAGGGTAGCCGTGGGTCACCTTTGGAACATCTCAGGAACCAAATTCGCGGGTTCGATCAGCGCCAGCACTCTCAGGGATTACCCTTCTGCCAGGACGATCAGGACTTTTAAATCACCTGCCCTTGGACTCACGCCTACGGCTCCCTTCCGAGGCGCACTTTATACTTATCGACTCCCGGCCTGAGGTGAGCTACTCGGCTTCGTGGTCGGTCTCCAGACCCGGCCAACTAAGAGAGAGGCATGCGTTCAACATGAACAGGAAAGGCTCCAAGAATCAGTCCTTAAGCGACACAGACGGAGTCACTGCAAACCGGCAAGCCTCCGTCCGGTCTTCATTTCAAATTAAGACTGGTTCTTTTCCACGTTAGCAAATATAGCCAACCGTGCCACATGTATCTTCCTATATCTCGCAGGTGACAGGAAATCACCCGACTTCTACCGCGTTTAAGCAGGGCTAAGCACTACTCGAGCCTGAGCTACATAGGATTCAGGGTAACAATATCTGGACAAGGAATAGGTAACCAATGCAGCAAGTGTTTGCATCCAACACCTAAACTTAATGCAACAATATATGTAATAATAATATCAGAATCGCAGTTCGAAAATAGGAGGCTTAATATGCTCCGGGCTTTGCCTTTCACAAAGTTGCAAGGACGGTGGTCGAGGGCACTCAACGGCGACCTCGTCGCACACTTCTCCGAAGGCGCTCCTCCACGAATCTCCGGCGTCATTTCTTGCTGCTCTCGCTCGGTTCCTCAATTCAGCAGGGTTACTCCTTCCGGTACACCTATTGCATGCCGATGCACAAGATAAATATCATGAATGCATAAGGAATGACATGGTGCTCATGATGAATGAATCACAATGGGTGTTTACGAAAACCTCACTTGGACACTCGTTTACGAGTAATTAGCTCTATTCAAATCACTTTAAGTATGTATTCAACTTAACTTAAACAACAAGAGCAACTTACCTAACTTGCATAACCTAAGATAAAGATGCTCATCTTCAGTTAGAGAGCTAACACCTAGGAACAGTACCATGAACTTAGAATAGTAAAGACATGCTTAAAATAACAGTTAAAGCTTCATATGCAACAAGTAGTAACTTAATTCTACCATAACCAGAGTTCTATAACTCTAAATGACTTGCAAGAGGACATTCTGGAAAGCTTATGAAATTCTCTACAATTCATTTGTAAGCATCAAGGCATGATTCTGAAGTTAACTAAATCAATTTCCAGTAGACCTAGAATCTGTCCAGAATGACGGGGTTGCTAACTTAATTATTTAATGATGGTGCAAAAGCCCAATTTGACCAAACCAAGTTTACCAACTTGTTTTTCATATCTAAGAAACATCAGAAAGTATAGTGCTAGCTTCTAAATAAATTATTTAATATCCTTTTCCAATTTATTTAGTTAATTAGGTGATTTAAGCAATATATAGTAAAACTATTCATAAAAATCTACAAAAATTACAGTAGCTATCTCATGCTGCACATAGACTACCATAAAAATTCCAAAGCAATTGGACCAATATAACTTGCTGTATCCAAAATAACAGATGCTATGTCTATTTCTAGCATAATTAGGAAACCTTATTAAAAAGTGTCAAGCAACAGATTTCCCATTTTTCCTAGCATCCTTCTAGCATAAGAATAGCACCCATAAAATTTCACCTTCACTGGATCTATAGAAAAATTATGAAAATTCACACAAGATCCATCTATTAATAAAAGGAAATTCTAAAACTTAAAAACTACACATGCACTAGCTCTAAAATTTTTACTAGAGCTTCACATCAGCAATAACAGACTGCCCACAAAATTTCATAATTTTTGGACCACAGAAACTCAAGATAAAATTCAAACAAGTTTGCATGCTTCTAAAAACACATTTCAAACTCCTATTTAATTCATCAAATTTTTCTAAAACATGTGTCCATATAATATTTTTATTAAATACTAGACATTATCCTGAACTTAACAAAATTGGAACCATAGCATTTGGATCTATATACTAGGAGCTATATATTTTTGAATATCAACACAAATCTGTGAAATAATAAAGCAAACAAATAAGAAAATAAATCACGGCATTTGTTGGGCGGCCCGAAGAAAAAGCGACGGCCCTGAAAGCTGCTGGCGTGGCCCAAGACACTGGCGCCCGCAACCAACACACAGTGCGGCCCCAGTGGCTCCCGCCTCGGCCTCGGCGGTGACAATGAGCCCCAAGTGACAATGCGAGAGCAGACGGGGAGGCGGAGGAAGGCGACGGCGCAGCTCTCGCCGCCGGTGGCTTCTCCGTGAAAACCATCTACGCTTCTGACGTTCGTGTTGACCTTGCGCATCTAGTGGACCCATCTATTGCAACGATTACAGCGGCTAGAGGGGGTGGCGGCGAGCACGCGGCGCCGCGGCCGCGGCAACGTCGTCCGGCTCCGCGAATCGACGGCGACACATCCACTACTGGTGACTCTCACGAGCTTCGGTGGTGCTCCTATGACCTAGCGCGAGGTAGGGGAGGGGTGGAAAGGGCGCGAGGACAAGCGGCGCGCGGAGCGCCAACTCCGGCGAACTTCCGCCATGGCCACGGTGGGGAAGAACGGCGAATCACGCCTCTACCGAGGCTCGATTGACCCGGTGAGAGGTGAAGGAGGTCACGAGAGGCTACTGGCGGACGGGCAACAGCGTTTTGCGCGGTGGCGTGCACGCCGCGGCAGCAGCGATGCTCGATCGGCAATGGCGGGCGGTGCGGTGGCTTAGCGCTGCCTGCAGCGATGAAAGCGAGAGAGGAAATGGCGGCCGCAGAGAGAGAGCGGCGGCGTGGCTTTCATCTGGAGCTCAAGCACGCGACGTGGAGGCCTCGGCTTCTCATGCGCGCCACGCCAGCGGCGAGAAGCTCCGCTCGGTCGGCCATGACGGTCATGACCGTTTTACGAAAATGGCGATTCGGTCATCGATTGATCCGGCCGACAATGAGTGTTCCTCGTGTCAACACGGCTAAACCAATGACCCTTATCAAAAACTATGTACATGAAATTTGTAGGTGTACCATCCCTCTACAATTTCTTTTCAAGGACCAACACCTAAATCGTCGTGGATCCGAAGATACACGAAGCCAAAGATAGCTCGATCACAATCTGAAATAACATCAATGACTTAGCAAGATTTTTTTAAAGGTTGATTAGCATGAAATTCTGACTTGTGGGCCATGTTTGACCATGTTCTACACATTTTCATGAGTTGGCCATAAAACAACTTTTGTTCCTTGATAAATTTGCTACAACTTTTGTAAAGAGTGCACAGCCATGCAAAGTCTCTAAGTTGGACCTTTTAAACAGTCAAACAGTGGCACTATAGTGTTCCTTTCAAGTCAAACCTCCATTCAAGGGCAATTCTGTCATTTTGACCTACGAACAGTGTCCAAACAAGTAACCTAAGTGTAGTTAAGGTGTATTAGACCATAATCAACCACTCTACAAACTTGTTATACCACTTCTAAGGATCACATGGAATAAGCGACTAGAACAACAATTCACTCATACGTTGCAATGTAATGTTTCATATGTTTCATGGCTAGGTTGTTATTCCACACTTGTCACCTTACTACCATGTTGCCATGTTTCCAAGTATGAGAGTTTCATGTTACATTCACATGTTACACCATTACTATTCACAACAATCAAGCATGAAACATACAGTTGAAATTGTTGCACATGCATGTTTCAGTAACAATGGCGATGATGACATAGATGATGCATATGTTTATGAAATGAAATGCACTTAGTGGAAGCCAAACACCGAGGGTGTTACAGCCCTCCCCCCTTAGAAAAATCTCGTCCCGAGATTTGGAAAGCGTACCATTTAGTATAGAAAGTTGGATGATTTTCCTTTAAATAATCTTCCGCTCCCAAGTTGCATCCCGTTCACTATGATTACTCCAAACTACCTTGTATAACTTAACCACTGCGTATACGAGTCACTCTTTCTTGAGTATCCGAGAACTTGCACGGGCTTTTCCTCATAAGAAAGATCAGATTTCAAGTTGACTTTCCTTGTTGCTATTCTTTCCTCGGGAATACGAAGACACTTCTTCAATTTGGGACACATGGAATACTGGAAATATAGCTCCCATCTCACGGGTAGATCGAGCTTATATGCTACTCTTCCACTTTTCTCGATAATGCGGTAGGGTCCAACATATCGAGGCTCAAGCTTCCTTTTAATTCCAAAACGCTTGACTCCTTTCATAGGGGATACCTTTAGATAAACATGATCACCTACTTCAAACTCAATAGGTTTCCTTCTCTTGTCAGCATAGCTCTTTTGTCTAGCCTTTGTCTGGCGGTCATATTCTTTTGTATAGTTCGGACTTGCTCTTGACTTCTTTTACAAAGTCAATACCATAGAATCTTCTTTCCCCGGGTTCCACCCGATTCAAAGGAGTTCTACACTTGCGGCCATAAAGAGCTTCAAAGGAGCCATTTTGATACTCTCTTGATAACTGTTGTTATAAGAGAATTCAGCGAGAGGTAACCAGTCTTCCCAAGAGCCTTTGCAAGAAATAAGACAAGCTCTAAGCATGTCCTCAAGAATTTGATTAACACGCTCGATCTGTCACGATGTTTGCGGATGATAGGCGAATCTGCGGATTAGATGAGTGCCAAGATTCGATGTAAGCACTCCCAAAAGCGAGCCGTGAACGAGGTCCTCTATCGAAACAATGGATTTGGGTACACCATGGAGACGTACCACTTGTTGAAAATAAATCTCAAAGATAATTGTGAGGATGATAGGTAGACTTGACCGGAATAAAGTGAGCGGATTTAGTTAGACGATCTCGATAACCCGGATGGAATCACAACCCTTGTTGGTAGTGGGTAATCCAACAATAAAATCCATACTAATTTCTTCCCACTTCCACCGGGGAATAGAGAGTGGTTTACAACAATCAAGGCCCTTATGTGAATAGCCTTGACTCTGCAACAATTATCACACCTTGCCACATAAGCTGCGATTTCTTTCTTCATCTTGGTCCACCAATAATACAGCTTGAGATCTTGATACATTTTACTACTACCAGGATGGATGGACAACTTAGAAGAATGGGCTTCACCATAATTTGATTTCTAAGTTCTTTATCTTTGGGTACCACAAGTCTATCATTAAACCAGAGAACTCCTTTGTCATCAACCTTTAAGTGTTTGGTCTCTTTCTCTTTCATTTTCCGTTTGATGTGAAACACACCCACATCGGTCTTACGGAGTTCGATAATTCGACTTCTAAGAGAGCAATCCACGGTGATATTGTGAAGTACTACAGGATGAAGGAGGTGTGACGGATGAAAGTCTTCACTCACTAAGGAATTGCAATGGCTTTTTTCGGCTTAAGGCATCGGCAACCACATTCGCCTTACCGGGATGGTAGTGCACTTGAAGGTTGTAGTCCTTAATCAATTCTAACCAGCGCCCGTTGGCGCATGTTCAACTCGGGTTGAGTAAAAATGTACTTGAGGCTTTTATGATCAAGATAGATGTTGCACATTACCCGACAAGTAATGTCTCCAAATCTTGAGGCATGAACAAGCTGCGGCTAGCTCTAAGTCATGGGTAGGATAGTTGACTTCATGCTTTGAAGTGGCCTGAAGCATAAGCAATTACTCGGCCTTCCCGCATAAGAACACACTCCAAACCGGTGCCACATGCATCACAATAGACATCAAAAGGCTTTTCGATGTCGGGTTGTGCTATCTGAGGCGAGAGGTTAGCAAGGTCCGCAAAGTGTGGAAAGCCTCTTCACACTTTGGAGTCCACACAAACTTCTCATCTTTCTGCGAGCTTGAGTCATGGGCTTGGCGATTTTTGAGAAATCCGGGATAAAGCGACGATAATAGCCACCAACCCCGAAAAACTTGGACTTCGTGACCGTAGTAGGTGCCTTCCACTCAAGGACTTCTTGCACCTTCGTAGGGTCAACCGAAATTCCATCACCGGATAACACATGACCTAGAAAAGGTATCTTGTTCAACCAGAATTCACACTTGCTTGAACTTAGCATAAAGTCAAGTTGTCACGCATAATCGAGTTAAGACAATTCTCGGATGTTCAAGATGCTCTTCTTCATTACGAGAGAATATACTAGGATGTCATCAATGAACACGACGACAAACTTGTCCAACTCGGCATGAATACGAAATTCATCAGTACATAAAGTGTGCTTAGGAGCATTTGTCAACCCAAAAGACATGACAAGGTACTCGAACAAACCATAACGGGTAGAGAAAGTCATCTTAGGTATATCTTCGGGACGAATTTTGATCTCGATGATAACCAGACCTCAAATCGATCTTGGAGAATACCTTAGCTTTAGAGAGCTGATCAAATGAATATCGATGCGAGGAAGAGGGTATTTGTTCTTGATGGTAACAGACATTTAGGGACGATAATCTACGCACATGCGCGCAAAAGATTCGTCCTTCTTCTTCACAAAGATAGCGGACAACCCCAAGGAGACGAACTAGGCGAATCAAACCTTTCTTCAATAGCTCATTCAAGCTGACTCTTTAGTTCAGCCAACTCATTGGGCGGCATTCTATAGGGCCTTCGAGATATAGGAGCCGTGCGGAATAAGTTCTATCTTGAATTCTACATCGCGGTCCGGAGGTAATCCGAGCAAGTCATCGGGGAAGACATCTGAAACTCACGGACAACCGGTAGATCCTCAATGGCTTTGGCTAGGGTAGCATTGGCTGTATTGTGAAGAGATATCACGAGAGTAACTGCACTAGAAAACCCTTCTTATCCACAGGATCCCTCAACATTACCACACGGGTTGACGTATCGATCGGCCTCCATTCCCACTCATCCACTTCATTCCTAGGATTATATCAATTCCTACCCCGGTAGCACTACAAGATCTGTAAGAAACTCTCGATCCCCAATTTCAAGCTTTACATCTTTTACTACTTGGTTAGTCATGATATTATTCCCAAAGACACTAATACAATAACCACCCTTGACAATTGTAATCACATTCATCTTATGCTTAGATGCAAAAGTAGAACTCACAAAGGAATGTGAAGCACCCGAATCAAAGAGCACAACTGCAGGGTGATTATTGACAAGAAACTTACCAATGATGACCACTTCACCAAAGCAGGAATTTCCTCCACAATGAGTGTAATGAACACGCCCACACGGACGTTTCCTTGAGCATTCTTGGGAGGATGGGGACACCTATTTGCCCAATGACCGGGCTGGTTACAGTTCCAACACGGCTGTTAGGCTGGTGGGACATTGGAGCTGCCACCCTGAAGTATTCTTTGGCAAGGAAATTGTGTACCCCTTACGAAACCCAGTTTTAGCTTGATTCTTCTTCTTCGAGGTGGTGATGCGGACATTAGCATTGGGTGGACGATCTCTTTGGCCTTGGATATCATTGGTGCCTTAGGTAAGAAGCACCTGAATCAAAGTTTCTTTTGCGGTTCTTAGAAGCGGCATATATCTTATCATTGTTCTCTTGAGTTAGAGTGTCACTAATAAACTCATTGAAGGTGACACACTTGCGATTGCCCATTGACTTCATCAATTTAGGGAAAGTCCCCTCTTGAAGCTAGCTATTCTCTTAGCGTCGGTATCGACAAACTCGTGAGCATACCTCGCCAAAGTTTGTTGAATGCCCGGAGGTATTCATTGAGACTCTTGTTGCCTTGGGTGAGCTTCATAAACTCAAGTATGCTTAATGGCCATGAGACCAGGAGGAATAAAGTGTCCTCTGAAAATTTTGCTGGCCCGACCCCAAACTATCTCGGCGTTTGCGGGGAAGGTGGTCTTGTGATGTGTCCACCGGATACTGCGGGGCCTTGGAGCTGGTGTCCTGCATATGTGGCCTTCATACCCTCGGTCAAACGGAGCAATCAAACCTTTGCTCTATCGTCGTGCTCAACCATTCATCAGCTTGTAATGGTTCTTACGCCTCCACGAAAGAGCAGGAGGCTTTGTATCCATGAAGTCCTTAAAAGTCTGCTTGTCTTGGTTTGGCTTGGGTCCTTGGCGGACATGACGATCCTCTCGGTTAGCCATCGATGCATAGCCTCAGCTAACATCTGTTGACTTTCTACCACTTATGCGCATTAGCTCAATTGGTGTGGGCGGTGGCGGAGGTGGTTGTTCCTCATTTCCCATGCCACGACCATGACGAAGGTTATGATGAGCCATCTGCAAAATGTATAGCCAATGAGCACTGACGATGTGGAAATTTTTGTAGATGAATCGTATAATTATGCCCAAACTGAGTCCATTGGAGGAAATGCATTTAGATAATCAACAGAGGCACAATCATTCATCACAACCACACAACTCATCAAGCGCGTCAATGGACACATAAATGCGATGAACTTAACCAACCACTCGATCCATAGACCGCAAAGACGGAATTTATCAAAGGCTCACATCACGTGGAGCATAATACGTTCGATAGGTTACATTCAAGCCATAGTGGTTCCAAACTTACATCCAAAGATAACTTATGGTTCGATATTACATCCCAACGATTACTTATTCCAAAGCTACTCGTTCATGCATGAGGATCAACAAAGACTAGCTCTTGCGCATTAGCTAAGTAGTAAGCTAAACTACGCGATCGTCCTCGAGTCGATTAATCGAAGATTTCTCCTCCATCTTCATCACTAGCGAGGCTCTAGCTCCTCATCTTCCTCCTCATCGGTGGAATGTCCTCGGTCCATTGACCTCCATACCATCATCACCTTCACCATGATGACACCGAACCCATCTCATCCTCGGGTGGCGGGGAGAGGGTGAAGTTGATTGTGTAACAGTGAACCTCCTCATGGAGATTGTCATTGTACTCCTCGGCAATTGCCACTTGCTTTGCTCTAGCTGCACTGCACATCGTGCTCTCAACACATCCTCCTCGTGCAGGGCTTCATTCCGTTGGTTCATCACGTGAATCAACATGCGTTCTCACATTCATGGTGAGCAACTGTCAACCTCTGAACCTCAAGGGTCTCTTGGTCCCTTTCCTGTGTCACTTGTTCCAAGCGGTGCTGAGCCGCATTCCTCTCAGCAGTCACCCGAACAAGCTCTGTCCTCAGCCTTTCCTCCTCAGTAGGCTCAGGACGGGGCTCACGAGGAGCTAAACGGTGACGCGGCGCCCGCCTCCAGCGGACTTATGAAAGCGAGTCGCTTCGTCTTGCCATCATCTGTAGCAAAAAGTTACAACATAAGGGAGAATCATTTAAGGGATACGAAATTTAATTATCCGGGACAATCATATTTTAAAGGAGGGAGTAATGCAAGAAATGTCATGTATGCTTGAACATGATGCATGCACGATCCGTACGTCCTCACCATCCTAGAAAAATTTAAAGGCTAGCGAAATATACGGTGGCATACATACGTTCTCTCCTATACGGTAGCTAGTCGATCTACAACGATCGTTGTTAGTGTACTACGAAAAATTTCATTTCAGCCCGATAATTTCCCACAATGCATAAAAGCAAGCGGTAACTAAATACTTTCATACATACATCCCCCGATGCACATACTCTAGTATCACACGACTACCCGTCGAGATACCCACATTTAAGTACTCTCATAGATACATGATTGAACATGTAAATATGCGAGCAACCACAACTACTCTCCCCTAGACCGACGATTGACGATCATGCTCTCACAACTCCCACTTACCGGGCGTAGAGGTATTTGATCCAAACATTACCACCCAAGCGGATGGCATCCATACTATAGCACGCCGTATGGACGACGTAAAAAGCGAAACAAGCGAGAACCCCCAAGTTAGTACTTTAATAAGCCACCTAAGAGTCCTTATTTGGGCATAAGGGATATGACCACCGGCAATACTTAGTATTTAATTTAGGATTTTCACAAATACTTTTGTTTTAAATACACAAATGACGTGTTTAGTGTCAAATCTTGCTCGATGCCAGGTATGTGAAACCGACCAAATCATAAGAACGTAAGTACAAAAACAATCACCGAAGCGATCAAATTCACATACTTAAGCTCCCATAATCCCGGTGATCCGAAATCACGAAGGATTTCAACCAACTCTCGACATACAAACCAAGATCGTAATGATTCAACACAACACATCATTCGTTACAATATTTCACAAGTAGCGTTCGGATTACATCCATCGAGTTCAAATAAAATATTACAAACCAAGTTTGAGTGTGTGCGGAAGCAACATAGTTTAGTACATAACTTCATAGTTTCAATTACATTGCCGATCGAGTCATGTCCCACAAAAGCATTATCGTGCGAGAACTAGTAGAGACCGCGCCCAACGGTCTAGTCTTCATCCCAATGAGGAGAAGCGTGCTTGCGACAACCAAAGAAGAACGGTCATCTGCAGCGGTGGGAAATAAACCACGAGTGCGAGAAGGTACTCAGCTAGACTTACCCGACAAAAATCGAAATATAAAGACACCAAGGATCATGCAAGGCTTTTCGGTGGGCTAGCTTGACACATTTGCATAAAAGAGCTTATGAGCATAGTAACCAATTTAAACTTAGCATCAAGCTTATCATCGTTTACCTGTCCACTAGATTAGCACCTGTACTAGAGCACTCATTTATTAGGAGCAAACAATATTAACCATAGCAGGTATAATAAAGGCTGTCATCATCATATCATCATTTCCGAACCATTAAGATATTAAGTGTATCTACATTGGAGATAAGCCCGTCAAGTTCTCACTAACCGGGAGAGACGGCGATTCGAATCGAATTACAACTCAGGTGAGGGGTATTCCTAACTCTCACCTGGCATACTTTGCAAGGGTAGCCGTGGGTCACCTTTGGAACATCTCAGAACCAAATTCGCGGGTTCGATCAGCGCCAAGACTCTCGTGGATTACCCTTACGCCGGGACGATCGGGACTTTTAAATCACCTTGCCCTTGGACTCACGCCTCGGCTCCTTCCGAGGCGCACTTTATACTTATCGACTCCCGGCCCGAGGTGAGCTACTCGGCCGTGGTCGGTCTCGGACCCGCCAACTAAGAGAGAGGCATCGTTCAACATGAACAGGAAAGGCTCCAAGAATCAGTCCTTAAGCGACACAGACGGAGTCACTGCAAACCGGCAAGCCTCCGTCCGGTCTTCATTTCAAATTAAGACTGGTTCTTTTCCACGATAGCAAATATAGCCAACCGTGCCACATGTATCTTCCTATATCTCGCAGGTGACAGGAAATCACCCGACTTCTACCGCGTTTAAGCAGGGCTAAGCACTACTCGAGCCTGAGCTACATAGGATTCAGGGTAACAATATCTGGACAAGGAATAGGTAACCAATGCAGCAAGTGTTTGCATCCAACACCTAAACTTAATGCAACAATATATGTAATAATAATCATCACATAATCTGCAGTTCGGAAAATAGGAGGCTTAATATGCTCCGGGCTTGCCTTTCACAAAGTTGCAAGGACGGTGGTCAGGGCACTCAACGGCGACCTCGTCTGGCACTTCTCCAGAAGGCTGCTCCTCCTGAATCTCCGGCGTCAGTGCTGCTTTGCTTCGCTTCGGTTCCTCGAATTCCAGCAGGGTTACTCCTTCCGGTACACCTATTGCATGCCGATGCACAAGATAAATATCATGAATGCATAAGGAATGACATGGTGCTCATGATGAATGAATCACAATGGGTGTTTACGAAAACCTCACTGGACACTCGTTTACCGAGTAATTAGCTCTATTCAAATCACTTTAAGTATGTATTCAACTTAACTTAAACAACAAGAGCAACTTACCTAACTTGCATAACCTAAGATAAAGATGCTCATCTTCAGTTAGAGGCCTAACACCTAGGAACAGTACCATGAACTTAGAATAGTAAAGACATGCTTAAAATAACGATTTAAAGCTTCATATGCAACAAGTAGTAACTTAATTCTACCATAACCAGAGTTCTATAACTCTAAATGACTTGCAAGAGGACATTCTGGAAAGCTTATGAAATTCTCTACAATTCATTTGTAAGCATCAAGGCATGATTCTGAAGTTAACTAAATCAATTTCCAGTAGACCTAGAATCTGTCCAGAATGACGGGGTTGCTAACTTAATTATTTAATGATGGTGCAAAAGCCCAATTTGACCAAACCAAGTTTACCAACTTGTTTTTCATATCTAAGAAACATCAGAAAGTATAGTGCTAGCTTCTAAATAAATTATTTAATATCCTTTTCCAATTTATTTAGTTAATTAGGTGATTTAAGCAATATATAGTAAAACTATTCATAAAAATCTACAAAAATTACAGTAGCTATCTCATGCTGCACATAGACTACCATAAAAATTCCAAAGCAATTGGACCAACATAACTTGCTGTATCCAAAATAACAGATGCTATGTCTATTTCTAGCATAATTAGGAAACCTTATTAAAAAGTGTCAAGCAATAGATTTCCCATTTTTCCTAGCATCCTTCTAGCATAAGAATATCACCCATAAAATTTCACCTTCACTGGATCTATAGAAAAATTATGAAAATTCACACAAGATCCATCTATTAATAAAAGGAAATTCTAAAACTTAAAAACTACACATGCACTAGCTCTAAAATTTTTACTAGAGCTTCACATCAGCAATAACAGACTGCCCACAAAATTTCATAATTTTTGGACCACAGAAACTCAAGATAAAATTCAAACAAGTTTGCATGCTTCTAAAAACACATTTCAAACTCCTATTTAATTCATCAAATTTTTCTAAAACATGTGTCCATATAATATTTTTATTAAATACTAGACATTATCCTGAACTCAACAAAATTGGAACCATAGCATTTGGATCTATATACTAGGAGCTATATATTTTTGAATATCAACACAAATCTGTGAAATAATAAAGCAAACAAATAAGAAAATAAATCACGGCCGCTGTTGGGCCGGCCCGAAGAAACGACGGCCACCTTGCCTCTAGCTGGGCGTGGCCCAAGACACACGCGCCCGCGACACCAACACACACAGTGCGGCCCAAAAAGCTGGCTCCGCCTCGGCCTCGGCGGTGACAATGGGCCCCCGTGGATGATGAGAGAGACGGGGAGGCGGAGGAAGCGGCGGCGGCGCAACTTCGCCGCCGGTGGCTTCTCCGTGAAACCATCTACGCTTCTGACGTTCGTGTTGACCATGCGCATCTAGTGGACCCATCTATTGCAACGATTACAGCGGCTAGAGGGGTGGCGACGAAACGCACGGCGGCGCACGGCGCAGCACAGACGTCGTCCGGCTCCGGCGAATCGGCGGCGACATCCCACTACGGGTGACTCTATGAGCTTGGTGGTGCTCCTATGACCTAAGCGAGGTAGGGAGGGGTGAAAGGGCGCGAGGACAATCGGCGCGCGGAGCGCCAACTCCGGCGAACTTCCGCCATGGCCACGGTGGGGAAGAACGGCGAATCGCCTTACCGAGGCTCGATTGACCCGGTGAGAGGTGAAGGAGGTCACGGAGAGGCTACAGCGAACGGGGGGGGCAGCAGCGTTCGCGATGGCGTGCCGCGGCACGGCACTGCGATGCTCGGTCGGCAATGGCGGGCGGCTGCGGTGGCTTAGCGCCAGCGAGTGAAGCGAGAGAGGGAAATGGCGGCGCGCAGAGAGAGAGGCGGCGTGGCTTTCATCTGGAGCTCAAGCACGCGACGTGGAGGCCTCGGCTTCTCATGCGCGCCACGCCGCGAGAAGCTCCTGCTCGGTCGGCCATGACGGTCATCGACCGTTTTTTACGAAAATGGCGATTCAGTCATCGATTGATCCGACTGACAGCGAGTGTTCCTCGTGTCAACACGGCTAAACCAATGACCCTTATCAAAAACTATGTACATGAAATTTGTAGGTGTACCATCCCTCTACAATTTCTTTTCAAGGACCAACACCTAAATCGTCGTGGATCCGAAGATACACGAAGCCAAAGATAGCTCGATCACACTTTGAAATAACATCAATGACTTAGCAAGATTTTTCAGTGTTGATTAGCATGAAATTCTGACTTGTGGGCCATGTTTGACCATGTTCTACACATTTTCATGAGTTGGCCATAAAACAACTTTTGTTCCTTGATAAATTTGCTACAACTTTTGTAAAGAGTGCACAGCCATGCAAAGTCTCTAAGTTGGACCTTTTAAACAGTCAAACAAAGGCACTATAGTGTTCCTTTCAAGTCAAACCTCCATTCAAGGGCAATTACTGTCATTTTGACCTACACGAACAGTGTCCAAACAAGTAACCTAAGTGTAGTTAAGGTGTATTAGACCATAATCAACCACTCTACAAACTTGTTATACCACTTCTAAGGATCACATGGAATAAAGCGACTAGAACAACAATTCACTCATACGTTGCAATGTAATGTTTCATATGTTTCATGGCTAGGTTGTTATTCCACACTTGTCACCTTACTACCATGTTGCCATGTTTCCAAGTATGAGAGTTTCATGTTACATTCACATGTTACACCATTACTATTCACAACAATCAAGCATGAAACATACACAGTTGAAATTGTTGCACATGCATGTTTCAGTAACAATGGCGATGATGACATAGATGATGCATATGTTTATGAAATGAAATGCACTTAGTGGAAGCCAAACACCGAGGGTGTTACAAATATGGTTCAGGTCAGCTATAGTTCTTTCTGGTAGCTGAATGTCTTGGACCGAAAGTGGAACTGCCTCTTCTTACAGTGCGGGTTGTTCGATGTAGACCGTGTATCTTTGAACACGATGATAGAAAGCATATTAGTACAAGCACTCGTGCATTTTGAGTTATTTTTCTATTTGGCCTGATGTCCATTTGGTTATACCGGAGTGATAAGCACAGGCATCCGGAATGGTAGGGTTGAAATAGTAAGTGCAAGTTTGAGCTTCCAGTTAGGCATGTTTGATCTGCAGCAGACAAGGAATAAAATGGTTTGTAGTTCATGTATTTTAAAGCTATGCTAGTCTTCAATGTATATGTAAATATATTCGAAAAATGTGAGACCAATCTTGAAAAGAAGGCTGTACCATTGTTTTTGAAATCTTCACGCGGTATACAACCAACGACAAGGCAAACAATAAGATTACCAAATTACAGACATCGTATATCTTGTCGATACTAAAATTTGTGGCATGTTCACCCCATAGGGTAATCTTCATAGTATTTTCATTTTGCATCAAAGTCGACTATCGTGCAATAGGATAGAAGCAATGTTATTTAAGTTATTATGCGGTGCGCGATATATACCTTAAATCTTTAATGTAGATTTCTCTTAGTGTTTTAGCCTTTTCCATGTTCTTAGGAACAAATGTGTGAGCTACTTTCATACCTAATGAGATATCCAAGGACATCTGGTAAAAAGATTGATGCAACCTTATTAGTTAGCGATCTATATAGTATGTCTAAGATAAATCTATGTAGAAACGATAATTGATCAAATAGGTCACTGTCAGGGTTGAATACGACCCTTGCTGGTCTAATGGCTCGTAATGGAGTGATTCTCGTAAACGTACTCTGGAATTGAGTGTGGAGGATTCTCAACAAGCTCAAGCTGTTGTGTAGTCTGTAATATCTATCATGAGGTTCTTGTCAATCTGTGCAGTAGCTTTTTTGGCATTACAGACGACGAATTTCTTAACAACATAAACTTTGCCAACATTGAAAAGATATGCTTTGCCATCGATGAGGTCATCTGAAATTTCAGCATATATGGCATTTCCTGTCATTGTAGGTACTAAGCTGATTAGATTGCATGTCAATGTGTAGGAGCTATGCTTCGATGATTGTAAAAATGTGATTGCTATGTTTAACACAAAGATAGTATTGCTTTATTTTGTAAAGAATCAATGATCGGTTACCTTTAAATCCCGCCACAACCATCCCAATGTATTGAGGTGGACCCTGTCCATTGTTTTCGTAGTGAATCCACTTCCTCACGACTCGAACAACAATGGCATGTGAATGGCGTCCTTTTTCTAGCTTGTCTAGAAAGACTGGTTCCTGCATGATGGATCTGACACACAAAGAGCAGCAATTTATAAAGCTATTTATGCGTACATATATTGTGAGGAGAAACCAGATGCACTGAGGCACAGTGGTGCAAGATGTAGAGCCAGGGATGCAAATCATGAGCACCAAAAGTTAGCTTTTTTTCGCTGGTGTTTACATAGAAAGGTACAACTGCATGGTGCTACTACACACCGATGCATATGGTCAGTGCTGATTAAGCCAAAGCACATAGGCATGGTTTTCCAAAGCAAATACATACATGTACCTATAGCCTCATTTGTGTACTACATAAGACTATACCGGTAAATATTAGTAGGACCAAATGTGGGGATACTGATGAGACGTAGGCATGAAGGCCATTTTAGGTACGAAGTAAGTATAGAATGATTGTGCATTTAGTAGCTAAGGCAGATGCTGAAGAACTTCCTTGTATACAATGTTTCTTGTCTCACTGGAAGGATTGCCATCATCATCTTCTATGTAGATTCTGAGACCTTGTTTTGTCGTTACTCGCGAAACAGCTACATAGAGCTGACCATGTGTGAAGACTGGTTTTTTGAGGTAGATGCCAACAGTTGATAATGTTTGTCCCTGACTTTTATTGATTGTCATGGCATAACAAACTCTTATAGGATATTGGCGTCGCTGTAGAACAAATGGCCACTTGTTACTTTTGAGAGATAGAGTAATGTCACACCCAATTTTAAGGATAAAATTGAATGCACTAAACTCATGTGTGCCCAGGGATCAGTCACACACATAAGTTGACAAATTATAAAAAGTATCATCACGGTGTACCTTACATAACGAATAATAGCATCACATTGACTTACATAACACAAATGGAAGATAAAAGATAACTCTCTCGTGGAACTCCATCACGGGGACGGTCGATTTGGTTGACCACAAGCCTAATAATCCTCGAAAAACTCCTTATATCCGTTGTCATCTGTTACCCATCCGGATTTTTATCCAAATATTGAAAATTAAACAAGCGTAAAATACGTCCCGTACTCAACAAGATAACATGGGGTTCATGAGGCTAAAAAGGATGACACCGGGTTTCTTTGCAGTTAGCACTTTTAGTAGATTCAAGATTTTATCCTCATCTATTATTAAGTTATGCTTAAGCTCCCTTTTAAACCCACGTGATCATATATCCGATCCAATAGAGTCATGTGACATCATCATAATCATCTCGTATAAACAACATTATAAGTAGCCATCTATTCTGTGAGTTTTTCGGGCCGCTCGTGACCGTGAGCACGGCTGTTATAACAGTTTGTTACCCTCTGCAGAGGTGGTGCACATTCACCGCGAGTCGTGATCCCCATATGCCCGGGTTAATTACTCCCATGTCACTTCCAAGGTGAGCGGGCAGGTACACTATGAAGCCATTTCATAGGTTTCCCTAACAAGTTAGGGCCGCTAGGTTTCCTTGGCAGTGCGATGTAGAACCCCTTTCCTATGGCACATATCCATCATGCGGCTATACACATAGGAACAGGCGGGTCCTATACCCAACGTGGCAAGCCCCATTTGCGCCATAAAGGTAACCTCTAACAAGCTAGAAAAGGTCCTATTACTGAGCTAAAGTCAGAGCCATATGACCCTCACGGTTGCACTGTCAGTCCCAGCTTTTGCCGACAGATAAGTCCTTATGGAGGGCCGAGAGCAACATGAACAAAGGTCATTTGCACTTTCGCCCTATGGAACAGTTGTTATAAATCATGTTACTCACTTTGTTCCATAGTATCATTCATCAACATGTATGTCAAGTTCAGTTAGAGCACTAGCAATCTACCCACATGCATTTAACCCATAGGAGACAAGGAACAGGATAAACAATCACTAGGATATCCTTACGGGTATCAAAATTAGACACATGCAAATGAGTAACTGATTAAAGTGAAATAGGACATCAAGGACGGCCCATGTTATACTTGCCTTGGTTCACAAATTCGTGCTGGTCCTGCTGGTCGTAGAAGAGTTCTTGGTCTCCAACGTTTTCCTCACCGTCTGAACGCGACCAACACGGCAACATACAACATTCCAAAAGCATTCATGCAAAGCAAACATTCCTATCATTAGAATAGTACACCAACAGTATTGAAAACAAGATAAAATGTTTGTAAAACTAACCTACGTTTCGCTACGATCACGTCAACGCGAAGTTCACGAAAAACGGAGCTAAAATGCGAAAGTTATGATTAAAACGGGTTTTCCTATAGCCCTATATTTAATTAAATCTAACATGAAATTAAAAAGTTCCAAACTTGACTAACAGTGGTTCTAACATGTAGATTATGGAATTACGAAACCAACACGATTTGAACGGATCAATTCGGAGCTAAAACGAAGTTTTTATGAGCAAAACAAAATCAGTGGCAAAATTGTAATTAAGGGAAACGTATTTTGAATCTGATAATGGAGATCTACGTTTTCAGAAAGAGAAAACGTAAAACTAGAGTACGCTAAGCACCGCGGGTTCTATTTCGGGAAAAGGGAGGGGCTCTTTAACAAATTTGCCACGACGAAAGGGTATCGGCCATCCTAGGCCGTTGGATCAAGGACGAATGGCTCCGATTAGAGATGGGAAGGAGAGAGAGAGTGCGCCGGCAGGGAACAGGGGCAGCCGCGGTGGCTCTCCATTGCCGGCGGCGAGGAGCTCGCCGGCGTGGTCGGTTAAGGCCTTACGGGCCATGGTGTGACCAACCGAGGCCACGAGGATGATGCGGGGAGGATGGCGAGTCCATCCCAGGACAAAACATGGCCGGGGAATGGCTCGCACGGCGCCCGCCATGACCGGCAGCGAGGAGGAGCTCGCTGGCGCACCCGAAACGGCCATACAAGGCACCAATTGCCAAAGGAAGCGGTCGGGGAAGGAGAGGAGGGCACGGTGAATCTCACCACGGAGAAAATCGGAGGCGAACACGGCTCCGGAATGGCGGTCCACGCGGAGGGACGGACGGCGGTCGGCTGAGCTCGGAGACCTCGGGGCGGCGGTTTTCTCGGGCACGGCGACGCGAGAGGGAGCGGGGATCAGCAGCAGCGGGTGCGGGGACGGCCTCGGCTTCCTTTTGTAGAGGCAAAGGCGCGAGGGGGGCGCTCCCACGATGGCGCAAGACGTGGGCGCGGAGGCGGTTGCGGCTTGCGGCTTGACTGGCGCGGGCGAGCGGGAGGAGGGAGAAGCACTGGCAGGCGGGCCCGGACTGGCAGCGGTTGAAAACGAGCCGAAGGCGCGCGGCAGCGGTTGCAGGCTCACGGTGCAGGGCTGGCGCGCTTGCTGGGCTGGCGCGGAGGCAGTGGCCAGCTCGCCCGAGTGGGCCGGCCCAGGAAGAAAGCGGGAAGAGGGGGAAAAGGAGAAGGCGCGCGGGCCGGCGGGAGAAAGGGCCTGCGGGCCGAAATGGAGAAGGGAAAGGAGGGAATGGAAAGAAATTTCCTTTTTTTCTTTTTATAAATAATTTTTTTTCCAATCTCATTTTCAAGGTAAATTTGAATTCAATTCAAATTTTAGTCAAAGCTAATCATTACAAAAACAAATGCGCAGCAGCATGAATGCATGAACATGTTTCTATTCCTTATATTTGATTTTAATTTCCCAAAAATTATTAATTTCCTATATTTGAATGCACTCAATATAACATAAATAAATCAAACTTACTATTTTAAAAGATTGCAAATTTTAGGGTGTTACAATTCTACCCCCCTTAAGATGAATCTCGTCCTCGAGATTCGGGTGACGTCGACTGAGAGATAGGGATACTCCGTCTTTGGATTCTCCTTTACTGCCTCGTGTAGTCCCATCGTCTTGATGAGGATCCCACTTTACCTTGCATATCTGTTGATCTTACTCCAAACGATACTCAGGTAACTCCAATCACTAGGCCACCTTTTCTTTTGAGTCCACAATACCAATTCTTTTTCTTAAAATACCCACCTTTCGACGAAAATTCCTTACTTTATTGATCAGAAGGAAATTCTTCCACCAATCTTCAAAACATGAATGATTCTGGTTAAGTTGCTCGAACTTGGAATACAATTCTTGATCCTTGGTGTCATCCGAACCTTCTTAGCACCACTCCCATTGCTAAGGGCATCGGTCATGACTTTTGCTTCTCCAAGTGATAGCACTTTTCCAAGTCATAATCAATTTTCCTTCCAACGAGGATATCACCAATTCAAGACCAACTTAGCGAAGATGTCCTGTAGATTCTTGATCCAAACTAACTTAAAAGCTTCTCTAGTAGCTCTACCAAAATCTTAATGATCTCGGATAAACCTTCGTTGAACCTTTAACCAAACCTCATTGAGACTCTGAGTTTCTCTCACATCTTTGTATACCACCACGCTTTATCTTATCTCTGCTGTGCTGATTTCTGGAGCAGCCTGTGTTCTTTATCTGGAAACTCGAAATCTGGGATGATAAAAATTCTGAAATTTTTGTGGAGATAACTAGACCTCTGTATCTTTCAAGTGTCTTTGGAATCACGTCAATAGCTGTTCATATTTGGGAGATCTAGCTGTCACAAGTTGATGTTCCTGCGCTGTCTGGAACTCAGAACAGTCTCGGTTTAGCTCTATTTTTGACTGTGTGCGAGTTCGAATCTGTAAAAGTGGTCTAAATGAAAGTTGTAACTGATGTCCTAAGCTTTCTAACGAATCTTGGTGCACCTCTGTTGGATCTCTGAAACTCGAGTTATAACAGTTTTACTGAACTGCTGAAATTGTATCTTGCTCAGAGAATTTTCAGCATTGTTTCTTATCTTTGGTAAGCTCTCTATAATTGGAAAAATTCCTAAATTTTGCACATTTGTTGGAAAACAGATGGCCGCAAGAGGAGGAAGAGGCAGAGGCCGTGGTCGTGGACGTGATGCCCTCATAAACCCACCACCACCGCCACCTGTGACCATGGAACAGATATTGGGAATGCAAGCGCAGCTGATGCAAGCTATGATGCAGCGCTTGGACAATGAACCTGCAAGAGGTCCACCGCCTGTCCAGGTTAGAGATAAGCGTGGAGAGTTTATGAAAGGTCGTCCACCGGTGTTCACACATGCCACAGACCCTATGGAGGCCGATGATTGGTTGCGTGTTGTGGAGAAACAACTGAACATAGCACAATGCAACGACCGGAGAAGGTGTTGTGCGCTTCGCAACTCAAGGGGCTGCTTTCAGATTGGTGGGAATCATTCCAGTTCGGACGTCCCAACAATGCTCCTGATATGACTTGGCAGGAATTTAAGGACAGTTTCCGATCATACCATATTCCTGATGGACTAGTAGAACTGAAGCAGGAAGAATTCAGATCTCTCAAGCAAGGATCAATGACTGTGGCGGAATATCGGGACAAGTTCGCACAACTATCTCGCTACGCTCCTAATGATGTGGCAGATGACAAGGATAAGCAACGCCGTTTCCTCAAGGGACTCTATGATGGATTGCAGCTCCAGCTGATGTCTAATACTTATCCTAACTTCCGGTCTTTGGTGAATCGCGCAATCGTGATTGATGATAAGCGCAAGGAGATGGAAGCTAAGAAGAAAGGCTCCAAGGGCAAGCTTACGGAAGCAACACTCGCATACGTGCTTATCCTCAAAAAGGTTTCAGCAGAGGAATCAAGGACCAACTCATCAGGGAAACCGTGGTCAGTATCCTCAGCGGAACCAGTTCCAGCAACGCCCTCAGTATCAGCAACAGTTTGGAAATCAGCGTCCCCCGCAACAGATTAGCAATCCTGCAACACGCCAGGGAGTGCCTAACAATGCTCCTGTGAAGAGTGGTGCGCCCAACAATCCCAATGCCTGTTACCGATGTGGAGAAGTAGGTCACTATGCTCATCAGTGTCCTAAGAAGCAGAACCAGCAAGCACCTCAGAACCAGGCCAACAATCAGAAGTTCAACGCCCGCCCACCTCTCACAGCGAAGGTGAACTATGTGTCATCTGATGCAGCTCAGGAGACGCCTGAGGTTATGTTGGGTACGTTCAGCGTCAACTCTATTTCTGCTACCGTACTTTTTGATTCTGGTGCTTCGCATTCTTTTATCTCCCAAGCTTTTGTTAGAATGCATAGCATACCTTTGTGTGCCATGAAAAACCCAATACTAGTGAATTCCCCGGGAGGTAGTATGCCCGCTTCTTATTGGAGCCCCTCAACTAGCATTTCCTTAAGGGGGGTAGACTTCAAGGTGAAGCCTATTGTGTTGAGAACAGCGGGAATTGACCTTATCCTGGGAATGGATTGGATGAAACAACATCGGGCAGTGATTCAGTGTCAGGAGAAATCTGTGGTTGTGACATCACTCAATGGGGATAGAATCTGTGTAGAAGTAGTAGTGCAAGCTCAGCCTACAGCCACAGTGAATCAGCTAGATGGTGAAATCAATGAACAAGATCGTGTCGTGGAGGAATTCCCGGATGTCTTCCCCGATGACTTACCAGGTATGCCACCTGACCGAGACATTGAATTCATTATTGAATTACTACCTGGAACTGCACCAATAGCTAAACGTCCATATAGAATGGGAGTTAATGAGTTAGAAGAGCTTAAGAAACAACTAAAAGAGTTGCAAGAAAAAGGTTTCATACGCCCCAGTTCTTCCCCATGGGGGGCACCTGTGATCTTTGTGGATAAGAAGGATGGTAGTCAACGAATGTGTGTGGATTACCGCTCACTTAATGAGGTTACCATCAAGAATAAATACCCTTTGCCTAGGATTGATGATTTGTTTGATCAGTTGAGAGGAGCTCATGTGTTCTCCAAGATTGATCTCCGATCTGGTTATCATCAGCTTAAGATTCGGAACTCGGACATACCCAAGACAGCATTCACTACACGGTATGGACTATATGAGTACACCGTTATGTCTTTTGGATTGACCAATGCACCTGCATACTTCATGTATCTGATGAATAAGGTGTTCATGGAGTTTCTGGATAAATTTGTGGTAGTATTCATAGATGACATACTAATATTCTCCAAGACTGAAGAAGAACATGCGGAACACATAAGGATGGTCTTGCAAAAGCTTAGAGAACATAAGTTGTACGCTAAGCGGAGCAAGTGTGAGTTTTAGTTAAAGGAAGTCTCTTTTACGGGTCATGTTGTCTCCAATGGTGGAATAGCGGTGGATCCGGGCAAAGTACAAGATGTCTTGAATTGGAAACCACCAACAAGCGTAAGTGAGATTCGTAGCTTTTGGGATTAGCTGGATATTACCGAAGGTTTATTGAAGGTTTTTCCAAGCTAGCCAAGCCTATGACAGCTCTGTTGGAAAAAGAATGCTAAGTATGTATGGTCGGGATAAATGCCGGGCAAACTTTGAAGAGTTAAAGAAGAGATTGACTACAGCTCCGGTATTAATTTTGCCCGATTTAAGCAAGAACTTCTCTATATATTGTGATGCATCCCGTTTGGGTCTCGGATGTGTGCTTATGCAAGAAGGAAGAGTGGTGGCATATGCATCTAGACAATTGAGGAAGCATGAGTTGAATTATCCTACTCATGACTTGGAATTGGCAGCTGTGGTTCATGCCTTAAAGATCTGGAGACATTATCTGATTGGACATAAGAGTGATATCTATACTGATCATAAGAGTTTGAAGTATATCTTCACCCAATCAGATCTAAATCTAAGACAACGTCGTTGGTTGGAATTGATCAAAGACTATGATTTGGAAGTACATTATCACCCGGGAAAGGCAAACGTCGTAGCAGATGCACTTAGTAGAAAGAGCTATGCCAATGGAATTCAGATAACATCTATGCCAGCAGAGTTGTGTGCTGAAATGGAGTATCTCAACTTGAGCTTGGTCACTAATGCAATGGAATTGGTGATAGAGCCTACATTAGAGCAGGAGATACGCAAAGGACAATTGGAGGATGAAAAACTTAAAGAGATAGCAGAGAATGTAGTGCTTGGAAAGGCACCCGGTTTCAGAATAGATGGCTACTTATAATGTTGTTTATACGAGATGATTATGATGATGTCACATGACTCAATTGGATCGGATATATGATCACGTGGGTTTAAAAAGGGAGCTTAAGCATAACTTAATAATAGATGAGGATAAAATCTTGAATCTACTAAAAGTGCTAACTGCAGTAAACCAGTGTTATCCTTTTTGAGCCTCATGAACCCCATGTTATCTTGTTAAGTACGGGACGTACTTACGCTTGTTTAATTTTCAATATTTGGATAAAAATCCCGGATGGGTAACAGATGACAACGGATATAAGGAGTTTCCTGAGGATTATTAGGCTTGTGGTCAACCAGTCGACCGTCCCTGTGATGGAGTTCCACGAGAGAGTTATCTTTTTATCTTCCGCTGTGTTATGTAAGTCAATGTGATGCTATTATTCGTTATGTAAGGTACACCGTGATGATACTTTTTATAATTTGTCAACTTATGTGTGTGACTGATCCCTGGGCACACATGAGTTTAGTGCATTCAATTTTATCCTTAAAATTGGGTGTGACAAGTAATTCGTGGAATTGCAAATGTTTGATTTGCATGGCGGCCATTCATAATTTTGGCCTCAATTGTCCATTCTCCTATAGAGGTTACAGTCAGCCTTGTACCATTGCAAAGGCCTGCTCTTTGATTGAGATTACGCAACAGCATTATAGGAACTCCTTGTTTGAGTACAATTCGATGCTGTGGGAAGTTATTACCATTAATTGAGTTAAGGAACTCAATAGGATATAGAAGATCATATGCTTCATGTTGAGCAGTGGCTTTGGCGATAGTATCCGAACTGAGGTATTCTTTTTCTCTGCCGTGAACTAAGGGAACCATGTACTGATTTATTGTATATGCGAGTTCATTTGTTGGAGCTAGTATGGCCCTTTGAGAAAGGTACAGAGGGTCTCTGTACCTGGTTTCAAAGTTAGGATATACTGACTGTACAATGGCTGCAAGTTTATCCTCACCAGGCACTATGAGCAATTCTTCAGGTATTGTAATCCAGCTTGTTTCATCTTCTCCATCTTTTGAAAAGGAGGGTGTTTTACCTTCGCCAATATCTAATATCCATCTGCTGAACAGGGCGACCTCCTGCTGTTGGCGAGCATCATTTGGCGAACACACCAATCGCATGTTCTGATTTAAGCTGAGCACCTCTACATGAGCCCACAAGCGTGAGGTGATTATAGCAGCACTGATGACGTCTTGTTTTGTACCTCCTTCAACTACAGGTAAGATCTGCCTGAGGTCCCCTCCCAGCACGACCACCTTACCACCAAACGGAATATTTGCAGCTTCAGGTTTTTTTACTCTTTCTATGTCACGTAGTGTGCGGTCTAATGCTTCAAAACATTTTCTATTAGCCATAAGGGCTTCGTCCCAAATAATAAGGCTTGTAAGTTCAATAAGCTCAAAGCATGGTGCCCTCGCTAACATCACGGATCATATCATCCTCTACTTCACAAGGTATTCTGAATCTTGAATGAGCAGTCCGTCCCCCTGGCAAGAGCAGCGCCGCTACTCCGGACGATGCCACAGTAAGAACAATTTTTTTTGTCCTCTGAGATAGTTTACTATTCGATTCCATAAATATGTTTTACCGGTTCCCCATATCCTGATACAAAAAAACGGGCTCATTACATTTGCACTCTGCGGACTATTTTATAGAAGGCATTTCTTTGATCTTCATTAAGGAAAGCAATGGACTGTTCATGTCAATCAATGGATCAGCGAGGATACGATAGCTCTTCTTCGACAAGGCGATTGTTTTGAGCGGGATAGTCGACATGTGTCTTTGGAGGTAAGTCTGAACTCAGCTATGTTCACCGCCACTCGAGAAAAAAGAGTGGAAAGCTCATCCGAAGGTAATCCTAGCTCTTGAATCAGCTAACACATAATTAGGATCACCAATCATATCTCTGTCTTTGGTAGATGATATCGCTCGGCTAGATGGTGCCAAATTTTTTCAAGAAAGTGTTTTCATCACCAACTTCACAGAAAAGTATCATTGTGACAAATAAGCTACGAAGCTGTGGTGAAGTAGCCCAAGCTGCTGCTTCATCGAAAGCGTTGTACCATTCCTGATCATCACCAAGAAGGCCGCGCGACATGCACGCCTCTTTGAATGTCTGATGATATGTTGGTTGTGGAATCTGAGATGGTCATAGCTTGTTGCACCCTTAACTGTTAGCAGCAACATGCGAAGATAGTAGCGATCTCCAGCTGATGGGTGTACATAGTGAAGACGGCCTATCTTACCATGCTGCTGTTTCCGCTTTGTCCACCTTCTATCTCTTTGATCCCATATCCATTTGGAAGGAAACTCAGGATAGGTCAATACTCTAGCTTCAGGAAAAAGCTCGTTGCAGACAAACCACTGAGTTAACATTATTCTTTTTAAAAACTCGGTAGACACTAATCTATCCATCTTTGCTCTAGCACTAAAAGTTATGAAATTCTCGTTTAGAAGATGTACAGGCATTCTTTCTACTGCTGGATAGTGTCTATGAATATCATATCCAAACATTCTCCAACATGCATCCTGCTCACAGATATATCTACAGTCAAGGTATTCTTTTATCTCATTTATAGTCTTCGTTTCATCATCATACGGCGCCTGCTGGGCTCTCTTGACTCGTTGTAGATAGGCCTTGCTACAATCAGCTCCTTTGGTTACATACTTGAAGAGGTACTTGATGAATGTAGTTTTATTGCACCACTCAACATTGATGTGTGCCTGATATTTTTTAAGGAGGAACATGTTATATGGAACAACCCATCTGTTATCCATTTGGAGGCGTCCTTTGCAAACAAAGAGATTGTTCTCAGGTCTCTTGTACACAGCAAAGCCAATAGAACTAACTGTAGTTGCAGGCTGGTATGGTTTGGGAAAATGCTTGGAACACTTATTGTTCTTCATGCATGGACATCTAGGATTGGTTTGACCGCAGGGTCCATGTGTCATGTGCTCTGCAACAAGAGCATAGCCTAGTGGATCATTTTTTGGATCAGGCACTTCTGCAGATACATATTTGTCTATCATCGCAGAAGTCGGATCAGATGTATCTCTTGAAGTCCAAAGGATTATGTGCGCATGTGGAAGTCCGCGTTTCTGGAACTCTACAGTGCGGAGCACTGCATTTGAATAGGGCATATTTAGGATCTGGAAGAGCTAGTTGACAAATGGATGTAGATAGAAAGAATGGTTTTTCTGTCCGTAGACGATTATACCTGCGCTGGAAGGTCCAAAGGGTTTACCACATCTAATATCATGCAGAAGTTCTTCTAACTTGATGTTGAACACTCGGACAATTATATCATTCCTATCAGTTGGTGTCTGTCCAGGCTCAAAGATAGCCTCATAAATCTCTAACCATTTAGGATTACATGTAAATGTAATGAAGAAATCAGGGGGACCGTATTCTCGGCAGATAGCTATACCATCATGATAATTTTGTATCATATAACGTCTACCGCCTGTATATGATGCCGGTAATACGGTCATTTTACCAACCTCACTTCCTTGTTCGGAACCTCTGCTAATAGCATCACAGATTCCTTGAATACTTTCCATTCTGATATCAGCCTGGTGATCCATTATATATTTGAGCCTGTTTTCATCGACGCAGGCCCGGGCATCAACCTTGGCCTGAGTTGATAATGGTCCATAACATAAATAAGGATTGGGCTCATTTCTTCGATAGTGGAACATATAGCAGTAGTAATCTTGCATGGTTAGCTTTACATGAGCATTCTTTGCTGATTGAGTGGCACCAGTGTATAAAACACCGGTCTGCCAACCACGTTCAGCATATGGAAACAATAGAGGATACTGAAGCGCCATGAAAGCAGGATGCAAAGCAGAGATTTGATCTAGATCTCCTGTCTGTTTCTGCACAATAATGTCCCATTGAAATTCTTCACAGCTAAAATCACCAACCACAAGCATGGCCAATTGATCTGGTAGTAAAAATGATCGAGGCGGATCTCCGTTTTTGGACCAACAATGCGAATGACAAAATCTTCAATGTCATTGCTGCTCGCAAATCTGTCCTCAGCCATTCTAAACTGCTTTGCAAACAAATTATGTTCATCCAACATATTAACTAAAGATTGTACAATAGTAGGATCTAGATCTCGATGCTATTGTGTCTTCGCTTTCTAATGAGGCAATTACATTTCTCAACCTCGGCGGATGTATCATACACATATAGCTGAATAAATTTCGGAGGGCGACCATGTGGAGGTATCAAAGAACCGATGCGGTGATGAATCTGTCCACAGATTTTAAACACCGGAGGCCCCCTGCCATCATTCATGGTTCGATCTATCTTGGCTCCCATAGAGGAGAATGCAAAAAGACAATTGTAGCGTCTTATATTCTTCATAAACTTGTTAGAGACCGATCCTCCATCAAATCTTGCCAAAGATGCTAAGGGTTCAGGCCTAGGACGGAACGGAGGAATAACAATTCGGCCTCCTTTACAGCACTTGTTGTAAATAGGTGATCCAGAAGAGGTGCGGGCCTCTTTACCAACACTTTCAGCGTTCCAGAAAACGGCTTTGCAGTTAGAACACTGTTGGGCCGGTGGTCCATGGTATGATCTTCCAGGATAAGAAACTGGTTTATGCATATGTAAGAGAGAATTAAACATAGATGAGGTCAGCATCCTTAGGTAGGGCTGGTGATGATGGAAAAGATAGACGCAGCATACAAAGGTACGGCCATTACCTTTAAGAGCCTCTACGAAATCATCATCGAACTGAGCACACTGTAAGGTAGCACTATATGCTGAGGCTGCACCTGTAAACAGGGTATAGGAGTGAACCATATTGTAGGGCTAAGTCACGAAACTACAATTTGCTGTAGGGCCTGGTGCAGTACCTCCCCAAATACGACGATGCTGCTTTAGGAGCTTTCTCCTCTTCTGCCTACACTGTGCTGGATCAGTACTTTGAATAGGATATGACGAGTTATTTCCTGGTCGAAGGACAGAATAGGTAAGATGAAGCTTTATACAACATTCTTGCCTCACATGAGGTTATACACAGTAGGGTACATACGTGGTGTTGATCGGCGGAACCTCGCTGTGGCAGCAGCAGAGGTGCGTATATCCACCGAAGCATCCACTGAGTAATATAGGTAGCCACTGTTAGCTAGCATAGTACAGTGAAATAGTGAGCCCACTGAATATAGCAGCGGTCACTAAAATCGTAGATATGTAATAAAAATAGAGCACAGTCTACATACGTGTTTTTTCGAAAGCGAGCATACCAGTTTGATATTCCATAGACGATGAAGGCTGTGCGTCTTACCATGAATCTAAAACAATGAACCCTTTTTTTTGGAAGAAGCATTTGGAAAAAAGAGTATGCGGTGATTATGGGGTTGTAGCATACATTGGTTAACCCAGAATAACAGCGCGCAAACAATCTGATAGTACCAGGGAATTGGTATAATTCATGACTTGATGCAGCTTTTGTGTGCGCTGTACTTGATTCTATAACAGTCTAATATACCCAGTATGATACGCATGATTTTGTTAACATGAACTGGAGAATCCAGGGAAAGAGTACACAAACAGGCCATTCATTTACGTGCATTTTGTGGCTGCTATTCATGGTTTTATAAGAGCATAATGTAGCGAATATGTTTGACATGAGTAATGGAGAAGGCAAAACATTAGTATATAAACAGCAAGTTCAGTACGAGCACAAATACGTATGTATAGTAAGTTTTTGTTGACACGGTCAGTGGCGGAACGCGATAAGATTCCAAACGAGTTTATAAAGAGTGAAACTGGAGCGGAGCATACAAAGTCATGGAATGAAACCAAACTAATTACATGGAGACGAGAGGTACAATATGGATGTATAAACGATCGACGCTTGAATGAGGTGTAATCAAAGTGACTTTATTTAGACTTCTTATACTTAATGGTGCGATCGTACAATGAAAGCGAGGAAAAAAGAATACATCAAGGTGAGAAGAAATTGAAAGTCTACAAACATGCTGACATTCAATCTGGCGACAGCACGCTGAGTTCATCTAACAACTGCTGCGCGAACGCCGCAACAGCCGACAATGGTCTAACATCGTGACTGGGCGCTGCCACGATCAATCTAGCAAGCTGAGCTCCTCTATTTGCAATGCAGAATAGATGGCGAGCTAGATCCCTATATAATTGAAGGGCATGGACACTATAATCAAGAAGAACAAATCCATAAATCCCCTGTAGAACTATAAGAGCACGCAATGCCATAACTTCGTGAGGCCACTAGCGAGATCCACAACAGAGCTCAAATTTCGTAAAGAGAGTGTTGTTGAGGGTCCCTGGACCATACCGGGGCCAAATCAACCTCTATACCGTATATATCTTTCCCATCCTGCACCATTTCATGTATATAGGATACATAAGGTAGGCAACACCGGTGAGCAACCTCTTGCAACATAGCTACGAGGGACAATTTGATAAAAAACATATCTAACACACGGAGCGAAAGTAGCACTCCAAATGTGAGGACACTTTTTGGGTTGCCGCCTCTATCTGCCAGGTACAAATATGTAGGGCCTTTTAAAAACAGAAGTTAATTTAAAAATCACTTTGCAAAAATTTTTTTCAAACTAAAAACAACAATGGATCTTCGGACTGTTCCAACAACCGTACGCGTCCTTTGAACGATTTTGCAAAGGGGCCAGAAGAGCAAGGGAATATCAGTTTCATAACATAGCACAAACAATGAGAAAACAAAGAAACATATATACTGAACAACGCATATAATACCGGACGCGAAGATAGTCCAAGCACGAGTATCTCGTAGGGTCGATATCCAATTGAGCACCAGGGAACAACAATGGCAGCAATGTTACGACCAATGACGACTCACGAACAACAATGATGCAAACTGCGTCAAAGAGTTTTATGACGAAGGCATGAGAACCACGTAAATAAACCGATCTATCTATAAGCAAACCTAGCGTAAAACGATATATCTGAAGCCGCATTAGGGTAGAAGGCATAAAGTGGCACGAGTCGAGAAACGTCGCATGCAATCAATCGATCGAGTTCAAATAAGCGAAGCGGTAGGAGCAAAGCAATGGCGTTGTCCCCGAGCGAACAATGATGCGAACTCGTCAAAAGTTTAGAGCCGAAGGCATCGAAATCGAGCAAATCAACCGATCTATCTATAAGCAAATCTAGCGTAATAGATATACACAAGCCGCATTAGGGTAGATGGCATCGAGTGTAACTGGTAGAACATCCCGATGTTTTAGATTAAAGCATCACTTAGAATTTGGAGGGCTTGCGGTGGGCGTTTTCTTGACAAATTAATATCAATTAAGGCTTGATTTGTATCACGTGGTAAATGTACATTGGATCTGTTACATCTTGAATGACATCAAATTGTATGGTCTAGAAACCAGTTTTGCGAAGTGAAAAATGAGCTCACTATATTTTTTGAACGAAAGCCTACGTGGAGCGCTCACATGTGATAGCTGACAGCGTACCCAAGCTTGTACACAAGCTTGATAGTTGACAGTGTACACAAGCTTGCACACAATGTAGCTATAGATAAATTCAAGCATGGTTTCACCAATCCCTATTTATTTATTACCTTCTTATAATGTCAATTGTCTAAACAATCTGAATGCATCTGCGAGATATTCCCTTTTCTAACCACATTGGCAATAACCATGGGTTATCTTTGAACGACACTAAAAGGACGAGGCATCAAAGCACGCCTCGTTTTCTAGTCTTTTCCTATTTCTAACTACCACGCCTAATGATAGCATTACTATCCTATTGCTTCTTTTGTAAGACTCGCTTATGTCTCTTTTTGTAGGTAGCTGTGGATTAGAGTCCCTAGCTATTTATCAACAAATAGACTATGATATATATCGCTGCTATAATTCTTGTCCATGTATTCTCCCGCCTATACTACTTTTCGGACTCTCTCTAAGCGTAATACCTATTGGAGTCTCCCACGTTCAAGACGTCACCTCCTCTCCCTCTCTCATTTTTCAGATTCTTCTCTCTGTTTTCTCTCCGAATCTGTTTATTTCAGTCTGCTCCTATAGTTCGATTTCATACCATCTTAGTTCTCTTTTCTTTTCTTTTTTTTTAGGTCTTTTTGTTTTGAACTCCCTTTTTTGGTTTTTTTTTGGTCCGAGACAACTATAGTTGTAACTTGTTTCTTCTATTTCTCTCATAACCATAAAAAACTTGTTCTTCTTTTTCATCTCAAAGGAACTACATAATCTATACTTCTATCTTTTTTTCTATTTCAGTTTCATAGCCTGTACATTGGCTCTGTTACATCTCGAACGACACTAAACTGTATGCTCTAGAAAGCATTTTTTGAGAAGTGAAAATGAGGTCACTATATTTCTTGAAAGAAAGTTTACGTGGGCGCTCACATGTGATACTGACAATGTACCCAAGCTTGTACACAAGCTTGATAGTCGACAGTGTACACAAGCCTGTATACACAATCTAGCTATACATAAATTGAAGGATGGTTTAACCAATTCCTACTTATCTCTTACCTTCTTATACTTGTGAATTGTCTAAACAATTTGAATGCATATACTGAGATGTTCCTTTTCTAACCACATTGGCAACAAGCTGCGGGTTATCTTTGGAACGACACTAAAAGGAGGACGCATCAAAGCACGCTTCGTTTTCTAGTGTTTTTCCTATTTCTAACTACTACGCTTAATGATATCATTACTATCGTCTTGCTTCTTTTTTAAGACTCATTTTTTTTTAGCTAGCTGTGGCTTAGATCCCCTAGCTATTTATGAACAAATAAAGTCCGATATGTATCGCTGCTACAATTGTTGTCCATGTATTCTTCCGCCTATACTACTTTTCGGACTCTTTCAAGCGTAACACCTATTGGACTCTCCCGGTTCAAGACCACACCTCCTCTCCCTCTCTCTTTGTTCAGATTCTTCTCTCGCTATCTCTCCAGATCTGCTTTATTTCCGTCTGCTCCTATATTCCGATTTCATACCATCTTAGTCTTCTTTTCTTTATTCTTTGTAGTTCCTTTTTTTTTGCACTCCTTTTTTTTCTTACATTCTTTTTTTCTCAAACAACTATAGCTGAAACTTGTTTCCTCTATTTTCTCATAACCATAAAAGACTTTTTTCTTAAATTTTTGTTTCAAAGGAACCACCTACCCTATACTCTAATCTTTTTTTCAATTTCAGTTTAATAACCTAGCACAAACATCGAGAAAACAACGAAACACTCATAACCATCAAAAACTTTTTCTTCTATTTTTGTTTCAAAGGAACCACCTACTCTATACTTTAATCTTTTTTTCGAATTTAAGTTTAATAACCTAGCACAAACAATGAGAAAACAACAAAACATATATACTGAACAAAGCATGTAATACCTGGACGCGAAGACAGTCGAATACGATCGATTCTCAGTTAGGCCGCTATCCAATTGATCACCAGGAACAACAATGGCAGCAATGTTCGGCCAACGACACCTCTGAACAACACCGATGCAAACCTGCGTCAAAGAGTTTTGAGAAGAAGGCATCAGAACCAGCCAAATCACCCGATCTATGTCTAAGCAAACCTAGCCGAACAGATATATCTGAAGCCGCATTAGGGCGAATGCATCGAGTCGACAGAGGCGGCGTCGTCGCATGCGAAATTGGTGAAGTTCAAATGAAGCAAAGCGAGGTAGGATCAAACAGCGGCGTTGTCCCTGAGTACGTCCATCTTTCCCCCCTTTCCAACCCCTCTTCCCCTCTACCTCCCCCTCCGATCGAAAACCTCGCTCGCCCCCCCACCCCCCTGAATCCGCCAGACACGGCGCAGCCGCAGGAAGAACGCGAGCAGGAATGGCGGCGCAGAGAGGAGGTGCGAAGCGAAATCTTAGAAAGAACGAAGACGAAGAAGAAGGCGAAGAAGAAGCGCTCCGGCGGCTCAGACAGGAACCTTTCCCCCCTTTCGAACCCCTCTTACAGCCTGCTTCCCTCTCACGTCCAAAACCCCTCCCCCCCCCCCCCCCCCCTGAATCCATGCCACAAGGCGCGCAACCGGAGGAAGAACGCGAGCAGGAAGGCCGGCCGCAGACAGGAGCTGCGGCGAACTCTTGGAAAGAAGCAAACCGAAGCCAAAGTCCTCCGGCGGCGCAGACAGGAGACGCGACGGGAAGAACAAAGAGGAAGACGAAGAGGTCCGACGAGAACGCCGGCAACAGAGGAGCGCGGCGTGGAGGACGAAGCAGGAGGAAAAGAGCGAGGAAAGCGGTCGGGGCGAGTAGGACGAGGACTGACCTGCAGCTCGAAGGCAGCCCAAATGCGAGGCGAAGAAAGCCGATCGGGGAGAAACCGATGCGCTTCACAATGGAGACCGAGGACAGCAGAAGCTAACGGATTCTTACCAAAACCGTGGTCAGAAGCTGGAAGCGAAGAGGTAAACTAAAAAAACAGAGCTGACTAACGGCATCATGACCGTTGAGGCCGCAATCGCACGGACGGGAGAAATGTCGGCAACGTGGACGGTGTTTCCTTCGGGAAACCACCGCGGGCTTGTTTAGGTAAATATGCTATAAGTACTTTTGGAAGCTGGAACAGTATGTACTCGCTGGTCGCTGGTGTACAGTACTACCTCCGTTTCTTATAATTTGGGACGAATTTAGTAGCTTTCTTGGATGGCTTTGCTGGACGCACGGATTTGGAGTCGACGCGATGGCAACAGACACGGTAGGTGGATATGCATGTGCAAGGCGGATGCATGGATTGGAGATGACCGGCGGCCGGCGCGGGCGCGCGGGCACGGCGGCGCCCCCACAACCGCACTAGCAAATCGATCGATCGGTAAAGCAAAGGCAAAGCAATATACAATGAGTGAAACACGACGGCCGGAACGGACGACGAGACACAACTAACGACGATGGAGTGAGTGATCATGCATCGAGCTAGCTAGTAGTGGCGCGTACGCGGAGGAAGGGCATGATCGAGTTCAAGCCCGCCGGCCGGCAGCAGGCGTGCCGGCCGGCGTGCGCGTGCGGTGCCTCTATCTACTGTCGATCATGCGAGCAAGCCGTGTGAGCCCCGCGCCGCGCCCGCGCGCGTGCATAAAGGCGAGCTAGCTACTCCTGTCCCTTTTGCTTTCAACCCATCAGCATTTACATCAGATCTAGCTCATCCGATCCCCTTCACAAGCATACAGATAGATAGATAGATCGGAGCTGAGAAATAAAGAAGCTCTCCAATTCCATGCCACTATTGCATACATCTTAGGCATGCATTGCCATATGTGCTTCATGTATAATAGGATCTTATTTATAGTTTAATACATGATCGCAATCTAATCTCATACATATGTGTGCGGAATACTTAGATCGGATGCAGGCTAGAGCTGTTGTGAATTAGCCATGCGTTCACCAGCTCAGGGTTTCTTTCGATGACTTGAGGAAGATGCCATTAGGATTGTTCACCAGCACAGGGTTTCTTACGATGACTTGAGGAAGATGCTAGATAGAGGTGACCTTTCTAGATGCCACTAGGCCGGATTGGCCTTGACGGGGTGTCAGCCTTTCTATGGATTTGTTTGGTAGGGCTTATTGCCGGCTTCATCCTACCAAATGCGTTAGCGCCCGTGAAGCTGTGGATTTCCCGCTGACAGAAGGGGGGCGAAAGGGAAGAAGCTGAAAATATAGCTTCATCTAGCTTCCTCTCGTGGTGGAACCCAGCGTGGACTTAGGCGGATTTGTCCCCATGCCAACGGGGGCGCGGGTCGTCGAGGCACGGCACGCAGGACAGACTCGCCAGAGGCTGGGCCGGATAAGACGAAGGGGAAATAGAAATGGGAAGGAAATAAAAAAATAAGAGCAATATGGTCATTTCATCCTTGTTGCGTGCCCAAAGAAGTTGTTTTACCAAATGGTTCACCAAAACAGTTTCTGCTCTACCAGTAGAGAAGCTGCTTTTCGAGTTCTAAGAGAAGCTACTTCACCAGTGAAGTTGAGTTGTACCAAACAGGCCCTAAGCCTCCATGGATCTAAAGATTGGTGTGGATTTTGTTTATGGCATGGTGGTGATATGTCTAGGACGTCAGTATATAGCACTATGGAATAGGAGTCGTACCTAGTAAAATTAGGGTTTCTGCTTGAAAGGATCAATATGCCTAAGAGGAGGGAGGGTTGAATTTAGACAAATCTAAAAATCTATAGAATTTAAACCAATCGCTTGGCCAAATTCATCCATGTGCCTAACAAGTGCTTTCTATGTCTACCACACAAAAGTTTAGCACCCTAGATTCCAACCCTATACTAGCATGTTAATTCTAAGAAGGTATATTGAAAGAAAGTAAATGCATAGTATGAACGGAAGGAAGATGGTGATTTTCCTGAGGTATGGAAGAGGGTCGATACTCTCCACTAGTCCTTGTTGGAGCGCAAGGATATCGCTCCCCCTTGATCCGCACAGGGACAGAGTGATCTCTAGTGATTGATCCTTCTCCACTCTAGAATGGCAGATCACTGGTGCCATGTATAACAATGTCTTGGTACTCTCATAATCGCCATTGAGATATCACCAACCTCCTCAACGCCACCAAGCCATCTAGGTGTGATGCCATTAAGCACGAACTCTCACTTGACCTAAACAAGCCTAATGAGAAGAGTGGATGCACACTTACTGTAACACTCTAGGTGTTAGGCTTGCATAATTTGACTTGCATTGCATAAGCATAATCATCAAGCATTCATATATGAGCTTTTACATATGAAACATGCCTTGTTATTTCATGTTTCCTTTGTGTATGCTTATGATCATGAGTGAATAAGTGTAAATGGTTGATGTTGGTCACTAAAACACCTTAGCTATACTTAGGATGACTAATGAAACAATGTTCATGTAGATCACTTTGTCTAATTAAGCTCCTAAGTGATGGTATGTATGTTGACCTAGGAAGTAATTTGTGTAACCAATGTATGAAATGCTTGTGTGACCTTAGGAATAGCTAAAACATGTTTAGAATGTCATTATGAACAACTTTGGTATTCATGACTAGGGCTAGAGTGGTCACTAAGTCATAGTAAGTGTTAGTCATCATTTAAATGTAGTATGTTTGACCTAGTTTGAACTATGTCATAGAGACTTTGCATGGGTGTGTTCACTAAAGCAAAGTTGTAGTATTTGAGTAGAGCAACAACTTTTATTTTTGGATCATGAGCTAATTCAGTGCATAGCTTGGTCATTTTGAGCTCACAAAAATCAACATTTCACTGTTTTTCAACACTTGGAAAATTTCTAAGTCATTTCATGTTTACAGTTTCATTGGCCCGACTTTGAGATGATTTTACTCACTAACCATTTAGAATTAGACCTTGATCCTTAAATAAGAATTGTAGATGGTATGTAGGGCACCACTCTTGTTCAGATTGTTTGCGCTAAGGAGCTACGGATTAGAAGTTTGATCACCGTCAAAACACACTATCAGGCTCGGATCGTAGGCCTGATGGCCGAATCGGGCCGGCCATTGGTGGCCAACCGGTTCAGAGTGTGGCCGCCACGTGGAGGTCGTGCATCGCCGATGTCCTGCCCAGTCAGGCCACGTCGAGCCTCAACGCATCTTCACCCTCCCCAGCGCTCGCCCGTGATGCCCTGCGCTCCCATTTCCCTTCCCTGGCTTCTCCTTCACCTTCCCGCAACAGCCACAGCAGTTCAGCGCAGTGTGAGCTCGCCGCTGTCGCCATTGCCGGCACCAGCTCGCACCGCGTCGCTCGTTCACCACCGCAGCAGCTCTGTCGTGATCCCACCGCACCACCATTGCTAGCTAGAAGCGCTCGGTAAGGTCTTCTTGCCGCGCACGGCCTCGCTGGTGTTTCGCCGCCGTGGCACGTCACCGTGTCCGGGCCACCTCCGACCACCACGTGCCACGATTGAGTGCGCAATAGGTTCACCGTAGTGCATAGAAGCTAGGCCAAACCCTAGATGGCGCCGTCTCGGTCACCTCCGGTGGCTCGCCATCGACCGCGTCCGCCGCACCGCCATGGCCGCCACCGTCGTGCTTAGCTTCGTTAATTCGACCAACTAGCTACCCTATCGTGTGCGCAAGGTTGCGGGGATCATCGGGGTGTCGGTGCCGTCGCCGGAGAAGCTCGCCGTCGGCGAACTCCGGCCGTTCCGCGCCGCTCCTCTGTTTTGCTGTCGCTGACATGCGGTCCCGTCTGATGCGTGGGTCCCGACTGTCAGTGGCTCAGAGTTGAAAGATAGTTCATTTATTCTCATATTTGTATGCAACTTTGAAAAATAATAAGTGGAGTTCTAGAGGTCCAATTCTTATGAACCAAATTTTGTTGTGATCCTCATGAAGTGTAGTATTTTGTAAAAATATGAAATGTATAGTTTCTAATATTTTTCTTGGTGATTAAAATGTATTTAAATAAGTGCTTTTTGAATGTTAGTAAACTTGTAAATTAGATATCTTGAGCTAGAAAAATGATAAAATTGTGATTCTAATTTTTTAGTCTTGTGTTGACATGATATAGCTAGGAAAAATATTAAGCTTGCAGTGAACTTGATTGAAATATGATCTTTCTATTTATCTATTAATAAATGACATTTTCTAAGGAAAATTATAGGGATAAAAATATGTAACATATTGCTATGCAAATTTTTGTACAGTAGTATGGTACTATTATGAAGCTAGGAAAATTATATAATCTATTGTTTGACACTTTTCTATAGGGTTAACTATTTTTGCTAAAATAACCCTTACTAGCTTGTCATTTTTGCATAGGATGTTATATATGTCCAAATGGTATGAAATTTTCACAGTAGTCTATTGTGAGCACTTGGAAGCCACCGTAATTTTATGAGAATTTATTGTTCACATTTGATATATGTTTGTTATTTCCCCTAATTATCAAATTAAATTAATAAAGGTATTTAAGTAATTAAATTGTGATTGACCATGATGCTTTCTATGGTACTTGTGATGCATATGAACTGTTGGTGTTAATGGTGAGGCTTAGAAGCCATTGATTGTATGCAACTAATTAATTATTGCTTTATAATTCAAATAGATGGTTACATGTATAGTTTTGATTGTGTGGATGATTTCATGTAGATAATGATCTTTACTGTAAAACTTATTAATAACAAAGTTGTGGATAACTTACTAATATACCTTGTGTTAAAATTTCATGATCATAGGTCTTAGGGTTTAAGAGTTTTAGCTGTTACAAGTTTGTTGTCCGAGATGTTTACTTTCCGAACAGATTTGATTGACTGATTGGTTTGACCTATATAACTGTTGAATCACCTTGAGAGTATTAAAAGAAAGTTGTAGATAATTTCATAAGCTTTTCAGAATATACATAACCATAGGATTTCTATGTATATAACTCTAGTTATGGTTAAAACAAGTAGTTGCTGTTTTGTAGTTCGGTAAATAAATTGTTGAAGTATTTGCTTAAGTAATAGAGAAGAGTTATGCACCTACTCAGTAAAATAGGATGCACTTGTTATTACTTTAATACCATGCTATGGAAAATACTTGTGAGGATGCATTCATCATGTTTTATCATATTATACGTGTCGTCATACATGCATTCGCAATATCTTATTCCATGATCATGCATATAGGATCGACTGAGGAGATAACGTTGCTGGAATTCAACGAAGAAGAGAAAGGGGACCAGCAGGAGATTTCTCAAGCCACAACTCCCAAAGAAGAGGAACATACCCTAGAAGAGCTCCTAAAGTGCTCTGATCACCGCCCCACCTCCTTTCTAAAAAGGCAAGCCCCAGAGCATTCTAAGTCTCCTAGTGTTTTACAAAATATTACTTGAGTTCTTTATGATTGATGCATTAGGTTATAAGTGTTAACTGAAAACACTTGATGCATGGAACTACCTTATCTAGATATATACACCTTTAACCCTATGTAGGTCGAGGATCGAATATATGCTTAGCCATGCTTAGACCGGTAGAAATCGGATGATTTCCTATCACCAGCGAGATATAGGTGGATACTAAAACACGGTTGGCTATATTTGCTATTATGGAAAAGAACCATGGGGTAATGTAAATGGAGGCGGGGTGAAGTCTATGTGTGGGTTGACTCATGTGATTCTATCTGTGCCGATTAAGGACCGTACCGTTGTTGGTCCTTCTGACAAGATTAAACGCATGCCTATCACTTAGTTGGACGGATAACTCGTTCCAACCGCAAAGCTGTGTAGCTCAACTCAAGCCGAGCCCGCTCTATCAAAGTGCGCACTCTAGATGGTAGTAAGGATGTGCGGGGAGCCAAGCGTGAGCCCAAGGGCAGGTCGGGCCTGAACGTCCTGGCAGCTGGTTGTCCCTGATTGTGCGGCGCTGGGTGAACCCATGAAATGTGGACTTGAGTTGTACCAAAGGTGACCTAAGGCGACTAATGATCTGGTCTGCCTGGGTTTGTGTTAGGAATAAATTCCCAGCTGGTTGAAATCGATTTGAATTGCCGTCTCTCCCGGATAATGAGAAACTTGGCTAGCACCAACATCGTAGTAATTGTATTATGGAATGTGATGGTTCGGATAAAGATGGAATTACTACACCGGCTATGGTTACTATTGTATGCTCTTAAAATGATATACCACATGTTTGGCACATGATAGTTGCTAATCTAGAGATGAATAGCTATAATTAACTTGATGACCTAAGTACAACTGTGTAACTGAGTTAATTGCTTTTTATGCAAAATGTTGTCAAGCTACCTCCACTTATATAGGGGGTGTTTGGGACTGCTCCACAAACTCTACCGTGGAGCAGCTCCATAAAAAACTGGAGTTTGTGGAGTACCTCTTTAGGTGCTCTCACATCCACTATTTTTCCTCGAGCAGTTGGAGCTAAACTGTTTGGCTAAAAAACATGGATGGGTGGAGCGGAGCAGTCCCAAACACCCCCATAGCCTTGCATAATCCTTGGAGTCAATTTGTTTCTGGTTTATGATGGGTAAGTCTAGCTGAGTATCTTCTCGTACTCAAGGTTTTATTCCCATTGTTGCAGATGGTACCGTCTACCACGGGTATTGCAAGAATTGCTTCTATCCCACCGTGGATGAGGAGTGAGCCTTGGGCAGGCATCTTTAATAATCCCTCCATTATGCTTTTGTGGATTATGATCATATGTTGGCACTGTATTTGAACTATGTTGGCAAATGCTACTTTTGAACTTTTATTTGCTTCCGCTACTACCTATCAAACTTGGTTTGTAATAACTCTATTCCATACTCTGATGAATGAAATGTATCTGTGAACTTTATGTAATATATGACATGTATGTTGAATCATGTACGATCTTGGTTGTATGTGGATCGTTTATCAAGACCCGTCGTGGTACTCGATGGACTACCGGGTTTATATGGGCTCAAGTATGACAGTGCGACCGCTTGCGGGCCGCCATTGTACTTGTGCTCTTATAAATTGGTCTGTTCTGCGACAGCTACTACTCCCTAAACACTAATGGAGTCCTTAATATCTGATTATGAAATCCAAATCACTCCAATAAGCCTAAGCCCTCTCTTGGATGCCAATATGTGTAGCTAACTCATCATATGTCCAAGGGATCTTCTATGCATGAGTTGGAGGGGTATATATATGCCACACCCTAAAATCTAGCTGTTTGAACTCCACTTAGCAGAAATACACACTCACTGGAAAGCTCTAGTGGTGCTTTTGAACAAGCATCGAAGGGTTTCGGTGTCGTTTCAATGGCTATTTTCCTACAAGCCATTACTGTTGGTCAATATTTGATGATCCTGGGAGCTCATGTTCACTTTGCAACCCTCTTTGTAAACATGGTCCACTAGAGCACTCCGGTGAGATGCCACCGGATAGCTCTGGTGTTTAGAAGAGCTCCTTAAGTACTATGTAACACTACTATTGTCTAAGCTCCAATGGTGTCACTCATGCGACCACCGGAAGTTAGGTTCCTTGCATAGTTTCCTGTTTGTTCCGGAACACATGGCCTAAGCTCCGGTGACCATAAAAACCATCCATTTTCATCCAATTCAAACATCTTTGAAAATGACTTGACTTTGGGATACAACAGTAATATAAGATCAATGCATCATTAGCAACATTTAATCGCTACTAGGATCCAATTACCCACGGTTCGATGGTTCTATGCTAGCTGTTCAAAAAAACTAGAAAAAAACTCATTGGCGGTCCTCGAACTTGGCATGGGGTGTCATCTAGGTCCCTGTACTCCCAAAATTCTAGTTCTGAGTCCTTCAACTTGGTTCCGGGTGAAAGCCCTAGTTTGGTTTTGATTAATTAATAAAACCTAGTGTACTAACCTTGTCATTAAGTGATGAACATGAGCTAGGTTGGTACACACCAAGTGGTGGAGCTAGATGATGCTCATGGTGATGGTGATGGCCTAAGTGAAGATCAAGTGCTCCAAACTTGGAAAAGAAGAAAGAGAAAAACAAAATGGGCTCAAGGCAAAGGTATATTTGATAGGGCCATTTTGTTTTGTCACTCAAGACACCAAGTGGGTGTGAGTGGGTTTAGGATAGATAGTTGTACTATGAAGAGGGGTGAAATTCATTGTGAAATGCGGTCATCAAAGTGCCACTAGATGTTCTAACTCATTGCATATGCATTTAGTTTCTAGTGAGTGCTAACACCCTTGAAAATACTTTGAAAAAATGCTAACACATGTGCACATTGGTGATACACTTGGTGTTTAGCACATGTGAGCAAGGGTGAAAAGTTGGAGAAGAAAAGGAGGACTTGCTGGAAGACCAACCACCGGCTAGACCGCCACGACTAGTGGTTGGAGAAGAAAAGGACTTCTTGGAAGACCAGACCAGTTCGGCTAGAGTTCGGTGAGTTTGGTCAGAACAAGTAGAAGTGGCATGGCTTAGGGTCCTCGACTGGACCTTGAAGGAAGAGAAGGACCAGGACGCTCGGGGAACACTGTTCCTAGGTCCGGTCATAGTGATGTGGCACGCTAGAACAAGAGCAGAGGGGACCGAACGTTGAGCGAGTTCAATCACCCGAGGCCGGATGCGTCCGGCCATGAAAAACACGTTCTGGAATGTTTATGTGTAAACACGGCCTCGACCGGACCCTAGCGCATTGACGAGTCCGGTCCCAAATAATGTGAGCGCACGTGAACCAAGTGACCATTGGGATCGACGAACGACATTGAATGGCGAGGACATGTGGTAGCAATCTAGCGACCGGACCTTGCCCGGAGCGTCCGGTCATTATTGACAGGCATGTCCGGTCGCCCCAGACAGCCCATTGAAGGGGCATAACAACTCTATTTTGATGGGGCCTCTATAAATTCATGTTGGCCGGCTTGGGCTCTCTCTCTTGGCCATTTCTATTGAGAATACAATTTTGTGAGCCTAGCCATACCTCTCTCACTCATCTTGCTTGATTGATTCATCATTTGGTAAGATTGGAGAGCATCCAAGTGCATTGATTGAGTGATTGCATCTAGAGACACTTGGTGTTTGCTGATACCTAGACGGCTTGGAGCGGTGAAGATTGTTGAGCGGAGGGTGGTGTTTGTCTTTGGCTTCGATTGGTGGATTGTGAGGGGTTCCTGTGCCTTCCCCGTGGGAGATCACTGTTGACATTTCTTAGCATCACCCTTTACTAAGTTGTCATCCCTAGCATGATGCTAGAAATATGTTGTTAGTAATCATTAATGACACTTGTAAACTTAGAAAAAATTATATATGTTAAAGTATCTTCAAGCGCACAGATAATATACCATTATAGCATTTCACCCAGGAGTATATCGAGTATCGTTATTTATATTTTATCCATAGAGAGGAGCTATGAGATTGTTAGCATAGAGATATTGACAAATATGTATACTTATGATAAAACAACTCTCATGCTATGGCAGGGGTAAGTCAAATGATAAATAAATGATAAGTGTGAAGCATTGATAGTAATTCTAGAGATAGAAATAGAGTCTCATAAAATATAGTATGGCTAGGAAGGAGATTCGATAAGAGCAAAAGATTCCTAAGTCATTCCTTATTTACTAAGTCTTTTGTACACCCAAGTATATACACTCTCATCTATAGCATAATTAACTCCGGATCTATGCATAAGGAACATTACTAAGGAAGATCAAGAACAGAGCTTGTCTCCCTTCGCAACCGTGTGTTCTACTTGCTCTACAAACGGGGAGTGGACTACAAGGGACTCAACAGAAATGTCACATCCGTGATCTACCACATGACCCAAAGCGCAGAATGCATCCATAGGTAAATAATATCTAAGCACCATGCTTACATAATGTCGACCACTTAACCCACGCACGTCTTGGGCTAAGCGCTTTTCGAACATATGCATAAACTCATCATCAATCACGACTATATCAAGCATATAACAAGAGCAAACTAGGAACATAATAAATAGTAACATAATATTAAAGTAGCACAAAGTCATAAAGAGATACAATGGCTCGGGGGGATGCCTTCTGGTGGCCTCTGGAACCTTCTGGAATAGTTTTTGCCTTGGATAAGCACAATTTTATTTGACGTTTTAACCCCCCTTGCCTGTTTTCTGGAATAACCTTGCTGAAAACACAAATTCACCAAAACTCATGGAAATTGTCAGTTTAATCCCCTAAGTCTATGTTGGTGATCCTTTTTATGCATTTATTCAAGTTATGTTGACGGTTTATGATGGATCATAACTACTGTCAACAATCATGAAAGGCTAATGTAGTGGATTGCTCGTAGGTTGTGGATCCCCATCTTGTGTTGGTTGTGTGGCACCCGATTGCGGGTTAGGCATGTGATGCCTATTAGCGTGTGGACCTCCAAGTGGGTGAATCGCTACAACGGGGACTAGCTTGCCGGCAAGCAAGTGAACCTCAGAAGAAAAATTATCGTGTCACATTGTCTTCCTTGGTATTCTTTGGTATGCATTGATTGGTCACTTGCCATGGCAGATATCTCCACTAGCACTCTCTTGCATTACTTATGTATTTACTTTTGTGTAAAGCTTGTGGTAGCTTAGCTAGTTGTGTAGCCTAGAAGTAATTAGTTGCTTTACTTGTTTAGGTAACTCACTAGCTAAGTAGAAGTAGTGACATAGCCTTTGAAGTTCTTAGTGATCTTAATCAATACCATTCGGTAGGTGGCTTGCAACACATTCACTAGAGCTAGAGCAAGTTCGTAATTATAGCCTTGTTGTCATCTAACCTTGTGTTCTAGTGATTTGTAGAAATTTTATTAGGCTATTCACCCCCTCTAGTCATTTAGGACCTTTCACCAAGTCTCATCTAGATCCAAATAGATCTTAACCCACACGTCCGCTAATGTGGCACGCATCTAACGGTGTGGGGCCTGCACCATCCAACCAGGCCAAGCCCCTTGGTCCCATGTCTCTCCCAGTCACTTCTGTGGCCCTGACTGTGGAAGCCTCACCGTTGACTGGTGCCAAGAAGTGGCGTGTTGGTGGTCGACGGTCATTGCACATGTGAGGTGCCCGCACTGCCGTAGTAGGGCGGGGCGGCAAAGACAGATCAAGCACGTTAGGCAAGGCTACCTGTGTGCGTGGACCTTGTCAGGGGGTCATCGCTCATTCCACCATGAGGCCCCTAGGAGAGCACATTGCAACTCCTCTTCAAGACCTTTGCGTTGAGTTACACACACATTCTCGATGCAAGGCATACCGGACAACTCAATCAATTACACGCTTAAGTCTTCAACACTTAAGTTGAACATTATTGATGATAACATAAGGTTAAGACAAGAAACTACTTTTAACATTACCTTTCTATCTATCTACTGCCCTCTATCTAGGTTACACCTCATTCACTCTTCTACTCATCGGATTACACGCAACTCATCTTGAAGAACTTCCAAGGGTTACTAATTGTCACACTCGTTGGAGGTAACCTCGAAGGAAAACCTCATCAACCTGCAAAACAACTTAACATCAACGCCATGAGTACATTTCGTACTCGTAGGACTTAATTCCAACACATAGATATTTTGTGGATGCACAGGTAATTTATTAGGCATTTGTATATTTGCAGAAAAATGCATGGCGTTACTTAGATGACATGCTATGATCCATTTTAAAGAATTAGTATAATCAAGAACGATATCCATAGGGATATTAAACATATATAAGCCATATCTTCACGTTCCATCATTACGCTACCATGGGTATAGAAAGTAGGAACAATCAAATAGTTTTGTCCTAGGGACTTTAGGCTTTCAACTCTGCAGAGGTGTACAACTGTACCCACACGAAGACCGGGATGAACCACCATACCCGTGCTAGGGTAAGGGTTGCCTCATGTTTCCCAACCTTTCCCTAATCCGGCCCAAGTGTTCGACGAAAGGTTCGGCTAGTGCCCGATCAATGTCCCGGACACTCCCGACCAACGCCACCCCTTTGCTAGTTTCATGGATAAACCAACCACAATTAGTTACTTGGCTTGTCGACCCCATCCACGACATGTGGTCTGTAAGGGTGGTTACTCGGACTCACGTATCCCAATAAATGGTCCTTAGCTGCTCCACGAGCTATGTCGTTTGAGATCCCACACTCACAATGACCTACCCCTCGCATGAGCAAGTTACCAAAGTGGTATCCAAGTTGATGACCTTTGGTGTTGTGGTGCCTTAGCCAGATTAGTGAAGTACATCAAGTTGTACCCTCATTGCTTTTAGTGATTAATTATCCCAGTGTAGCATCATACACGTGCAAGAATGAGTTCCCTTCTCATACTCGACTTCTACTGTTGCTAGGTAGCTAAGCAATAAGCAATTAAGTGTTTCCATTCATATTGTTTAGATGAAAGGCTTCTACTAGATTCATGAGTGACTCTAAGTGTAGTGTGAACATGATTATTACTCAAAGCTACATGTGATGCATAACTCATAGAGACGACATGAGTATCCAAAATAGGGTTTATAGTAGTGGGGTGCCTACCTAATCTTGCCGATTCCTAAAGATCCGGTTAGCAGTGACGACTCACATACGATCCTCACAAAATGAGATGACCAAACCTAAAAAGATAGGATCCAGTGATTGGAGACGGTTGCGCTATAGATATAGACATTCAGGTTGATTAGGAACTTAGGAAGAGACTCTAACTATGGCTCTACTATTGTACTACTAGTAGCTAAGCTTCTTAGATAGCGGTTGGCCTTTTAGGTAGGTTGTCCAAACTAACTCGCATTCTTAGTGACTGGCGGACACTCCGCCCTAAGCGACGGATGCTCCGCTAGCTGTACCGGTATTAGGGTGAGGTGCCTTTGTTTGGCTCTGTATGGTTGGCGAATACTCCATGGGAGGTCACTGAGACTCCGGTAGGTTCAAGACCTAATCAATTCTAAGGTTCTCTACTTCTATCGGATGGTCCGGCCGGCTAACGGACGATCCGTTTAAACTGGGTACTCTCGGGTTACTAGGTGACGGTTCCTTATAATTTATTGGATGCTCCGCCATGAGTGACAGACGCTCTGGTATGGGATGGGTGCTCTCGGGTTCCCTAGACATGTTCCTCTATAAGTCAGCGGACATTCCGCCGTGAGTGGCGGACACTCCACGATGTCGCTCAGAAGGAAACTTAAGCTATAGGTGACTAATCTTCGGGAATGATGGACACTCCGTCCTTTTGATAGACACTTCGTCAGGTGGGTGACAGAACCTATGCTCTTCAGTCCTTGGGTGATGACTTGGGGTTCATGCCTAGATCTTGGGTTGAGGCCTTCATGCATGTACATGACACTCCTAGTATGGCTTAGGTTGACAACTAGGCTTGGGATTCCTTATGGTTTAGGCTTGGGTTAACTAGTGTAACTAGTGATTCCTTATCTAAGAGAAAACCCTTAGGATATAGAGAGATTGAGTATGACAACTTAGCTTGGGCTCTTGATGAACTCCTTGTCATCAAGGTAGAAGATCCACACTTGTCCTTCTTGCTTCCAAGCTAAAGAGAGATTTCTTACTTGGGTTGCTTCTCACCAAAAGATCCATGAGATGAGAGATTGTGGGAGCTCAAGTGCCTGATCTAGATGCTGATCTTGCTGCTCTTGCAATCTTGGTTCACTTCTCCACCTTCTTCTTCACTTTCTCACTCTAGTTCATCCTTTCCTTCTCTTGTTCTTTCTTCTAGAGAGAGAGAGAGAGTGTGTGTGAGAGAGGAAATGAGAGGAGAGTGAGTGGATCTGAGGTTCAGGTGTTGGGAAATATCTCCAGTTCGTGCTGACATGTGGGCCATGCCCCTTAATGGATGATAGCTCATTTCCTACTCAATCTGTAGTCTCTGTACTTTTATCGGATGGTCCGGAAAACATGACGGACTGTCCAATAGACTCTGGTTTTGCCTATCCGAACTTGAGAACCTAATCTCTGTGACCTTGAGTCCATATTGAGGCTTGCAATGGCTTTGCCCATTCCTTTGGTAAACATAAATGCCTTAAGTGGGGTTCTTCGCTTTGACGTCTTCGTTGGACAGTCGCTTGGTTGTCTTGGTTGCCTGGCAGTTCACTTGTGTGTCGTCATGTAGTCGGTTACCAGGGCATAACACTCTTTCGCTTGGGTGGCTAGGGGTGCCCATGGAATCCAATGGGTCATGCCTCGGGTATCCAAAAGTGAGAGCCTATGGTGTAACGCGCTCGGATCATTACAGACCCAGCGCTCGACAGCGGCGAAGGCGAGTCGAGCCGATGCGCGGCCAGCCCCATGCCCGGCGACGGCCATGGCAGGCTGGACATCATGCCCGACGATAGCCAAGAAGGCTGGTGCTCGGCCACCCTCCCGCTCGGTCGTGCTCACTCGGCCTGGGGCGCGTGGCGGCCAGCCCGTCGGTGCAGGTGGCGCAGCGCGGCAAGCCCAGCAGCGGTGCAGGGGAGCTGGACTGCCAGTGCCCACGGCACGGTTTGGGTTGGCTGGAGGAGGGCCGGCCACCAGCGGCTGCACCGTCATCAGGAGCTCCTTCACGCCCTGCTCGCCGGTGTCCACGCCCTTGACGCAGCGGATCAGCAGCAAGTGGGTGGAGCTCCAGGGCGCGCGACTGGTCCAGTATGGGGACTTACGTTCGTGCATGGTCCTGCCAGTTCCCGAGGCACTCCCTGTTGCGTCGCGCGGGGATGCCAGGCATGCCGCTGCTGAGCATCACGGTGACGGAGCACAGCCTCGATGCGGTGCTCGCAGTGCTCACCGCCCACGAGATCACGACGACGTAGCAGCGACAGGAACACGGTGAGCCGGCGATGATGGTGAGTTGGTGACGGAACACGGGCAACGCAATTCCCCGCTCCATCAATTTAGATTTCAAAGACGAGCAAACAAGCAAGCAGCCGATCGCTCAACCCCCACCCCCCCGCAAGCACCAATCTGAATCCCAAACCCTGCTCGCATCAGCACTGCCAGCACTCCACCCAAAGCCAGGAGCTACCAACCGAGACCTCCCTAGCCTGAGCGGATCGATTGACCGTCAGAGTCGTGTCGTTCGACGGGCCGTGTGTGGGAAGGCGGCGTTCCGGTGCACGACGATGTCAACGGCGGCGGCGAGCCGGCGAAGGGGATGATGAAAGCGAGGTGCCCACATGGGGCGCGAGCTGTGGCTGAGCAGCCAATCTGGTTCGCTGCCGTCGGGCGTGGGGTCCACGCGCACCGGCAGCCTTGCCCAGCCACGTCGAGTTGCTGCCGTCCTCGCCATTGTCGAGCGCGGGCACCCCGCTGTGCTACGCGGCCACCGCGCACCTTGAGCAGGCCGGCATGCCACCGCCGGCTCCGGTCAATGGCGAGGCCGCCGTGGTCAGGGGACCGAGGGGGCTCGGCCTGGTTGGATGGCGCAGGCCCCACACGTCAGATACGTGCCATGTCAGCGAATATGTGGGTTAAGATCCATTTGGACCTAGATGAGACCCGAAACCGAGTCTAAGGACCCAGAACTAGCATTTTGAGAGTACCATGACATAGATGATATCACGTGCCAAGTTCGAGGACCGCCCATAAATTTTCCTCTAAAAACTAACAGTGTCCAATTCTTGACTCCAAGCATCTTCTCCGTTTTAAATTAGTTTATAGCTTTGTTCTAAGTCAAACTTCTCTAACTTTAAGTAAGTTTATAAAAAATTCATCAACATTGACAATATCCAACTAGTTTCATTCAATTCTCCTTGTTTTGATAATGTATCTATTTAAACTTATAAATGTTAATATATTTTTCTAATGGTCAAAATTAGGTAAGTCTAACTTTGGACTAAGCTAACATAAACTTATATAAACGTACAAAGTATCTACTTTATCTTGTCCATTTTGTGGATTCTTTCTTTGTAGAAACTCACCATCTAAAAGAACTCAGGTTCTTGTCCATTTGCACCCGCCCTAATCATTGTAGAAAGCCATCCATTCTTTCTAAAACGAAGGCCCATATATGCAGCAGACTCGCCGAACAAAGGGTGAAACCATTAAAGTAGGCCCATAATACAAATGACCCATCTACAGCTACAGTACGGAAAACACGCATGCAGATTGGCGTTATCCATTTTTTTTTACCAGTCGCAGGGCGCTGAGAATCCCAAAAACATCTCGACCGCATCTCGATCGCTGAAGTTTGCAAATTCAGGTGACTAGTGCTAAACTGTAGCCTGTAGGCACATATATATCTACATTTACCGTACCGGTCATGCATTTCCCGCTCTCTTGTCCCAAAATAAAAACCCGTAAAATGACAACTCTAAATCAAAATATCTTAATTCGATCGACTTGAGAATAATAAAAAAGATAATATTTATGAATAGATTATAAAAATATTATATTTTAAGGTATTGATTGATGTCATAAATATTAATGCTCTTTTCTATGAATAAATTTAGTTAAATCTAAAAAAATAATTTGGGACAACTCTAAAAATTGGTTTGTTTTAGACAAAAGGATTATACCGTACTATTAGAGCATCTCCAAGAGTTTGGTATAATTTACTTGGTGAACTAACAAATCTAGCAAGTTAATAAAAGAAATAGCAATATTAATTTTTGTCCTTCACCAACAGTTATCTATAATAACTCTCTAAAAGCTAGGTAGGGCCCACATTAATTTGTTTTTAGGTTTTACCGGAGAGGAGCCGTTCCGCTTCCGAGCACGGCCGCCGTCGTACATCAGGCTGCCGTGTTCCCTACATCCGGCAACACCCACCACTGCTCTCGCCAGCCAGCTAGCGTGGGGTGCCCAGTGGCTTGCACGGTGCCTGCCGCAGTACGAGCAGGCGTGTAATTCCTGCCGCCGCCCACTGCCCGTGCATGCTAGCGCCCTGTCACAGCCCACCAGCGCGGCTTGCGACGAGGCAAACTGAACGCGACGACGGTGATCCGATGTAAACCAAATCGCACCGAAAAATACTCACGCCCAAGGAAGGGAGGAGGAATTCGGAGTTCTATCCATCAGAAAAACTTGAGTTGAGCAGAATATTTAACAATTTTTTTATATTTAAAGAGCCCTTTTATCAAACTGTTAGAGGATACTTTTTATCTTTTTGCTAGATATTGCGTATGTTTGTAATGGCTTTCAAGTGTTTCTAGGTGTTTTTGAAAATATTTCAGACACATGTTTTAAGTGTTTTATCTGTCTTCAGACGTATGTTGCAAGTGTTATATCTAAATATTTTAAAAGTAGATTGGATGTTGCATATGATGCAATAGGACCTGCCTGCTGCAGCTGCTGGAGGGGGCGCGAGGGGTCGGGCGGGGCGCAAACCTCGCTTGGGGTAGGCAGGGGCGCACACACCGCGTGGGCTCGGGTGGGGCGCAGGTGCTGCGTAGGGTCGAGCAGTACACGTTGTGCAGGCGTGGATGTGTGTCCGGACGCTAGCACTGCCAAACACATATAGAGGTGCAAAAGTTTGCCCACTCGCCCAAACGACTGCAACGCTACATAAGTGGCAGCAAGCTTGGCACGCTCTTTGTCAACTGGACTTTATGTGGTAAGAAGCTAGCAGTGAAAAAAAAATTACCGACATAGCCTTGTTCGTTTCGCTGAAATTTGGCTTATGCTGTTGCTTATACTGATTTGTTGTGAGAAAAAAATATTATTCCTTCGTTGAAAAGTACTGCTGAATTATTACTCAAAACAGGGCCACTTGAAAAGGTTATGACAGCTTGGATTATTAGGTATTTAGATCCACGTTAATCTATCAAGATAGATTGCATCTGCATGTTTGTTGCGTTTGTGTCACGGCACCGTGCGGAATGATGAATGATCCAAGTCTAATTAGGCCATTTGGTTTGTATATCATGAGTACGACACTCGTTCTTCGTCGTCCCTGGCTGATCCCATCAGAGAGCTAAACCTTCAGACCAAGCCATTTCTCGTGAAACCGTCAGATGACTTCATACACTGGAGACTAAACCAAGTGATTCTGGATGTGACGACCACTCTCCAAACCAAACACCATGATAGCCATATTAAGCCAACACCAACACACATGTGGCCCCGTTCGGATGGTACGGTTCTAGAGAAATTTGGATGGTTTGGAGGAATTCTGAAGAAATCTGTGAGAGAAAAACACTGTTCTAGATGAAAAAAGAAGCGGATCAAGTCGGGTTTAAGAGCACGCGAACAAGGCCACAATCATACATGCACACAGACGGATTTAAGTGCACGCGAACAGATAATCCCTTTTTATTCATCGATACAGGTGTGATCCGACTGCACAATAACACACGTACAACAAGCAGTAGCCTTTAGATAGTAGAGACACAAGAAACAAACAACACATACACATACTCTTTTACACACGTACACAGTATGTGTGATGGAACATGACATACACGTACGTGCGCAGGCAGTAGTCGTGAAACGCAAACTGCAGGCAGCTACTCGGGTCCGGGTACGAAGACCTTGCACGCAAGAAATAAAAGCAGCATATGCATGCATGCCAGCCGCTTATTTATATTAAGCTCATGCAGCTTAATTGCTTGTTTATACAAACACCATCAAGGACCGGGCGTGCCCGGCGAGTATGCTGGCGGCTTCGGCTTGGGTTTGCCCGGGCCCGGCTGAGGCTCCGGCTTCGGCTGCGGCTGCGGCTGCGGCTTCGGTTTAGTGGGTTCTGGCGTTGGGTTGGGCTGAGGTGTGGGCTTCGGGTGCCCTGGCTCTGGCTGTGGTTTGGGTTGGTACGGCTGAGGCGTTGGTTTCGGCTGGTCGGGCTGTGGCTGTGGCTGTGGCTGTGGAGTGATCACTGGCCTCGGCTCCGGCTTATCGTCGCCGGCGGCGGTGGCCGCAGCCATGACGACAAGAGGCAGACATACCACCAGTGCGCACCTCATCATCCTAGCTAGCAGCTTATGCTAGCTTGCTCACTCGAACGATGACCGATCGATCGAGTCCTCGTTGAAAATGTGTTTCACTGCATGCTCTGCTCGATCTGTGTGTGAGCACAAATGGCTGGCGAGGGCAAGGAAATTTATAGCCTGGCCCGGCAAACCGTTGTTGGAAGCGTGTACTGTTTTTTTTTTACCATAATTTACTACTCGGTCACTTACTGTGTAAAGTTTGTGTGGTTTGCGTTGCCATACCAATATACACCATTGTGGTTATTACTAGCTACCTGGCTCGCCTGCATTTCATCTCCTCCGCATCCACCAGAGACCATCAGAGAGTGTATGATTTTAATAGTATTATCTACTTGTTGGATTGGATCAAAAGAGAGACAGGGGGCAAAGGATCGGACACCTGGCTCTTAAAAACGAGTAATTACGTTTGTGTTACGTCTTTGTCATGTAAAATTGGAGGCACGAGTTGTCTCCACTGCTCTCTAACAGTCCATATCATGTTGGTGACACGTTACACAGCTAAGTAAATTTGCATGCCGCCCGCTGTTTTGAGATACAAGATACGTGTGGAGAAGGAGAGGAGATGATGCTCAAGAGAACCCACCGCGCTCGGCGGGAATCGAGGAGGGGAGGAGTCGCGCGAGCAGTAGTCGCGAGAACCAAGAGACCGAGCAGCGGTAGGACCGCGTGAGTCAAAGGAGCGAGGAGTCACGCAGCGCGGCGCGCGTGAGTTGGAGGAGCAAGGAGTCACGTGTGGAGGGGAAGAGTCGCGCGGCGTGGCATGAGTAGGAGGCGTGGGGAGGGAGGAGTCACGGGGAAGTAGAAGATAGGGATAGGAATTCGGAAATGATCCAACTCGGGCATCCGTCCGTGACTTCCGTCCGGACGCGACTCCCCAGGAGCGGGCTTCAAACAAAAAACAAAATTCTCCACTCCCTCGTGCTTATCCGCCCGTCCGCCCCAACTCCTTCGTGCTTATCCGCTTGGCCCCTCATGGCCGCTCATTGTCCGCGCCCCTTTCGCCATGCGCGCTCGTCCGCTGCCACACCGTGCCCACCGCCCCGCACCCCATCGCCACCCGCGCGGCGTGCCTATCCTAGACACCTATGTCGTTCGCTCCCTCGCTGTCCGTCTCCCACCACCGTTGCGGACGCCGCTGACCCCGCCATGGCTGCTGGGGCACATGTGCCATGGCGCCTCAGGTCTTCCCCAGTCGAGCCAAGGGCACCCACAAGTGCGGGCGGTGCTGGTGGTGCTCGCGCGCCATGGCTCGCCGTTGGCTTGGACGCCGACAGCCGACATCGACCAGCCCGACCTTCCTCTCCCCTATGTTGCATATGTTTGTTTCAAGTGTTTCAAGCATTTTAGATGTATGTTGCATTTGTTTCATCTTGATGTTGCAAAAATAGATCGAGGGATATTGCAAGTGTTTCCAGAGGCATGTTGCAATCGTTTATTCAAAATATTTCAATTATTTCCAGACGTATGTTGCAATCGTTTTTATCTAGATGTTGCATATGTTGCAATAGTATGTTTCCAAATGTTCCAGTTGTTTCAGTCATATGTTGCAGCAAGTGGTTTAATGTTGCAAGTTGCAAGTATTTTATTTTGGATGTTTCATGTCTTTCACACACATGTTGTAAAAGCATGTTTTGAAATGTTTCATCTGTTTTCAGTCTTATGTTGCATTCATGTTGCAAGTGTTTTATGTTGTTCGGCCAGGGGAGAGCCAGGGGCCGGTGGACGGGGGACCGGCCGACGAAGGTGCTGCTGTCGAGGCACCCTGGGGCGTGCTCATCATCAGCTACTCATCCCGGCTCTTGAGTGCCGCCCGCACGGAGAGAGAGGAGGGGATCAGGGGCAACCGGCAGGTGTAGAGACAGGGGCAGAGTGCGCGCGTGGGGCGGGGCGAAGGCGGACAGGGGGCGAGCTGTGATGGTCCTATGACCAGGAGATGGGGCATGGTTCGGTTCGCTGGGACTGGGAGTTGCGTCCGGACACGTTACGGGCGCCAGATGTCCGGACGCTAATGCCTCCATTAGGAATTAGGATGATATGTATAATCCTTGACTGAATAGCAGGCCTTATCAGGCTTGCAGTATTTTAGCAGGTTGTCGTGCCACCCACCGTGCTTGAGGAGCCGCCTAGGCATGGCCCTATGCGTCGGGCCTTATTGGCCTAGGTCCGCATTCACCAGGCCATGCCGTGCTCAAGCTGGGCAAAACAACCGTGCTTCGGGCTGGGCTATCGGGCTGCGGGCTACATGGCCATCTATAGGTTATATGCAAGACTACCATGACAACAGAAAACCGCTAAATAGATGTGAAGAAAATGACTCCTTCAGTGCATTATTGTATTCATATTGTTATTTCTTATACCATTCAAAATAGTTAGTTGCTCCATGTTTTTGTCTATAAAAATGGACCCAGATATGAGCACAATTTCTAAGTCCTTAGTACGAGCCCAAGCTATGAGAGCAATCCCATTGCTATGAGTAGATAGTTTCCATACGATTTAATATGGTGTTATGTGTAGGACAATTTGTTAATATGACAATAGAATTAAAGCATAGATAAGAAATTAGGGGTCTGTTTGTTTGACTCTTAGCTTTTGGGTTTTTTGGCTTAAAAGCTGACTCTCTTGCTTTTGGGTTATTTGTTTTAGCTTCTGGCTTATGGCTGGCATAAGCTAGATATAAGCTGAAATAAACAGGACCTAGGTCTGATGCAAGAACCTATGGTTTGTGTTGGTGTTTTTGGACCACTGACGAGTAAATTTGTATTTGCGCGTCTGGCTCGGATGGTGTGCTTGGAGGACACAAGGGTTTATACTCGTTCGAGCGGAATGTCCCTACGTCCAGTATGTTGCTGCTCATGTTACCGGCACTTGGTTTGCAGTAGGGGTTACAAACAGGCGAGAGAGAGAGATCCCAAGTCTCTGGTGGAAGGAGTGAACGGGTGCTGAGAGCTCGATTGCGCCTTAACCGTGTGCTCGTGTCGTGCTCTTGTGTTCCGATCCCCCAGCGTGGGGCGCCCTACTTCCCCTTTTATAGGCAAAGAGAAAACGTGGGTTAAAGAGGAGGAAAAGGAGAAGAACGAGAGAGAGAAGAAGGCTTCCAGGGTTGCTGGGTCCTTCTTCTCCTTCATGCGGGTCCCGTTGATCCTGTAGATGTCAACAGGGATGGCTCCATGTCGCAGCCCTGTTCGTCACTGGCGCCATGCACAATCGTCATCTACCGGTCATGGCGTTCCACTCCGTCCTGATGGACGTCGTGGTGAACTGACGCACCTATCTGTGTCCGTACGAGGATTAGGCAGAACAGTACCAGCATGCCCAACATTGTTCTTGATGTGAATCTCCATGTATTGCCCATCGTGGCCACAGGTTACATCGAGGCATGCCAGCCTCTTCCCTGGCGTCAAAGTTTTGACCCAGGCCTATACACTTGGACCTAGAGTGGTTGGCTACGGTATGGGTCCCCGTCGGATGAGACAGAACCCGCATCCTTGAGGTCGAGTGAGATGGAGCCCGCACCCAAGGGGTCGGGCAAGGTGGAACCCGTGCCCTTGGGATCGGGCGAGATGGAGCCCTCGGCCTCGAGGTTGGGCGAGACGGAGACCGAGGTTGGGCGAGCCTGCACCCAAGGGGTCGAGCGAGATGGAGCCTGCACCCAAGGGGTTGGGCGAGACAGAAACCGCATCCTTGGGGTCGGGCGAGCTGGAACCCGCACCCAAGGGGTCGGGTGAGACGGAGCCCGTGGCTTTGAGGTCGGGCGAGACAGAGCCCACGGCCTTGGGTGTCGGGCGAGACCTTTTAATACATCTCAAGCCATCCAGGGAAGTCAGCGTGGGTGTTAACTTCCTTGCTCTGGGTATCCCTAATATCGATACCTGACAGTAGCCCCCGAGCCTGCGGAGGAGTAGAATACTCCTTTGGAGGCTTTTCTAGGCGGGAGGACTCTGAGGGCCTTGGCCTTCTTTTTGTAACCCATGGCGTGTCCTGGTAGGACAGCGATTCTCTCTCGTCGTGATCGGTCTTCTTGGGGGCATTTAACCATAGGATTCGGGAGGTCAAAAAGATTTTTCTTGATTCCGCCCCCTAGGATCTGATCGGTCCGTCGTCGTACCGCGACCACATGTTCGATCTCCTTGTGAGTCCAACTTCCCTCGAGCCCTCACGCGTAGCAAGGATTCGGTCGAGGGTCGGCTCGTCTTTGTGATCATCATCCCTCAAGCGTTTTTTTTGATAAAACGGAGGGGCTCAGCCGTGCCATGTTTTTCCTCGATGGAAGAAACATGGTGCTCGGTGAGCTATTTAACGGGATTGTCTGAATGGGGCCCCGGCTTCCCATTCACGAGGTGCAGCATGGGTCAGTTGGTGACCGACTCTAGACTCTTGGCGTCCAATCCATACAGTTTTTGGGTCCGTTCGGCCGGTCCCAAGGGCTCGTTTCCTTTCTTCGAGGAAAAACCATGGACTAGAAATAGGCCAAGACTCAAACATGGGCCGAGATGCCCACGATGCTCGTGCACCCGGGTACTAGCCGCTAGTGGGCCCATCCCTTTCCACCTCTCACTCTAAGGGTGCCCCAAAGTGGTTGTGTACCGATCAGTGGGCCAGCCTTCGAAGTCCTAGTCCTGAATGGGTCGTAGGAACATTTTTAGCTCTCTAATCCCCCTTACCTGTGATGGTTCTTGGCCCATCGACCAGGCGAACCATCATCTAGCATGTCCTTTGAGGGCACGGCCAGAGATAGCTATGCACGATCTTCGGAGGGAGGTGACAGGACGTGGCGCAGCGGGCGCGTGAATCTAGGGGATGATTTGCCTTCTTGGCCCGCTCCATCCTATAAATAGCGGCCTCCCCTTCATATTTCTGCACACCAAAACCACAGCCTTACCTTCTCCATTTCTTCGCCGCCGCCATTCGGATCTGCCATGCTTCCTACTCCACCACCGGAGCCCTAGATCTATAGCTTCCACTTCTCCGTCGCCGCATTTGCTTCTCCTCAGTCATCTCCATCCTCCATGGATTCATGGTACCGCGCTGATGTTACCCATGCGTGCATGGAGGGCCTTGTCAATCATGGTCTTCTCCATGGGAGGACCAATGCGGCGGAGTGGCTCATGCTCGGCCGTGAGGATGCGCTGGCGGCGCTCGACGGCTACGTCGTCTCCTTCACGCCCTTCCACGAGCACGAACTCATAGTTCCTCCCCACCCGTTCTTTCGAGGTCTGCTGCACCACTATCAGATCGAGCTATAGCACTTAAACCCTAATGGGATCTAGCACATCGCGGCCTTCATCGTGATGTGCAAGGGGTACCTGGGGATCGAGCCCCACTTCGAGTTGTGGAGATATTTCTTCTCCATCTCCTTGATCAAGAAGAAGGAGAGAGGCCAGGAGACCTCGGTGCCAAAGGGATGCATGAGCATCCACCTCTAGGGGCAGTGGGTGGCCGAGTACATGCCCTGCCAGCTCTCCAGATCTAACGAGGGGCGGCACTTGCATTGGTTCTACCTAAATAACGACCCTGCCGCTCCCTTGCCGATCTTCTCCGGGCTCCTGGTCGAAGAGGTACCGCCGTCATGGCTATGGGGGCCACCCATCAAGGAGAAGAAGAGGATGCATGACCTCCTCGAGACCATTGCATTCTTGAAGACCCATGGCCTCCACAGGGCCGGCGTCATCGGGGGGTATCATGCTAGGAGGGTGGTGCCGCTGATGTCATGCATCCTCCCGCTGTACGGGATGACGCATGGCGCATAGCTCATCAGGACGACGCTCGCCCAGGGGCTGCTCCATGACAGCGAGGTCGTGCAGCACATCAAGGAGGCCATGGGGGAGGCCGATGCCGTGTTCTCGATCCCGGGGCATCCCGTGATGCGACAGGACGTGGGATTTATCGAGCTACCGGCGGGGTTAGTCTTCTGGGACTTTGTTGCATCACTGCCAGAGCACGTGGCCATGAGGGCGGCAAACCACGCCATGGATGAACAAAGGAAGAAGAAGGACGAATAGGAGAAGAAACGGCAGTCGAAACGGCGAGCGAAGCTATAGTGAGGGAAGCGGAGTCAAAGTTCATCAGAAGAAGAGGAAGAAGAAGAGGAGGAGGAGGATGATGGCTCCATGTCGCCCATCCCGTATGATGATCTGGCCACCGGGGATGAGGACCCACCTTCGCCATAGGCGAGGCCCTTCCTGCGGCATGCCACAGGGTAGCAGGGGAAGGACGTGCCCCCAAAGCCAGTGGAATCAAGATGCCCCGCCCCATCTGAACTGGTGGAATCAGGCCACCTCGCCTCGTCTGGGCCTTCGATGGCGGCCCTAGAGGCGGTAGAAACAGGTCGCCTCGCTACGTTCGAGCCCTCGGTGGCACCTCCGAAGTCGGTGGGAGGCGGCCATTCTAATTCATCCAAGCCCTCCAAACCGAGGGAGGGCTCAAAGCGGCAACATGCCGACGGGGAGTAGCCAGGGTCAGGCAAGCCAGCCCCAAAACATCCTCGCATGATGGCATCAGGGTGAGTCAAGAGTTTTTTCATCCTTTTATCTTAACAAATTTTTGCTGCGAACTGACCGCCATGTCCCTTGCAACATTGGAGGACGTGGGACTCTCCTGCGGCTTGCTCCAAAAAAGATCGTCCTCCGGCAAACACGCCAGGAGCTGGCTGGCGCCGCGCCGGTGGTGAGCGTGAGTGGCGTTGGGGTGGCCACAGCGTCGATTGGGAAGGTAGCCGATGGCTATGTCCATGGGAGAGCAGGTGGAGGAGGGAGTGTCCGAGGTGCCCGTGGTGGGCGTGGCGCGGCCGGTCGTGTCCACGACGTCGTAGCCGGAGGCGGCACGGCCGGAGCCATCGTCCATGTAGGTGGCCGTGTCCGCGGTGGGGTGGATGGAAGGGGCATACCCAAGGCATCCTTCGTGGATGTGGCAACAGGGTAGGCCTCCGTGTCCACATCACCCACCCCCTCTATCGCTAGAGGAGCTACTCTAGAGGAGTTGCCGCCACAAGAGAGGTCAGCGCCGCTTGAGGTCGGCGCAGGGACATCCCGGTCTCTAGTTCAGGTGGCTGCCCTCGATGAAGCAGCAAAGGAGAGGGAATGGGAGAGCGTCAACACAGAGGTAGGGGACACGGTTAGCACCCTGACCACCATGCTGAGCTCGATGTGCGCATTGTTGCCTCGGTTGGCCAAGTATGATATGATCGTGCTTCTGACCCTCATGTTCTCTTTCCACACCTCTAAGTCTTGTCTTCTTCGTAGATCCTTATGGCCCGTAGCTGAGAGAAGTCCTAGTTCCTTGCTGAGGAGACACAGTAGAGTGAGGGGCTGGCCGCATAGCTCACTGCCGCCTATCAGGAGGTGGCTGAGCTTGCCCCTGCCGCCTGGGAGGTGGCCGACCTTCGAGTTAGGGAGAAGGACGCCCGCGACGATGCCCATGAGGCCGAGGAGAAGCTCGTGGCCCTAATCGAGATGGTGCACGTGGACACCATGGAGGCCTAGCAGCTACGGAAGGAGCAGAATGATTTGCTCCAGGCCGTAGAGGAGCTCCGTACGGGGATTGACCTGGCTCGTCAGGAGCGCGCTGATGCTCAGCAGCGGATCGGCCATCTCAAGGATGAGCTTTAGGGGGAGAGGAACCTGAAGGTTGTGGCCGAGGGTGTGTCTGCTAGGCTCACCGTGGAGGTCGGTCAGCGCCAAGGAGAGGTCCGGTGCCTAGAGGCTAGGGTGACCCAGCAGCGCGATGAGGTGCGCAAGCTTTGGGTGGACATGGACGATAAGGCTCCAGTTTCTCTTGTTGTTTTTCTCCCTGGAATCCGTGGTAAGATTTTTGACACGGTCGGTACGTGACTTGGGCAGGTCTCGACGACAAGCTCAAGGTGGAGGTGGTGAAGAGCCACGGCCTAGAGAAGGAGCTCAGCGAGGTGAAGGACACCCTCCAGAAGGAGAGCAACGAACATGACAACCTGCGTGTCGCCGTCCATCTAGTCTGTGACGAGCTCGAGCTGGCCCCAGAGCTGGAGACAAGCTCGCTCACGGTTCATGCCACCCAGATCATGGACTAGGCACGTGGTATGGCAAGGGGCGTGCTTCGCTTTGGCGTTCACCGATCATTCGCGATTGCCCGTTCTTATTACGAGAACATCGATTTGGCGACGATGAGCCAAGGCTTCACGCCCGTCTATACCGACGCCGAGCTAGACGACATCGAGAAGGATGTGCCCCCCTGGCGCATGACCTTTCTGCCCGTCAGATAGGTCAGGCGGCGTATTTGTAATAAGCGAACAAGTTCCAACCCTTCTATTTCGTTTAAACAAGCTTGTCCTTTTGTTTTGGTTGAACAAATTTGTTATTTCTCCCTTTTATGTGTAAAAAAGGGTTAATGCATTCCAACCCTTCCTGTTGTTAAGACCATAGAGCTCAAGGTGTGGGCAAGAAACTCTGATCACGCTGGTAAGCAAGAGTGTTGTAGCCGCTGGGGCGTAGGTTTCTTGTAGTCTGACCAGTTTAACTCAATGTTCGTTTTCGCAAACCTTGCCTCTATGTTTTTAACGTGAGAAAGGGTCATGCACGGCAACTATTTCAGAAAGGATATATATATACCCTTATCAGCCCCCGAGTGAGGCCCGACCCCTTGCCGTTGCCGGGGTCAGGTTTCACTAAAGATCGAGAACATTTTTTTGTTTCAGAAACGTTATTCTTAGTTTTTGTACGTGCCCCTCCCTAGGATCTGATCCATTGTCCTACGACCGCGCATTCGGTCTCCTTATAAGTCCAACATCCCTTGAGCCCTCGCACGTTGAAGGGGTCCGGCCGAGGGGTCAGCTCGTCTTTGTGATCATCATCCCTCAAGTGTTTTTTTAATAAAACGGAGGGGCTGAGCCATGCCATATTTTTCCTCGATGGACGAAACATGGTGCTCGGTGAGCTATTATCGGGCTAGTCCAAGTGGGGCCCCAGCTTTCCGTTTGCGGGGTCCGGCATGGGTCAACTCATGACCGACTCTAGATTCTCAGTGTCCAATCCATATAGTTCTCAGGTCCGTCCGACCGCTCCCAAGGGCTCGTTGCCTTTCTTCAAGGAAAAACCATGGAGTGGGAACCAACCAAGACTCGGACATGGGCCGGGATGCTTGAGGCACTCATGCGCCTAGGTACTGGCCACTAGTGGGCTCATCCCTTTTCACCCCTCACTCTAAAGGTGCCCTAGAGCAACTGTGAACCCATTGGAGGGCCAGCCTTCAAACTCTTAGGCCTGAATGGGCCGTAGGAGCGTTTTCAGCTCCATATCCCACCTTACCTGTGATGGTTCTCGTGCCTGTCTACACCGACGCCGAGCTGAACGACATCAAGAAGGAGGTGGCCCCTCTGGCACAGGACTTACCTACCGTGATAGAGGATGAGATCATCCCACAAGAAATTAGTTAGGTAGATAAGCCAGGCGGCGAACTTGCAATAACTGGACAAGCTCTTAAATTTCGTTATGGCCAAACATATTTTTAGCTCTTCTCCCCTTTTTTATAAAAAGGTTAATGCGTTCTGACTCTTTCCATCATTAAGGGTATAAAGCTCGGGGTGTGGGTGAAAAAACTCTGATCACGCTGGTGAGTAAAAATATCGTAGCCACTGGGGCGTAGGTTTCTTGCAGTCCGACCAGTTTTACTCAGCGTTCGTTTACGCAACCCTTGCTTCTGGATCTTAATGTGAGAAAGGGTCAGGCACAGAGAATGTTTGCCGAGAAGATATACTCTTTAATGTTTTCTGACTCTTTCTGGAGTTAAGGCTAAAAAGCTCGAGGTGCGGGCAAAAAAACTCTGATCACGCTGCTGAGCAAAAACACCGTAGCCGCTGGGGTATAGGTTTCCTACGGTCCGACCAGTTTTACTCAGCATTCATTTCCGTAACCCTTACTTCTAGATCTTAATGTGAGAAAGGGTCAGGCATAGAGGATGTCTACTGGAAAGATATGCTCTTATTAGCCCCTGAGTGAGGCCCGACCCCTTGCCGTTGCTGGGGTCGGGTGTCGCTAAAGATCGAGGAGTCGATAGCGAAACCGATAAGAGAAAGCATGCGTAAATTAAGGGTAAAAGTGACATAGTTGTTCGACGTTCTAGGCGTTGACGAAGACTTCGCCATTGATAGTCCTAAGCCCCTTGCCATTGCTGGAGTCGGGTGTCACTAAAGATCAAGTAGTCGATAGCGAAACTGATAAAAGAAAGCCTGCATAAATTTAAGGGTAAAAGCGACGTAGCTGTTCGATGTTCCAAGCATTGATGAAGACCTCACTGCCGATGGTCTTAAGCATATAGGTGCCTGGTCAGAGCACCTCTGCGATGATGTACGGTCCCTCCCACGGTGGAGAGAGCTTGTGGCGGTTCTTGTTGCTCTAGACGAGGTGGAGCACCAGGTCCCCGACGTTGAAGGCCCGACCCCGCACTTGATGGTTGTGGTACCAGTGTAACGCTTGCTAGTACTTGGCCGAGTGGAGGAGGGCAACGTCGCGTGCTTCATCTAGCTGGTCCATGGCATTCTCGAGGGATGCCTTGGCTCCCTGTTCATCGTACGCCCTGACCCTCGCCGCTCCATAATCGAGATTGGTCGGGAGGATAGCTTCAAAACTATCAACTATGAAGAATGGCGTGTAGCCGGTGGCTCGGATGGGGGTCGTCCTCAGGCTCTAGAGCATCGCGGGAAGCTCTACGACCCATCATCTGCCAAACTTGTTCAATCGGTTGAAGATCCTAGGCTTGAGGCCTTGTAGGACCATGCCGTTCGCACGCTCGACCTGTCCATTCGTGTGGGGGTGCGCCACGGTGGCCCAATCGACGCGGATGTAGTATTCATCGTGGAATCAGAGGAACTTTTTCCTAGTGAACTACATGCTGTTGTCCATGATAATGGAGTTCGGGACTCCAAAGCGATCGACGATGTCAAGGAAGAACAGCACGGCTTGCTCGGACTTGATCGCGGAGATCGGTCGAGCCTCTATCCACTTTATAAACTTGTCTACGATGACATGCAAGTACGTAGGGTCTGGAGTGGTTGGCGATGGTATGGGTCCCCGTTGGATGAGACAGAACCCGTGTCCTTGAGGTCAGGTGAGACGGAGCCCGCACCCAAGGGGTCAGGCGAGGTGGAACCTGTGTCCTTGGGGTCGGGTGAGACAGAGCCCGCGGCCTCGAGGTCAAGCGAGACGGGCCTGAGGTTGGGCGAGACAGAAAACCACATCCTTGGGGTCGGGCGAGATAGAGCATGCACCCAAGGGGTCGGGCGAGACAAAAACCGCATCCTTGGGGTCGGGCGAGCCGGAACCCGCACCCAAGGGGTCGGGCGAGACGGAGCCTGCGGCCTTGAGGTCGGGCGAGACGGAGCCCGTGGCCTTGCGTGTCGGGCGAGACCTTTTAATACATCTCGAGCCATCCGGGGAAGTCAGCGTGGGTGTTCACTTCCTTACTCTGGGTATCCCTAATATCGATACCTGACAGTAGCCCCCAAGCCTGCGGAGGAGTAGAATACTCCTTTGGAGGCTTTTCTGGATGGGAGGACTCTGAGGGCCTTGGCCTTCTTTTTGTAACCCATGGCGTGTCCTGGTAGGTCGGCGATTCCCTCTCGCCGTGATCGGTCTTTTGGGGGCATGTAACCATAGGATTCGGAAGGTCGAAAAGATTTTTCTTGATTCCGCCCCTAGGATCTGATCGGTCCATCGTCGTACTGCGACCGCGCGTTCGGTCTCCTTATGAGTCCAACTTCCCTTGAGCCCCCACACGTAGCAGGGGTTCGGTCGAGGGCCGGCTCGTCTTTGTGATCGTCATCCCTCAAGCGGTTTTTTCGATAAAACGGAGGGGCTGAGTCGTGCCACGTTTTTCCTCGATGGAAGAAACATGGTGCTCGGTGAGCTGTTTCATGGGATAGTCCAAGTGGGGCCCCGGCTCCCCATTCACGGGGTGCAGCATGGGTCAGTTGGTGACCGACTCCAGACTCTTGGCATCCAATCCATATAGTTCTCGGGTCCGTTCGGCCGGTCCCAAGGGCTCGTTGCCTTTCTTTGAGGAAAAACCATGGACTAGAAATAGGCCAAGACTCAAACATGGGCCGAGATGCGCGGGTTATAGAGGAGGAAAAGGAGAAGAACGAGAGAGAGAAGAAGGCTTCCAGGGTTGCCGGGTCCTTCTTCTCCTTCATGCGGGTCTCGCTAATCCTATAGATGTCAATAGGGATAGCTCCATGTCGTGGCCCTATTCGTCACTAGCGCCATGCGCAGGCGTCATCTGCCGGTCATGGCGTTCCACTCCATTTCGGTGAACATCGTGGTGAACTGACACGCCTGTCAGCGTCCGTACCAGGATTAGGCAGAACAGTACCGGCACACCCGACACTGTTCTTGATGTGAATCACCATGTATGGCCCGTCATGGCCACGGGTTAAATCGAGGCGTGCCAGCCTCTTTCTTGGCGTCAGAGTTTTGACCCAGGCCCATACGCTTGGACCTATAGTGGTTGGCGGCAGTATGGGTCTCCGTCGGACGAGACGGAACCCACGTCCTTGAGGTCAGGCGAGACGGAGCCCGCGACCTTGGGTGAGATGGAGCTGACACCCAAGGGGTCGGGCGAGGCAGAACCCGCGTCCTTGGGGTCAGGGAGACGAAGCCCGCGGCCTCGAGGTCGGGCGAGATGGAGCCCGCGTCCTCGAGGTCGTGCGAGACGGAGCCCGCACCCAAGGGGTCGGGCGAGACGGAGCCCGCGGCCTTAAGGTCGAGCGAGATAGAGCCCACGGCCTTGGGTCGGGCGAGACCTTTTAATACGTCTCGAACCATCCGAGGAAGTCAGCGTGGACGTTAAATTCCTTGCTCTGGGTATCCCTAATATCGATACCCGACAATTTGCACAAAAAAAACTAAATAAAATCTATTGAAATGGATATCATAGATACCAAGACAATATAGGAGAGGGGAAGAAAGAGGATTGGAGGAGAGAGAGGGGAAAGATAATTTGAGTTTATTTGGTAACTACAATTAGTCATTGTGCAGTGTGAACTATAATTTCTTAGATAGTGTCAATAGGACATAGCATGTCGCAGAAACTAATGAGTAATGTCAAGTTGGGACTGCCCTAATACTACGGTGACATAATTTTCTCTCTCTTCTTTAACTAAGTGTCATGTATTAAAGAAAATCTCACATGGTTTATGAGTATTTGGGCCTTGAGTACCCTCGCTGAGGTCATATTGTCCAGCTCCCTAGGCGTGGGTGGGTCAAGCCGACTGGCCAAGGGTGAATCCAACCCAGGGAAACAAAGGACAAGAAGTATATGAACAATATAAAAACGTGGTACCCAATATTTGCACAGCGCAAGCCATGTCGTGTACTATTACAAAACTATTCTGCTTAACCAGCATGGCCTGCCATCCACTTGTTGTCTACTCTGATCTGACTGGAATGGGGTGTTGCTGATGCAATAGAAAATAATGTATTGTACACTGTACAAGTAATGTCAACAATGATCCACTCGATTAGATGTGACTATAAACAGTTAAGCAATAGTACTATCACAGATTATCAGGGGATGAACCACATGTAATCCTAGCCTTGCTATATAAGGCGGGGTAGGAAGCCTCTACCAATCATATCAGCAGCACATCTTATTATTTCACTTGTTCAGCACCAAATCCAACATTCGACGCGCAAGCAATAAAATACCCATTATACACTGGACGTAGGGCACCCCACCTGAACAAGTATGAATCCAGTGTCCCTTTGATCTACTACGCGTGATACCAAGATTACTCACAGGTGGTACGAAATGGTGATGGTTGGCGCACCAAATAGGGGTATGTTGTGCATAGATCAATTTGAATACATCATATGGATTCATTCACTAATGGCATTAGCGATCTTACTTTGGGTGGCAACATCATCTTTGGTAGCTGTGATAGAACCGCCCAATTTATACAAGATCAAGTATGGCTGTCCCCGCTAACACGTTGACACGCGCATACTTTCACTTATATAAACCCGGTAGTCCGTCGAGTGTCACGAAGGACCTCGGTAAATCAACATCACAACCAAGATCGCGTGATTAAGCAAATACACATCACATACGCAGAGTTGCAGCGAAAATAATATTACAATTGGGTTCACAAATAATAGTACAAGTTTGGGTTTTAAAACCGATTAGAGAAAACAACATAGCTTTCAAATGATTACATTAATATAAGTTCCAAATACATTGCTAGCATAAGTGACATCCTCAGATAAAAGCATATAGGTGAGAAGTAAGTATAGAGTCACCGAGCCCACCGGCGGTTAGCCACCATCTTTCGCAGGCCAAGAACTTCACATGCAACATGGTAGGATAAACCCTGAGTACTCGAATATACTCAACTAGACTTACCCGTCATAAATCAGAAATAAAGCGACACCAAGGATTATGCAAGGCTTTCTTTAGTGGGCTAGCTGACTAGTTTACGAAAAGCATAAGCTATCATGAAGAAACTATTTTAAGTACTTTACATCATCTTTATTATAACCTATCCATCTAGGTAAGCACCTGTACTATAGCAATCACTTGATTAACCAATAACATCCAGTTACCAATTTAGATTTAGCATATCCCATACCATCCAGATAACCATCATTATTCCATAATAATTACTACGATGTTGTAGCTCGAGTCAAGTGCTCACTATCCAGGAGCGATGGCGATTCGAATCGATTCCTAACCAGTTGGTGATTTATTCCTCACACAAACCACACTCACCGATCAAGTGAGCTACAGATCACCAATGACACTTTCTAAGTAGCCGTGGGATAACAGCCGGGACCGCACTACGCAGGGACCGCCCGACTGCCAGGACGCATCTTGGGTTCACTCTTCGCGTCCCCGTCATACCCCCTTCAGCACCAGTCTGCCAATCCGGGTTTATCCTAGCTCGAATAGTGTCACTAGCTTTGCGGTCGAAAGGTACTTTATTCGGCCAGCTAAATGTGAGGTATGCGTTCAACATGACAAAGAGGGATGAGCAACGATCAGTCCTTAATTGACACAGACGGAAACTAACAGCACCCCAGAACCCTGTCTGGTTGCCTCCAACTTTTCCGTCCGGTCTCCAATTATCCATCACACATGGTTAATTCCAGGATATCATTTTTTCCATAGCTAAATTCTTCCAGTAACCACCTATAATGTAGGTGACCGGATATCACCGATCGCTACCGGTCTAAGCAAGGCTAAGCAGTTATTCGATCCTGACCTAACAGGGTAAAAGGTAATATGGTAGGCAAGGATAGTAATAAATGCATCAACGGTTTCAATCAACTCCTACAACTTAATGCAACAATATATAAACTCATATATATAGAAAGAATTGCTTTTATAAATTAGGAGACTTATAATGCTCCGGGACTTGCCTGGGATCCCACACTAGGTCAATGTTTGTAAGATGATGCTTGCTTGGTGAGCATCTCCGGTTCAGACATGTACTCCAGGGGTCCTTCTATCTTCAGGATAGGTCCACCATACACCGTCTTCGGGTTCGGTTCCAACCTCATGTCCTTCACGTGGTTCATCTAGCATACCTAAATGAGATACAAGATGCATGTGTATGAATGTGATGAATGGTAACACAAGATGCATCACATAAGCATTCAAGACAAATACAAGATTATGCACGACATAGACACCAATAGCTATTTAACTAACATCACACAACTAACTATAGAGAGCAAGCACATCAAGCATGACACAAGTTTAACAAGGTCACAAGTATCATAACTTGACCATCAACAAGGGCATAAGTCACACTTAGCAACACATGGAGTAAACAACCACAACTAGCATATGTCTATTTCTGGACTAGAAACGACAGCTTCATATTTGGATCATAACTAGAGTTATACAAATCCAATAGACATGCAACAAGACATTCTGGAAAGCTTATGAAATTTTCTACAATTCTTCTTTAATCATCTTAGCATGATTCTCAAGTTAACTAAGTCAAATCTACCCATTTACAGAAACTGGTCTAAACAAGACAGAGAGCAATCAATTCTGTAACCCAACTTTAAACAGCTGTAACTCTTAAACTACTTGGTCAAATGACACCAAATTTTATCAGAAGCTAGATACATGAATTATCTACAACTTTGTTATTCTAATATTAAGACGATTTTACAGTTAGAAGGGTCAACTAATCCAATAATTGCATCTCTGTCCAAAATATAGACAAAAACTGACATGCCACTTTAAACAGCTATAAATGGAGTTATACATATCCCATAAATGTGATTCTAGACTTTTTAGAAAGCTTAGCAAATTCTAAACAACTTTGTTGTAAACACCTAAAGATAATTATACTATTAAGAAGGCCCCACAGTAAGAACAAGGAAACCCTATCTAGGTTTGGGCAGAAACAGCCACAGAGATTTAAGCAAGTATAACTCAAGATCTACTTAGCCAAGAATTATGATATTTTGGAAAGATTAATAAAAGTACTACAACTCATGTATTTTCATCAAGTCATGATTCATAACTTAACTGAGCCAATTAATTCAAACATGCAGAACTATTCAGAGTAGGAGCAAAGCATTACATGGCATTTGTTATTTTTATAACTCTTAAAATATAAATCCTAAACTCATGAAATTTTTACCAGACAACAACAATCACCTGATGAGAATCTCATAAAAATTTCCCATTTATTTGAGCAAAGTAACTTCAGTTATAAAAAAAGACAAGACACAACTAGTATTACAAACCTAACTGCATAAATTGATTTTTACAGCAAAAACTTTAAACTAAATCATGCCATATTATAGATCTAGGGCATAGATAATTTCACAAGGATTCCAAAAAGTTCTCATTTGCTATTTTACGAATTTCCTATGAATTACTATGAATTTTCAAAGTGGATCATTCAATTCTGCCTAAATCCAAGAAAAAGAGATATAAATCTTACATCGGGAACCCTGCGGAAAATATAAATCAAACGTCAGCGAAGAGGTCCTTATGAGTACTATTCACATGAGTCCCTAGTTCTTCACTTAACCCCCTGGAGAAGCTTCTATTTCCACGTGTGGTCCACCTTCTCCTTCCTCACGACGGTGGAGCAGGGGAGCGGACGGCTCGCGGCTCCGGCCGGCTGTGGGCATCGACAGCGACGGTGGAGTGGCAGGGAGGACCAGGGGTCCCGCGCACACACGCTGGGCTGCTCAATTTGGCTGGAGGCGGGTCGGGTTGGCTTGGCCACGCGCACAGGCGTCCGCGGCGGCCACGGCACCGGCGGCCACGCGAACAGGCGGCGAAGGAAAGCCGGGAAGGAGCGCACAAGGCCAAGTAGACAGAGGCGAAGCCGGTGGCAGAGGATCCAGGGCTGCGAGGCGCTTGGAGGAGGAAGAACAATGGCGGCCAAGCTCGAGCCCGCGGCGGCAACCATGGCGGCCACGTCCGGAAGCGCTGCCAGCACACCGAAGAGCGCAAGGAGGGGGAGAGTGGGGAGGCGAGTGAGTGCTCGGGCAGCTCGGGCGTTCGCATTTGGAGGCACAGGAGGGGGGTGGGTGGCGCGGGGCGTGGACGTCGCATGGCGGCAATGCAATGGAAGCAGCGCTGCTGCTTGCATGGCTGCCACGGAGACAATTCAATGAGCACGTGGCGTGCGTCTCTGTGCCCGACTTGGGGTCCGTTTTTTGGCATATTCCGTGCGGATTCCGAACTTGGCTCCAGTAGCAAAGTTGCTCTACTCAGGATGGTCTACAAACTTGGTTAAGGGGTCACATCCATTAGGTCTTTGGAACAGCAGTTAATTAGCGTCCAATTAGCAAGTGTCATTGCATTGACAGCGATTACCAAACTCCAAAAATCGATGGTCAAGACAAGGTCCAACGAGTGCCATCCTTTTGCACGCTCTTCTTCCCGATGTATGCTCCAACTTTTATTTTGGGATCAAGTCAAGTTGCTTAACGAAATTTAGAGAACGCGAGACGCCAATGCCGATGTCAATGAATTTCTAGACTTAGAATATTTCTAAGTGCTGAAATCAGCAGCAGGTTCCAACTTTGAGCCACTGCTAGACTTGGTTCCAAGCCGATCCATGGTATACTCCAAAAATAAAGTTTCTTCTACATAACATGAGCTTCAACTTTTATTTAATGTCCAACTTTAAAACAGGTGCAGAAGCTATAGTTCTACTTTGACCAAAGTAGGATCACGATAAAGCTTAAATTATCCTTTGTGACCCATTGGAGCATTTTCTTAGCATTTGCTCAACATGAACCTTTCATGACTTTTGTTGTAGAGTTCATCTGGAGTCATTTGGGCAAGGTTGTAAGGTTTGGTTGATGACACATGTTCTCATTCACTTAATAAGGCCATTCCAACAAGGATATAACTTGTCATTTCATGTGACTTTTTTATTCCAAACTTCACGAAACTTTTCCATGGATCAATATAGAGGGATATTGAGGCGAGACACATGAAACAAGTACATCCAGCATTTCCCAAGCATACTTTTTAGAAAGGGTGGCATATAAGCAATGGTGCATGGTCCAAGTTTAAGTGGTGGCTCATTTTCATATGTTTGACCTAACATCTCCATCACCACTTAACATGCCATGTTTGAGCTCACACCCATTGCTTAATTGGTGACAAACACCTGGGGTGTTACAGCAGCCTAGACTTCACCATCGACTCAATGAGGCAACTCCACCTTGCCCCCACCTTCGTCACTAGTAATTAGGCCTTTCAATTTGGGAGCCTAGACTTTGTTACTGACAAGTTCAGCAAGCTTTGCCTTTGCAATTTGGATCCAATCCAGTCAATAGAGGCATCACCACACCCCCTCTCGCGATTTCCTAATTGGGCTCAGGGAAGCATTGTTCGCCAGCGCAAACCCGCTAACTCGGCACACATGAATATGCAAGGATGAGCTCATCCACCACATCCATCTACATCTTGGCATGGTTGATGTCCTCAAAATTCCTTTGATATTGACCTTGCCGACCTATGCATGACTAAAATCTTAGAGAGGGTTTGCAATTTGTCCATATCCATCTCCAAATCTGACGATGAGAGCATAGAGGAGTTGCCACCCATCTCAAGACTGCTTGATGGGTTACTTTAATCCACGGAGTATCCCCTAGCATCGCCTCTACAATAGACTCCTAAGGAGCAAGAGGTTTATTGATCTTCGCGAGAAGTATGAGCAACTCAAGGCCAACTAGGTCAACCTTGAGACCAAGAACATAGCTACGTAATTTAAATATAGACCTATGGGCTACTTTATGTTGTTTTTAACAGTTGTCGAAGTAGGTAATTATTTAGAAAACATAATAGATTCTATGGTTATGAGTTACCAATGGTGATTAGGGTTTACCCAATTGAATACCACATAATTCTATTTTTCATGAGAATTTCTAGGATTTATTTTTTCTAGCACATCTCATGAGGATTAGTGTCGAGGTTGGGGACCTCTAGTTAGATATCTAGAATTTGTTTGTTTTCTAGCATAATATGTATTTAATGGAAACCTAAGCTTAAGTTATATAAACTTTGGTTGCATCACTTTTCATGGCATCATGAATCTATATTTTAGCTTTGAATTTTTAATCATCTTAATTGTTGGCATCCATGTGTTATGTTCAAATTCTACTGTTTATTATATCTTGTATTCAAAACTTTCAATTTTATTCTATTAAAAAAGACTCTAGGTCCAATGATCGGGGTGGATAACTTAGATGCAAATTTGGAAGGTTACTTCATGTATTTGTTTTTATAATGACAAAGATAGATAAATAGAATAGATCCAATAATTATCATTGGTGATGGTGATTAGAGCCTACTAAATTAAAGGCCAATGTTTCTAATTATTGTGATAATTTTTAGGAATTATATTTTTTCATAGCGCGTCGTGAGAATTAACGTTGAATCTCCGTTGTGTCCTCATATTCGTAATAGTAACATAAGATGGGACATCCAGTGATCCAGTTAATTTTGGATAAGCAGATCGTTAGTCATCCATTCTGCTGCCGCGCGGCAGGGTCCAGTAGGCCGGCCTCCTCTTTTGGCCCAATTAATTGCTGGACTTCTCTGCACTGAAGCTCTAAGGAAAGAAAATTGGGCCTCGCACTGGAACAAGGAAGTCTTCAAAATAGTAATCTCGAAAATGTACTGTTTTTTTTCGCAACAAAAGCACATTTTCATCAAGTCTGGATCTAGGTAAGCCTCGGCTTAACCGGGAGCAGACGGGACAGTGCTGCACATTCCTACATTAATGGATGACCGTTTTTGCGACCACGCTAGACGACCAAGGAGAAATGGAAGGGTCTGAAGACCCAGGGAAGCGTTTAAAGATATCCATCCGTTGCTCAGCCTCCTGCACGGTGTACACACAAGCAACAAATAACAGTAATACTCAGGAGCGGGTGTCCGTTCGACCGGACACCGCGCGACCACTTCTGCCTCGCTGCTGCCCACTCCATGAGATTGACCTCTCCTCGCCACGCGCAACCAAGATGCACGTACCGACCACCAAGCCAGCGCTCCCGGCGGTCTTTCTCTGTGTCCCATCCCCGCTCCTCTCCAAGTCGTACCCCAATGCCGCACTCTCCGGCTCCCCCACACCCTCCTCCCACCGTGCCTCCTTCCTCCCTCGCTCGCGCAATGGGCCCTGAGCACTCTCCGTCGCCATCTCCGTCCCAGGCCCCATTTCCTCCACAGCGTCACGGCTCCATCCTCCTTCTCCACCGTGACCTAGCGCTAGATCCCACTGTGCATTGCTCCGCCCGCACACCTGCCTGCTGCTAGGGTTTGATGAAAGCGCATATTGCAAACGTCTATTCCAAATGTTTCATCTGTTTTTTATACGTATGTTGCAAGTGTTTCATACGGATGTTGCAAAAGTAGATCGGGATGTTGCATATGTTGCAAACGTCTGTTCCAAATGTTTCATCTGTTTTTTCGATGTATGTTGCAAGCGTGTTTATTTGGATGTTGCATATGTTTCACACATATGTTGTAAATGTTTTATTTGGATGTTGTATATGTTTTGTAATGACTTTTTCAAGTGTTTTCAAGTTTTTTGCAGGTGCTTTCAGACGCATGTTTCAAATATTTCATCTGTTTTTGTACGTATGTTGTAAATGTTTCATTTGGATGTTTCAAAAGTAGATCGGGTGTTGCACATGTTGCAATGGCCCAGTGGTTGGTGGACAGTGGCATGTCGTAGGGCTTCGGCTCCTATATACCTCGTGCATTCCTTGCTCGGCGCGCCTTGCCCTCCCCTCCCTTCCCTTCCCTCCATCTCGCCATGGCAGTTTGAGCTCGCGCGGGAAACAGAGTGGCACGGACAGCCCCACATGTGGGTGGGGCGAGTCACCCGGGCAGCGCGGAATCAAAACGGGCGGGACGCACGGCGCGGAGCAAGAGCAAGAAACGGAGAGCAGCTGTCGCGGGCATCCGGACGCGCCAAACAAATAAAGCAAGTTATCATTTGTCTTGACGCCCTGATCACTGAGTACGCAGGTTTCCAAATAATAAAGCATTACTTTGCCCGGTGATCGCACCAGAGATATCCGATCCTTCACCCACGCCTCCTGTTACTTAAGCAGGCCATCCCTCATTGTTCTTCGTGTAAATCTTCTCGGCACCGCATTAATTAAACATAGGCGTGGCACAAGCCTTTTGGATTGATGAACCACCAAATTAAAGCCAACTGTCAGTCCAAAAATTGGTGTTGACCCTCCTGTCCGATCATGGCCAGGAAACTTCCTTCCTTTGCTCGCACGTGCGTACCTACGATTGCACGTGCATACATAGTGTGTCCAATACGTGCATCTACATCAATGTTGCATAATGCATATAGCACATCACTCCAACTCTCAAAGTTACGGCGAAAATGAAGTGTATGTCAACATAAGACGACGAAAGAGAGCCACGACCTTTCTGTGTTGCTTCCCGTAATAAATTGTTAATTAGTGAAGTTAACCAATCAAATCATGGCCGACAGTGAGGTCGATGGATCGTATCTGAGTCCTGGACCACGGTCAAATATTACCGTTGATTGTGCAGCCACAATACTGGAAGGACCAAGATTTCCAGGTGGGGAGACCGTAAAACTATTGGGCTCTCAAACTTTCCACACACCTACAGGCGCCACTAAATTCATCCATGTACAGTGAACTGATCATGGATTAGTTGGTTGCGTTCCTCGTAGCCTACTCACCCGGGTTCAAAGTCCTCGACTTGGCATGGGTGCTCGCATTTTCCTAAATTTATTCCAAGATGTAAGGGTGCTATGCTTTCAGTGGTAGGCGACGTCCCCGTTGACAGCAAGACGCCTATGATGACTCCGTGAATCTCGTGATCTATCAACTCAGTTCTTCGGAGGTGCTCATAGAGGTAGGATTTGCGTACGTGTGTTTATAGGGGTGAGCGTGCATTCATATTATGGGCATTTACGTTGTACTATATAATTCTCAAAAAAAATCACCCATGTACGGGGTAAAAAAACAATAACTTCACCCATGTACTTGGTTAAAGGAATCTAGTCGGAAGGTCAAGAAAGCAAAGCATAAGAACAAGAGAAGATATCGGACATTATTATGTATGCCATTTTGTTGAGTCATTATTTTCATACTCTTTTCTGCAGGAACATAAAAAAATCAATGGCATAGCATCCGGCGTCTTGTCTCAGCGAAAGATTTTTTTGGTGCCAAGAAAGGAAGGAGAAAGTCAAGTGTTTCGGATAGGTTTTGTAGAATCGTTTCATGCAACGATAGGTTAAATAAAAGCTCAATTTTATTCGAGGTATCGAAGAGTCATCTCTCTTTGGTACTTCTAATTGGAGTAACCGAGCAAGGGCCTATTAGCTCACCTTTGATCCACACAATGACTGATTGCTCTCTACTTGTCTAGTGGTCAGCAGACTCCAAATTGAGCACAACTTCTTTTTGAATCATTCACAAGTATCCTCCTAGAAAGGTCATCAGTAAGAGCATCTCTGGTAGATCACCAATACAACTCCCCCAATTGGGTAGTATTGAGCTGACATCAGTCATGGGCGGACCTGCTGTTGTGCCCGGGTATTCCCGGGCATACCCAACATTTTGCCGCAAAAATTAGTAGATATAAGTATACACATATGTATGATATAATTAAGCTTTAATCTTGGCAACAACTCAAGTTCTTCTTTGATCTTGGCTCAATTTGTAATATATTTTCTTTAGCTTGGGGCTTGGGCATACCCAAGTTTGAAATCTTGGGTCCGCCACTGTCATCAGTACAACTTTTCATATTATTGAATGAGTTATTTTTTCAGATCATGAATATCCAATCAATACATATTAACCCCACATGTCAGTTCAACTGTGACTCCTATCCGTCCCACCTCTCCTATAGATCTATCACCCCTCTTCTCCTCCATCTCTGACCACGAGCAAGCACTCCCACAATTGTATCTCCTCCATGGGAAGTCCCGGTTTGGTTCTGGTAATTGAGTGACCACCAAAGGTGGACTAATGAGGTTTCATATGAGATGAACATGTGATTAGTCCACACACTAGGTTGAGTAAGACATGATGGCCATATTGGAGAAATGGCATGTGCATGTGTTGGGAGTGCTCAACTAGTGAAAATGAGAAGAAGCTTATTGAATATGGGACATGGCATAGTCTCATATGGCAAGATGGTGAAGATCAAGACGAGACTTGGTTGCGAAGGATTGTGTGCAAGTGTGAAGGGCAATCTAGTTGAGGTGGTGAAGTGCGAGTAGATGGCTTGGCGCGGGTGGACCAAGACAACAGTGAAGAGCAAGCAAGGTTACGATTGATGGACCGTGAAGGCCATATGGAGCTAAGTGGACCATATCATTCATGGAGATCGAGCCAAGTGAAGATACAACTGATATCAAGTGGCTTGATGAAGTGAAGATGGAGGAGTCTCATGCTATGGACAATGATCAAGGTGGTGTGGGTAGCCACACTTGGATGATCATTCTTCATCATATGTTGATGATGATGAAGATGGAAGTTGGATGCTCATGTGGGCATCATTGACATGGAGATAGAATGGAATGCACAAGGAAAATGTATATTTGCAAGTAATTTTATTTCACCATCCATTGGTGTGTAGAGAAGTGCACGATTGGGTTTATAGATAGTCGTACTAACAAGAGGGGTTTCTTGTTTGTAATTGGTTATCAGTGCCACTAGGTGAGATCAAACTCGAGGTGCATTTAGATTGAGTAGCGTGGAAAGGAAGCAAGTGAAAACCTTTGCAAAAATGTTTTGAAAAATGCTCATGCTGCTTCTTCCTCCCTCTCCTAGCTTTATCTTCTTAATTTATCCTCCTTTGTCTTCCCTCTTGTTCACTCATGGCTGCAGTGGCGGGTTAGGGAGGCTCCATGAGCATGCATTGAGCAACATGGGGGTAGGGGTCTAGAGGCCCCACAACTCTCACATTGTATCCGCACCTGCTTGAACCTAGGTAGATAGATTATTTGACTAGAAGGAATCTAAGTGACCAGTGGCGGATCTACCAGGGGGGCTGCCGGGGCTCAAGCCCCCCCTATAGCCGGCAAGCCCATGGAGCCCCCCTAAGCCTCTCCTAAAGTTTTTCACCATTGTTGTGCCTTGAGAAGGAGAGGTTGCATGCGTGATATGTGTCTAGAGGTTGAAGAAAGAACTCTGGTCACGACTTGGGCCAGCCACATGTTCAGCCCCCCTATTATATTTTCCTGGATCCGCCACTGTAAGCGACCAATATACCCTCAGTTCACTTCTCATGTTACTTTTGTGCTGTTAATCTACTAGTCCTACTCCTGCATGCATATATACAAGAGTATAGTACTTCCTCCGTTCAAAAATACAAGGAATGCGCGTACTTGAAAACTCAAATTTTGTTACATCTTTGAATAATAATTAGCCTAATTATTTAAGAAATGTATAGTACGAAAGCATAACATTAGATTTGTATTAAAAAGAATTTTCTAATGATCAAACTTTTATTGCCATAAATTACATACTATAAGAGAAATTAATGGTCAAAATATGACGTTGAGAACGCAACAAGTTAAATGGTGCCTTCTATTTAGAGATGGAGGGGGTAATTATGATTTAGGAGAGTGAATATTGCATTGCATTGTACTATCTGCACTACATATATTGTATATGAAACAGCACCTCTGAACCGTCGCGTCGGCCCTTCATCAAGCTCAAGGGGTGTCAGGTGCACACGCATCCATATCACACTGCCAAACAAAGGAACTTTTAGAGAACGAACACATAATAAAGCAACGCAATTGAGTATAATTGACTAGTACTCCCTCCGGTTCTATAAAACAAGTTGTTTTGGACATCGACACGGTCTTTAAGAAACGACTTTGACCGCTATTTTTTGTTATAAAATATTTATAAAATATGGTCAATATATACTTTTATGAAACTACATTTCGAGATGAATCTACTTACATCACTTTCATATTTTCAAACTCAACCCAAAAGAAGTTATTTATAGTCAAAGTTTAAAATGTTTGACTTAAGACAATCTCAAAACGACTTGCTTTAAAGAACCGGAGGGAGTACAAGTAATCAAGCTTGCTGCTTGCCTGGACTCGGAAATATGCAAGGCACCTTGGTTGCTCATTTTTTAGGAAAAATAGGACGTACCCAGATGGGTCACGCTCTGTGACTGAAAGTTTGAAACTGACATTGGATTATGGGGATCCTTTTTTTCGAAATGGAAAGTTTTATTGATTTAAAGATTGTTACATCAAGGTGAACATCAACTTCAAATCCTCCCGGTCTCTGTCGGGACAGTACACAACCTTACACAGAAGAGGAAATAAAAGGATACACTAATGACTGTCAATCGAAGACTAGACCACCATCCATGTGCCTGGGTAAGACACTCCATAGCCACCTTCTCCGAGAACTATGAGGCCGCTACAAACATATCCTGCGAAGCGGTCTTCTTGAGAATAGCCCAGATACTGCAGCCAATGTGAAATTCTGGGTAAATAACCTGAAAAAATGAAATTTGTTTGTTTTCAAATACCATTGCATTCCTGCATAACCACACAGCCCAACAAGTAACAGGAGAGCTCCAAGAAGTACTAAAAATACTTTAAGTCCTGTCTAGTCCATCATATATATCAATTGACTAGTGACTAAAATCAATTCTTTGTAGTAACAAGCATATTTCGAAACGGAGAGTGTAATATCTGATGAGCAGAATCAACTCTTCGGGAATTGATGAGGCGAGAACAATGATGCATGAAGACTAAAAAAGAAACAAAAGATTTTATTGGGGATGTAAAAGCAAGGGACAATGCAAGAGAAAAATATCAGTATCAGAGAACGTGGCGTCTCGGTGAAGTGGCCGCTGCAGGGCAGCACATTGGGAGGACAGGAGCTAAAGCAGCATGGCTACAATAGCAACTCCCAAGTTAAATAACCTGTCCGACCGACCCTTGAGCATGCTTTAACATGCTATGCCTGCATATGCTTGTGCATCATTCTCCCCAACGTACCTTCTCCAACAAGTAGCCCTCTCTCATTACCGCTTCAGCCTCATTTGACCACCTTATATTTCGTTATTATTATATATGATCACTATTGACAGTGCTCCATCTTAGCTTATTATACGGCTAATCTGACCGTCACCAGAATGCTTTGCTTAGAGTTCAATCATTCCATCCCATATTGATAGGCCCTGCTAGCCCTTTTTGTTCTATAGTGGTGCTTGAGTTCAGCATTGCTTGCTTTCAGAAGAAAAGGATCCCTGTCAGTTGCAATGCAGCCAACAGAGCACCACATAATGACAACCTGTTCGCTTGAACTATTTCAACGTTACTTTTCAACGAACGAACAATGTTTTCCTCTTCTAACAAATCAGTATAAGCATCAGCATATAGAGCTGATGACAAATGAAGATGCTATACTTCAGTCTTCTGACAAATGAAGGAGGTATGAACTATAGATTGCACAACCAAGGATTAAAAATCCTGTAGATTTTTCGATAAAAATCTATTGACAGATAAATAGAAATTTTCCTAAAGAAATACCTGCCTCTTAATTGAGATCTAACCATCAAGTGATTTTTAACCTCCTCATCTTTCTTTGGCCACTCGTTTTAATCAACTCTCAGCCCTTGCCACCGGCTACCTCGAGGCTTCTATATTTTATTAGGTTCCTATTTTTTGTTGTTCTTCTAGCAACAGGCAATTTTGTTATGAGCAATGCTACGGCTTTACTTCTTAGAGGTAATACCTCAAATAAATCTAAACCTTTAAATTTTTTTGGAATTTTTAGATTTTAAATTAATTAATCAAATAGTTAATTAATCTAGGGAAGAAAAAAATATTGCCGAATCCCCAAGTCAAACAAAAGCCGCGGGTGCCTTGGCACTTCCATATCCGTGGTCCCAATAATCGCGAGAACAAGAAACATGCAGCCCCGCGCGACGTCTCCACTGGCTACTAGCCCCGCGTAATGCCCGCAAAGATTAGGGCATCCGGACGGTTCTCTTTTCGTCAGACGCCGCATCTACCGTTAACGTCATGGACCGAAATGAGTTGGCGCACCACTTCGGGCTTCTTCACACAGGCCCACACGACTCTCGTTCTCCACTGCAAGGGCTCGCTCACTGCCGCTGCGTCGCCGTGCGCACCCACCTTCGTCCTCCTTTCCCTGCTCGCTCCCTGCGTCGCTGCATCCATCCACATGCCTTCCTTGGCGCCATGCTTTGCTCCCAGGTGATCCCCACCAACCTCCATTTCCTCCCATGGAAGGCGTCCATATGTATGGACGAGTCTGCAGCCCGTGACTCCCCACTCCGCCTCGTTCGTCGCGGCTTCAACGCGTCGTCCTCACCCCGCCCTCTGCGCCGCTGGCAAGCACACCGGTGACCTTCATGCGCCGCCCACCCGTCCTCTACGCCACCGCCGCCCATGCCGCCCCCACCCCGCCCTCTGTACGCCGCCGCCCAGCTCCGTGTGGCCGGCGAGCTCCGCGCCGCCATCGAGCACGCGCGGTGACCTCCACGCACCGATGAGCCTCCATTCGCCGAAGCATCAAGGAGATGTTTGAGCTGAAAACCACATGTTGTAACTATATGTTTCAAGTGTTTCAGGTGTTTCAAAGGTATGTTGCAAATGTTTTGTATTGATGTTGCAAAAATAGATCTGGATATTGCACATGTTGCAATGGCTATACACGTATGTTTCAAATGTAGGTTTAAAATGTTTCATGTGTTTCAGACATACGTTGCAAGTGTTTCATCTGAATGTTGCAAAAGTAGATTTGGATGATGCATATGTATGCAAGTGTTTTCATACGTATGTTGCAAATATTTTTATCTCGATGTTTGCAATGGCTACACACGCAGTTTCAAGTTTTTTCTGGTGTTTTGTAAGTGTTTCAGACAAATGTTGCAAGTGTTTCAACTTATTTCGGACGTATGTTGCAAGTATTTTATCTAGATATTGTAAAAGTAGATTTGGTGTTGCACATGTTGCAGTTAGACCCACTGCCGCCGTAGCCACCTGTTACAGCTGCCGGGCCCATGTGCATGCGCGTGGTAGTGGAAGGGGTGCGAGCAGTAGGTGCGGAAAATGGAGCTAGGTGCAGATCGAGACACGGCCCCCATGTGGGTGTGTGCAGGCACGGAAAACGGAGCGGCACGGGCCCTCATGTCAAGCGCAACAGCGTCCGGACGCTAGCGCCGTGAAACGGACGTCCCGACGCTAGCAAGTCCGATTTTGTTATGGACAATGCTCTCATTTACTTCTTAGGAGGTAATACCTCAAATCAAATAAATCTAAGCCTTTAATTTTTTTTGGGAATTTATATTTTTAAATTAATTAATCAATTAGTTAATTAACCTATGAAAGAAAAAAATATATTGCGGAATCCACAAGTCAAACAGAAGCCGCGCGGGTGCCTTGGCCCTTTCATTTCCGTGGTCCGGATAACGGTGAGTACAAGAAACATGCAGCCCGCGACGTCCCGGCTGGCTACTGGCCCCGCGCAATGCCCGCAGGCCGGCAGTCCGCCACCTGCCGACGGACGCCGCCCACACATAGCCCCGAAAGCCGGCCGCCGGAAGTTTGTGGCCCACCGCCGGACGCCACCCGTTCGTTGCCCCAGAAATATTAAATTAAGAAAATATTTAATGATAAATACGTTTCTAGACGTTTTACACTCATATTTTAAATCTGTACACGCACAATTATCTCAAATCTCTATGAACGATTGTGTTAAAGTGGTTAAATAGTGCACAAAATTCCCCGTGACTTCATTTACCGTTTTGTTTTTAATAAATGACTGTAGGGGCTTATGCCCCTCCAGATCCTTCAAAAAAACAATTAAAAACCATTAAACACCATTAAACAAGTCATATAATGAACGCATCATGTCACGTCACATGCAAATCAAGTACAGGTCACGTTGACACACATGCAAATTCAAATGTATTAAGTCACATGTAAAATTACATGGTCATCGAAATATATCAAGTTCAAAATTGTTGCAAAATAAAAAAGATTTATAATATCGGCCAGATCACACATGCATCCATCAAATCTAGAAAAAGATTTTTTTATATACCTAAACCTTACCTAATTTATCATACTTTACAAAATAAAAATTAATTAAATTAAATATATATATATATATATATTTCACCTATTACTCTTTTGTTACTGTTTGACAATAGAAACAATATAAATTATCTTTTGTGAGTTGTCTTTTTAGTTGTACTAATTAGTTGTATAACATTGTTGTCTGAAATCATCTCAAAATTCGGGCACCTCAAATATAGCAACTCCTTATCTTTTCTCAGTCTCTAATCAATCTATACTCATCACCACAACTAACACAACTTCTCGAGCATCATCATCATCGTCTCATTGCCCCTACTCTTGCCCGTATCCTCCAATCATTTAGTTGTTTTCTGACGACTGAGGCATAGGATGTGAGCCAATTAAAGAGGTACTCTTTCCATTCCGAATTATAAGATGTTTTAGCTTTTGTAGATACATAGCTTTTGTTACGCACTTAGATATACACGATATTTATATTCATAGTAAAAATAATGTATCTAGAAAAGCCAAAACATCTTTTTTAGACCCAGTTACAGACGCAAACGCTCACAAACACGAGCGCACGCTCACCCCTATTTCGAATGCAGGGAGTATATACATAGTCCATATATGGGTTGCTATATTTTAGGTGCCTAATTTTTCAGATAATAATATTGGAAAACCACCTAGTACAATTAAAAAGATAACTCACAAGAGATAATTTTAATTTTTCTATGTCAAACAGTGATAAAATTACATTTTCTTTGAAAAAAATTGGGTACCTGCGATATAGGAGAAGTGATCCATATTTTTTTATTGCAATTATATATATGTTTCTTTGTTTGATTTAACCTGCATCAATGACACATAATCGTGCTTTTAGCAAGCATCAAAGTAGAGCGTGTGCAAACTGCAAACAGCTCATCTGAGATTTGACCCAACCAAACGCCTCCCAAGCAGCAAGGAAGAAGTTCCTACAACAGTCAACAGGCTGTCCGTGACGCGGGACCCACAGACCACCCGCAGGCATCAGCGCTCGACGGTCAAACGGCAATGGGGAAGAGGCGCGTCGAATATTCGGCCGCGGCGCGAAGAAGATCCTTCGCCGCCGCGTATAAATAGCGGCCGGCCTCCTCCCTCGCTGCCCCAGACAGACCAGCCAAGCATTCAAGCCGCCGCCATCGCCGGACAAGGCAGGTTGAGGCGGGGGCGGCAATGGCCGCCGGCGACCTTCAGGTGCTCACCGCGCTCGACACCGCCAAGACGCAATGGTACCACTTCACCGCCATCGTGGTCGCCGGCATGGGCTTCTTCACCGACGCCTACGACCTCTTCTGCATCTCCCTCGTGACCAAGCTCCTCGGCCGCATCTACTACCACGTCGGGGGCTCCGCGACGCCCGGCACCCTCCCGCCGCACGTCTCCGCGGCCGTCAACGGCGTGGCCTTCGTGGGCACGCTCTCAGGGCAGCTCTTCTTCGGCTGGCTGGGCGACAAGCTCGGCCGTAAGAAGGTCTATGGCATGACGCTCATGCTCATGGTCCTCTGCTCCGTGGCGTCGGGGCTCTCCTTCGGCCACACCCCGGCGTCCGTGATGGCGACGCTGTGCTTCTTCCGCTTCTGGCTCGGGTTCGGCATCGGCGGCGACTACCCGCTGTCGGCCACCATCATGTCCGAGTACGCCAGCAAGAAGACGCGCGGCGCGTTCATCGCCGCGGTGTTCGCGATGCAGGGCTTCGGCATCATGGCCGGCGGCCTCGTCGCCATCGTCGTGTCCACCGCGTTCAAGGCCAGGTTCCCCGCCCCGGCCTACGCCGTCGACCCCGCCGGGTCCACGCCGCCGCAGGCCGACTTCGTGTGGAGGATCATCCTGATGCTGGGCGCGATGCCCGCGGCGCTCACCTACTACTGGCGCACCAAGATGCCCGAGACGGCGCGGTACACGGCGCTGGTGGCGAAGAACGCCAAGCAGGCCGCGGCGGACATGTCCAAGGTGCTTCAGGTGGAGATCGAGGAGCTTGCCGCGCAGGACAACAGCAACAGCAGCAGCAGGGCCTCTTCGGTGGCTGCGCCGGCGGCGTCCTTCGGGCTGTTCTCCGGTGAGTTCCTCCGGCGGCACGGGCTGCACCTCCTGGGCACGTCGGCGACGTGGTTCCTGCTGGACATCGCCTTCTACTCGCAAAACCTGTTCCAGAAGGACATCTTCAGCGCGGTGGGGTGGATCCCGAAGGCGGCGACGATGAGCGCGCTGGAGGAGCTGTTCCGCATCGCGCGGGCGCAGTCGCTGATCGCGCTGTGCGGCACGGTGCCGGGGTACTGGTTCACGGTGGCGCTGATCGACGTGGTAGGGCGGTTCGCGATCCAGGCGACGGGGTTCCTGATGATGACGGCGTTCATGCTGGGCCTCGCCGTGCCGTACCACCACTGGACCACCACGCCGGGGAACCACATCGGCTTCGTCGTCATGTACGGGCTCACCTTCTTCTTCGCCAACTTCGGGCCCAACGCCACCACGTTCATCGTGCCCGCGGAGATCTTCCCGGCCAGGCTGCGGTCCACGTGCCACGGCATCTCGGCGGCGTCGGGGAAGCTGGGCGCCATCGTGGGATCCTTCGGGTTCCTGTACCTGGCGCAGAGCCGGGACCCGGGCAAGACGGAGCACGGGTACCCTGCGGGCATCGGCGTGCGCAACTCGCTGTTCCTCCTCGCCGGCTGCAACCTGCTGGGCTTGGCCTTCACGTTCCTGGTGCCGGAGTCCAAGGGCAAGTCCCTGGAGGAGATGTCCGGCGAGAACGACGAGGCAGCCGCCGCCGATGCCGCGAGCTACAACCGCACGGTGCCCGTGTAGTAGCCATAGCAGATGCATATGCATGCATGCATGCATGCAATATAAGTAAGGAACAAGTGCGTAATGTGTCGTGTGGCTGTTGCACGGTAGGGTACACGGTTCTCCTTCGATCTGGTCGAGGTTGTCGAGCCACAGCCGTCGCCGTCATTGTTTTCGTTGTGTTTGGTGCATGTTTGGTTGAGCTTGTGCTGGCTGCTTGCAGCGATGGATCGATCGGATCGGAGACGTGGTACTAGGTTCCTCTTAAAGCACGTGCTCCTAAATAATTGGAGGTCACCGTCGGATATCAGATGTTGTTGTCTTACGCGCGTCATGCTGCTGCTTTGTTAAATCAAGTATTGTTGTTTTCATAAAAAGTTTCGTGCTGCATGTATTCGGAAAATGCAATCCAAAAGTATAGGTTTGTTAATATTTGCAGGGAAAAAACATGTTAATATTTTCAAAAACGCATGCATCTCCGTCACTAATAGGTCGAGCATGAGTATATACAAACAGAAACGGTTTTCAAATTAAATTAAATTCAATAAATATATGCATGCATATAGTTCATTTTCGTGCCAGACAGATTAATAGATCAATTATATTGCAGATGGAGCTTAGTAGGGACGGCAGCTTTTTTTGGCTGTCTGACAGAGAGCGATAGATGGTTCATTCTCAAATTAGTAAAGTGTTATTAACGGTTTCATGCATGGGGACGTCGAGTCCATATCATCACAGTTCACAGGATGCTCACCGATGCCGGCCCGTGCGTACAGTGGTGACAGCAATAACGCGTTGCATGCGCCTCACGGCATCTCGACTCGATCGACTCCAAGATCATTCAGATTTCTACCAGCTTCACTGCATGCCTATCATCAAGCAGACTGAAACATCCTCTGGCATCGTTTCTGCCTGCCATTTTCACGCGGTTTTGTATGAGAGGGCAAGATATGGTAGTAGTAACATCGATCCATCTGTTGCTAGCAAGCAGCAATAGGCACTTTACAGACCATATTATTGGATGGATGGAATGAATCTTGAGTGCATGGCTCACTCAGCGAGTCAGTTGTCACTTGTCAGTGCAAATGTGCAATGTATGCTGCAGTGGATTGCAAAGCCCAGCTGGGCAGCTGGCACAAGCTGAACCATCAAAATTGTGCTGCTGCCTGCCAAGCCAAGATGCAAAGTCCCAGCTGCGTGATGTGCGGTGCCCTTTATGACGACTTTTTTTTTCCTCTCTCGAGCCGTGCTTCTACTTACTCGACACAAAAGATCGATCGATCGATGTGCGTGCGTGCATGCTTTGCAAGGGGTATCATGCTTGCTCCTCCGGAATATGCCATCCCGGAAGCTACCTATATCGGATTCTCGATCGGCCACTTTTTCTGCACCAAGTAAGTTTCTGCTTCTACCAGTATCTCCTCTTCTCTTCCAAAGTCCTATACACCTGTCGATCGAGACGGGAAAAGGGCCTTTTTATTGGTACCACGACGCTCACCTAAACTGACTGTATGTGACACTGACGACTTAGCACAAACTCCCCTGCAGTGGACTCAAGATTTGAAACAAGGTAGTCCAAATTTTCATATGCAATATGGTAAAATCTGATAAAGAACGCTACACTGTATCACGCGGGAGCCAGAGCCGGTGAAGTTCGAATTTCTGGCTCCGGGTGCTGCGGTGGTGTCAGTGAGAGGGAAAGAATGGAGAGAGAAGAATAGATTCCGGTAACAGTGCAGCTACAGTGCCATCTACGGTCTTTGTCAGAGGAGCCGGAGCCCCTGGTATCTGTACAAAGAGGCCCTCACTTTTGTCTTCCATTGTTTGTTGAATAGACAGTTCATTTGTTTTACTTCAGTTGAAGGCCTCTTTTGGTAGAGCTTTCAACAGCTCTAACTTCTTTGACGCATTTAGGGTCTATTTGGAACATAGAAATATAAAAACAGAGGAAAGTAAAGAAACATAGGAATAGGGTTCGGGTGTTGTAGTAAAACAGATGAATGAAAAAACACATAAAATGTATAAGAAGAGGTGTTTGGAACAAAGGAAGATGTAACAAGGAAGATGTAACGCGGGAAAACTTAAAACATCGAAATAAATTAAAAAGCTAATTGTACTTAATTATAGGCTAAATAACATAGATATGTGCCCAAAGGTGGGGCATTAGTATTTATTTTTATTTTTATTTGATTAGGGACCAATGATACTCAAAGATAATCTTTCTTAAATCTATCTACCTCCACGATTCATATAATCTACTCCACTCAGATGAGATGAATGGCATGGTAGCCTCGGGCTTCAGTGCAGGAAACAAAAACCAAAGGGGGAGCAGATGTTTATTTTCCTGTGGAATCTTGTTGCCGCTACAGTGTTTTCGAGGAAAGGGTCTATCCGATACCTTTGTTACAAACACCCTGCTCACATCTTCCTTTCCTATGTTTTTATTTCCTTCATTTTTTTCTATGGAAAACCTTTACAGGAGGTCTTTTTCTCTTCTCTCTCTCCTCTCACATAGCCATTGAGAGCAGGGTGAAGTTAGTTTTTTTTTTTTTTGCTTCACCTGCTCCCACTGGCTCTGTGAGAGGAGAGGAGAGAGAAAAAAAACTCCGATGAACAATGCATGAACAGTGAATGCGTTAGAGAAGCTGAAGCCGGTGAGAGCTCTATCAAACAGTGCCGGAATGTGATGACTCTGCTGGTAGAGCTAAGTAGAAACTCGTGAGCCAAGTGTTGGACAGCAGAACATGATTCAGAAGGTGATGCACTGTATAGTGAGTTTAATTGAACGTCATCTTGGTCAAAAGAAAACAAAAATCATGACAGATTTATCAGTCGTCACCGCGCATAGCTTTTTAAGCCTCTAGCCCGTAGGACTATCCATCCTATTTTTTTTATGTCTAAATTATGATTACTAGTTATTTTTATATTAGACTTTAGATGAAAGAAAACTTTCCTACTACTGTGTAATTTGGTCCATTTTCCAGAAAATGTTTAATGAAGGAAATAGTGAACGTTGGACTTGTTTGAACTTTTCAAAAAGAACTCCGAGAGGAGGTGCATGCATGCCTTCTGTACGAACTTATCAGTCTAGCTTATCAGCCATGGTACAATATTTTTCTCTTACAACAAATAAATGAACAGTATTTTTCAGCTTGGCTTTTCAGTCACATGTGCAATGCAACGGGAATGGTAATGTTTTTCAGTCACATGTGCAATGCAACGGGAATGGTAATGTTTGTCACAGTTTTCATGCGTTATTTTACGTATATTCAGCGCTTGTTTAGTTTGTAAATTTTTTGACGAAATGGTACTGTAGCAATTTCGTTGTTATTTGGTAATTAATGTCCAATCATAATCTAATTAGGCTTAAAAGATTCGTCTCGTGAATTTCATCTAAACTGTGTAATTAGTTTTATTTTTTATTTATATTTAATGCTTCATGCATGCGTCCAAAGATTCGATGTGACGAGAATTCTTAAAATTTTTTGCAAAATGAAGTGGAACTAAACGGTACCTCATTACAGATCGTTTGGAGTCTATAAGCCTAGGCCCATTGTCAGAAGTCAGATCAGCAGATCCTGACCATATAGAGGAAGCTGTGAGAGATGTACACAGGAGATTCTCACATATGCTTCCTCAATAAGGAATGGAAAATCAAGGCTTTCTTCCAATTGTAATTCCGCTTTCTGCCCGAACTTCTTGGTTCTCACTGTATACATGTTTCTTGTTGGTTCACCCACACCTTTACAATTGTCTGGGATGTTTGTTATATATATGTGCCTACTTCTGTAGGGGAAAAAAAGTTTGTGCGACCCATATTGCAATTCTTTATCGTTGCTGCTTCCCAATTATTCTAATAGTCTTTGAGTTAAGTTTTGGTTTTGGAACCTGATTATTCTTTATGCAGGTCTTGAGAGAGCATTATTGCGCAATGCGATACATTTTTTTTCAGAATTCTCAACAGCTATTTCTAGTGATGTTGCCACACATCCCCCAGCAAACGAGGACTCTGTGTCAACTTATGCTTGTGTAAGCTTCTTATAATGTTTGTCTATCATTATATATTCATATGACGCTACCAGCCCGGTCCTGAGTTTTTGTAGGCCTAGGTCGAGGACTAATATAGAGGCCTACTCCACTTTCTAAAAAAATTTGATATATATTTCTCTCTCTATATAGTCTCATAAATACACATCAATTTAGAAGATAATATTCGATGCACTAAACTAACTTACATAGAATATCTCAAAGTTCATAAAATGGATAGATGTAATAATTACTTACTTGGCACTTATACTAATTTAAACAATTTCTTCTAACATTTTGAGATGCAAAGTCATTGATTATACTATTGATATCGATCTCATCCAATAACTTCTTGATCTCGATGCATAAAATCGCCAAACCATTTAACCGTGCTTTAGACATTGTTGACCTCAAATAGTTTTTCAATAATTTTAACTTTGAAAAGTTTCTTTCAGCTGATGCGATAATCACAGGCACAGTAAATAAGATCTGGTAAGCAATGGAAATATTTGGATAACAATCCATCTCTCTGACATGCTCGAAAATCTCCATAGCAGACAATGCACCTTCTGGCAAAGTGAATTTAATAATCTTCCATTCAGAAATAAGATCATGTACCTCAACATCACATGCATGATCCATCAGCAAAGAATGGCTCTGTTCGGCTGATCTATAAGCCGCTTGTGCTGATTTGTATCACTGATTTATTAGGAGAGAAAAATATTATATCATGGCTGATAAGACGGCTTATAATGACAGCCAAACAGAGCCAAAGTTTTTGCAAATTTAGTGCATCACTCTTCAAGGTCAATATCATCTAATGACTTCAGTTCGTTAGTGGCTTTGTCTTCTGAGCTCTAAAAGGAAACTAGAAAGTCAAAGCGTCGAAGGGAAAGACCTTCCCAGACCTGCGCTATTGGCCTGTAGCCAATAGAAGCCCGCGTATGTTACTCCTTACTCGTGTATATATTAAGAGCATCTTCAAGGACTCTTTATATTCTTTCTAAAGGTTAGAAATAGAGATTTTGATGAAAAATTATCTTCCAACAGTTTTTTTAAATGATCATCTAAATATAGCCATCCTCTATTCCGCATTTTTTTTGCTAGCCAAAAATAGAAGACGAGAATGACTCTCTAAAGTGCGCATGAGATATAGAAAAAATGTTGGAGAGTGAAAAGATATAAAAAATGATTTTTATATAATTGACTCTCCAAAATACTAATTTAGAAGGTGTGATTTAGAAAGAATCTTAGAGATGTTGTAATGGCCTGTACTAATGCCCACCACCAGGACCCGTCCTAGACGCCCAAATCCTTACTCAGGCGTGTGCCATGCGAGTTAGCGACGCACGATTTCTTTTTTCGGCAGCCACTTACCCTTCCGTCCAACACCCTCTGTTTCCGTCCAGACATCAAAACAATATCGCCTCTTTCCCCTTTCTTTCCACTTAACGGGTGTTTCTTCTTGGGTTTTTTTTATCGAAGCCATTACAATTCTTCGAAGTGGGAGAAATGTCATTACAATTCGGGTATTCTGAAACATGTCATTATAATTCTGGGTGTTGCTGGTGCTTGCCATTTTCTACGTATGTGAATAGCTCAGGACCACTGTCAGGTCGAGGAAGGCATACGTGACTTTCGTATGGACATCGATGCCCTTGCTTACGTGTTACAAGCCGCTGCAGCCCTCTCTCCCGTTCATTCCATCCCCCACCCGTGCTCCTCTACGCCTTCCTCTTCCTCTGTTCCCTAAGAACCCTAACCCTAGACTGTAGCCGCCGTCGGAGACTTGTGGAGCTACGACGGCGACCTACGGAGCTGCGATGGTGACCTGCGAAGCTGCAACGGAGAGCTGTGGAGGTGCAACGGTGGTGGCAGCGGCTGGTGGTGTCGCGTCTGTGGCCGACGCATCCACCGGAGGATATGCAGGGCCCATGAAGACGATGGGTGGGGTCTTCCTACATCTACGCCGTAGTGCTGCGGCGGAGATGGAGGACTGCAATAGCAGGTAATGTATGCGTGTCCCCTGTTATCAGTTTGAGCACATAGTGTAGTTGACTTGTGTTTGCCTATTTACACTTCGATTTGGGACTCGATTTGATTGTTGGTAGGAATGGTATGTTCGCGGTAGAGGTTAAAGTCCACGGTTTTGCTACGAAAGACTCAGATGGTAGGAAATCATACACTAAAGGCACTGTGATTAAGTGGGATGTGGAGTTTGAGTCTTTAACGCTTGAACTATTGGTGTCAAGTATTGCAAATGAATTGAATGTGCCCTCTAACCAGTTACCCACAGTGTGGTTCTTTGATAAAAGACTGCATGAGGATGTCAGATTAATTAGTGAAATTCAGATGGTTGATGTCTTTGAAATGTATAAGGAAGAGATGGGTTGTTAGCTTGTAGTGGGATTGTTTGATAATGATGCTGAGTTTGATGACCTACAGCCTTTATGTGCAATTCCTGTTGAGGTTAGATTTGAGATACCCAACAATGATTTTTCCATTGCCGATGAACCAAATAGTGCTGCTGCTAACAATCCAAAGGCTTCTAAACCCAGTACTGCTGCTGCTAACAATCTAGAGGCAGCTACTGATTTAGAGCCTGAACAAGATGATGATGTTGACGTAGAGCCTGAGAGGGAGCCTGATATCTTTGATAATCCTAAAGAATATGTTGGAGTTGATGATGAACAAATCTATATTTTAGTTGCTAATGCACAACAAGCTGCTAATGCACAGCCAGTTAACAATGCTTATGATTCTGTTGATGCTCACCCATCTGATGAAAATGCTTTTGCTGTTGAAGATGAAGTTAATGATGTAGACCTCTTGAGGTGCATGTACTCCATGATCTTGAGAATTCAAACATAGTGAAGGGGGCACTGTTTCCTGATATCATTGCATTCAGAAAAGCAATTAGGCACCATGCAGTGAAGACTGGTTTTGAGTTTGCTGGGCTCAAAACAGATAAGACCAGGTTCTCAGCTCATTGTGCTACCGAGGGTTGTCTATGGCGCATACATGCATCCACTATTTTTGATAAAAAAAATAATAAAGGTAATGTGTTCAACTGCTGCTGTTTATGACCTATTTGTGACCTTTTTTTAACATACTAATGACCTGTTTGATATGTTTGTGCTGATAAAAGTGCTTCCTGCAAAGCACAATTGTCCTACCACCAAGCGTAGAGAAGGAAAGATGACAAGTCAGGACTGGTGTGTAGACAGGCTAGCAGACTGGGTAAAAAAGAATCCAAATAAGGGCCCAACAGATGCCAAAGACAAATTGGAGGGTGACTATGAAATTAAATTGAAGTACTCCAAAACTTGGTCAGGTTTGCAGGTTGCTCTAGATAGATTCATGGGTCTTATGAAAAAAGGTTTCAACCTTTATTTAATTGGGTTGCACAGGTTGAAATAAGTTCTCCTGGTAGCATTGTAAAAAATAGAATTAGAGACAATAGGTGAACAAAAAGGTTCAGAAGAATATTTGTTGCTCTGAAGCCATGCATTGATAGGTTCTTAGTTGATTGCAGACCATTTATTGGTTTAGATGCTTCTAGTCTAAATGAGAGGTATCTTGGACAGTTGGTTTCAGCTATTGGGGTTGATGGCCATAATTGGTTGTACCATATTGCCTATGGTGTTTTTGACACAGAGACTGAAGATAATTGGAAGTGGTTCATGCAGAATTTGCACAGAGCTATTAGGGACCCTCCAGGATTGGTGATTTATTCAGATGCTTGTAAAGGCCTAGAAAAAGCTATGGTAGTTGTCTTCCCACATGCTGAGAACAGAGAGTGCATGAGACACTTGTACCAAAACTTCATGAAGCACTACTCAGGTGATGTGTTCACTGACCATCTGTATCCTGCTGCAAGGAGCTACATAGAAGGCATGTTCAGATGGCACATGAAGAAATTTTTTTGAGTTTGCTCCTGATGCAATTGAGTACCTTGAGGAACACCATTCTAGGATTTGGTACAAATGTTCCTTCTTAGAGCTTAACAAGTGTGATTACCTAACTAACAATGTGTCAGAGAGTTTCAATGCACAGATTAAAAGGCTAAAGGGACTTCACCTCCATGAGTTGGTTGACAGGTTGAGGGAGCTCATGATGGAGAAGAGGTACAGTAGGAAGAAGATTGCAAGGCAGTGGGAGGATGGCATCCTTCTAGGTGTACTCAAGGATCTCAATGCCATTAGCAAAAATTTGAATGTAGTCAAGGTTGCAACCTGTGATGATGGCATTGCAGAGGTCACAATATTAGATGACTGGAACAACCAGAAAAAGGCACACAGTGAATCTTGAAAACCACAAGTCTTCCTGCAGGGAATGGCAAATAACTGGTGAGCCTTGCAAGCACGCCCTGGCATAGATTTGCTCTAACAAAGGAGTCCAAATCTCTGACTATGTCCATGAGTATTACTCTGTTGCAAAGTTTAGAGCTGCATATGAATAGAGAGTGGAACCTATGCCAGACAGGTCCTAGTGGCCTCATTTTGAGCTGGGATTTAAAGTTTTCTACCATTACTTGGAAGAAGACCAGGCAGGCCTAAAGTGGTAAGAATAAGAGGTTGCTTGGAAAAAAAACAGTACAAAGAAGAAAGTGAAATGCCAAAGGTATGGAGATTTTGGACACTTTGCCAAGACATGCAAGGAACCTGAGATGGGACCGGATGGCCAACCTGCTGCTGCTCTGAATAAAAGGTATGAAAATAAGTACAGAAAAATAATTTTGATCCGTTCACTACATACTGGTATGAAAATAAATAATTTTGAACTTATTTTGCAGGAAAAGACCAGTTGAAGAAGAAGCTGGACCATCTCAAGTAAACAAGAAGAAGAAGGCACCTAAGTAAAAGAAGACACCTAAGAAGAAGAAGAAGACACCGGTTAAGAAGAAATTGAAGAAAAATGCAGCAGCTCCACCTGCACAGGTTGTTAGAAGCCTGTTTGATATGATAAATGATGGACAGTAATGAAGCTACAGCTTTTTTTGTGTGTAATGGCAAATGGCCTTCATGGCCTGTGAACTTGATATGTAATGACGTTCATGGCATGTTAGAAACCTGCAGCTTATTTTGCGACTTAGGATATGTGGCCTATATGGCCTGGGAACCTGAACCTGTTATGTGATGGCCTAAATGGCAACTTAGTTGTGTGAATGGCCTATATGGCCTTTGAACCTGAATCTGATCTGTAATGGCCTAAATGGCATTTGAACTTGATCTATAATTTACCAGTATCTGGGTCTTGCTTCAGTTTGAGAAACCCGTTGTGTTGGACTTGAGTTGTGACTTGTGAGGTGCAGCATATGAGCTTTATCTGCACACAGTCGTGTATCCTCATGCTCTGAATTATGATAAAATAGCGATGTGATTTTCATATGATTTTATCAGTATCTGGATCTTGCTTCACATTGAGAAACCTATTGGGTTGGACTTGAGTTCTGAGGTGCTGTTGTGTATGAGATTTATTTGCAAATAGCCGCATATCCTGATTGGTCTGAATATGATAAACTGTGGTGTGATTTTCATATGATTTATCAGTATATGTGTCTTGCTTCAGTTTGAGAAACCCATCGGGGTGGAATTGAGTTGTGGGGTGCTGTTGCATATGAGCTTTTTCCTCGAGTCTCTGCACCAATGTTTAAAGTATCTTTCTTGTTCAGCAGCTGCAGGTATCTACTGCTTGCAAAGTTGCAATTGAACACTATGTGACTGCCCATGCCTATCTTCGTTTCTTTGCCATGTCGTCACAAAATAAATTTTTTTGAGATGCCTATTGCAAACGAATAATCAGAGCAAAATATGTGGAGCCCGTTTTTCATAAAAAGGCAGTAGTTCTTACAACGACCAATCAGAGTACACAACTTTTTCATAGAATATGTGGAGCCCGTTTTTCATAAAAAAAAGGCAATAGTTCTTACAACGACCAAAGAAAATCTCAGAAAACAAAACCATAACGACTACTCCTGTCCCAAAATAATCGTTTTTAGTTACACCTAGGGCTGTCCACTGTTTGTTTTAGCTGTTCACTTTCACATACCAGCAACAACCACACCAATCATGACACCTACAAAACCTACAAAGACAACGGCTACAAAAGAAGAATCAAGCACAATCCGCATGTTATTGTTGTCGACTTTAGGCTTCACTGCAGGCATGTTTTTGTTGTCGACTTCAGGCTTCACTGCAGGCATCACCTCAACATGTAGCATCTTTATTTTCCAAACCTCTGCTACAACACTATCCAGTGTTTGCTTTACCAGTTCCAATTCTTCCTTCAAATCGGCGCAACAAACACCAGCTGCATCCTTCACTAACTGCACCCTCCATTCCTCTGCTTCCAAGGCCATATACTCCTTCTCAAAGTGGATGTATGGGCAGGTACCATCATCATCCTGCAATCGAAACAAAGGGCATAAATCAGAGATGAATCAACACACAACGAGCACAACAATATCAAAAATCATAACCTTGATGTTGTACGGGCACTTGAGGTACCACTCGCCCTTTGTCGCCAGTTGCTTGCTCTGGATGTGGACCAAAGCAACATGGCAAAAGGGGCACTCCCTTCTACCGCTGGCCGTCAAGCTCGAGCCACTGGAAGTTGCCTTCATGGTGCTGCGACTCCACTTCCCGGCCATGGCTTCAAAGTTGGGCGCCGCCATCGAACCGAGCCTCAAGAGCAACAGATGTCGCAGATCTCAGGTGGCCATGCCAGACTGCTCCGCCGTGGGCTGCGACGTCGGCTCAGGCGGAGGGATGGATGCTGGCTAAATTCTAGGGTTAGGGTTCTTGGAGGAGGGGAACGGAGTCAGACGAGAGACAAAGACCGAGAGGGCCATGGCGGCTTCTAACGCTAACGGGCAGGGGCATCGATGTCCATACGAAAGTCACGTATGCCTTCCTCGACCTGACAGTGGGCCCGAGCTGTTCACATACGTAGAAAATGGCAAGCACCAGCAACACCCAGAATTATAATGGCATGTTTCAGAATACCCGAATTGTAATGGCATTTCTTCAACTTCGAAGAATTGTAATGGCTTCGATAAAAAATCCTATTTTTATACCGTGCATTCACCATGGCATTGGCTGCGACGTGATTGACCTGTGATTGTGGATCAACTAGACTAAACAAAACCAAGAAGGCACGCGGGGCAAGAAGAAATCGAATCAATTAGAACCAGATGATTATGGCCATGTTTTGAACCGGATATAATTGGATTCGCGCCTGCCTCACCGTAAGAATAAAAAAAAATCCGTTAAACTCCTCATGGTATCAATGGTTCTTTTCACCGTACAGGACTCATCCACCACGGGATTGAACTGGTAGTTCAGTTTCATGTACCGTGGCTCCGCTACCGCACCGCGCGGAACATGTATCCAAACAGGGCCTATAGATCGAAAGCGATCGTTCTTCATTTGGAAGCTTGTGCCTGTCCCCAGTGGCGGGCCAAACTGTTATTCAAGGGTATTTAGTTGAATACCTATTTTTTGCAAAAAAAAAATGTATAGTGTATACATAATTGTGTATAAAAATAGAAAAATGCCAAAACAAAAAATTGTGTCACCAATTCAGCCCCAGACATATATGCCTTGTTCGTTTGATCTTGTTTGGCTTATAAGCCGTACTTTTCAGCCAACGAGCAGTATTTTTCTCTCACACCAAATCAGTCAACGGTACTTTCAGGCATGACTTATCAGCCAAACAAGCCCAAACGAACAAGGCGATACTCTCCTGTCGATTTTCACCTCCCTATCGAGGCGGTCCGCTGCCTGTGCACCGTGCTGCGGTGGCTGTTGGCCTATGTCTACGGGGTGCCAAGTCACTGCCTCTCGGTGGTGAGGTAGTGTGGAGGCGAGGATCGGTCGGAGCACTGCCACTAACTCTGAATTAGTTTGTAAGTCAATTTGTCAATTGGCTTCCCAATTCAATAGATTATCAATTGCAATTTGCGCATGTTTGTGAAATGTTGAAACTGAGACAATAAAGTTAAGGCAGCAATAATTACTTAGAGGAATTTTACAGGTACTGCCACTTTGATATGTTAATACTTGGTACTTCTATATGTTATAAATAATTTCAAGTTAAGTTCTATTCTATGTATATATGAAATCATGCTCAATTATGTGTTATAATTGCTATATAACAATTACTAATTCAAATACGTGGAATTATACATGTCAAATATTAGGTTTGAGGTCCAGAAAAAAGATTTGACAACTTCATATTTTGAAAACCCTACCTCAAATTTCTGGGCTTTGTCCTGTTCGTTTTTGTTTTTTGGTCACAACTCCCGAAAGTGGAAGTGGAAAAGCAAAAGGCTGTGAAGTATTCTTTCCATCTCAAAATAAATGTCATTCTTATTTTTTGATAAGTCAAACTTTTTTTAACGTTGGCCAAATATATATAAAAATATTAATATTTATACTACATAATTAGTATTATTGGATAGATCTTTGAATCTATTTTTATACTCCCTCCGTTCTAAATTATAAGTCACTTTGACTTTTTTGTATATTTATTTTGCTATGTATTTAAATATAATTATGTCTAGATACATAGCAAATTATATGTATAAAAAAAGTCAAAGTGACTTATAATTTGAAAATGAAAGAGTAATAAACTTATTTAAAAATACAAATATTCTTAATATTTAAAAAAAATAATTAAACTTAAGAAAATTTAACCGACACGGAACCACGTTTAAACGGAGGGAGGAGAAGACAGCTCCCACGGCCCTGACAGCTCCCACACCCCTCGGCTCCTCTCTCCCTACTCCCGACCTAGAGCGGCCTCGGCAGGCAGGCAGAAGTGCCAGCAACGCAGTACCGCGACCAGACCGAACACCGAAGCTACAAAGCTGCACTGCCGTACGTACACAACCACAGGCCCATAGCAGTATAGCACGACCACTGGCATACAGTACTACACCAGAGTTTTTTTAGAGGATACACAGCATATTTAGGTGCTATTTGTGCGTTGAATTAATAGTTAGCCGATAATAATTAACTCGATCCAAATAGATCTAGTTAATAGTTTAACTAATTATTCTCTCCAGCCTAGATAATAAGTAAATTTCTACAAATTTTAAAACAGATTTAGGGCACTGGCAAGAAATCTGTTATTTATTTGGGACAAATTTGAAATCTTAAAAATTTATTTGTTTGAGACGGAGTAGTTGAATACTAACAAACAACTATTTTACTAGCTAAACTAAAATAACTACTATTAGCTATGAACTACGGAGTATTAGCTAGCTAACTATTAGCGGTTAATGATCCAAACAAGGCCTAACACCTAACCGTACAAAATCCAAGATTATTTGACCTAGGGTTAATCCAACGGTTTCACACAATGACACAAACACAATGGGTCAAACTGCCGGAGGAGAGGAAGATTACCTGAAATCTTCCCAAACGCTCCGTCCGAACGCTAGGACAGGAGCCGCCGAGCGCCATCTAATTTTCCCTTGATGGGCCTTACCACTTTTCGTGGCCCACTGACAATATACATGTTCATGCATTCCCGAGGGAGGTCTGAGTATGCGTTCGGGTTTGTTTCTCTACAGATTCGGTGGATTGTTTTATTTTATTTTTCCTTTTCTTTTTATTTCTTTACTTTTTTTTTTTCTGCTCTTATATTTCCCCATTTTTCTTTTCTTTTTTATGTGGTTTTTATTCGTCTTTACATTTTTATATAGTTTTCTCTTTATTTTATTTCCTTTTACTTTTACTGTAATTATTATTTTCTTTACTTTATCTTTATTTTCAGGTCTTGCTCTTTTTTGTTTTGTTTCTTTTCCCTTTCTCTTGCTATTTATTTTTCTGTAGATTTTCTTAATTGTTTAGTTTAAATTTTTATTCTTTTTTTATTTTACTTTCACGAGATATTATGATGGTCACATAGTATACTCGTGATGTTCAACGATGTACTTTTGTTTATTCACACAACATATTTGAAAGATCACTCAACATTTATCTTGATAAGTGCCTTGATATTAATGGGTACTTTGTTGAATTCTAAATTCAATATATTCCAAGGCATGAAAACAGTAAGGCTAAGATGTAGGCTCAACAAGCATCAAACTTTGACGTTAGAGGACACAATTTTCATATCAAAGAAAAGTCGGTGCAAAAGAATCGAACTGCAGCTGGTCAGCTAGAACCGAGCAGGCCGGTTTTCTCTGTGTACTTCACAGAATCTATCATACTCTACATTTCTTATGTGTTGAGTGCATTGGTATGAATTTACTTCGAGGTTTGCTAGTATCAAGGGGAGAGTCTCTCTGATTAATAACTTTTGCAAACATCATATTGCACTCTTTTCTTTGTATGAGTTTTTCCTTGGGGTTTCTCATATAAAGGTTATCATATCATCCATTTTTCCCCATAGGAGTTTTTGGTGGATGATATTTAGACATAAGATGCATTGTACTCTTTTTTTTCTGTGAGTTTTTCATTTATGGTTTCTCATATAAAGTTTTTCATGAGGCAATATCCACACAAAAGTATATGCTATATCATCTACTTTCCCCACCGAGGTTTTTGGAAAGATGATATTTGAAGCATATTGACCATATGGTCAAGGTGTTTCTAGACTAAGACTTTGGGTTTATCTTAATGGGTCTAAAAACGTTGGTGATTGCATATCATGGTGTTTCTCCTTATTTTTTCAACTGGGTTTTAATGAGTCTTGCCTGGTATGCCGGTACTTTGGTTTTTCCCACAGGGTTTTTCCCAAAAATTCTTAATGGTGCATAATAGATGAACAATGACGACTACAAAGAGCTAATTGACCAAGTGAGAGTGTTGAGAATTATCATTTAATGATCAATTATGGATTAATCTAAGGGTTTCTTTTCACCCATCTCTCTTTTAGACTTGTAACTGTCTATCTGGGCTCATATATATATATATATATATATATATATATATATATATATATATATAGGTATGATATATATATATATCCCTCAGGGTTTAAGTCGAATTTGCATCGACCTTTCTCTTTTTCCTTTCACGATTACCTGTCTTGTAGTTTGTTGAACAACGAATAAACGGTAACAACGAACGAGGGAAGCAGTTTGGTTAGATTAGTAGTAAATGCCTTTCCATTTTACACAACCATTAGTCCTTGTTCGGTTGTTGTTAAAATCAAATGGATTAGTGGGGATTGGTAGGGTTGAGGAAGAACTTAACTTGTAGGGGATTTAATACTCCCAAATCCCTCTCAAAATTCCCTTGGTTCTGGGATCAAACGAACAGGCCACCCTCACTCCACTGTCCCTTGTCTTCGTGCAACAGATGAAAAACTACAGGATGGAGCCGTCACGCACAGCTGCATCCGGAACCTCTGTAAATAACAACAGTTCAAGCTATACAATAGAATAAAGAAATGTAGGGAGATCTAACTTCCCAAGAGATGACAGAACCTATGAGCAAATGCCACATCACTGCGTTTGGAAAAGAAACGAGAATATTGCTTTATTGCTACAAATCTTTCGCTTCTTATTGTGTGACTCAGCTCGATACTGATACACTGTTTGGATGATCTACTACTACTAATATACTCGATAACAACTCGGTGATTGCTGAATGTGATACACAGATAAAACTTTGGGTGCCTATACCACATTATACAAGGGGTCAATCTCCAAAGAGAAGGAAAAAAGGCCTTCCCTTCTAGTTAATCAGATAAACCAGCCTTGCTCCTCAAGTGTTCCTTGAAATCCATGATATCGCCTTCCCACCTAGTCACTGCCTGATTCTCACAAACCCAGATCTCATGAGCGACCTGGTTGATCAGCCTGAAGTCATGGCTCACCAGGACCAGACCGCCGTCCCACTCATTCAGCGCCTCCGCTAGGGAGTCAATGGTCTCGATATCAAGATGGTTCGTTGGCTCATCCAGCAGCAGTAGCTGCGGCTGCCTATATGCCAGCCACGCAAAGATGACACGGCTCCTCTGCCCGTCCGACAGGTTCCTCATCGGCATCACCTGAGCCTTCCCTGACAGCCCAAACTTACCAACTGCAGCTCTCATCCTCTCTTCTTCGTTTCCAGGGTATTCCTTCATCATGTATTGCAGGGCTGACATGTCCAGGTCCAGCTTCTCTGCCAGATGCTGATGGAACTGTGCGATGCGCAGGTGATTGTGCCGCCTCACCATACCGTCCAATGGAACCAGCTCACCAGTCATGAGCTTCAGAAGAGTGCTCTTCCCTGCCCCATTTGGACCAACCAGTGCAATCCTAGAGTCCAGGTCAACACCAAAGTCAAGCTTCTTGTACAAGAGATTATCCGGTGTGTACCCAAACGTGACCTCGACAAACTGAAGCACTGGTGGTGGAAGCTTGCCAACGTTTGTGAAGCGGAAGACCAGTATTTTGTCCCTAACAACCTTCTCGGTGAGCCCACCACGCTCCATCTTTGCAAGAGTTTTCTCCTTGCTCTGAGCCTGACGTGCAAGCTTTGCTGACCCATGGCCAAACCGTGCAATGTACTCCTTCATTGATGCAATCTGCTCCTGCTCCCACTTGAACTGCTTCATCTGATTCTCTTCAAGCTCGGAGCGGGTCTGAACATACTGGTCATAATTCCCAGTATATAACTTGAGCTTCTTGTTCTGCATATGGATGATGTTAGTGCACACACCATTCAGAAAGTCCTGGGAATGCGATATGACAACAAGTATACGGTCAAATTTCTTTAGCGTCTCTTCCAACCAGACACATGCCTCAAGATCTGCAAATTAACATAAAAGAAATTAGTCCAGCGGAGCAACAGGTTCACTAAAACAGGGCCTTGAGAAATCTTTCTGCAGGTCCTTGGGACTTCAATAACAAGTTTTTGATCGTTCTACAGACTACAGGTATAACATATGAATGCCATTAGGAAACAAAATTGGTGGGCTGAAGTCATTTATACCAACAGGATATGCAGCATTGGCATCACGTTGTGTGATACATTAGAAAAAAGGGTACGGCAATTGACATGATATCTTATCTTTGGATGAACTCAGCTACTTACATTAGAAACCAAGTTGTTTATCAGTGACATCCATATACACATGAATATAATAATACATAGAAGATGCAGATCGTTGTGCACATGAATATTTGTAGTATTTAGTAGGTTTCTAGTTCACAAAAGCTACCAGAAAAATCCACATAGATGGTTTTCTACTTCAGCAGTTATCATCCATTTTAGAATTTAAGAGTCTTACCTAGATGGTTCGTGGGCTCATCAAGCAAAAGGATTGTTGGATTCATGAACAGTGCTCTAGCCAAAGCAATCCTCATACGCCAACCACCAGAAAAATCTCGAGTTTTCTTTGCTTGCATTTGCTTGTTAAAACCTAAGCCAAATAATATCTCAGCAGCACGCTTTTCAGCAGTTGATGCATCAATCGCTTCTAAACGCTCATATACACGATCCAAAGCATCACCACCACCATCATCCTAAAAATGTGAGCAATCATAATACATGTTACTAGGTTAGGACATTCTCCAGCATCATCAAGTTATAATTTGCAAGAGCAGCACAGCAGAATATATACAAGACTAGAGAAAGGTGTAAAACAACAAATGTGAGGAAGTTCAAGAGGTGACCTGTGCAGCCAAAATCTCCGCCTCCTTTTCCAACTTCACTCTTTCTTCATCACAACTAACAACAGCTTGTAGTGCAGACATGTCTGAAGCCTCGATCTCATGGGTGAGATGGTATATGTCCATGTGTTCAGGTATAGGGAGCTCCCTGCAGCCTATCGCTGTGAGCAGAGTAGATTTTCCACAGCCATTTAGGCCGAGCAAACCATAACGCCTGAGACCAATTAAAACCGTCAATGACGTGCTCGGGCAGCGCACTTGGTCGTAACCCGTAACGGAATGGCTATAAGTGATGGCATTATATGTCTAGTTGTCTACCTCCCATAGTTGAGCTCCAACTCAGAATCTACAATAAGGTCGTGGCCATGAAACGTTAATGAAAGAGACTCTATCTGCAACATGCAAAAGATCATATTAGGTGTCACTAGGTGGTCAGTAAGAAATGAACTACTAAAAAAGCATGGGTTGAGGGATACTGTTATTTGTGGCAGCGAAACCTGGAACCTGTATTTCGTTGCACACTGAGCCATTTTATAGTGGGGATAAAGAATTAATCCGATGATCCAACTTCATGTGGAACATCAGAGAGATAGGGTGAAAGGAAGGTTTGACAACACAGAAGACGTCAGTATTTACAAATTGGGCGGCCTAGGCACCGCCCAGACACCTGGCTAGCTGTGAGTTATTTTTTACAATACTGAAAACCCAGAGAAAATAGTTCACCAGCCTACTTTTTGCCAAAATGAATTATGAAGTTGCAATTCGCTCTCTGCAGAAGGGGGGAAAAAAACTCCCCTATCATAACAAAATGGATGGATCGGGCAGAACAGGGATGCTCACGTGGATATCTCTGGAGAGCGGGTGGGAGGCGAGGACGCCGGTGCAGGTGCGATCGGAGAGCTTGAGCGCTGCGACGGCATCGACGGCCTTAACGGCGGCAGAGGAGGAAGATGAGGAAGGGGCCGGGACCTTGGCTCCCCTCTTGGCTGCGGCGGCCGCCTTCTTCTGCGCGGCCTTCTTCTTGCTGGCGTCCGACACCATGGTGAGGAGGATGGGGAGGGTGAGGCGGCAGCGGCCTGATGAAGAAGCGGGGAGAAGAATCGGGAAGGTCGGAGAGGGACGACAGCGCAGCACACCTCCACCAGACCAGGATTGTGGGAATGTGAAGCAGACGACAGGCGAAGAAGGGGAACCTCAACTCTACTCGTGATGTCCTCCTGACACTTGTCAGTGTCCTTTCTACTTGTGCTACTGGGCTTCTCCTCTCCGACGGGCCGATACGGGCCTTTTGCCTCTCGCAGAGGCATGTAATGCAAGCCTTTCCGTCTTGGGCTATCCATATTCCATAAACTCCGCCATGCTCGAGGTCTTCATCACATGGCCCATGGACTCCATCAAGACGAAGCTCTTCAGCGGCCTCCACAATGCAAGACCACAACGCCACTCAACCACATTTAACTTTATTTGCCTGGCAATGTGCAGCAACGTTTGGATAAAAGATCTAAACATGCCCATGTTTATTTTTTATATAATAAAGAAAAAGGAGGCAATGTGTGTGGTATATATACGATAGTATAGTGCTTTTACAGGCTAGCCTGAAAAAGGAGAATCTGTGCTGCAACTGCTTAATGCTGCCTTAGCTTGTCAACTGCCCCAGAAAAGGTAGCATTAATTCTGAGATCCGCAACGTCTCCATCATTTAAGGGCTTGTTTGGTATTTGTATCTACCTTAATTTATAAGGTATTAGAGTGAATTGAAATAAAATAACTTTTAACCTAATCCACCTCAATGCATATGAATTGAGATTAATATGAGTACCCCAACAAGGACTAAGAGTATATGGCGCAAAAGCCCAATGCACATCCATACTTGCATTGCTTTGACTGGAAATATAACTCTATAAAGCACATGTTTAATCTATTATTTACTAATATAGTTAGCTAGCTCATACTCCATCTGTCCTAAATTATAGATCATTTTGGCTTTTTCTAGGTACATAGTTTGCTATTGCTATACACTTAAATATAGGATATGTCTGGAAACATAATAAAAGTTGTGTATCTAAAAAGACAAAACAACATATAAATTAGAACGAAGAGAGTAGCTATTAACTATTAGCTAGCTAATTATTAGCAGGAGACTGTTTAAATTCACCTGCTAACATGTTTGTAATATGTGGTTGGCACCTATCATCGACCCCAAACTTATTAGAACTAATAGTTAGTACGTAGCCCCTTAGCTAATATAATGGAAGTGCACGAAATTATTGAATGCTTATATAAAAGCGAAGCATGGAGGGTGTAATATAGTTACTAGTTAAGTAGCCCTCAAGATAGACTAATTAAAGGGGAATCGATCGAATCGATAAATCAAAAGTGATTACACTGATGGTACATGAAAAGTGCAGTGCAGTTTATATTGTTAATTGATGGACGCACGAGAAAGACAAAGCAGGCAGCTAGCTTAACGAAGTAAAGCGTACAACTAACAACTAATAAAATGTAGGCGCAGGAAAGAAGAACAATCAGGGGACTGATCGGAAGCGGGTGAGCCGGCTCACATGCAGCCCAGGGCCAATGCCAGTCGTGAATAAAAAGTACCCCCTCCTTCTTTGCAATAAAATACAAGGGACTTTTAGTTTTAGTTCAAATTATATTAAGTTTGACTATTTATTGAAAAAACAATAATATTTGTTATAACAAATTAGCATCATTCGGTATATTATGAAATATATTTCTATATGTAATTTACCTCTTTGTTATATATGGTAGATGCCAATACTATTCTTTACATACTTTTGATCAATTTAACACCATTTGACTTTTAGAACAAATTAAACTTTTTTTTATATTTTAGGGTAGAGGGAGCAAGTGAACACGACCTTACGAGTCAGTCGCTTCTGTGCATTGCGTTGCATTGTCGGGCATGCATCATGCACAATGCTTGTAATATATGCTACTAGTGACGTGCGACTCTGCTAGTGGGTGATAATATATGTAAATACTACCCAGTGACTCAGTGAGGTGGGTTCTTAGTGCTCGTCGTCTCATCAATCAGGCCTTAACTAGTTTATTTATTTGTACTACATGCTGCACTAAACAATCATGTGTGAGTACGTAAGATCGATATGGAATAAATATATACATGGCAGATGGAAGGGATCAGGAGGTGCCTTCTTCTTCGTCAGATCATCAGTTTATATTAACAAAACAAAGGCAGTTTCAGTTAGTGCTAACTGCTATGAATGACAAGACAAACCAGAAGCATATACATGAAACCGCATGCTAGGACGTGGAAGAACCGTGCATGTATCAGCTCAAAATAAGCAATATAAGCAAGCGGCGGCGTGCATTAATGCATTATATATGTAAGTACTGAATTAATTGGCGTTATAATATTATTGGTCTGCGCAACAAAACACTGTTGTCCCGTGATTCATGGACGGACGTCACCTGCTGAAGAAGATAGATTGATTCCTTGAGACTATATATTTCTTGATTGATTTCTTCTATTGTAAAGCCGGCCGGCCACGCACTTTTGACTTACCAGAGAGTCAACATGTACTGACGTCAAGATAGATATGTTTTATTTCAGTTATAGATCTTTTTTAGTAAAATAAAATTTCACGGTACACGAAAACCGCATGATAGTGCTGCGGCCGTTGCAGACCATCACTTTTGAGAAACTAGAGAAACACTGCAAATAAAACATATGGCTGACAAGTCCGTTAGCCTATTCGCTGGTTGGTTTTAGTCAGGACTTATCAGCCAGCTAATACTATTTTCTTCTCACAACAAACTAATACTAGTTGGATTTATCAGCTAAGAAATCAACCAGCGAACAGGCCGAGTAACAGCGTGCTAACAAAGCCCAGAATTAGCAATGGAAGATGTGAGTAACTTAGATGAAAACTAAAAGATGATCTATTACCATGCATATGTAGATAATTTGGATACATATTTTGGGTTTTATTTACTCTAGAGAGATTGTCTTTCATAATGGAATATGTTGGTAATTTAGGAGCAGATATAGGAGGTTACTTAATGTTTTTTAATAGTAGAGGTGGGTGATTTTTTTTTTACCAAGTCAGCAGGAAACCTCATTATTTCAGGTCTGTTTAAATTTACTCTCACGGGGAGTCGAACTCAGGCCTGCTGGATGCTACTCAGGTGCTCTAACCATTAGGCTAGAGGCCCTTTGGTGTAGAGGTGGGTAATTGTTAGAGGAAGAGGATAGATTGAACAATTATAAGAGTCTCTTAAATAATGGCATTAGTGTTTGTGATTTTATGATGATTTTCTAACTTTTTTTCAAACACAGCTTTTGAGGATTAACACGGAGACTACTTTAGGATCTGCAATTAGTAATAGAGTAAGATAATACATTCGGGAGTGTCTTGCAAATGGCTTTAAGCCATCCTGCCAGCTCCATCTAGTTGCAGAAAGAGCATGACACCTTGTTTGGCTTGCTGAATCTTGGCTAAAATTGGTTGAAAAACATTGTTTTGCCTGAAATGTTGTGAGAGAAAAATAATATTCCGGCTGAAAAAAAAACTCGAACAAATCGAATATGGGGTAAGCCGAACGGGCCCTGCTACAGGACAGGATGACAAACTAAAGGAGGATACAGATCGAGTTAATATGATTAATTATGTCACTGAGATATCGATGATGGTCATCACTTGCTTGTTGCAGTTTTTTTTTTTGTAAGGCTTGTTGCATGATTGATCATCGTACAAGCAAGGTAAGCTAAGCAACCACTGAACATCTATGGATCGATCGTTTCCTAATAAAGCATCGTACCGGGACGATCTCATCTACCGACGCCTAATAACTACAATTATGCTCGATCATGCTTTAATTTACACATCTGACAGAAACGAAAAGCAAATTAAAGCTAGAAATGATATATATGCTTTCACGACGAAAAAGGTACATGTATTGTTTGATTGATTAAAAGAAGCTGCAAATCCTTCTTCTGGAATGTACACCCTTTGTCCTGGAATTTAAGGAATCTAAATTTATCTTAAATCAAACTATACAAATTTTAACCAAATTATAGATAAGGGTATTAATTGTCCTGCTCGTTTGGATGATAAGTCATGGCTGAAAGTGTTGTTGACTGATTTATTGTGAGAGAAAAATACTGTTCGTTGGCTGAAAAAATACGACTTATAAGCCAAGTGAACAGGGACAAATATCTATCACATCAAAGACATAAATTATGATGATAATTTGATGTCATAAATATTATTCTTATTTTCTATAATTTTAGTCAAAATTAATATAGTTTGACTTAGCACGAATGTAAATCCTTATATTTCAGGCCCGATGGAGTACTATCATGCTATTGACCCATATCTCTTTTTAAAGAGGTCTGAAGCTGAGGGTTTTGTTTTCCCTTTATCTAAAACAGAAATAGCATAGACACGTTATACTCTCTTTGTACCTGAATAAATAGTAGCAAGTTTAGGACAAATTAGTATGATAGAGAAAAGGTCATACTCCATTCATTAAGCATATTCGTTTGTTGGTTTCAGCCAGAGCTTATTAGCCAGCTAATAGTGTTTTTCTCTCACAACAAATCTAGCACCAGCCGGGCTTATCAACCCAGAAACCAACCAGCGAATAGAACACTAATCGATCGGTAATTATTTCAAAAGCACACTAATTATGGCATTTAGTACACACATCCAACTACAGAAACTTACAATACTAGATTTAGAGATGGGAGGGTGCAGTAAATGCCAGGAGACTTCGAGAAAATAAATGGACTAGTAGACATTTAACCTCTTAGAAATTGATTTATTTGTGACAAATGGTTTTGCCAATTTGTTTGGAGACTGGACTATTAATTTTTATATTATTTATTTAAAATTTTGTATTTATTTATTGTGTCTTGTAGAAATTATTTATTTTTATCTTTCTTTCCAACTCGTATGAAAATTAAATCGCTAGTTTTCTTGAATTTATTATCCCAAATTTAATATTTGTTAACTGTATTAGGCATGATTTTTTTTGGTCGTAAAAATTGAATGGCCTAGGGTTTTTTCAGTTCATATGGGGATTATAAACTGTATCAGACATGGACAAGTTTTATCTGAGGCGTTAGATCATCATAAATCCAACATTGTAGCTTCTTTTTTCTAAAGAGTCTCGTACTAGTAATTTCTAAGCCAACTTGACGAACGTGGTGTCCTCTTTCGAAGCCATTAATGAGGCAACACATTAACATTCATAGTATAAAAGCAATTATCGCCTTGTTTACTCAACAACAGTGAGTACCACTGACACTTTCTCTCTCTCTCAGGGACACGGGATGATTAAAGGTAGATGAAACTAAAAACTAATTGCACAGTTTGGTGGGAAATTACGAGACGAACGTTTTGAGTATAATTAGTCCATGTTTAAACACTATTTATCAAATAAAAACGAACATACTACAATAGGTCCAAAATCCAAATTCACCCAACTAAAAAAAGGGCTATATACTCAACAACAGTGAGTACCACTGACACTTTCTCTCTCTCTCAGGGACACGGGATGATTAATTAAGTATGAATGAGAAGGAGAGCAGGTAATTCGTCGGGGCCTTTTTAGTTGGCGAAATTTTTTGGAAGAGGATATCGTAGCACTTTCGTTGTTATTTAGTAATTAGTGTCCAATTATAGTTTAATTAGGTTTAAAAGATTCATCTCGTGAATTTCGTCTAAACTGTGTAATTAATTTTATTTTTTATTTATATTTAATGCTTCATGCATGCGTCTAAAAATTCGATGGGATAGAAAATCTTAAAAAATTTTACAAAATTTTAGAAACTAAGCACTAGGTACTACTCCTGTACGCCTGCACGGTCGCTTTCTGGTACAATTGCAGTAATGGGTGGAGCGAGATCGATGATGGGCGATGGCAGGACATGTCGCGTCGCTAACTTCCATCCCTAAATATCTATTATTTTCGTTTCTTGGGAAATAATTTTAATTAAATATATATTAAAAATATTAATATTTATAATACATAATTAGTATTATTGGAAAGATCTTTAAATTTAGTTTTTAATAAATTTATTTAAAAATATAAATATTATATATATTTTTTATAAATCAAGATGAACCTGTGACATGCATCCACGACGACAATTATTTAACTACTGAGGGATTACCTAAGCAGAGTCGCTGTACGTGCGGCGACAATCAACCTTTAGCTGATAAATGATGGATGGATGCTGCTAGCTTGAGTACTCACTAGTTTGCTTGTTTAGCTGATGAATAGTATTTTTCTTTTATAATAAATTAGTATAAGCTAAATTTCAACGCAAGCGCTTAACCCATGGATCATGGGCTCATGGCTCCGTGAGATGAGTAGGCAGTTAGATACGGTACGGGCTAACAGGCAGATAAGAAAACGATGTTTTGCTCAAATTTCCAGCACTAATGGCTCTGTTCGCTTATCTTATAATCTGCTTTTTTTTCATCTTATTTTTTTAACTAAAATAATGTTTTTCTCTCATAATAAATCAACAGAACATTATTTTGACTTATTTTTTCAGCGAAGCTAATTTCGGCTAATTGCCCGTGCATGGTTCGCTTGCTGTACAAACAACCCGACTACTCAAGACATAAGTGGGTACAGCGTACTGTACGGTCGGACCGATCATTACTGCTATTCTGCTAGCTTAGGGGTACACGTTGTATTGGTTGCTTATTTGCTCTAGACAGCGCTACAGTTAAAGGTAGCCCTACAACACCACCTAATAATACAAGACCTATTTAACTTTACGTAGCACTACAGTTAAAGAGTTCAATACCCATTTGATATCTTCTTTAATAACAACAGGACCTAAAAGAGAACTATTTTTACAAATGAGTTTATAGGAGATAGGATGCTCATATTTAGGTTGTGTCTATCAGACAATCTGAAATGGATCTCTCGTATAGATATTCGTTGATGCTGATTTTGGGTCTCTATTACCCATTTTGGGTTTGGATATTCATATGAGATCTCGTTGGAGACAGTCTTATATTTCGTCCTGGCTCCGTCCCACCCAGCGACTGTGTTGTATTGCTGGCTAGGACACGCCGCACACGCGGCAATTCATTCGTGTGTACTTTCTCCGGTTTTTTAAAGAATATCATTTTGAGGTTGTCTTAAGTCAAACATTTTAAACTTTGACTACAAATAAATTCTTTTGGATTGAGTTTGAAAACATGAAAATGATGTAAGTAGATTCATCTCAAAACGTAGTTTCATAAAAGTATATATTGACTATATTTTATAAATATTTTATAGCAAAAAATAACGATCAAAGTTATTTTTTAACACCGTATTGTTGTCCAAAACGACATTCTTTAGGAAACGATATAGAGTATATGGAGTACTCCTATGGTACATATTGGGGGCACGGTGTTGTCGTAACTTATGCACACAATGGAAAACACTGTTTCTATCATTTTCTCTCACAACAAATTAGCATAAGCTAAAGTTATAAGAGAAAAATACTGTTCGTTCCTTAAAAACACTACTAAAGTGGTGCTGCACAACATGACATTTTACGTCTTTTTACACCATCAGTAAGTAAGTATAACATGGGCAACACTATCCCGGCAAGGCGGTGCAACTGCTGCCAGTATGAAACCATAGCATGTCTTTTTTTTAACCTATACCAGCGACCATGTATGGTCGGACTCGGTCCCGTCCACTTTTGGTTGTAGGCATGTTCTCTTCAACTTATCAACACTACTTTTTAGTCATGAAACAGCTCATAAATCAATCGGGCGGATAGATCAATCGGGCGTCCACATTGACAAAAGACCAAGATGCTGCCTCTTCCTCTGGGCTCCGCTGACTGCCGGCATGCACGTATCTGGGTAATAAAATACAGTATGCACTCCGTGTGAATGCAACGACTCCAATGCAGGGGCACTGGGACAGGCGGTCCGGTTGTCCGCGGCTCCGCGTGAGCATCGGAGCGCAAAGCTTTCCTCGCTGCAGCTCTGCAGCCTGCAGGTCAACCCGACCCGACCATGCGGCCAATGCACATGTCGCTGCTGCAACAGCTGCGTGCTTTGCTTGTTCGGTTCAATGAACAATGGGAGAAAAAGGCAAGGGCCTGACTTTCGCGGCCGCACGCATGCACGACGATTGGCGACTCCGCGATTGGCAGCATTTTGGGCGCCGCGCGCTACATCTCGCTTCTCTTCATCGTCATCACTCATCACTTCATCAGTCGGGGTCGGGCGCATCGGGGGCCTCGTGGTCGTGGCTTTTGGAGGAGAAGGATCTATCGCTCCAATAACCTCCGCTACTCCAGCCAACCGTGTCATCGAGTGCCGGCCCCGTCGGTGCCCTGCTCCTCCTTGTTTTCCGCCCTGTCTGTCGGAGATTCATCAGTCGAGACGTGCTCATGTTCAGATGCTCTGGTCAAAGGGTACAGCCCTATCCTCTGGCGGAGTATATCCGTACAGTTACCTTGTAGCACAAGATAAGATTAGACTCTCGTAACGAGCCACCAAGAATCCTAAATTTCAGATATTCCGGAACACTATCGGATGAAAATGACGGATCCAGGAAAATGTTTAGGCTGAATAGAGAGCTAGACCAGCAAAGCCTTCGTAGCTAAAACTTTTAGAGGAAACTCAAGGGGGCTCCGTGGGCACAACAGTCCTCACTGCTGTAAACAAATACCATTCACTACCAATTCCTAATCCTAGTGTCACGACTTTGATTTTTTATTTGCCTACCATTTTTTTACCCGCCTAACGTTGTTGTACATTTTTTTTTCACATGAGTGCAGCTAGCCAAGGCCAGTGCCGAAGGGCAAGCACGAGCATTGGCGCCTAGGGAGCAAACCGGCTGGGATAGTGGCAACAGGCGTCCAAGTGCTACCAAATCTCTGATTAGCGTCCTGTTCGTTTGGGCTTGATTGGCTTATAAGTCATAGCTGAAAGTATTGTTGACTGGTTTGGTGTGAGAGAAAAATATTGTTCGATGGCTTATAAGCCAAATACGACCAAGCGAACAGACTGTAGAAATGCACGAAAAGTTGATGAGTCGATGTGTGATTTGCGTCGTGCGAAACATGAGGGATGCTGATTAGGAGTTGTTGGACTTCGGTATCTAAACATTGTTCATGGAGTGATTGGACACGAGCGAGGAACAGAACAGTGATAAGTGAGGCGACGGTGAATCCCATATCCGCAAATTGGCGAAGGTTGATTTATGGGGTGGTTGCGAGGTAGACTCAAAAACCATGTAGTGGCGGGAGAAAGCCTAGCATCAGAAACGTCACCAAGAGATAGTACAATGGCTACATGTGGAGTTAAAGGCAGAGAAACAATGTGTGACCGAGAGGTAGACAACTCAATGATGATCATATCCTAATAGTCTTGTTGACAATTGTTGATGAAAAAGTCCATTTTTAGTAAATAGACCCATATATACTAATGATGCCTTTGTTTTCAAGGTATATTATAGACTCAAGCGACCCATACTCTATCTCAACAAACACTTTCAACAACCGAGCCAGTAGATCTTAATAGGACCAAATAAAAGCATTTTTTTTCTTGAAACAAAAATAGAAAAACACCACCTATGTCACATTGTGAAGGTCAATATAGATGGACATTCCTCTACAATAAACCTAACCAACCGAGCGATGTTTGTATTTAAAGGATGCATTTTTTTAGGAAATAGGAAAACAAATAAATGATGCATTTGGAATGCATGGAACCCACACAAAAAGAATGTTGAAAAACACGCAAACCCATACTGTGAGATGCTTTAGCCGTTCTTTATTACTATATACAGGTACATATACAACAAAAGCAAACAAATGGGTAATACTGCATTGGTAAAAACCCCAACCAAACCTGGCAAAGACCTTCGCTCTAATGATATCCGAAGCACGGTACAAGTTCTTGATCCTTCTCCTTTTGTTAATTCCCATATCCAGAGTCATGCCCTAATTCTTATACTTCCTCGGTCCAAAAACAAATTATAGGATCCATGTCGATTAATGTAGCTTAAGTTTAACTAAAATTATAGTAAATAGTACTAGCATTTATGTCTCTAAATAAGGTTATTATAAAAATATATTTTATAACTAATTTAATGATACTTATTTTATATCATAAATATTTATTGTTTTTTATATAAATTTAGTCAAAGTCTACCTAGTTTGATTTCTCGAAAAAAGAGATTTTTTTTACGGAGGAAGTAGAGCACATGCACAGGAGGTTTTCCAACGGCCATAACTTAAACTTATCGGCTTGACTTATCAGGCATGGTATAATGTTTTTCTTTTCCGACCAATCAGCGAATCATACTTTTCGGCTCGACTTATCGGTGAAGGGAACAGGGCAACGCGTAGCATACGTCCATTCATTCGTTTTCCACAGTACGTAGGAGTACTGTCCAAGGAGGCCCCCGTGCATTCACAGTCTCTCTCACTCGTTGGACTACTCTTCTGCTACAAAGACGTGAGCTGCCTGGGATTGGAGCCTTGCACTGGGCCGACGCCGACCGGACGGGCGAGCGAGAGCCTGAACCAGAGCCCTCTCACTGTCTCAAGTCCTAAGCCAAGCCAAGCCAAGCCAATTATAAGAGGCGAGACGAGCAACTCCAATTCAATCCACCCCTGACCCCTCCCTCTCCGCATCCTCTGCTTTGCTCTGCGCCACTCTGCCGAGGTGGGGGCATAGGAGAGGAGACCTCCCCCTCCCTCGGTCCCTCCCCGGCCCCCGATCGATGTCTAGCAGCGACCCGGAGGAGATCAGGGCGCGCGTCGTCGTCCTTGGCGCCCCCGACGCCGGCGCCGGCGACGAGTGGGCCCGCCCCGAGCTCGAGGCCTTCCACCTGCCCTCTCCCGCCCACCAGCCTCCTGGCTTCCTAGCCGGGCACCAACCGGAAGCTGCAGAGCAACCCACCACGCTCCCTGCTGCTCCTGCTGGCCGCCGCAGCAGCGACACATCTACTACACCTGCTGGTGGCGCTGCTGCTCCTCCTCCTTCTCCGCCGCCGCCGCTGGCTCCTTTCGAGACGGAGCAGCCGCCCAATGCCAGGCCGGCCTCCTCCGCCGGCGCCGGCGCCAATGACAACAAGAAGCCCACCCCACCCGCCGCGCTGCGCGACCTCTTCCGCTTCGCCGACGGCCTCGACTGCGCGCTCATGCTCGTCGGCACGCTCGGCGCGCTCGTCCACGGCTGCTCGCTCCCCGTCTTCCTCCGCTTCTTCGCCGACCTCGTCGACTCCTTCGGCTCCCACGCCGACGACCCGGACACCATGGTCCGCCTCGTCGTCAAGTACGCCTTCTACTTCCTCGTCGTCGGAGCGGCAATCTGGGCGTCCTCATGGGCAGGTAACGCTATTCCTCCTCCTGCTGCTGCTCCTCGCGTCGCGAATCGTCTGTCAATTTGGATTGGATGACGCATCACATCGCTCAATCGATCGCCGTGGCTAGAGATGAGATCTTCAAACCACTCGTTCCGCTCGCTCGCAGAGATCTCCTGCTGGATGTGGACCGGCGAGCGGCAGTCGACGCGGATGCGGATCCGCTATCTGGACGCGGCGCTGCGGCAGGACGTGTCCTTCTTCGACACCGACGTGCGCGCCTCCGACGTCATCTACGCCATCAACGCGGACGCCGTGGTGGTGCAGGACGCCATCAGCGAGAAGCTGGGCAACCTCATCCACTACATGGCCACCTTCGTGGCCGGCTTCGTCGTGGGCTTCACCGCGGCCTGGCAGCTGGCGCTCGTCACGCTCGCCGTCGTGCCGCTCATCGCCGTCATCGGGGGGCTCAGCGCCGCCGCGCTCGCCAAGCTCTCCTCCAGGAGCCAGGACGCGCTGTCGGGCGCCAGCGGCATCGCGGAGCAGGCGCTCGCGCAGATACGGATCGTGCAGGCGTTCGTCGGCGAGGAGCGCGAAATGCGTGCGTACTCGGCGGCGCTGGCCGTCGCGCAGAAGATCGGCTACCGCAGCGGCTTCGCCAAGGGGCTCGGCCTCGGCGGCACCTACTTCTCCGTCTTCTGCTGCTACGGCCTCCTGCTCTGGTACGGCGGGCACCTCGTCCGCGGCCACCACACCAACGGAGGGCTCGCCATCGCCACCATGTTCTCCGTCATGATCGGCGGGCTGTAAGATCATCCATCACTTTCTCCCGGCCTTTCCTGTTCTCCGTCACGACACAGCATGTACGCTAGCTTACTGGTCTGTGTGGATCGCGTGCGTCCAGGGCCCTCGGGCAGTCGGCGCCGAGCATGGCCGCGTTCGCCAAGGCGCGCGTGGCGGCCGCCAAGATCTTCCGCATCATCGACCACAGGCCGGGCATCGCCTCGCGGGACGGCGAGGACGGCGGCGGCGTGGAGCTGGAGTCGGTGACGGGGCGGGTGGAGATGAGGGGCGTGGACTTCGCGTACCCGTCGCGGCCGGATGTCCCCATCCTGCGCGGCTTCTCGCTCAGCGTGCCCGCCGGCAAGACCATCGCGCTGGTGGGCAGCTCCGGCTCCGGGAAGAGCACGGTGGTGTCGCTCATCGAGAGGTTCTACGACCCCAGCGCAGGTATACCTAGTACTCTACCAATTCTAGCTTTAGTTTAGCGCATTGATTAATTGGGTATTTAGTGTGGAGTTCACTCTGCCATTGCCATCACACATCAGCATACATCGCCAACTGCCATTGCTGCCTTGCTGGGTAGTAGTAGTAGAATAAGCCTCCGCTGTAGGAGCAGGACATTGCAAATAGAAGTGAATTTTGCAGTAACTGTACCACATTGACAAGGAAGTGGAAGTGGAAGTGAATGCTTGGAGCAGAGCTGGCCGGCCTCATGGGCTGCTACCTGCTAGCTAGTCAACCAACCATCCTGTTTCTTTTCTTTCTTGTGGTTGTGTTTGTGGTCATGCATTCACACAGCTAGAACTAGGTGGTGCCTGCAGCGCGAGACAAAGAAAACTATTTGCCTGGCAAGATGCTACTGTTGCCTCGCACATGCATGCCACTCTCTCTTTGAGCCTTGACCGACTGACTGACTACTCAGTGAGATGTATCCAAGTAGGAGTGGTTCAGTTGTGTTGACATGTGGAGTACTCCTCCTAGTATAGTATAGTAGTCCTGTAGATTTTTAAATCAAACGAACAAACAAAAAAGAAAGAAATGAAGCTCTGAAATTTGTTGGTTTTGGCAGGGCAAATCCTGCTGGACGGGCATGAGCTCAAGTCGCTGAAGCTCCGGTGGCTCCGGCAGCAGATTGGGCTGGTGAGCCAGGAGCCGACGCTATTCGCGACGAGCATCAAGGAGAACCTGCTACTGGGGCGGGACAGCCAGAGCGCGACGCAGGCGGAGATGGAGGAGGCGGCCATGGTGGCCAACGCGCACTCCTTCATCGTCAAGCTCCCCGACGGCTACGACACGCAGGTCCGTCCGTAGAGCTAGCTTTATACTAGCTGAGCTGCACTGCACTTTTCTTGCTCGCGACCGTTGCTGCCTGTTTGTGTTGTGCCTGTTGTTCTCCAACCCATTTGTCAGTGTCTAGACCACCATGCCTGCCTGCCTAGCTGCTCGCTGCTCCCCGTTTCCTTTCCTTTCTTCTCCCTACCCTGCCTTTTACTAGCTTTTTTTCTCATCTGTATGCAGCCTTTTCTTTTCTCCATGTCACGAGGATGCTGCGTGTAGCATCATGTCATCGGCTGGCATTAAATGTGCACTGTAGCAACCGGCAAATATCGTAGCAGCTGGAAAATACTCAGAGAAAAATACTGTCCGGGCTGGGAAAAAAAAGAGCCAGCCAGCCGAACACGCTCGATCATTCATGCGTCGGTAGCCTCAGATCAGATACTGTTTGTGTTTGTTAGGCCGCAGCAGCGGGAGCGGCACATCCGCACATGAGCAGCTCATGACAGGCAGCACCACTAGGCCACCAACGCCATGTCGTCATGGACGGGTCGGGTCCATTCCATCACAGCACGGCACTACTCATCCATCGCATAGATACCAGTAGATTGACACTAGTACTAGTACTAGGGATGGGAGAGCAATTGCTTGTTAGGAGCCTGTTGCTATCACAATTGCTGTTGTGGGTTACCAACAAGTAACATGCCAGGATCACACATGACAGGAGAGGTCCCTTTCTCAACACAAAACTCTACTAGCACTTGCTGCTGAGTGCTGAGTGCAGAGGGAGATGAATGGATGATGAGCAGCTAGAGGAAGAGCCAAAAAGGTTAATAACAATATAGTAAAAAGATTAAGAATCAACCTGGGTACGTAGAAAGAGGTAGAATTCCTAGGAATTCATAATAATACTATAGAAGGGGGAGTGGAACAGAACAAATTCCAAGCTGGTATTTTGTCAGGAATGTCAAGTTGATTTGATCCCAGTGCAAGCAAGAATTATCAATAACCCATCCTGTCTGTACAGTCCAACTCTTGCTACTGAGCACTACTGTACTACTAGTGGTAGGTATCTTCCACTTCTCTTAGGTGGTGTTTAGATAGGGTGTAAAGTTCCGTGGGTGTTGTATGGAGTAGTTGATACTAATAAAAAAATAAATTACAGAATTCGTTATCAGCACATGTATTACTGTAGCATTTTATTATCAAATCATGGACTAATTAGCCTTAAAGGATTCGTCTCGTAAAGTAGTCAGCAATATGTGTAATTAGTTATTTTTAGTGTATATTTAATACTCTATATATGTGTCTAAATATTCGATATGATAGGGTGTAAAGTTTTGACGAAGGCAAAATATAATCTGTCATGAGAGAAAGAGAGTCAGACAAGCCCATGCTGCTGCTTATTTTAATCACTGTCAATGGCAGGCAGTCTGGTTAGTTAATAACATCTGGGAAGGGTTTAATCGAATCAAAAACAAATCAAATGAAATCTAAGAGGTCACATGGGATATGGGCCACATAGAGCAGCTCGCCTTCCCACACTCCCATGCTTGATTCCTTGCTAAGCAATGCTCGCATGCCCATGCATCATCTCTGCACCATCATAAGACTTGCTGTATTAGGGCCTGTTTGGAACCAGGAATTTCACGGGAGTTGGACAGGAGTTTCACAGGAATCGATTCGTTTTCACAGGGAAAAACACACGAACAAGGAAAAACACACGAACAGGAAAAAAAATCCGCGTTCCAAACCGGGCCCTAACAAATGGATTTCATTTTTGTTGTTATTAATTATGCTGGAGTAGGTAGTACTAGTTTATTATTTGATGAAAAAATTGGCAGTCAAAGTCAACCCGTTTGTTTGACCGTGCGTGCATGGCGGTGGTGGCCGGTGCAGGTTGGGGAGCGCGGCATGCAGCTCTCCGGCGGGCAGAAGCAGCGCATCGCCATCGCCCGCGCCATGCTCAAGAACCCCGCCATCCTGCTGCTGGACGAGGCCACCAGCGCGCTCGACTCCGAGTCGGAGAAGCTCGTGCAGGAGGCGCTGGACCGCTTCATGATCGGGCGCACCACCCTGGTGATTGCGCACAGGCTCTCCACCATCCGCAAGGCCGACGTCGTGGCCGTGCTGCAGGGCGGCGCCGTCTCCGAGATGGGCACGCACGACGAGCTCATGGCCAAGGGCGAGAACGGCACCTACGCCAAGCTCATCCGCATGCAGGAGCAGGCGCACGAGGCGGCGCTCGTCAACGCCCGCCGCAGCAGCGCCAGGCCTTCCAGCGCCCGCAACTCCGTCAGCTCGCCCATCATGACGCGCAACTCCTCCTACGGCCGCTCCCCTTACTCCCGCCGCCTCTCCGACTTCTCCACCTCCGACTTCACTCTCTCCATCCACGACCCGCACCACCACCACCGGACGATGGCCGACAAGCAGCTCGCGTTCCGCGCCGGCGCCAGCTCCTTCCTGCGCCTCGCCAAGATGAACTCGCCCGAGTGGGCCTACGCGCTCGTCGGCTCCCTGGGTTCCATGGTCTGCGGCTCCTTCAGCGCCATCTTCGCCTACATCCTCAGCGCTGTGCTCAGCGTCTACTACGCGCCGGACCCGCGCTACATGAAGCGCGAGATCGCCAAGTACTGCTACCTGCTCATCGGCATGTCCTCCGCGGCGCTGCTGTTCAACACGGTGCAGCACGTGTTCTGGGACACAGTCGGCGAGAACCTCACCAAGCGTGTGCGCGAGAAGATGTTCGCCGCCGTGCTCCGCAACGAGATCGCCTGGTTCGACGCCGACGAGAACGCCAGCGCACGCGTCGCCGCCAGGCTCGCGCTCGACGCCCAGAACGTGCGCTCCGCCATCGGGGACCGCATCTCCGTCATCGTCCAGAACTCGGCGCTCATGCTCGTCGCCTACACCGCGGGCTTCGTTCTCCAGTGGCGCCTCGCGCTCGTGCTCCTCGCCGTCTTCCCGCTCGTCGTCGGCGCCACCGTCCTGCAGAAGATGTTCATGAAGGGCTTCTCGGGCGACCTGGAGGCCGCGCACGCCAGGGCCACGCAGATCGCGGGCGAGGCCGTCGCCAACCTGCGCACCGTGGCGGCGTTCAACGCGGAGCGCAAGATCACGGGGCTCTTCGAGGCCAACCTGCGCGGCCCGCTCCGGCGCTGCTTCTGGAAGGGGCAGATCGCCGGGAGCGGCTACGGCGTGGCGCAGTTCCTGCTGTACGCGTCCTACGCGCTGGGGCTCTGGTACGCCGCGTGGCTGGTGAAGCACGGCATCTCCGACTTCTCGCGCACCATCCGCGTGTTCATGGTGCTCATGGTGTCCGCCAACGGTGCCGCCGAGACGCTGACGCTGGCGCCGGACTTCATCAAGGGCGGGCGCGCGATGCGGTCGGTGTTCGAGACCATCGACCGCAAGACGGAGGTGGGGCCCGACGACGTGGACGCGGCGCCGGTGCCGGAGCGTCCCAGGGGCGAGGTGGAGCTGAAGCACGTGGACTTCTCGTACCCGTCGCGGCCGGACATCCAGGTGTTCCGCGACCTGAGCCTCCGGGCGCGCGCGGGCAAGACGCTGGCGCTGGTGGGTCCGAGCGGGTGCGGCAAGAGCTCGGTGCTGGCGCTGGTGCAGCGGTTCTACGAGCCCACGTCCGGGCGCGTGCTCCTGGACGGCAAGGACGTGCGCAAGTACAACCTGCGGGCGCTGCGGCGCGTGGTGGCGGTGGTGCCGCAGGAGCCGTTCCTGTTCGCGGCGAGCATCCACGACAACATTGCGTACGGGCGCGAGGGCGCGACGGAGGCGGAGGTGGTGGAGGCAGCGACGCAGGCGAACGCGCACCGGTTTATCTCGGCGCTGCCGGAGGGTTACCGGACGCAGGTGGGCGAGCGCGGGGTGCAGCTGTCCGGCGGGCAGCGGCAGCGGATCGCGATCGCGCGCGCGCTGGTGAAGCAGGCGGCCATCATGCTGCTGGACGAGGCGACCAGCGCGCTGGACGCTGAGTCGGAGCGGTGCGTGCAGGAGGCGCTGGAGCGCGCCGGGTCCGGGCGCACCACCATCGTGGTGGCGCACCGGCTGGCCACGGTGCGCAACGCGCACACCATTGCGGTGATCGACGACGGCAAGGTGGTGGAGCAGGGGTCGCACTCGCACCTGCTCAAGCACCATCCCGACGGGTGCTACGCGCGGATGCTGCAGCTGCAGCGGCTGACAGGCGGTGCCGCGCCCGGGCCGTCGTCGTCGTCGTCCAACGGGGACCCCGCGTAGGATGGATTGATGGATCATGGATGAGTTTCGTTCCAGAGAGATTGATGAACCAGGAAGCTGAAGCTCCGGAGCAAATGATGATGATACTGCAGGATCGCAAAGGGAAAAGAAAAAAGAAGCAGAAAACACGGTGGTTCATATGATTGTACAATTTGATGATGATCTCTTTGAGTTGAGGTTTTAGGATGATGTAAACCTTCACTTTTTTTTTTTGACTTTTCTTGCTTCTCATTCTTCTTGTTTCTCATCTGCTAGCTGGGACTGAGATGTGGAACAGATAGAAGCAACAGCATCTATCTATATACAGTGTCAGAGATGGGAATTGATCCTTCCTTGTAAGTAGACAACGGCTAGCTCCTAAGGAACCCCAGATCATATGTACTAGTACTCTACTTATTAGTTAGCCCCTTATATTACAGTACCAAATAGCAGATTTACTCCTTATTCAGTTATTTGCAATAGCAGAAACAAATAAAGTAATGCATGAATGATTGCTGCTATCAGTCAGGCCCTGTTTGGTTTTTACATGGGCTCATAAAATTCCTGTCACATCGAATGTTTAATGTTTACATGCATGAAGTATTAAATATATACTAATTACGAAACTAATTACACAACTTACGACTAATTCACGAAACAAATCTTTTAAGACTAATTAGTCCATGATTTGACAGCGTGGTGCTACAGTAACATGCGCTAACGATAGATTAATCAGGTTTAAAAAAATCGTCTCGCAAATTAACCTCCATCTATGTAATTGGTTTTGTAATTAATCTATATTTAATATTTTTTATTAATATATAAATATTCGATGTGACATGAATTTTAGAAGCGACCCGCAGAAACAAACAACAACCCCCCACCCCCAGCGAGCAGAGGAGCTGAACAGTATCTATCCACTGTCCTTTTTTTTTTCTTCTCTTTTGCGAGGACACTCCCATCCTTTGCAGGCAGACAAGAAGCGGATCAGCCTATTCGGTTGACTGGTTCGTATCGTTAATGATTTATTTATACGAGAGAGAAGTACTACTGACTGATTTAGATAAACAATATTTTTTGTAGGGGCTGGCCAGCCCAACCAGCTAGCCAGCCCCAGCTGAACGAGCTTAGTGGTGAGCAGTGAGCACGTCTCTCAAGGTCTTGTTTAGATTTTAAGTTTTTTCACTCTCTTTTCATCACATCAAATCTTTGGACATATATATAGAGTATTAAATGTAGATAAAAAAATAACTAATTACATAGTTTGATTGTAAATTACGAGATGAATCTTTTGAGCCTAATTAGACTATGATTGGACAATAATTATCAAATATAAACGAAAATACTACAATGCCGAATACTTATTTCCAACCCTCGTCTAAACAAGTCCCAAGTCTCAACTCCGGACCGACCAAACTGCACACCCAAGAACCGATCGAGAACAGCATTCTCTACACTATATTATGCTGCTCTCGACAGGATCCCGGGAATATCTACCGAATTGTCAGTGGCATAGCCATCTCAATCTGCCTAATGAATTGAGCCTGTGTTCCTGAAGTCAATTGAGCAGCAGGTTTGCAGACGACCGGGGAGGGCTCAGGGATGTACTATTAGCGGCAATGCAAGAAATGGCAAGATTGCAGGAAAACGGGGACCAAGAGTTTGACCTATGATGGGCTCTCATCTGAGTCACATGCAATGGAGAGTTCATCCTCCAGCATTTGATTTCAGGCAGTGGTTGCTTTCACTGCTGCCAATCCACTATTATTGGTGTGTTTCTTCTTCGCTGCACATGATGGTGTGCCCCAACAGCAGCACTGGCACCAACAGGCAATAGGACTGAGAATGGATAAATTGAGGGATTGGCGCATGGTCCCTTGCTCATGAAGATGAACGCCCAAGGCCGGATGGGACGGAGTAGGACCAGGACCATGGCTGGCTGGGCCTGGGCTCACAGAACGAAAAAGAGGTCTGCTCGGCTCTGCCCTGTCCCTCCCCGGTTCAAATCCCAAGCGCCGATGTGTCCAATCTAGCCAGCCTATCCTCGTCGAACTTGCCCCTGTCCATGCCATTCACCAGTCACCACTCACCAGGCACTGTTGTCTTGTTAGTGTTACCTGGCAACACAACCAAGCGAAGGTTTCCTCTGCAACACACGAATAGAATGCTCCTGATGTCCCTTAAGTTTGACTAAATTTATAGTAAATAGCATTAGCATTTATATCTTTAAATAATTTTATTATAAAAATATACTCTATAACTAATCTAATGATACTTGTTTTGTACCATGAATGTTAGTAACTTTTTTTAATATAAATTTAGTCGAAGTTCACACGGTTTGACTTTTTGAAAAACGATAATTAGATTCTTTTGTGGGCGGAGGTAGTACAACGGAAGGAGCAGAGTGTGCATTGGTCTTCTCAAAACATGAAGGCTTGAGCTCATGTTTTAAGGGCCTGTTTATTTGGTAGAGCTCTCAAAGCTCCTTCCATGCTAACAGCTCCGTCGAATATTTTTTTAACTAAGAAGTGATTCTATACTGATTCTATGAAATGATTATCTGAAATGAACTAGGGGTTACAAGTTGAATGAACTAGGGGCTAGGAGTTTGAAAATAAAAATAGCTTCTCCTAATCACTCTAGATCCTAGAGTCATTCTATGCATAGAGTTTATCCGATCATAGGAAAATATTTTCAGTTAAATAATCACTTCTCTTAGCTCAACCAAACGGGTCCTAAATCTCCTATGGAATTGAGGTGTATAAGTATAAATGCATTCCATAGGAGTTGTGCCAATTGCATTTCTATGTTCCATGGGCATTTGCTGATCTCAGAATCTTGCTGGGCTTTCTTAGCAACACCACCCACCCCCTGAGAGACAGACAACCTTGGTAGTGAGAGAACCGAGAGCGATCTGGATCTGGTGTTCCATCAGCACCAGCAAATTCTGGGCCATGCCCATGCAACAGCACCAGTGCACCACCTGTCAACGAAAGAAAGGGCAGAGGTTGGAATGGATGGCCATGGCTTAACCAACAAACAGTAAAACCAAAGGCAAGCAACCTTTTGAATTCATTGCCACATCAATTAGCAGCAGCAGTAGCATGAGCGCTACGCCCTGTTCGCTTGGCTTATAAGTCGTACTTTTTTCAGCTAACGAACAGTATTTTTCTCTCACAACAAATCAGCCAACAGTACTTTCAGCCATGGCTTATCAACGAAGCGAACAAGGCACGATTGGATCTGATGGACAAAGGACCTTGCCAAGTCACCGGCGCATGTGTTATGTGTGCGCGTCTGAACTCTCAAGAGCAGACGCAACCAATGGCAGATGGATCTATCTTATCATTAGCACAGACACCACACACACACACATAGATCGCCTGACTATTCAGCCATTGCTTGCTTGAGATCAAAGAAACTGCATAATGATTTGGTACTGAACGCTTCTTCTTTCCAGAGCAGAGCAGAGGAGGGATATGTCTACCTACCTAGCTGTACATGTGTTCAGTCATTTCCATCCATTACTACGATGTGCTCACTCGTGCCGACGTGCCGTGCCGTGCTGTGCATGGTCCCGTCTTGCTGGAGTACATCCTTAGAAGAGCTTCACAGACAAGGAGACAAGGATGGAAGGATGGCGTTTGCCCAGTACAAAATGATAGATCCAAAATGAAATGAGCACAAAACAGCCAAGGAATCTCTCCATCTCTACGGAAAATTGTCCATTATAGACCCTGCCATCAGCATCAGCAGCCAAAACCAGAATCACGGAGAGCACAGGCAGAATCATGTACTACTATACATACAGATCTAGGAAATCTTCACAAAGAATGGAAGCTGACAAGTGCTGCTGTCCTGGCCGCCCTCTAGCGTCCATCCGTCTTATTTCGTGGTACCACCATACATCACACAAGTAGCAAGAACCCTACCAGTGTTGGGACGGTACGTCGGTACCGGTACCTCAAACATTTGGTAGCTTGTGTTCATCAAACCAGACAGGCTGTAAAACCAACTCTACTATTTCATAGTCCTAGCAGATAACGCACAATCTGAGGCCAAATGATATGAGACATCATCATTACTAGTATGGGTCGGTAAATGATTTCATGATACAGACATTGACACCTGACACCCTCTCTAAAACAACTCCCCTCCTGATCAAGCCCCACTTCGAAAGTCTTGTGGACAATAAAAACCATCTACTAACTCTGCTATTACTGAGCAAAGCAGCTTCAGATGTACGACAGCAACAAAAACACGGGACAAGTACTAACAAGAGGTTCTTTCACATGGACATAAGCTTCAGGCCATTGTCAGGCTTTCCCATTCCAGCAGCAAGTTCAGCATCAAGTTGCGTGTGTGGAGCTGGCCCAGACATTACCTTGACCCTACAATCATCCAAAGCTTGTGATTAGACAAAGCACAAGCCACAGCAGACAGAATTATGCCGCTCACGTGTACCAGAACCTGTCCTACGTCAGATTTTCACATGTTCTGCTGACGGGAAAGATCATACTGGTAATCTAGTATATCTGCTTTCAACCTACAGTTACTATCACAGGACCAACACTAAATCAAACCACACAATAAGGTCCCTCCAAGTTTTATCAACTGGTTCTACTCTAGATAACAGGTCAACAGCACAGTGCTGTATTACAGTATTCTAACCATCTGAATTCATTTGTCCTAGCAATATAAACCAACCGGTTCATTTTTCTTCAATTGAGAATGACCATGCAACAAGCATAGTAAGTGCAGGCCACATCATATGTTTGCCAATCAAACTGGTAGCGTAAATAAAATGTGTTCAGGGAAGATTTTCTCCAACATTATCTCTGAATGATTTGTACCGTGATATTACTTAGACTTAGAGCAAACAGAATGAATCACCTCTTCTTGTGGCGCTTTGAGCGGTAGTGGTCATCCTTCACGCTTTCACTTGCAAAGTAGCGACTGCAGCCAAAGACAATACCAGATATATATGATTATCAGTAGAAGATTAGATTATAGCTAGCACATTTACAAGATACGTGCAGTTCATCACAAACATAGTAACTCCAGCAAAATCATAGCCATATTTTTACTAATCCCTCTAAATCAATTCAAGACATCTACTATCAGTTAAATTCCAGGAAGCATCAAACCATCACCCGAAGTTCACCATTTTACTCTAAACCAGACAACTCAACTGAAACACACAGTTTATTAATATCAACACAAAAATTGGCAGCAGCTTATAAATTCTGCACATACAACTAATTCATCAGATGAACCAACCCTAGCTCACTGAAATCGCCCTACTGTTTGCTGATAAGACAATACAAGAGTGTTCAGGAACAGCTAGTATGATCTTCTATCTTCTTCTATCTCTTCTATACCACTAAAAAGAATGAAACGGACCCATCTACCACAGGGGCGGTGAAGCCCCAGTGGCTGTGATCAGCATCCCATTAAAAAAAAAACATCCCACCCATCCGCACCCCCTCAACCACCTGACTGCCATCTGCACCTCCACCCTCACCTCATTCTAGGTGACTACTGTTAGGGTCCAAGTGCCACCCACGCCGGAGCTACAAGGACGCCACCGCCCGGTGCCCAATCAATTAGGTGGCCAGCCCTCACTGGTTCCCCACCCACAGCCAGATCTCCCAGGAGGCAATGACCAAGCGATGGCGACTCCACACAGGCACGGCCGCACCTCCATGAGATCCAGCCGTCCTGGCCAAGGTGAGCCACGACATCGGGGGCGGAGCAGCAGGATGTCCAAGGTACGCCATGGCAGGCCTGATGCGTTCCGAGTGCAGGGACATGACCTGCTTTGGCTGAGTGGTCGTCAAGGATTGGTTTATCTATAAGTGGATGAGCATGAGATAAATATCATATTGCAAGTCCAAAAATGAAGTAAGTTGGTGTTATCATCCTTCAAATTGAAGCAAGTTGGTGGTCAAGGAGGGGTTTATCATCCTTGAACCAAGTGGGAACAAATGATGAACAAATTGATAAGAATCTTGATTTCCTGTTGCTCTATTTTTTTGTGGGAACAGATACAGTAGTTGCTTCCACTATTGTGGTATTTGTTAGATTTACATAACTAAGGGAAGGTGAAACAGTATGAAAAGTTTAGAAATAAGGGGGGAGAAAAGAGGAGTGAAAGAGAGACTTCAAGGAGGGCTTAGCAGATTTATGAGGGGGTTTACCCCCAATAGAGAATTAGATATTGTGAAGCATATCAAAGAAAGAAATCACAGTCCATACTCAATGCAAATACCAAATGGTCGGTTCTTGCAGACATCCCCATCAACAAGAAGCTCTACAGATTTAGCTATAACTGCTTTATAGTCGGTGCAGCAGGAATAGTTCTCAGTTTCTACATATCGGTATAAAAGATGTTTACATCATAGATAAAAACTTATTCAATTTCGTGTCACAGGAAAATCACAACAAATGTTATCCCGTCCATTCTTTTGTGTCCAGGAAGGGAAACAAAAAATAATAATTGTTGGCACATGAGCATAACGAAATAGCAATAAGCATTCAGTATTTTAAGATCATTTTGCATGATAGTACGATAAGGTTTACATCATGCATACATGGAAATTCAAATTAGTTTGCAAACATAAACATGATTTATCATTCACTAGAGTCCAACTGGTCTAGATTAGTTGTTTTTTTTACCACGAATGAATTATAGCACATGCTCCACCAATGCTCAATTAGGAACCATGATAAGCACAAGCGTTGCTTGAATGTGTTAATTGAGAAATACATATGGCATTGATTTTTTGCCCCTAGCAATGTACGGGCACATACCTAGTAGATAGAGGATACGAAATAGCAGAACGGTGCAAGGAAGGGACAGAAAAGAGGGGAGAGGGGGGCAGCATACTCGCAGTGGAGGCAGTAGAACTGTCCCATGCCTGGGAGGTCCTCGTCGACGGGGAGCTCCTTGGCTTCAGCGTCCTTGCCCTGATCGGCCAGCTTGACGAGCTCGTCGTAGACGGCATCGTCGGCCTTGAGGAGGAACTTGCCGCGGCGCGCCGTCTTGTGCGAGAGGCGGCGCTTCTTGACCTTGCGGTGCGGGCACTTGCCTCCCATCGCGACGAAGAGCGGCGGCGGCTAGGGTTTTCGTTTGGTAGCCGAACTGCGTAGTGGGGGAAGAGATGGACAGAGGATGCAATGCAAGCAATCAAGGAGAAGAGGGAGGACGACGGGCGGGCCAAGCAAGGAAAGCCTTAATTCGTTATGTAGCCCATTGGGCCAGATGTGACTGCCCAAGCCTAGCAACAAAAGAAGCCCAATCGTTTCATTTTGGATGTACTAGCAGCCTGTTATTGCTGCATTTCATCATTTGCTTAATTTTTGCAATTAAATCTCAGGTACATTACAGGCAAAGAAAGATTGTCTCCTATTTGTTTTCCCGTTTTCCCCTTATATTTTCAACATAAAAACCGAGCTCTAGGATAGGAGGGAGGTAAAACCCAGATTGGCTCTGTTCGTTTCGCTGAAATTTAGCTGCTTCTGTTGCTGATGCGGATTTGTTGTGAAAGAAAAACACTGTTCTTTCACTGAAAAATACCGCTGAAGTAGTGCTGAAAAGTATCGCTGAAGTAGTGCTGAAAAGTACTGCTGATTTATTGTTAGAGCAAAACATTGAAGGCTGCTAGGTCTTTCTGACAAACAAATCTGCATGGCATCACGACATCAACTACTCACTCCAATATCATTCCATCAAGTTAGTAAGGAACACTAGAGGAACTGAGAAAGCAAGAGCACCTGAACACGTAAAAAACGCTGATGATCAGTAAGTACATTCAGATCTGTCTTCACCATTCACCAATAAAAAGCAAAAACATCACAAATGCGACCAACGCAGTCGCGAGTCCATCCGACCATCACATTACAACACTGCTCAACCGTGCAAAGGATCGAACCAACAAGAACATTCTGCCATGAACTTATATACCACATATATCTTCATTACTATTCTTATGTACATAATGTACCAGGTCAGGTTCTTACATGATCATAGCTGACAATACAACACCACTAGAGCTGCAACACAAGGACAATGTGATGGATGACTGGTGCTTGCTTGGTACGTAGGTTCGTATACAACCCCCAGCTGAGAATCAATAAAATGAACATGTGTCAGCGACCTTCTATGTCGATTGTTATAATTCAGTGTTCAAAAGCACAAAAACAGCCCTAGTTACATAAATGAAAGCACATGCTGATACAATACAACAGTTGTTAATGGAAAAATAAATCAAGTGGATTCAAATAAGGACGAGGTGGAGCGATCCATGGATGTCCTCTAGGTCAAGTTAATAAATTATATATACAAAAATGAGTGAGGAAATGAATTGTCTAATTAGTTCTTTGAGTTGAAAACTAGAGGAGAACCGCGGATACCCATTGGAGCAACCATCCCCATCCCTTAGATTCAAACAAGCACAAAGTAATCCATGGATGATGAGACCTGGGTCATGAGTCGCCGCGCTTGTACCGTACAGTATTGCTGGTGTTCATCCATCATATACAAGTGTTCCGAAGGCAAGTTAAAGCGCCATACCAAATTATGGCATGGAAGATGAATACAGATAGTTCGTTCATAATCATGGGCTTATTCCCAAAAAAAAACGAATAGTTCACTATTGAGCAAATCATAAATCCCAGCTATGAAGGTGGGGATCGGGAAGACACTTGCAATCACGCAGTCAAGTAAGTTGCTACAGTAGCCAGCATAAATGTCTGCACAAAGTATTACTAATAAGGAAACATTGTACTACTAGGTGGTTCCTCCAGACAATGAACTAACAACTGAGCAGGTTCCCAATTCGACCATACATACAATTCCACTAGCGCAAAGCTTCAGGTGCTGGACAATTGACTGAGCACGTACTCCATAGCAAATTGTGCGGCTAAAGTAATGCGGTGAAGCTAGATTGCGAATAGAAGACGTGCTATAGTACTGTGCATCGGATCGTGAATCCGTATCCTAGATCCAGTTCCAAGGTACCTGGTGGAAGGGGGCCGGGCGAGCAAAGCATTGGCGGTGGCTGCAGTCAGTCGAGGTCTTGGTCGTCGAAGTCGTCGGAGAAGGCGTTGAAGAAGTCGGCGTCGGGGGCGGACGGGCAGTGGCGGTCGTCGGCGTCGACCTCCATCATGCTGCCGATGGTGATGCCGACGCCCATGCCCACGGAGGAGGAAGGCGCTGCGTCCTCAGAGTCCATCTCCCCCGCAGAGTCGTCACCCCAGTCCACCGCTGGCGAGGTGGAGTTGTTCATCTCGATCCCTTGATGGAATTGGGTGGAATCTGCTGGAACTCTGGAGGAACTTCTAAAGTTTGTGCCGTGACGTGTGCCACTGACCGAACACACACACCCCCCACACACACCAACCCCATTCTGTCCATCTTTCATATAATTTTAACCGTTTAGATGCCCGACATGGGACTTGTTCATCTCTTTGATCCCCCTGATGGAAAAAGGGTGGAATCAAAGGGCTGCTTTTGAGGTGCTTTTTCGTAAGGAACTTCTTTTCAGTTCATTTTTGAAAATTTGGGTTGACCTGGCGTTTGGCTTTTGGACCTTTTGAAATTGGTGGAATAAAAAGCCTTCCATAGTTGTTTCAAGAGAGATAAACATAAACCATATTTTATACTTGTTTAACTAAATTAGTTTCACTTTTCTACATTCACAATTATTACCATCTTTTTCACAATTTTCACACTTAGATGGCACTTTTTTTCCCGTGGACTCAACCAAACAGGGGCCTCGGTCCAAGAAGATGTCTAAAATGCCCCTCTCCTTTCGTACCTTATCCTCTTCTCCTTCACCCGATCCACCTGCCCGCCCGTAGCATCCTCTCGCACCATCCTCCGCCTCATGGGGCACGCCCCCGCCTCGCGGCTAGCCCACCCGATCGCCTCCTCCTCCGCCGCCCTCCACCGATTGCTTCTCGTCAAGGCCCGCTGTTTGCTCATTGCCGCCGCTTGCTCGCACTGGCCATGCTTCGCTCGCGTCAGTGCTCGTCTGCTGGAGCCACCGTCGCCTGCTTGAGCCATGCCCCTACTCGCTCATGCCATCGTTTCTATTACGGGCGCGTCCTTCTTCTTCAACAGACGCAGCGACAAGGGATCGGGCTCCGCTTGCCAAATCCTGGCCGGTGGCGACCAGCGGTCGCAAGGATTTAGGTTGCTGCAGAATGGCGCGACGATAGGCCGCACTCCATGAGGGGGGCTCATCACATGGCAGCAATGGTCTGTGGCCTCCTGGCCACGCGAGCCTATGGCACGGCGGAGAGCATACCAGTGGCGGCCTGGGTTGTTCCGGCATCGGTGGCGAACAGGAACGGAGAGCGGCGCATGCGCGGGGATATAGGGAAGGCGAGGGAGCAAGCAGTTAGGGTGGAGGAGGCTTGGAGGAGCGAGCTCTCGGTGGTGCACTGGCTGCGGCCGGCAGCGGCGTTCATTGGCCCCTGACGCCACCCAGCTCGGCAAGCTTGCGCCATGCGTGGAGGACGACGCGGCGGACACGATAGTGGGGCTAGTTTGGCGTTGTGGCTGAGAAGATACTCCAGATCAAGAAAGCCGAAGGAGAGGCGGAATCCAAGTGCCTGGCTGGCTGGGTGGCGTGGGTATTGCAAGGCAGCGTCAGGCCATTGTGGACGGGCTGAGGGACAGTGTGCTCGCCTTCTCAAAGAAGGTTCCAGGCACCACAGCCAAGGGCATCATGGACATGGTCCTGGTCACCCAGTAGTCCAGTACTTCAATACCATGAAGGAGATTGGGGTCTCCTCCAAGTCCTCTTTAGTGTTCATCCCCATGGTCCTGGAGCTGTCAAGGATGTAGCGCGTCAGACAAGAGATGGCCTCCTCAGGCTAATCTGTAGTGAGAGGTTCCTCTGAAAAAAGGATTGATTCTAATTCACAAAGCAGTTCGAGGACATCGGTCCTATGGTGCTATAAAATTGCTAATATAAAGCAAAACTTGCTTGGTTTGTAAAAGCATAGTAGGCTTTACTATACTTGTGAGTGAGCCTGGGTATCCAAACCCGTCTGCTATTTGGTGATCTTCTATGCTGTATGTGGATAATCCTTTGGGTCAGACGTCCGAGTAGGCATCTTGGAATCTCATTTGCGGCATATTTCACTTTGATTCGGTCTAGGCCGCTGCAACAAAGTTGTCATTCCCCCTAAGCTCTATGACTTTTATTAAGGGGTCAGGGTCATTTGCGCTTCAGATTAGTGGTTAATTAAGCTCTAAGTTGACACTTTCAGACGAATGCCAAAGCCACAGGACTAGGGAGTGGCACGGGAGGAAAACGCAACTTCCAGCAAGGTACTCTAGCCAGAGGACAGTTTTGACTTTTCGCAGCTCCATTTGACACCGTTAGTAGCAGATGTCGACGGAATGGCGTGGACGATAAAAAAGTTTCGATCTGTGGCATCTATGACCGCTCGGATTTTTAGTGACTTATAGACAATTGCAATCTTTTATAATGGCTTATAGGTAAAAGCCTCAACTCTAGAATCCAGAGGAGTGTGTGTTTTGTGTTTGTGTGCGCGTGCAGTGCAAGGCAGAGAGCAAGAGAAGCCCACTAAGCTCTGCTTGCTCAAGAAGACGGGCCCATTAGCAATAGCTTAGCCCAGACTAGTGACATGTAGTGCTCGTCTGCTCACAGCAACGTACTAGGCTTGGCAGCTTGGCTTGGCCTAGAACAGAGACACGATGGTTCTTTAATTTATATAAAAAACAAATGCGAGGGGGACACAATGATGTATATGCTCTACTGTTTTTTTAGAAAATAAAAACAGTAGTGCTGGGCCACGACTGTCCGTCCCATCCGAACACCGCGCTTCACTCTGCTCTTTGTTCTAGCCTTCTCTCACCGTGCCCTCTACCCTGCGCCGCTCACTCCTCTCTCTCCGTCCGTCGCGCGCCCAACTCACACCTTGAAAGCATCCAGGCCCCCAAGTTGGGTTTCAGTGATTAATGACGACACGAGATTACTATGACTAACGTGTGTTTTGCAGAAGCAATTTGAGTGATGTCATAGTAATAGAAATTGATTGGGCAATCATGGTTGTCATGCCTCTGTTGATGGAAATCGTTTCGGTTTTCAAAGGATGGACGAGAAAGTTAAGGACGGACTAGTTCTAAGTGTTGTTTGGTGTTAGAGAGACACTTAGAGTAGTATAGGACTTTATTTTTCCTTTAGCCGTACTATTAAGGGGGGTATGGACTAGTAGCTTAATCTAGGTGAGTCTAATGGATTAGGTATGGTGCACACTTGTCAAACTTTAGCACTAGGTAGCTCAGGAATAGCCCTAAGATCGATAGAAGTCAACTTTATTCACAAAGAATTTTGAATTGGAAGTAAATGAAGAGTCAAATGACTGACCGGACGCTGGTTTGATTATGACCGGGCGTAGCTTGGAGAATCCAGTCAGTTCATTTAATCGGCATCAGCAGTCAGAGTGCGATCGGACGCTGGACACCAGTGCTCACCGGACGCGACACTAGCCATATCTGTAGTAGCATGGACAGGCTGTTGACCACGGACCAGACGCTGAACAGAGAAATAACCGGACTCTAGGTGCCAACGTCCGGTCAACAATAGTAAGGTTCCATAGAGGGTTTTTGATGACCGAACGCGTCCGATGGGTGCTGACCGGACGCAGGCCAGAGTCCGATCAGAGCAAACGACTCTTTCTGGCACGCTGACGTATTACACCGACTGGTGCGTCTGGTCACCTTGACCGGAGCGTCCGGTCATCCCGATACTTGCTGAGTTGGACCTCAACCGTTATGTTTTGAATGGGGTTATAAATACATATCCCGCTCGTCCATTTGAGGTTTGATAATCCAAGATTAAGGACCTCTTTAGTGCATAGGGAGTAGCAAGTATGCATACACCTTTCTCATTAGGCCTATCTTGGTCAAGTGAGAGTTTGTCCTTGTTACTCTTGGTGATCGCCATCACCAAGATGGCTTGGTGGTTGGGAGCTTAGTGATCATCCGGTGGAGCTTGTGGATGACCTAAGTCATGTTATGAGCGGTTATGGACGATTCACCGTGACGGGGTGTCAAAGAATCAGCCCATAGAGAGCACTTGATCGTTGTGTGGATCAAGGGGAAGCTACACCCTTGCGTGGGTGCTCCAATGAGGACTAGTGGGGATTGGCGACTCTCTGATACCTCGGGGAAAACATCACCGTGTTCCTTTTTCTCTCTTTATTTTGAGCATTTACATTTGAGCAACTCATTTCATATCTTTACATTCCTAGAATTGCCATGTTAGAGTAAGATTGAAACCTAGGGTGCAAAACTTTTGTATGGGAGAACAATAGAAATAAATTCTAGACACAAGGGGTGAAATGGGCTAAGTGTAGTGCTTAATTATTGCAAAAAATTTAGAATTAGCCAATTCACCCCCCTCTTGGACATCTTGATCCTTTCAATTGGTATCGGAGTCTCGTGCTCCCTAAATTAGGCTTAACCGCCTAAAGTAAGATGTCCCACATGGATGGACCCTCTCCTATCTTTGAGGTAGATGATTTTTCTTATTAGAAAATTCGCATGGAGGCATACCTAGAGGCTTTAGATGTTGGATTTCTTAGAGCCGCCTCACAAGGCTTCCCAAAACCTAAGGATCCCACCAACGTTCAAGACAATGAGGTTAACTACGAGAAGTGAAATGCAAAGGCTATAAACACCCTCTTTAGATAGTTGCAAACACTCATCCAACAAAAGCTTATATGTCAACAACAAGAGTGCTAGAGCTTTTTCACATGGATCTATTTGGACCAACAACTTACAAGAGTTTGGGAGGAAATCTCTATTGCCTTATGATAGTTGATGACTACTCTAGATATACTTGGGTGTTCTTTCTTCATGACAAGATCTAAGTGGCCGCATGTTTCAAGAAGTTTGCCAAGAGAGCACAAAATAAATTTGAAGTAAAGCTCAAGAAGATAAGAAGTGACAATGAAAAAGAATTTGACAACACAAATATTGAAGCATATTGTGATGAAGTAGGGATCAAGCATGAGATCTCCACAACATACACTTCTCAACAAAATGGTGTAGTAGAGAGAAAGAACCGAACACTTATCACCCTTGCAAGAACAATGCTTGATGAGTACAATACACCTGAAGCTCTATGGGCGGAAGCTATCAACACCGCATGTTATGCATCCAATCGCCTATTTCTTCAAAAGTTTCTTGGTAAGACCGCTTATGAGTTGCTCAATGGAAAAAAGCCGAACGTATCATTCTTCCGGGTGTTTGGTTGCAAATGCTACATCTACAAGAAGCGGCAACACCTAGGAAAGTTCCAAAGACGTTGTGATATTGGTTTTCTTGTTGGTTACTCATCAAAGTCCAAAGCATATCGAGTATTTAATCATGCCACCGGCTTTGTTGAAGAAACATATAATGTGGAATTTGATGAATCTAATGGCTCCCAAAGAGCATATGAGAATCTTGATGACGTAGGTGATGAACCATTGAGGGAGGCCATGAAGAACATTCTGGTTAGAGATATCAAGCCCAAAGATGATGAAGATGATGTACAAGTGATTAATCCACCCTATTCATTAAATGTGTCACAAGATGATGATAAAGATAGAAGAGCAGAAAATGAAGATACTCGTGTCTCCCATGATCAAATGGTGGCACAAGCTCAAGATATTGATGCTCCACAACCTCCCTCTCAAGTGGTTGATAGAAGAAATTCACCCCTACTACAAGCACATCCACAAGATCTCATCATAGAGTCCTTCAAAGGGTGTAATGACCCGCTCAGCCTAAAAATATAGAAGAAGCTCTTTAAGATCCGGATTGTATAAATGCCATGCATGAAGAGTTGAACAACTTCACCCAAAATAAAGTTTGGACACTTGAAGAGCAACCACAAGATGCAAGAGTCATTAGAACAAAGTGGGTGTTCCACAACAAACAAGATGATCAAGGCATCATTGTAAGGAACAAGACAAGGCTAGTTACAAAGGGGTTCTCCCAAGTTGAAGGGTTGGATTTTGAAGAGACCTTTGCACCGGTTACAAGACTTAAAGCCATTCATATCCTTCTTGCATATGCATCCCATCATGAAATGAAATTATATCAAATGGATGTTAAAAGTATATTTTTAAATGGTTTCATAAATGAACTAGTCTATGTTGATTAACCTCCTGAGTTTGAAGACCCTAGATATCCTAATCATGTCTATAGGTTGTCCAAGGTGCTATATGGGTTTAAGCAAGCCCCAAGAGCTTGGTATGAGCGCCTTTGGGATTTCATCATTGAGAAGGACTTCACCATTGGGAAGGTCGATACTACACTATTCACCAAGAAGCTTGATGGAGGGATCTTTATTTGTCAAGTATATGTTGATGATATCATATTTGGCTCATCAAATGAAAACTATTGCAAAGAGTTTGGTGAATTGATGTCAAAGGAGTTTAAGATGTCTATGATTGGAGAGCTTACATTCTTTCTTGGTTTTCAAGTCAAGCAAATGAGAGAGGAGATTTTTATCTCTCAAGAAAAATATACCAAGAACCTTCTCAAGAGGTTCAGAATGGATGAATGTAAGTCAATCAAGACACCAATGCTATCTAATGGACATCTCAACCTAGATGAGGGAGGTAAATTAGTTGATCAAACTCTTTACCATTCTATAATTGGTAGTTTATTATATTTGACCGCATCTAGGCCTAACATCATATTTAGTGTATGTATGTGTGCTAGATTTCAAGCTAATCCTAAGGAATCTCACATGGTTGCTGTTAAAAGAATCCTTAGGTACCTTAAACACACGAAGCATTGGTCTTTGGTATCCCAAAGGAGCTAGATTCCAACTAGTTGGCTATTCCGATTCAGATTATGCCGGTTGCAAAATTGATAGAAAAAGCACATCCGGAGGGTGCCATTTAGCTTGGTAGATCACTAGTGTCTTGGACCTCAAAGAAGCAAAATAGCGTGGCATTGTCCACCGCCGAGGCGGAGTACATTGCCGCGGATGCTTGTTGTGCACAAATTCTTTACATGAAGCAAACTCTTCTAGACTATGGTGTAGTTCTAGAAAAGGTACCTCTCTTGTGTGACAATGAGAGCACGGTAAAGCTTGCTAATAATCCGATTCAACACTCTCGCACCAAGCACATAGATATCCGCCATCATTTTCTTAGAGATAATGTTGCTAAAAATGATATATCACTAGAAGGTGTAAGGACCGATGATCAATTGGCGGATATCTTCACTAAACCGCTAGATGAGGCTATATTTTGTCGGTTGAGGAATGAGCTAAATGTGCTTGACTTTAGTAACTTCACTAAAAAATGAGCTTGTGTTGTCCCTTACATTGCATTGTAATATAAAATGTTTAATTTTTAGTAATACACTTAGGGCTTGTTTAACATGGTTAAGATAACCACCAAAAAGCATGTGAAGAAGCTTAACCTTGGATCAAACTTGACAAGCAACTAGACTTACTTTCAAGTATTGCATTGCATGTGCATGTGTGTTGCTTTGTTATTTCTTTTCGGTTATGTTTTGAGCACTCGCTGTGTTTATCCACAAATAGGGAGAGCATTTGAAGCTCCTATTGGTCATAAAACCCTCTTGTGGTCACATGGTGCTCCTCGCCACTTTTGTTGTCTATTTTCTTAAAAAGAATTACAGCCGAAGGCAAATTATTTAGATAAACTTGAGGGTTTGAGATATGTCTCTCATATCTGTCCCAATTGGTGTTTATTTGGGTCTTATTGAAGTTTGGGACTTGATTGGGAGAAAGCATCGCGAAGAAAGGAGAAGTATCTGCAGTTGAAGAGACCGGATACAGGGACCGGACTCACCTGTTGTAGCGTCCGGTCAGTACATCAGGAGGAGATACAGTTGCTGAAGAAAGACCAGAAGATAAACATTATTTCGTGCGTGTCAGGTGTGAAGTTGAATCCGCATCCGGTCAACACGAGGAAGTTAACAGAAAAGGATCGGACTTAGAGCTACGTCCGGTCATAGTGCATCGGACGTCCCAATCTTCATTTGGGTGTTTCTAGACGTCTCTGTACTCGACCGGACTCTGGTTTTCTGTGTCCAGTCATTTTCACCGGCGTGTCCGATCGCTTCAACTCATGTGGATTAGATCCATTTCTTCTATAACTGTCACGAGGGGCCCTCATTTATTTCACCACATGCTGCCTTGCCCTCACCGTGCCTACATCTCCGCCGCCGCGCCCGCGCCTGCATCTCTGACGCCACGCCCGCGCCTACATCTCCTCCGTGTGGGCACCGTGCCTATGCTTGCACCGTGATGCTGCTCGCCGTGCCCGTGCTTGGCTCGTCACCACCACCGGACTTCTTCTCCGCACCGGCTTGCCGTCGTCACCACTCTCTCTGCATTCCCGCCCTGGCCTTCCTCGTCCTCCAGAGTAGCTACTCCAGCAAATTCATTGGCCGACAATGCCTTTCCCTTGTATCGTTGCCATGACCTCGTGGTGCCCCATTGTGCTCAGTATACTCATCTTTTCATAGGAGTTTTCCAGGTAGCAAGACATTCTTCTATCTCTTACCCAATTGCTTGCTCCAATAGGATTACTCTCTTATCTCTAGTTACATAATGTTCTTATTTATATCCATCTACTCCATCTATGCAGTGAGTCGGTGTGCTTGAGGTTGCTTGGTAGTTGACAGTGGTAGCTTTACTCGGGGCCAAGCCCACGAGTACGGATTGAGGCCAAGCCTCACGAGTGCCAGTTGGCAGTTGTTTCTTATCAGTGGTAGTGATTCTTGTCAGCTTCAGAGATGGCACGTTGCAAGAATGTTGGGGTGGTCCCGGCGATGAGGATCCAATGCCTCCGCCTCACCTGACTGCTCAACAAAAAGGAAAGGCAAAAAAGACTACAAAGAAGAAGCACAAGAGAGATAATGTTGAGGCAGAGAGAGCAGCAGCAGTGGCAGCTACCGCAGAGCGAGCCGAGATAGGTGAATCTGGCAGTGGCATTCGCATAGGCGATCAGTTGTCACCGGCTCAGAGGGCCGCCGTCGAGAGGATTGAGGCTAGTCTTGGTAGTCCACTCGGGACCATCATGCTTGGAGGACGATGTGTCTCTTTAGAGGAGAGTCAGACTTAGGGGGTGACTGAGCAGCAGACACAGTCGATAGAGCAAATAGAGGATGCTCAGCAGGGAGAGTAGTATGAGGAGGTAGAGCAAGCAACATAGCCACAACTTTGACGCTCTAGTCGCACATGCACTCAGGTGTCACCAAGGCCTTAGACACAGAGGTGGGGCTCTCGTCCACCTCCTAGACCATAGGGTATGCCTCCGGTTGTTCACCTTGACCTAAGGGCAGCCACAGCCAAACAGGTGCAACAATTATGGTTCATACAGTTTGAGGATTGGTTTCCTCCGAGGTGGGATGAGTGTGCCTTAGAGCACTTCTACACTATGTTGTAGGAGGACTTCTATAGTGCATATCTCAACAGCGGTGTTGCCTTTAGATCTTAGTGGGTCTGCTCCTTAGAGTCTCTAGTTGTAGCTGCAGGAGAGCAGATCCATCCTCACCTCACTTATCTACGGGCTTGTCAGATCTCCTTAGATGGACTGGTCGGTATGTTCCATCTTGGGTCCGTGAGTTCTACTCCTCCTTATGGATTGATCCAAGACATAGGTTTATTCATTTTGCTTTTGGAGGGCTTGACTACAGGCTCTAGAGCTTGAGGGTCAAAGAGATACTAAGGATTCTAGAGTCACCTATTTGTTTTCACGAGGCATGCTATGGACAGATAGAGCCTCCGAGATGCCCTCACAGTGGACTTGTGCCACCTACAGATCTTGTCAGACCGTGTTTCATAGATTCATTTGGCGAGGGGTCGAGCAGGACACCACGTAACCTTACACCTACAGCTCGACTCCTTGATGCTATTATGAGGAGGACTCTGCTTCCAGGGATGGGCTACCACGAGGGCCTGACTCGAATTCAGCTGTGGCTAGTGTATTACCTAGTGTCTCAGACTGTCTTTGATATTTGGGATGTGATGCTTTCACAGATGGAGGACAAACTAGCAGAGGGCTTCAGAGGTCACTGTTAGCTACCTTATGCTCATTGGATCACTTTTTTACTCCAAAAGGCAGTTCCACACAAGTCCCCAGAGACAATGGCAGAGTGGACAGGTGCTACTACTGATTTTCCATAGTTTGACAAGAGCCAGATGCTATGTCATAATCGTGTGAGGACACCTCGCCAACTGAGTTGTCGCCCAGAGGTACCAAAGACAGCAGCTCAGCAGGATGAGATCATTAGGGGCATCGCAGAGATAGAGGAGGAGGAGCTTGATGCACAATGGGAAGATGAGATCAAGAGCGACCCGAGTGATAGCTCAAACGATGACTATCAGCCGATTCCGCAGATGGCATCTCATCCACACGATAGAGAGGCCAATGGCTCTAGCTTAGCTCCACCATAGCCACCGCAGACAGACCCGGCACTCCTAGCTATACTTGAGCGGATGATGCAGGACCAGGCACGCCAGGCATAGGAGACCACAGCTGCACTTGCTTAGGTTCAGGTATGACATGATGAGTTTCAGCGGTAGTAGCAGTTACTTGGCTTCATGCAACATGTATTCACTGCTATTGGGGTTGATCCTCAACAATCTACATTTCAGATAGGCCAGCCTACCACCACCACTCTAGTGACTCCAGCTATATAGCCTAGTGGGCTTCCGAGTTAGAGACAACCAACTCCTTAGTTTGCCTCACCTACAGAGCAGGTGTCTCAGTGGTTTGCTTCACTAGGGACAACTCAGGGTCCACACTTTACTCCTATTGTTACGGGCTTCACTCTGACTCAAACTTCTTCGGCGTTAGTGATGGACACCCCAGTCTCTAGGAGTCTTGGCACTACCTTCAATGAGCTTATAGGGCAGCCAACACCTCCAGTGTTCCGAGTCTCTATCCCTACCACAACTACTCTAGTTATCGGTACTACCAAGACGATTCTATCATCTGTTGCATCATCCGAGCCACCTCAGACAGCGACAACGACATCGACATCGGTAGATGTGGCTCCCCTTCCTACAGTGACACATGCAGAGTTACATGCCATGTTAATTACTGACCAGACCCAGATCGCTTCACCTTCACTTCTTGCTACAGAGGGTAAGACCCCTCAGAGTTTAGGGTCAGAGGATGATGCAACTCAGTTCTAGGTCTCTCACCGCACCTCAGCGCCCGACTCGACTGCTTCTGTCCCGCCGTCCGACCTTTAGGTTTTGGTGCTTGACACCAAAAGGGGAGAGGGACCGAGTATGTTAGGGACTGAGTATGTTAGATTTAGGGGGAGCATGTGAGATGGACTTGATTCTTTTGGTCTTTCATGTGTGATACTTCGTGCATTTACGTTTACTTTCATGCATTGTATTATATACATGTGATGGTGAGACTTATGTGACATGTGTGCTCTCTACATTGTTTTATATATGTCATGTCACTTGGTTATGCTCATTGGTTTTGCTTCCGCGTTTTACTCCGATTCAAATGAGCTTTACTTCATGTACTCGTACTTAATTCATATCTTTTGAGTACACCATGTTGGCTTGGGTCAAATAAGCATGCATAATCCTTTTGTTCTTATTGTTAAAAGCTTATATGAACCAAGCATGTTGAAAACCTCACTCATCTCTTTTACATACTTGAGGTTGTGTTGTCATCAATCACCAAAAAGGAGGAGATTGAAAGCATCTAGGCCCCCAGTTGGGTTTCAGTGATTAATGATGACACGAGATTACTATGACTAACGTGTGTTTTGCAGTGGCAATTTGAGTTATGTCATGATAATGGAAATTAATTAGGCAATCATGGTTGTCATGCCCCTGTTGATGGAAATCGTTTCAGTTTTCAAAGGATGGACGACAAGGTTAAGGACGGACTAATTCTAAGTGTCGTTTGGTGTTAGAGAGACACTTAGAGTAGTATAGGACTTTGTTTTTCCTTTGACCGTTCTATTAAGGGGGGTATGGGCTAGTAGCTTAACCTAGGTGAGTCTAATGGATTAGGTGTGGTGCACACTTGTCAAACTTAGCACTAGATAGCTCAGGAATAGCCCTAAGATCGATAGAAGTCAACTTCATTCATAAAGAATTTTGAATTAAAAGTAAATGAAGAGTCAAATGACTGACTGGACGCTGGCTTGGTTGTGACCGAACGCAACTTGGAGAGTCCGGTCAGTTCATTTGATCGGCAGTAGCAGTCAGAGTGTGACCGGACGTAGGACACAAGTGCTCACCGAATACGATGCTTGTCGTATCTGTAGCAGCGTGGACAGGCTGTTGACCACGGTCCAGACGCTGAATAGAGAAATGACCGAACTCTGGGTGCCAGCATCCGGTCAACAACAGTAAGGTTCCAGAGAGAGTTTTTGATGACCGGACGCGTCCGGTGGGTGCTGACCGGATGCAGGCCAGAGTCCGGTCAGAGCAAACAACTCTTTCTGGCACGCTGATGTATTACACTGATCGATGCGTTCGGTCACCTTGATCGGAGCGTCCGGTCATCCCGATACTTGCTGAGTTGGACCTCAACCGTTATGTTTTGAATGGGGGGTATAAATACATATCCCGCTCGTCCATTTTAGGTCTCTTGCCCATTTGTTCAGCTGAGAAACACCTTTGGAGTGCAAGAGAAAGCAAGAGCCTAGTGGGGTAATTGAGATTTGATAATCCAAGATTAAGGACTTCATTAGTGCATAGGGAGTAGCAAGTGTGCATTCACCTTTCTCATTAGGCTTGTCTTGGTCAAGTGAGAGTTTATCCTTGTTACTCTTGGTGATCGCCATCACCTAGATGGCTTGGTGGTTGGGAGCTTGGTGATCATCCGGTGGAGCTTGTGGATGACCCAAGTCATGTTGTGAGCGGTTGTGGGTGATTCACCGTGACGGAGTGTCAAAGAATTAGCCCATAGAGAGCACTTGATCTTTGTGTGGATCAAGGGGAGCTACACCCTTGCATGGGTGCTCCAACGAGGACTAGTGGGGAGTGGCGACTCCCGATACCTCGGGAAAACATCATCGTGTTCCTTTTCCTCTAATTATTTTGAGCATTTATATTTGAGCAACTCATTTCATGTCTTTACATTCCTAGAATTGCCATGCTAGAGTAGGATTGGAACCTAGGGTGCAAAACTTTTGTACGGGAGAACAATAGAAACATATTCTAGACACAAGGGGTGAAATGAACTAAGTGTAGGGCTTAATTGTTGCAAAAATTTAGAATTAGCCCAATTCACCCCCCTCTTGGGCATCTTGATCCTTTCACACCTCGCTCCTCTCTCCCACCCGTCGTGCGCCCCACTCGCACCTCGCTTCTCTCTCTCTCTGCCCGTTGCGCGCCCCACCCACACCTCGCTCCTCGCTTTGGCCTTGCATCACGCCGTTCGCTCCCTCCCGTGGGCGCGTCGCTGGCCCACCCATACCAAAGGCGGTTCTGGTGGTGTTCACGCGCTGCTGCTCGCCATCGGATCCCACCCCGACGACCGGAATTGAATGTCCCCGGCCTTCCCCTCCCCCATGTTGCAAGTGTTTTGCAAGTGTTTTAGATGTTTCAGAGATATATTGCTATTGTTACATATACATGTTGCAAAAGTATATCGGTATATTGCACATGTTGCATATTTTGCAAGTTTTTTCAGAGGTATGTTGCAAATGTTTTGAAAAAAATATTTCATCTGTTTTAAACGTATGTTGCAGCAAGTGTTTTATCTGGATGTTACATATGTTTCACACACATTTGTAAGTGTTTTATCAGGATGTTGCAATGTTTGACGCACATCTTGCAAAGTGTTTTATCTGGATGTTGCATATATTTCACACATATGTTGCAAGTGCTTTATCAGGATGTTGCATATATTTCACACATATGTTGCAACAGTATGTTTTAAATGTTTCATCTGTGTCAGACGTATATTGCATCCAAGTGCTTCACGAGGCACGGGGAGTGATGAGCACACGCCCCGGACGCTGGGGGATGTGGTGCGACGAGCTGGGGACTGATGGATGTGGGCGCAGCGAGCTAGGGACTAGCAAAGGAGCGAGGCGCAGTGACAGGGGCATAGGTGCGCGTGCGAGGCGGGGGCGAGGCGAACGGGGGTGGGCGGTATGACCGTTCGGACGCGACGAGCGGTGGGCGCAGCGTCGACGACAGGGTGCACGTGCGAATCAGAGTGAGGCGGACGAAGGCGGGCTTCGTGAGCGTCCGGATGCGCACGTCCACCCAGACGTCTCGGCGCTAGCCACGCCCAAATAGAAAATATCTACCTATGCACCTGCACATAGCCGATTCTTCTAAGATTTCCAGCTCAAACACTGGACAAATTAAATGGAAAAGAGCACACTCAAATATAGAGAAAATCAAAAGGAAAGTCTATTATTGTTTGGCCACCCATTGTTAGCGAAGATGTCAATGGCGACAACCTCCAACGCTTTGCTTGCCAAATAGTTTTTTTCCCTTGTGCCTTCACGCTGCAGCAACGTTCAAAACCGCAGCCAGTATAACCCCTGAATATAGCCTACATAAAGAAAGTATTTGTTTTTTTCTCAAAATTAATGTCATTACAAGTACACCAAAGTGCTGAAATAATAGCAGCAACCCCACAATAATCAAATTTCTTTCAACCCTTCCAATGCATGTTAGCCAACTTCCAAGCATGTGGATAGTGGATCTACGAGGGCCAACTAATCTACTAGTTCCTATATGAACAATATCCCAAATAGTTTTCACGTGGTAGCAATAAAAATAAGTGTTTAATTGATTCATTGCAAGCACAGAAACAATAATTTTGGCTACTGGTCTAATTTATTTTAATTAAATATCCTTCGTTAATATGCTCTAACTCACTTACATATATATATTTCCTGAAAGTGCACATACCTATTTTTGGTACTTCCTTAGTCCTCAAGTACAAGATATCTAACATAATTTTAAGACCAAATAAAGAGTTGATAAAGACTAACTGTTCGGCTGATGGTTTTTGCGGCTGAGAAGCCGGCTGATGCTGATGGTTTTTGCGACTGTTCAGCTGATGATTTTTGCGGCTGATAAGCTAGCTGATGCTGTTTTGTTGTGAGAGAAAAACATTACACCAAGGCTGATAAGCCGGGCTAATAAGTTCAAGCGATGCCTCTCACTAATTAGTTAGTCTAACCTGCTTAACGTATACTACAATTTTAAAAGGCTGACATCCATGTTATTGTTTTGGCTACAGTCATTTTAGACATGATGTTGTTTAAAAGACATGGATGTTCTTGAAAGACAAATACGAATGGATAAGTTTGAATAACCCGTAATACCTTGGGATAAATTTTAAACCTTCGATTATATTTCAAGACCGAAGGAGTACTTAAAAAAATACATATCGTTTGAGCCTGCTATCAATTTGCATAAGGTAAAGCAGATTGTTTTGTCTGCACCATTTTTGAGTTGTTTCCAAACTTCACCATTTGTTGGCGAAGTTAGTGTGATGGAACAAAGGGTTAGAGCTAAAAAATTACATCTGTTTCGAGGATCATTAACATATGCGAAACCTTGAATATAAAAATTACAAAGGAGTCTTCGCTTAAAACAGATACAACCATGACACTCTCCATCCTAGACTATAATTAACTTTGATTTTATTCTAAATCATTTACTTCTTGTTGGACATTTCGACATTGCATGCTTACCAACTGGTGTTGGACAAAGCAGGCACGGGACTTCAGCGGCTCCGATGAGCATCTTCGTTTTACATGTCAGTGGTAATCAAAGTCCTAATCAAGTACTAAGCACGGATTAGATATTCATGTGTTAGGCGAATCTAAGATCCTTAATTAAGATTAGTTATTACAACCGGATGATGAATCCATGATCTCAATAAGAAGATTCGCTGAGCAATGACATTCAGAACCATTCATCCCGTGAATAATGCGTATAATATTGAATCTATCTACCCAGAAATCGGTTGTTTTGGACCTCCCCAACAACCGATTGTTGGAAGACCCCAAAACAACCGGATTAACAAGCTAACAAAATCCGGTTGTTCCAGCACCATCTAACAACCGGATTTCCTGAACCTCATATCAAAATCCAATGGTCCAAATAATTAATAGTAAAATCTAATAATCACAATAATAATCACCACTCAGAATACACACAATTCAACACACATAGTGACAACCAAAATACACAACCTCAGATCAAATCTGATGGTCCAAATAATTGACACTAAAATCTAATTATCACAATAATAATGACCACTCACACTACACAGAGTTCAGCACATATGCTACTTAAAATCTCAGGTGCCAAACTTACACTAAATATTCAAATAACAGATTACATCAACAAAGATATAAATTTACATCACTTTGACAAGAAATTTACATTGAACAAATCATTATAAATATAGTAATATAACACTATAAATATAGCATAAAGACAATGTAAATGCAATAATGGTGCACAATATATAGTTAGCACTAGCTATGCTGTAATAACACATCAAGCAGAGTGCTGAACAGAAATCAATGAATCAAACCAAAAACATGAACCAAACAACAAAGAATATTGGAAAACAAGAGAACATCCAGCAGAACACAGAAAAACAGAAGCAAATTGATGTGCAGAGAGCAAAAACAGAATGAGCAAACCTTACAACATGATGGAATCACCTCTGAACAGTGCAAAACGGCATGGGAGAGATAACGATGCAAAAATGAAACAACAAAACCAGGGGTGACTCCCAATTTTGAAGAAGCAGAACTAAGATTACACCATGCACCTCAAAGGAAAATAGCAACCAAAACAAAACCAATTAAAATATAAACTGGGGATTGAAAAATTACATCTTGAAAGGAACTATCACCAAACTTGCACAGCCACTACAATGCACTGCAACAGCTGACCAAAAACTAATCTAGTACTCGAGAAAAAGAACACTACAGAACCCCAACTTACATCACTAGTCAAGAAAATTACAATGAAGAGTCTACTATAAATATATTAATAGGAAATTATAAATTCAGTAAAAATTGAATGTATTTCCAATCATATATGTCACTGATTTGGTCTATTGACTAGATGAACAGAGCACAGCCACAACCCTGCACAAAATCTAAAAAATGTCAATGAATATTTTCTAAGATAAATTGATTTTTGAAATAAATGAAGGAATTCAAAAACGCATATATCAAATTCTTCAGAAAAAACCAAATGTTTTCTATGGAAGGTAGATAACAAAGAGAAATATGACACATACTTCACAAATTTAAACCAAATATCTACAGGAAAAACAATATTTTCCAAATATTTTCTATGCAATGCAGATAACATAAACAAAAATTTACGATGCTACTGATCAAGATAGAGAGCAACGTTGCAAACAATTAAGAAACATGCAATGTCTGTACCCAAAAACAGCAAGACAAACACAAATATGACTAAGGGGTAGTTCATCAAAAAACTTTAGAGTATGGTGGATATAATTGGGCATACTTGCCTTTAATGTAACAGTCTCAAGATACCTCAACAGGTAGTTCTCTCGGGTAAGAGCAATGGTCATGTCCAGCTTGCTCTGCTAGTCGGCAGCGATCCCATAGTGGCTCATGGAGCAAAGCATCACTTCATGCGTAATGTGGCAACGGTTCCTCACATCAAGAGTAAGCAGCAAGTCAGGTCACTTGAATGGTTTTACATATGTCAAATTCTTCAGAAAAAATACACAAATGTTTTCTATGGAAGGCAGATATCAAAGAGAAATATGGCACATGCTTTTCAAATCTAAAACAAATTTGTACAGAAACAATAATATTTTCCAAATATTTTCTATGCAATGCAGATAATAAAAGAACTATTCCACATTGTGCACAAATGAACAAATTCACAAAAGGAGAGGCATCTAGTGTTTTCTAGGAGTATCTATAATAAAACATGATCTAGCTACTTATTCTACTTTCTTGCTGGCATTACACATAAGCAACCTCAAAACACAACTCTTAAAGATCACACTTCCTAGTAACAAACCATTGCTATATATATGTGATCAATCGGTCCATAAACATGTTAAGAGAAACCAGATACATTATCTAATAAATCCTAATGCAATAAGAGACATCATGACACAAACCACATGGAAAAAAGCAAACACACCACATGAATACAGTAAGAGAAGTTACTCTCCAATAATTGAAAATGGCTACAAAGGCAGACCTAGTGCCGGAGGCTCCCACATGTGTTTCTGAAAATGGCTACAAGATTAAACAAATAAAACAGAACTGCTTGAAACTACAGAAATAATAATGAGGATAATGAAACTTACATAAATTCACACTCCATAATTGGGAGCATGTAAGACCAACTGAATAGAAGTTCTCTCATTCCCAACTTACATCATCCTATCAAGGAAATTACACTAAAAAGTTTAGTGTAAATATAGTAATAGGACATTGTAAAAACAGTAAAAAGACAATGTAAATCCAATCAGATGTCACTGATTTGGTCTATTGACTAGATGAACAGAGCACACAACCACAACACTGCACAAACTCTGAAACTATGAAACAATATTTTCAGAGATAAATACAATTCTGAGATAAGTGAAGGAATTCAGAAAGACATACACCAAACTCTTTAAAAAAAATCCAAATATTTTCTATGGAAGGCAGATATCAGAGAGAAATATGGCACATACATCACAAATGAAAAACAAATTTCTTCAGAACAAATAATATTTAGCAGATTTTTCTATGGAATCCAGATAACAGACAAAAAAATTCCACATTCTTCACAAATGAAGGAATCCAGAAACCAAAGGCAGCCAATATTTCTAGCAGTTTCTATAACAAAACATGATCTATCTATTTATTGTCCTTTCCTGCTGATACACCACAAAAACAACCTCACAACTGAGCTCTTCAACACAAAAGAGCTTATAGGTGATCAAACAGTCCATAAACATGTCATGACACAAACCGCATGAAAAAGCAGAGACGCCAAAATGAAACGGACATAAGCAAATGACAGAAGCAATGAAAGAAAAAATAATAAACGCTCGCTACAACACAGGTAGCCAATTGAAACTGCAATGAAATTAATGATGAGAATGAAACTTACACATATTCTAGTTAAAAATTATATTTAATAAATCATTGTAAATATACTAATAAGACAATATAAATATACTAAAAAGACAATGTAAATGAACACATGTGTCAACCTAACCTGATTTGCTCTATTGACTAGAAGAATAAAAAGACATTGCTCAATAGAATCCCAGTCCAGAAACATGTCTATAGTGGGCCAAAAAGAAATAATATTATAGGACAAAGGCACAAAAGCAATAAACCCATAGGTTTGAAGACATATGTGCCACAATGTTCATAGAAGAAACATATTATCCAACTTATATTTGCAAATGATTGCAGATACTAGAGACATATGCCATATTAACAGGATATACTAAAATTACATCACCGAGTATAAAAATTTACAGTGCATACTAGGATGTAAACTTAGTGCTAGTAATATATAAGTGTTGGCCTAAGCAAAAGGTGTTCTTTTGCACAGATAAGAACTTACCCTTTAATCAATCATATATCAGCCTTGGGTGTCCCTCAGTTGCATTCCGATCATCTCCCTACCAGTAAAGCCTACTAAGGTGTTAGAGCCCCCTACAAACAATTCATGAAAAAAAGTGTAAATGGAAAAGGACAACTGGATGAAAAATCATACAAAAAACAGTAAGAAAAAGGGAGGATAAATTGTTCACCGATTAACGGAAGAGTGAAAAAGCAAAAAAAATATTAAAAGGTGCAGCAAACAACTGAAAATAAAAAAAAACGTTACCTTTAAAGTCCAAAAATAGAAAAAAACTGGAAAAAGGATTGTTATAGCACCAAATATAACAATAGTTTATGTTAGAATGACATAAAGGTAAAAGCCCATAAGAAACAAAGTAATTATTAAGATGACTATTTTTGTGCTGTGTTTGTGTGCCACCAACACAAACAAAGCCCAATCCCCCCAAATTAAAGTTACATTCATACAACTGACATACATGCTGACTGCAGAGGAGAGGAAGCACGTACAGGAGGCATCAATCAAAGAAATGGTAAATCAAAAGGGCTGTGCAAATGCAAGCCATCAGAATTCAAAAGGGGAACAAACAAAACAGCACCCACTTGCTGTGCCCAAATGCCCAAGGCGAAGGACGAACCAGCTAGCTAATCACGCCAATCGAACCAGCTAGAACTCAAATCATGGTCGTGTCCTCGTGGGGATCCAACCAGCGAGCAGAGAGGGGGACAAGTGCAGATGTACTTTGCGAAGCAGATCTGATGCACACCTACAGGCTAAAACCTAAGAGTCAAGATGAAATCACCATAAATCTCGTCACCATCTAGCTAATCCCCACGGCAAAAAACACGAAGCGGAGCCATGGATCATTCGTTCTCATGCCTAAAATCACACAATCAAATTAAATAAAACCCAAACACGGTGACAAACACAGAGCCTGCATCCGCGCTGCACCAAAACCCCGACGAAGAAACCCAAATGAACAAGACATCGAACCAGCGCCAGAAAAAATAGATTCACAAGGAATAAACTCGAACCCCTCGTACAAACACATCACTAATGCGAGAACGAACCCTAACAACAATGATTTACTAGCAAACAAGGGATCAGAAGCAGCAAACCTAGCCAAACCCTAGAAATCGTCAGTCGCCGCCGTCGGGGAATGAGAGCACTGTGAGGTCGCCACCAATGGGGAACAAGAGCACCGCGAGGTCGCCGCCGATGGGAAACAAGAGCACCACAAGGAAGACGAGACGGAATGAAATGGGGAAAATTGGCTGAGTACCATTAAAAGATGTCAACTTTAGCAATCTATCATTAAAAGATCATCTCTTTTCAATCTAGCATTGAAAGGTCACCACGTTATTGGTTTCTACCATTCCGTGACCTTTGCTAACGTTCCGTGCATCTCCGTTAATCGAGTCGTCTTCTTCCGAAGCTCTTCCCTCATCTAACTCAACCTCGCAGCTCCTACCTCGCACTCGACATGGTCGAGGGTCGTCGAGGACTTGGAGAGCGCGAGGCCACCCGGCGCGGTGCCCCTGTAGTCGAGCTTGGCCACGACACCACTAGAGAACGACGGCGGCAGCGTGCCCAGCACTGCCCCGTGTGCTTGCCGAACTCAATCACGCGGTCCCTCACCGTCCGAGATGATGGCGCCGGCGGAGGCGTGGGCGCCGGTCCCACTCTAGGTGGCCTGGCGTGGCACCAACACCGGCGCACGCGAGGATGGGTGGTGGAGACGGGGGTGCCGGTACCTTCGTATCAGCTGCTCACACACCGCCGCCGCCGCACCCAGCGTGTCGTCGCCATGGCTGGATCCGGCAAGGTGTGTTGCCACCAGCGCTGTTTAACCACCCGTGTTTTATCTGTCCATGTGGTTTCTATACTCATGCTCCCGCTTGACTCTGCTTTGCAGTTCTTCGTCGGAGACTCAGAGGCAACTAGCGTTGTTGACGTCGTCCTTGCGCGGAGCAGGTGGTCGGCCGGGCTCCTGCCAACCCTGTCGAACCTCTTGGACATGGAGAAGCTCCTGAGCGAGTTGAGGTTCCTGGGCGCGTCCACCTCCACCGTGAAGACGGAGCGAACGGGGGCGGTGGTCCGATAGTAGGGACTCGCAGCGGTAGTACCGGTTTGCCTGAGCCCTGCGCCGCGTCACAGGATGCGATCGTCGCACCACGTTAGCGCGTGCCGCTTGTTACGGACGCCGTGGCCCCGGCGGCGCAGCCATAGTAGGCGTCGGAGTTGGGTAGTACTTGTAGGTCGAGGAGAAGGTGATGGGCCCCTCGCTCCTGCCCTGGAACGCGCCACCACAGCTGGTCATTCTCCAACAGTTTCTTCTAGTCCTGGCGCTCCACCAGCAGCCTCGCCGCGCTCTCCAAGTCCTCGAGGACCCCGTTTACGTCGATCGCGTCGATCGGGAGCTACGAGGTTGAGTTACACGAGTGAAGACATTCCGAAAAAGACGACTCGAAGAACGGAGATACATGGAACGTTAGCAAAGGTCACGGAAGTGGTAGAAACCAATAACGCGGTGACCTTTCGATGCTAGATAGTAAAGAGGTGATCTTTTAATGGTACATTACTAAAGTTGACATCTTTTAAGCCAATTTTCCCAATGAAATGAGGAAAAGGGAGAAACGGACGCTACACATTCGAGCGCGACTCCCCAAAACTCAAACAGTAGCGCCGACGCGCGGACCCCACAAGACGGAGACACAGATAAACGAGAGTGCCGGAGACAGTTCGGGCGGCAGACCAAGCAAAATTGGACGACATACGCAGCGACACGTGCCAAATCGGATGTACAGAAAACCGGTTGCTGGAGGGAGCGAAAACAACTGGGCACCAGATAGCAATTCTGATAATATTATATTACAGACACATTTCTATGCAGTTATCCAGCCTACAAATCTTAGGAGGATTAGTTCGATTGGTGATCAGTTATATATGCCATCTGGGCTGGCTGCTTCTGCTCACTGCCTCCCTCTTTTTTCTGCTCCGGCTAGGAGCATTCTTCCCTGCCACCATCACAAGAGGAGTTGACTGACGCCGCGTCCTGCTGCTCCGACCGCCGCCTCCTTCGCCATCAATAATGTCCTCCCAGCTACTGCTGCTTTGCTCTTCAACCTGCTGCTGTATGGCATCATGGCACATCCCTTCTTCATCTTGTGTCACGTTGTCGTCACTTCCGCCCTCAGCCTGCTCAAGCTCGGGATGATGGCCTGATCGAATATTCGTCCTCTCTTCGCCATCGCCCATTTCTGAATACCCGGGCTTCTGATTCTTTGATGACAAAGCTGCAGCAGGCATTCTCACGCCGTCGTCTTCGTCCTCCTCGTCCTCCAAGCTTATGAACTCGTCGCTGGACTTGTTGGTCGTCCCTGTCTCATCCTCGTCCTCATCCTCATCCTCGGGTGCTTCCTCTTGGCCTGCTTCTTCGTCACTGCCGTTCCTCCTTGCCGTCTCATCGGATTCCTCTCCAGCTTCCACGGCAGCTACGCCTCCATCCCCCATTGCTAGTAGCACCTGCACGGCGTGTTTTGCAGCATCGGCAGCCCAGCCGCCGCCGCCGACCTCATCGACGTCATCCAGTTCGCCACCCGCCACCTTCTCTTGTGCTTTGATAAGCAGGTCCAGCGCACTGCTCCTGATGCTCTCAGAGCAGAAACCACCGAGCTGCGCGAATTCCAGCAGGAAATGAACATCAAACTGGACCAGGGCGGCGCCATGGACGGCCCACGAGTCCAGGTTGCTGGAGAGCCAGCAGATCATCGCCTCCATCAGCTCCCGCAGCAGCTTCTTCATGGTCCCGTCCTCGCCGCTCAAGATCGCGCCATACACCTCGGTCAGACGCCTCACCCGAAGGAACACCACCTGTAAAGCCATAGAAGGCATCATCGAGCCCTGCGCCTGCGGCGGCGGTGTTCCGCTTCCGAAGCGGCGGCCCTTCGCTGACGACGACATCGTGTCTCGTATGAACTGCTGGCAGAAGCAGCTCCACACCTGCCCGGACGCTTCCTTGATCAGCGAGATGAGGCTGTCCACTACTTCCCTCTGTGCTGATGCCGGAAAACCCGACGACGACGGTGGTGATGGCGGTGTCCTGAAGACGCCGGACGCCATGGTCGGAAACAGGGACACCAACGTCGTGCAGTTGATTAGCACGGCGAGCTGCCACGTGTACCGCTCGTCGCCGGTCGCTTCGTCTTGGAGCTGGAGAGCAGCTGCTTCCTTTCTGGGGATGAGCTCCACGATGGAGTGCATGTACTCCCTGAACAACTTTGCCACAAGCTGCAGGCCTACTGAATCGTTCGTCCCAATCCCAAGGCTGTGCAACGGCCAGGCTACGTCTTCCACAACCTCCTGTTCATCCAGCCAAATCATCAATTATACATACATATTGTTTGTGAACAACAATACATACATATATACATATATATAAATATGTAACAGTACCTGTACAAGGGTGACAAATTTCCTTCCGTTGGTTGTCAGCAGGCAGTACTCAGTCTGCGGTGCTCCAGCAGCAGCCTGCACGACTCCAGGTGGCATGAGGAACCTGCCGAGCACCCAGGCGTCGGAAGCCACCAACAGCCGGACCACCTCCCTGAGATGCCTGCCATACATGGCCACGGCGTCTCGGACGCAGGGCACGACGAGGGCAACCACGTCTCGCTCGGAGGCGACGACGTCGACGGCCCTCAGCAGGGGGGAGTAGGAGACCGCGCACTCGGCGGCCTCCAGCGCCAGAGCCAAGCTGTGGGCGGCAGTAGCGGGCGACGACATGGACCTCACGTACTCGGAGAAGGCGGCGCTCAGGTCCTCCATCTCCTCCCTCGCCCACCGGACGAGCCGATGGGTGTAGGGAGACGGGTGCCCGTGCAGCGCCACGAAGCTCCTCGACGTCCGCATGATGGAGGAGAAGACCACGCGCGCCAGGTCCTTGATGTAGTTGCCGCCGCCGGCGCCGCCGCTGTTGTGGACGTGACCTTGCGACGCGCGCAGGTCCTCCACGCCGCGGACGACGCTGGCGCGGTGCAGCTCGAAGAGCAGGTGGTTCGCCCGCTCCGCGTCGCCGAGCCTGCAGAGGCCGGAGAGCGCCCTGAGGAGCTCGGGCCGCGGCGTCCGCGGGTTCTCCGCCACGGAGACCAGGCGGGCGGCGACCCTCGCCTTCCTGGCGGACAACGCGCGCACGCTCGACGCGAACGCGATCGCTTCGGCGTCGTCGTCGGCGCCGGCGGCCTGCTGCTGCATCGTCTGCAGCGCTTGGCCTTGCAGCTCCAGGAGCTGGAGCGCCTCGTCCATCCGGTGCTCGGACAGAAGCACGTCCAGTTCCAGCTCCTCGTCGTGTTCACGTTGATATGGCAGGATTCCAATCCCGTCCATGTCGGCGGCCTCCTCCTTGGAACCGCCGGAACTAGGTAGTACCATCGATGACGACGACGATGAGTACAGGCAGTTGGTGCTGAGATGCTGGACGAGCCGCCTGTGTGCCATCACCTGACGCTTCAGGTGGTGAACGTCCTTGTCCAGATCACCAGCTTCTTGGAACATCCTGGGCCGCCGTCGATCAAGATATATATGACAATCAATGAATTAATTAGCAGATCATGCCCGTGTGTATGGTGTGGCGTTCTTGGAACGAAGGAGGCAAATTAAATTAATGGCCTAGGTGTTTATTTATTTATGTACCTAATGAAGGAGAGGTAGCTGAGATAAACATTAGCGCTGAAGTCTTGCTCCGAGGCCTTCTTGATTTCGAGGAGCTCAGAGCACAGGTGTTGTATGCCCTGGAGCAGTAACGGAAACATACAGTCAGAAACCCTTGAACTCGTGCAGCCGTGTACATGCCAATTGTCAAGGAACTCTGAATCGATTCGACCATCGGAGATTCGGAGTAGAGTAGGCAACAACCATTAGCACGGAGGAACAGAACTAACCTTTGCAGTCATGGAGTGGAGTCCCAGGTGCAGGCGGCGGCCGTCCTCCTCCTCTTCCTCCTCCTCTTCTTCCTCCTCGTCATCGTCCTCCTCCTCCTCCTCCGGATCCGTGGCGGTGTCGGTGTCAGGTGCTGTCCCGCTGCCGTCGTCGTCATGGATGTAATCGTCGTAGCCCTTGGCGGCTCCGATGCCGCGGCGGTGCCTCAGAGACGCCATGATAGAATGATGCCTTAGCTTATTAGCTTGGTGGACACCGCTGCAGAGCGAGCGGGGCCGCAGTGCGTTCAGCGCCGCAGCACATATACTCCAACTCGTATATATGAGCTGCTAGTCGATGAGATCGATGGATCATACATATATATGTTGATGACAGCTTTGCGTTCCTTGGCCTGCTTGAACTCGTTCATGCGCGTTGCGCGAGCATCCCTATGAAGACGACGTCTATGACAGAGACTGCCGCTGCCGGCGGCCGGCCATTTTTTTTTGTATATCTCGCCATGCTTCAGCCATCATTTGTATATCTCACAGTGCCCGGCTGATAGCTACGGTTGGCGTGGGACGGCGATCGAGAGACAGAGTCGCACAAACAGTGACGATTAGTTCGTGGACAAGCACTACGGGACGCATGATCTTGGTCTCTTTGGATTGGTATGGTCCTTACAGACATATAGCTCGAGTTCCAACTTGAAAGCTGCACTGGCCGGGTTGGTAAGCGTGATCCCTTGACCCTTGCATTGGTAGGAGTTTACTAAGAGCTTCGAGGATCGATGCATGGGCAATTCGTCATCATAATGTTTACAACCCACTAGTATAGTCGTATATACTTCTCGGTCAATGTAGTCGTATCATACTGCTGGAGCTAGGTGAACGAGCTGAGAGATCTGTGTGTTTTTTGTTGACGATCATAGTTGAGTTCCCATTGCTGGTCGGCCAGCCGGCAGAGGTCGCCTGCTCTGCTCAGTTCTTTTTTGAACATCTGCTCTGTTCAGTTCTGACTTCTCACATGTTGTTCAACAACAACTTAGGGCGCGTTTAGATGCAAAATTTTTTAGGTTTTGGCTACTGTAGCACTTTCGTTTGTATTTGGCAACTAGTGTCAAATTATGGACTAATTATGTTCGAAAGTTTCGTCTCGCGATTTCTCACCCAACTGTGTAATTAGTTTTTTTTTCGTCTACATTTAGTACTCTATGCATGTGCCGCAAGATTTGATGTGATGGGTACTACGCAAAAAAATTTGGGAACTAAACAACCCTTTATGTACTGGTCCGAAGGCATGCACGCCGTCCATGCATCTCGAAAGTACCTATGGCATAGATTGTCTACCCGTACGCTTGACTGATAAGCTAAACTGAAAAGTACTATTTACTGATTTATTGTGAGAGAAGAAACCATTCCTTCACTGAAAAATTACAGCTCATGAGACAAGCCAACAGGGCCGCGCTGTGGAAATACTATATCCAGTGGGTGCAATATGTTTGCACAATATATACGTTGTTGATGGAAACAAATGCGTTGCAACAGGGGGTCAGAGCCAAAATTTTACCTTTGGTGGTATGCTTTCCAGATGAGTTCGTTCACCTTCACCCTCAGCTCTCCGACTACAAGTCTCCGTTGATGCATCCTTTGGAACTTGGAAGATCATCTTCTAGTTGTAGGTAGAGGACGTGGCAACTAGACTTGGCTCGTGTCTAGTCGGCTAGTCCACACCAGGCTATCTTGTGTTCTTCGTTCTTGGCTGAAGCTGAGTGCGCTATTTCGTTCCCAAAAGGCCATGTATCGTATTATATATTCACAGTTTGCTGGAACGGTGAGCGGACCAGTGATGTCCTTTCCTCCATTTGTTGAAGTGCTTGTTCATCAACTGTCCCACCTTTAGTAATCCGAGGGCAAAAGAACTAGCAGCACAGCAATTACTTTTAGGGCATGTTTTGCTTAGGGTGTGTTTAGTTACCAAAAACTTTTCCCAAAAAATGCTACAGTTTCCATCACATCGAATCTTGCGATACATGCATGGAGCATTAAATGTAGAAAAAAAAAAACTAATTACACAGTTTTGTTGGAAATCGCGAGATGAACGTTTCGAGCCTAATTAGTCCATGATTGAACAATAATTGCAAAATAAAAACGAAAGTGCTACAGTAGTCAAATTCTCAAATTTCGCGAACTAAACACAGCCTTACTCAACGAGTTTTAGCTTTATAATCCAGCTTATATTCTGGGCTTATAGCTCCAATGCCAAATATTCTGTCCAATCTCTTTATGCTATTATTACTAATAGAGGAGTTGTGCCTACCTACACTCTTGCTCTTTGGAAGCTGATTATCCCCCCAAGAGCACATATTTTTCTGTGGTTATTGGCTAACAACAGGATGCTAACTAGAAACAATTTAGCTAAAAGCAGAAAGGTGGATGATGTAACTTGTCTATTTTTTTTAACTAAACCTGAATATGTGCAACGTTTATTTTTCGACCGTGTTGTTGCCAAAGCCATCTTGCACATTACTTTTGAACTGATGGGGACCAAGACCAGGCAAGACTTTGAGTCGGTTGGCTACTTCTAGATTAGCAATAAAAAGCACATGGAGTTTAATACTGTGTGCGCAACAACTTTTGTGGGGTTTATGGAAAACTCAAAGTTTTTATGTTTTCAAGGACAACAAATGGATGGGGATAAAAAGGTTCTTGTGAGAGGTGGTGAAGTTGTTGAAGCTCTAGAGAAGGTGCTATTCAAGGACAATTGGTGATGGAGAAAGTAGAGGGATGCATTGGTGCTTTGGAATCAAGAATGATGGAACTAGAGAAACTTGGTTGGAGAAACCTGTATCGCAATTGTCAAACATATCAAGGTTGGGATAATCTGTGATCAACTTTGGCAATGGACTACAGAGAGTTGCAATACCCATGAACCATCACAAAAATGGTTATAGAAGAGTTCAGAGTTGGCTGGCAATCCAATGTTTTTAGGCATAAATTTGTTTAATGTTCAGAGTAGACTTCTTACCCGTGTTTGTGGCGGACGCACATACATACTGAACCTAATGTCTGAATTTTACTTTGTATAAAGCATGGGAAACCTCTCTTCTAAAAAGATTTAAAAACAGCTTGAGCTCATGCGGTCAACAAACACCTAAAAGTCACAACCCAACATGATCTATGCCTCCCAAGCTTGCCTAGCCAGCTTATTTTGGCGTATTACTATTTTCTTCGACAACTATAAATTGCATTGTCTGCTTGGACCACCTAGAGTTTATAAAGAACTGCTAAAAAACTTTAGCTAATCAAACCTGCCGGTTTATAACCTATTTTTAGCTATCTAACTAACCATCCAACTTATAAAATAGTTACCAAATGTGCTTTGCTGAGCTTGTTTCCGCGTGCGTGACATTAACATTTTATCTGTACTTTTGTAGGCTCCTAACGCACTATCGTGGCGGCGCTTGTTACAAATGGTGTGTCGAGTACGGTGTGATTAGAACTTGCCGCTCAAGAAACGGCCTGATGGAAGGAAAGAAATGGTGCTGTCCCTGCCTAGCTCCTCCCTCTATAGTAAGCCCTTGTTTATAGCTTTTGGGAGTTCTTTGTGTAGCCTCCCTCTATAGTAAACTGCAGCTTCAGCTGGACCTTCATTTTCGCTCATATTTAATGCTTTGGTATTCGATATCACCGGCTCGCTCAAACTAAACACGCCGTAAACTGCAGCTTCAGCTGGACCTTCATTTCTGCTTGGTTGTCACCGGCTCGCTCACTCACACACACTGTCACTGTCACTGCCACTCACGCGCGCGTCCTGCCTCCAGAGCGCCGAATTAACTACACGACGTACGGAATACGTACGTGTAGTACGTGTACGGTATAGTACGTACTACTCTTCGCTCGATTTCAAATCTACTACATCTGCCTTGCATTGTTCCTGTACGTCTCTCCTCCTCCTTATTTTCGTGTCGTGTCGTGTCGTGTTGGTGTTGGTGTTGCTGTTGCTGTTGCTGCGACATGGCCACAGGAGAGAGAGAAAGGGGAAGTGAGGGACCCAACCCAAGCCCATTGCATATTTGCATCGCACAAAACGAAGGAGAGCGAGCGTCTGCGTCTCTTGGGTTCCTCAAATCAAACTCTCCTTGTACTTCACTCCACTTGAGCTCACTCCACGAGCTGCTAGCCTCTACAGTCCTTCAGGCCATCCTCGAGGCCCCCGGCCGGCCGATTCGATGCATCCCTGCCTGCCCTTCCTCCTCCTCTGCTTGGCCGCCGCGCTGCCGCTGGCCTCGCCCTCCGCCAACCCCGACGTCGCGCTGCTCCTCGCCAAGGTGAAGCCGGCGCTGCAGGGCCAGCGGCCCAACGCGCAGCTCGCCACCTGGAACGCCTCCACGCCGCTCTGCCTCTGGCGGGGCCTCCGCTGGGCCACGCCCGACGGCCGGCCACTCCGCTGCGACGCCACCTCCTCCGCCTCAGCAGCCGCCGAGCGCAACAACCTGTCCCTCGCCTCCGACCCGGCCCTGCTCCTCGTCTCCATCCGCCTCCCCGCCGCCGCGCTCGTCGGCCGCCTCCCGCCGGACCTCGGCGCCTTCTCCGCGCTCGACTCCGTCTACCTCGCCGCCAACGCCCTCTCGGGCCCCGTCCCGCTCGAGCTCGGCAACGCGCCCGCGCTCTCCGCGCTCGACCTCGCCGGCAACCGCCTCTCGGGGGACCTGCCCACCTCCATATGGAACCTCTGCGACCGCGTCACCGAGCTCCGCCTCCACGGCAACGCCCTCACGGGGGCCGTCCCGGCGCCGGCCGGGTCCAACACCACCTGCGACCGCCTCCGCGTCCTTGACCTCGGCGCCAACCGCTTCTCCGGCGGTTTCCCGACATTCCTCACCGCGTTCCGAGGACTCCAGCGCCTCGACCTCGGCGGCAACCGCATGGAGGGGCCCATACCGGAGGCCCTCGCCGGGATGGCGACCCAGCAGCAGCTCCAGGCGCTCAACGTCTCCTACAACTTCTTCTCCGGCCAGCTGCCCCCGGCCTTCGCGGGCTCCCGCTTCACGGCGGACTCCTTCCTAGGCAACGACCCGTCGCTGTGCGGCCCGCCGCTGCGCCAGTGCGTGTCGGCGTCCGGCCTCAGCTCCCGCGGCGTCGCCGGGATGGTCATCGGCCTCATGGCCGGCGCCGTCGTCCTTGCCTCCGTGTCCATCGGCTGGGCGCAGGGGAGGTGGAGGCGGGACGGCAGGATCAGGAGGCGCGACGACGCGGAGCGGGACGAGATGCTCGAGTCGTCGGCCGACGACGGCCACGACGCGTCGTCGTCGGAGGGCAGGCTCGTGGTCTTCGAGGGCGGCGAGCACCTCACGCTGGAGGAGGTGCTCAACGCGACGGGGCAGGTGGTGGACAAGGCCAGCTACTGCACGGTGTACAAGGCGAAGCTGGCGAGCGGCGGTGGCAGCATCGAGCTGCGGCTGCTGCGGGAGGGAAGCTGCATGGACGCCGCGTCGTGCGCACCCGTGGTGCGCCGCATCGGCCGCGCGCGCCACGACAACCTGGTGCCGCTCAGGGCCTTCTACCAGGGGAGGCGCGGCGAGAAGCTGCTGGTGTATGACTACTTCCCCCGCAGCAGGACGCTGCAGGAGCTCCTGCACGGCGGCGGCGAGCCCGCGGCGGGGCGGCCGGCGCTCACCTGGGCGCGGCGGCACAAGATTGCGCTGGGCGCGGCGCGCGCGCTGGCGTACCTGCACGCGGGGCAGGGCGAGGCGCACCGGAACGTGCGCTCGTCCAACGTGGTGGTGGACGACCTCTTCGTGGCGCGCCTGGCGGAGTACGCGGTGGACCGGCTGCTGGTGCCGGCGGCGGCGGAGGCGGTGCTGGCGGCGGCCAAGGCGGACGGGTACAAGGCGCCGGAGCTGCACTCCATGAAGAAGTGCGGCGCGCGCACGGACGTGTACGCGTTCGGGATCCTGCTGCTGGAGCTGCTCATGGGGAGGAAGCCGTCGTCGTCCTCTGCAGGTGGAGCCGCAAGGGCGATGGACCTGCCGTCGGTGGTGAAGGTGGCCGTGCTGGAGGAGACGGCGCTGGAGGAGGTGCTGGACGCGGAGGTGGTGAAGGGGCTGCGGGTGAGTCCGGCGGAGGAAGGGCTAGTGCAGGCGCTGAAGCTGGCGATGGGCTGCTGCGCGCCGGTGGCGGCCGCGAGGCCGAGCATGGCGGAAGTGGTGCGGCAGCTGGAGGAGAGCCGCCCCAAGAACCTCCACCCGCGGTCGGCGCTCTACAGCCCCACGGAGAGCAGGAGCGACGCCGGCACGCCGACCACCACCTAGCTACATCATCGCCTCCACTGGCGGCTGCATCACCTATCAATCAGCCTTGTTCTGATCATCCGGCCCGAATGCATGAATGCATGAGACCGTCGTGATACGCCTCCCTGAATCCCGATGCTTGCTAGCATCAGTTCTTCTCTTGTCTCTGCAATCAATCCGCTTAGAAAACAACCAATTACTGTTCTACTCCGTAGCTAGGAAGTGCAAGGTCTGTCTCTATGTATAATTTGAAGGAAACAAATATTTGATCGGAAGGAATCAGTGTATACTGGCGTAGTGCAATGCATTATGTTTGGGGACCAATACTAAGAGGAGCAGCTAATAACCATCAACGATTGATTCATCTAAGCAGTCAAAGGCGCGTCTACACCTCTTGCTAGGTTTCACCTTCGTCTGACCACCGAGGGCAGGGGCTCCGCCTCATCCGACCCCCGAGGGTTGGCTCCGCCTCAGTGGACACTAAGATCGTGGGCTCCACCTCGTTCAACCCCCTAGGGTCGGCTCCACCTCAGCTGACTCCCAAGGGCTGATTCCGTCTCGTCCGACTCCCGAAGGTTAGGCTCCGCCTCGCCCGACGTCTGAGGACCAGCTCCGCCTCGCCGACGTCCGAGGGCTGGCTCCGCTTCGGCTAAACTCTCGGGGGTAGGCTCCGCCTCGGCTAAACTCCCGGGGTAGGTTGCGCCTCGGCCGACCCCTGAGGGCGAGCTCCGCCTCGTCCTACGTCCGAGGGCTGGCTCCGCTTCGGTTAACTCCTGGGGGTAGGCTCCGCCTCGGTCGACCCCTGAGGGTCAGCTCCGCCTCGGCCGACGTTTGAGGGCCGGCTCCGCCTCGCCCAATCTCTCGAACATGGTTCTTAACAGAAGCTCACGTCGTCGCCAACCACTAGGTTCCAGAAAGTACCACTCAAGGTCAAACTCCTAGCATTGTGCAGGGAGCGGTCACATCTCAGCACGACCCGTCCCCACGACATGTCATTCCGGGAAACTCACATCGCCCACAATGACGGACGCGTGGTCACTGTGCTGCCAACTCCTTGCCTAACCACCGTCCAATGTCAGTCAAACCGGCGTCAGTTGACCGGCACTATACCGTTGGCCCCCCGCATGGCTTTTTGTCAGGGGATCCTCTAACCATTTTGTCCGCTCGGATGGGACGAAAGACAAGAATGGCGCACAACGCCCGCACGTAAGCTGCAGCAACCAACAAGACCCCAGTACAACGCCGCTGCCACCACGATCTACACGGTCACCAGGACCCACGCGAACAGGAGGACGGCGCACCTCCGGACGCCTTAATTCTCTTTCCTTTTCCTCCTCCCTTCGGTTGTAAACCCCTGCTTCCCTTTGACCTATAAAAGGGAAAGCAGTGCGTCCCACTGAGGGAGTGATTCATCGAACAAACGCACCGCATCACATCCAGAGACTTGGGAGCTACCTCTCTCTCTCGTCCGTTTATAACCCCTACTACAAACTCAGTGCTGATAACACGAGCAGCCCAAAACTGGAAGTAGGGACATTCGACTCGAACCAGTATAATCCTTGTGTCCTCTTAGCACACCATCCGGGTCAGACGCTGAAAAAAGGCCCTAATGGCTAGAGGGGGGAGGTGAATAGCCTATTAAAAATTTCTACAACAACACTTAATAAACCGGTTAGATAATTATAAGACAAAGCAAGGTTGCGCTAGCCTACAAAAAATGCAAGCCACCTACCACAATTATAGTTTCTATTGTCTCTAACCACACAATGGCAATGACACTATACTAAGTTAGTGTGCTCTTAAAAGCTAACTAAAGAGCCACACTAACCAAACTAACAAGCTCTCACAACTAGCTACACTCAAGAGCTTGATAACTAATTTGCGGTAATGTAAAGAGAGAGAGCAAGATGAGGATCACATAAGCCACGAGCAATTCACTAGAGTACCTTTTGGCTCTCCGTCGGGGAAAGGTCAAGAACCCCTCACAATCACCACGATCGGAGCCGGAGACAATCACCACCCTCCGCTCGATGATCCTCGCTGCTCCAAGCCATCTAGGTGGCAGCAACCATCAAGAGTAACAAGCGAATCCCGTAGCGAAACACAAACACAAAGTGCCTCTAGATGCAAACACTCAAGCTCACTCCCAATCTCACAAATATGATGAATCTATCATGGAGATGAGTGGGAGGGCTTTGGCTAAGCTCACAAGGTTACTATGTCAATGCAAAATGACCAAGAGAGTGAGCTAGAGCCGACCATAGGGTTTAAATAGAAGCCCCCACGAAATAGAGCCGTTGGCTCAATTATTGGGCCGACTGCGCATCGACCGGACGCGCTGCTCAAGTGCACCGGATGCTGCACCAGACGCACTATTCGTGAATACCGAACGCATCCGGTAGGTCGACCGGACACGTCCGGTTGCTCCCAGACCACCACGTGTTCAATTCAAATCATAGTAGTCGTTGCTGCCCACACTTACATGAGACCGGACGCTCAGACCGGACGCTGAGCCACAGTGTCCGGCCAAGTCCAGAGAGTACCCAGGGCCGACCGGACGCGTCTATTAGAAACTGATCGGACGCTGAGCCTCAGCGTCTGGTCGAGTCCAGTAAGCACCCATAGTCAACCAGACGTGTCCGGTCACTCCGGACCGGACACTGCCAGCGTCCGATCAACTGTTTCACCAAACAACGACTTAGCTGATTCACACCGAACACGTCCGGTGTGGCGACCGGACGCGTCCGGTCGCTGAGTTCATCGTTAATACCGGACGTGTCCGGTCACCATACCGGACGTGTCCGATCACTCGTGACCAGCGCGACTAACTCCTTTTCAACTCTTTATTCTTCACCCTTGCTCAAATGTGGCAACCACCAAGTGTATCACCTTGTGCACATGTGTTAGCATATTTTCACAAACATTTTCAAGGGTGTTAGCACTCCACTAGATCCTAAATGCATATGCAATGAGTTAGAGCATCTAGTGGCACTTTGATAACCGTATTTCGATACGAGTTTCACCCCTCTTAATAGTACGGCTATCGATCCTAAGTGTGATCACACTCACTAAGTGTCTCGATCACCAAAACAAAATCACTCCTACCACTTATACCTTTGCCTTGAGCCTTTTGTTTTTCTCTTTCTTCTTTTCAAGTCCAAGCATTTGATCATCACCATGGCATCGCCATCATCATGTCATGATCTTCATTTGTTTCACCACTTGGAATGTGCTACCTATCTCATGATCACTTGATAAACTAGGTTAGCACTTAGGATTTCATCAATTCACCAAAACCAAACTAGAGCTTTCAATCTCCCCTTTTTTGATAATTTATGACAACTCTTTCACAAAGATATGAATTAAAATTCAATTGAATCCATATTGCTTGCCCAAGCATATTTACAATGTGTAAAAGGATATGGACAAGTTTCATGAACCCCAAATGGTAGCAATTGCTCCTCCTACATATGTGCTAAGAGTTTGGATTGTAGCTTGCACATATGCTTAGATAGGAAATATAGGAGACAATGTCTACCAAATGATGCTAAGGTATAAAAGATGGACCTTTGAAGCGTGATACCAATCGGAGTGCACCAATGTACCATCCTTAGCACCATGGTTACCTTAATACCACATGGAAATGAAATATCTAGATATCCTATGCATGCTAGTTTTTCATTTCATCATTCAAACCTACAACTAGCATACACCACACAAGCATGGATATTGAAATTTAAAACTTGTGCCATGCAAGCAAATATATGAAATGCATATTCAAATGTACCATACAAGTTCATGAGCTTGTTCCCCCTATTTGTGTGCTTAAAATTTTAATTGATCCCTTTTCTTTATCATATCTCTCCCCCTATCTCAAATTCTTCCTATTTGTTGTCTTTTCACTATCTTAGTACACTAATATCTTTGTTCACCATGTACTAATATCTTTGTTTTTCTCACCATGTACTAATATCTTTGTTTTTCTCCCCCTTTGTCATCAATGACCACAAAGGTTCAAAATGTAGATAGGTTGAGATTATCAATGTCAATCAATGGGGTGAGGATCATTTTCCCAAAATTTGGTCCAATCTAGATTATTTGCTAAAGATATTTAACTCGATTTGATCCAATGACAAGCTTCTTCACACCTCCAAATAAGGGTTATCTTATACCATGTTGAGTTAAACACTTATAGCTCATTTTCTAGATTAAACACTAGGTTTACAAGCCCACAAACATGTCATATGCTACCACTAGATCAAAATAAGCATAGAAGCAATAGTGGTACCATATAATCATCAAATTCATTTGATTTTCATGAATGAGCCTATTAAATGTGAAAGATGTCTAAATGCATTAAACATGTCCTTAGCAAGGATGTATGCCATGCCAATCAACTTTTACCTTAGATTGCTCGAAGGAGAGGCATGTCATATGAGTGGAGGGTGCATCAACACATATTTGAGAAATCCAATATGTTCAACTCATTCTTTAGCTTGCAAAACCTTTTTCATCCAATGGCTTGGTGAATATATCGGCAAGTTGATCTTCGGTGCCTACACTCTCAATGCAAATGTCCCCTTTTTGTTGGTGATCTCTTATGAAATGGTGGTGGACATAAATGTGCTTTGTTCTTGCATGTTGAATCGGATTGTTGGTCAACTTGATTGCACTCTCATTGTCACATAGCAATGGCACTTTCTTGAACTTGATTTCAAAGTCACTCAAAGTGGCCTTCATCTAAAGTATTTGTGCACAACAACTACTGGTGGATATGTATTCGACTTCGACGGTTGATAATGCAACACTATTTTGCTTCTTTGATGACCATGAAACAAGTGATCTTCCCAACAATTGACATGTGCCCGAGGTGCTCTTCCTTTCAACTTTGCATCCCGCATAATCCGAGTCGGAGTAACCAACTAGCTCAAACTTTGCTCCTTTGGGATACCACAAACCAATATTTTATGTATGCTTCAAGTACCTCAAATGACTCTCTTGGTGAGGCTTGAAATCTTGCACACATACATACACTAAACATGACATCTAGCCTTGATGCGGTCACATAGAGTAGGCTTCCAATCATAGACCGATACAATTTTTGATCCACCATGTTGCCACTTGCATCACTATCCAAGTTACCATTTGTTCCCATTGGTATGCTAATGACTTTGCTATCACTCATGCCAAACTTCTTAATCATGTCCTTGATATACTTGCCTTGACTCACAAATGTACCATTCTTCAATTGCTTGATTTGAAGACCAAGGAAGTAACTTAACTCTCCAATCATGGACATCTCAAACTCATTAGCCATCATCTTTCCAAATTCTTCACAAAACTCTTGATTGGTTGATCCAAATATGATGTCATCAACATAGATTTGCAATACAAATAAATCTTTTCCAATCTTCTTGATAAAAAGAGTGATGTCAACCTTGCCCATCATGAACCCTTTAGAGAGTAGGAAGTCCCTCAATCTCTCATACCATGCTCTAGGTGCTTGCTTCAAGCCATACAATGCCTTCTTCAACTTGTACACATGGTCGGGCTTCTTGTCATCTTCAAAACTGGGAGGTTGCTCAACATATACTTCTTCATTGATGTAACCATTGATAAATGCACTCTTGACATCCATTTGATAGAGTTTGATGTTGTGGGCACAAACATAGGCTAGCAAGATTCTAATTGCTTCCAATCTAGCAATCGGGGCATATGTTTCTCCAAAGTCAAGACCTTCAACTTGTGTATAGCCTTGTGCTACCAATCTTGCTTTGTTCCTTACCACTATCCTATCTTGATCTTGCTTGTTTCTAAAGACCCATTTAGTTCCAATCACATTGTGTCCCTTTGGTCTCTCTACTAATTCCCATACTTGATTTCTTGTGAAGTTATTCAACTCTTCATGCATAGTATTTACCCAATCAATATCCTTCAATGCTTCATCTATCTTCTTTGGTTCGATGGATGACACAAATAAAAAATATTCACAAAATGAAGCCAATCTTGATCTTGTTTGTACACCTCTAGAAATATCTCTAATTATAGTGTCCAATGGATGATCCCTTTCAATATTTGTTGGTTGGAGTATTGAAACTTGATTGCTTGCACTTGCTTGATCATTGGGTTGAGATGATGTACTAACCACTTGATTTTGTTCATTATCATGAGAACCACTTATACTAGCTTGATTTGTATTATCTTGTATATTTGAGTTAGAGAGCACTTGCACTTGATCATCTTCATCATCATTCGCTTGCCTATGCCTCAATTCACTAACATCCATGTTCTTCATGGCATTTAAAAGTTGAATGCCTCTAACATCTTTCAAGTTCTCATTCTCTTCTTGTGAACCCTTGGTTTCATCAAATTCAACATCATGAACTTCTTCAAGAGTACCACTATCCAAATTCTAAACTCTATATGCTTTGCTAGTGGTTGAGTATCCAAGTAGGAATCCTTCATCATATTTCTTATCAAACTTGCCCAATCTAGTGCCTTTCTTTAAGATATAACATTTGCAACCAAAGACCTGAAAATATGTAATGTTGGGCTTTCTACCATTCAAGAGCTCATATGGTGTCTTCTCTTTCAATGGGTGACAATAGAGGCGGTTGCTACAATAGCAAGCCGTGTTGATAGCTTTAGCTCAAAAAGATTGACTCACATTGTACTCACTAAGCATAGACCTTGCCATATCAATGAGTGTTCTATTCTTCCTCTCAACAAGGCCATTTGATTGTAGAGTGTACTTGGCCAAGAATTGATGTCTAATTCCAAATTCATCACACAACTCATCAATTCTAGTGTTTTTGAACTCACTACCATTGTCACTTCTAACTCTCTTGATGGTTGTTTCAAACTCATTGTGAATGCCCTTGACAAATGATTTGAATGTTGCAAACACATCACTTTTTTCCACTAGAAAGAATACCCAAGTGTATCTAGTATAATCATCCATTATCACAAAGCCATATTTGTTACCACCAATGCTAGTGTATTGTGTTGGCCCAAACAAGTCCATGTGCAATAACTCAAATGCTTTACTAGTGCTCATCATGATTTTCTTAGGATGGGTGTTTCCAACTTGTTTGCCGGCTTGACAAGAGCTACAAAGCTTATCCTTCTCAAACACAACATCTTTCAAGCCTCTAACCAAGTCATGCTTAACCAATCTATTCAATTGTTTCATTCCAACATGACTAAGCCTTCTATGCCATAACCAACCCATGCTAGACTTAGTGAACAAACATATAGATAATTTAGCTTCACTAGCATTAAAATCAACCAAGTATAGATTCTCATATCTAAAGTCCTTGAAGATTAAGTTAGAGCCATCTACACTTATGATTTCTACATCATCTACTCCAAATATGTATTTGAATCCAAGATCACACAATTGAGCCACGGATAGCAAATTGAAGTTCAAGTTCTCTACTAGCAACACATTGGATATGCTTATATCATTGGATATTGTAATTTTACCAAGCCCTTTGACCTTGCCTTTGTCATTGTCACCAAATATGATACTATCATAACCATCATTGTCATTGGTGTTGATTGAGTTGAACATTCTTGCATCACCGGTCATGTGTTGAGTACACCCACTATCAAGAACCCAATGCCTTCCTCCGGCTTTGTAATTGACCTACAAAAGAAAATCAATTCTTTTTAGGTATTCAAACTTGCTTGGGTCCTTGAAGGTTAGTCACTAAGCTCTTTAGTACCCAAATGGCTTTCTTCTTTGAGCCCATCCATGGTTTACCAATGAACTTAGCCTTTATACCATTTGCACCCTTTGTAAGTACATAGAAAGAATCAAGCTTAATGGAGGATACATTAGCTTGTGGCTTCTTTTTCATGCACTTTTGCTCTACATGACTAACTTGCTTGCAACTAGTGCAAAACCGACCATTGTTCTTCACAAAACTAGTCTTGTAAGGAGCAAAGGCCGCCTTGCCTTTCTTGGGGGTATAGCCCAATCCCTCTTTGTAGAGAGAAGCTCTTTGGCTACCCAAGCACATAAGCAAGCGGTCCTCTCCACCATAGGCCTTAGCCAAGGTATGAGTGAGCTTATTGATGTCCTTGAGGTTCTCATTCTCAACCATTAGTGAGGTATCACAAGTGAGACCATCACTACTAGATGAGGTAGAAGTAGAAGTACTACTAGAAGGGTTAGCGGGAGGAACAATGATAGGCATAGATAATGATTTATCAATTATATCACAAGTTAAGCCTACATTACATGTCTCAACATGCTTCTTTTTATTTTGCTCATCAAGCAAAGAGGAATGAGCCTTTTCAAGCTTTTTGTGAGCCTTACCAAGCTTCTCATGGGCTTCCTCTAGCCTCTTATGAGATGCATTGAGCTCATCAAAGGCTTGCTTAAGGGCTTTTAGTTCCTTATGTAAGCTTTTGCATTCCCTTCTCTTAATGTTAAAGTGTTCTTTAGCATCTTCTAGCATACCAAATAGTTCATCCTTAGTAGGTTCATCATCATCACTATCACTATCATTTTCATTGTCATGTTCCTCATCACTTCCATCATCACAAATTTGTACCTTAGTGGCCTTAGCTATGAAGCATGATGGAGTGTCGAAGAGAGAAGGCTTCTCATTGATAGCAATGCTTGCAAGTGCCTTCTTCTTGGTGGTCTTGTCATCATCACTATCATCATCATCACTTGAGGAAGCATCACTATCCCAAGTGACTACATATGAACCACCCTTCTTCTTCTTGAAGGTCATCGTGTCCTTCTTCTCTTTCTTTTCCTTCTTGTCCTTCTTCTTGTTCTTCTTGTCATCATCTTTATTGCTATTGTATGGGCATTGAGCAACAAGATGATCTTTGCTTCCACAATTGAAGCACCTTCTTGACTCTTCCTTGTTCTTAGATGAAGACTTCTTTCTTCTAGCATGGTTGCCCTTCTTTATCATGAACTTGCCAAATCTTTTAACAAGGAGAGCCATCTTCTCATCATCATCATTATCCCATGAGCCATCATCCTCACTTGATGTATCTTGCTTTGCCTTGCCCTTGGATGATGTGGCCTTGAATGCCACGCTCTTCTTCTTCTCATCCTTCTTCTCATCTTTCTTCTCCTTCTTTTCTTCCTTGTCATCATCATCTCTATACGTATCATCGGTCATTATATCTCCCAACACTTGGTTTGGTGTCATGGTGTCTAAACCACTTCTCACTAGAATAGTGACCAATGTGCCAAATCTTGAAGGTAAGCATCTCAAGAACTTATGGGAGAAGTCCTTGTCCTTCACCTCTTCTCCAAGTGCTTTGAGATCATTGACAAGCACTTGAAGCCTATGAAACATCTCCGGCACACTCTTATCTTCCTTCATCTTGAAGCTTGCAAACTTCTCTTTGAGAATGTATGCTTTTTCACCCTTCATGGTTTGAGTGCCCTCAAATGATTCCTCCAATTTCTTCCATGCCTCATGAGCTCTCTCAATGTTCTTGATTTGCTCAAAAGTTCTCTCATCCAAAGCATCATGGATGGCATTAAGAGCAATGTTATTATTTTGGAGTAGCATTTCTATGGTGGCGGTGGGAGCCTCTTCATCTTCAATCTCAATCTTTGTCTCTACCACCTTCCAAACCTTCCTATTGATTGACTTGATATAAGTTGTCATCTTGGCTTTCCAATAAGGATAATTTGAGCCATCAAATTGGGGTGGCTTTTTGGTGTTGTTGATTTGAGTTATTTTTACACCAAAGGTTGTTAAGCCTCAAATCACAGTGACCTCGGCTCTGATACCACTTGAAAGGTCCTAATGGCTAGAGGGGGGGGGTGAATAGCCTATTAAAAATTTCTACAACAACACTTAACAAACCGGTTAGATAATTATGAAAGCTATGAAAGCAAGGTTGCGCTAGCCTACCAAAAATACAAGCCACCTACCACAATATTAGTTTCTATTATCTCTAACCACACAATGTCTATGGCACTACACTAAGTTAGTGTGCTCTCAAAAGCTAACTAAAGAGCCACACTAACCAAACTAATAAGCTCTCACAACTAGCTACACTCAAGAGCTTAATAACTAGTTTGCGTAATGTAAAGAGAGAGAGCAAGATGGTTATACCGCCATGTCGAGGAAGGAACCAATCAATCACAAGAATAAATACCAATGAAGACCAATCACTTCAGAATCAAATGATGACACAATGATTTTTTACCGAGGTTCACTTGCTTGCCGGCAAGCTAGCCCTCGTTGTGGCGATTCACTCACTTGGAGGTTCACGTGCTAATTGGCATCACACGCCAAACCCTCAATAGGGTGCCGCACAACCAACACAAGATGAGTATCACACAAGCCACGAGCAATTCACTAGAGTACCTTTTGGCTCTCCGCCAGGGAAAGGTCAAGAACCCCTCACAATCACCACGATCAGAGCCGGAGACAATCACCACCCTCCACTCGACGATCCTCGCTGCTCCAAGCCATCTAGATGGTGGCAACCACCAAGAGTAACAAGCGAATCCTGTAGCAAAACACGAACACCAAGTGCCTCTAGATGCAAACACTCAAGCAATGTACTTGGATTCACTTCCAATCTCACAAAGATGATGAATCTATGATGGAGATGAGTGTGAGGGCTTTGGCTAAGCTCATAAGGTTACTATGTCAATGCAAAATGATCAAGAGAGTGAGCTAGAGCCGGCCATGGGGTTTAAATAGAAGCCCCCATGAAATAGAGCCGTTGGCTCAATTATTAATACCGATTAACGCATCGGCCCCAGACCTTCCTGCGTGTCGCTCAAATCGAGTAGCTGCACACTTACGCTACACCGATGCACTATTAGTGAATACGGACAAGTCTAGTCCGGTAGAGTCGACCGAGACGCATCGAGCCTCTCGGTCGCCTCCCACCACCACGTGCGGACGGACGCCGCTGCCGTCAAATCATAGTAGCTGATTCACACCGCCCACACTTACATCTTCACCATACGAGACGCTTTCCGACACTCTATGACGAAATAACTAACTCCTTTTCAACTCTTTATTTTTCACCTTGCTCAAATGTGCCAACCACTATGACACCTTGTGCACATGTGTTAGCATATTTTCACAAACATTTTCAAGGATTCTAAATGCATATGCAATGAGTTAGAGCATCTAGTGGCACTTTGATAACCGCATCCGGCCAAGTCTAGAGAGTACCGATCCTAGTGGCCCAACCAAGGAAGGTCTTATACCTTTGCCTTGAGCCTTTTGTGGTGGGACCCATCATCATGTCATGATTTCGACTCTTGACCCCTATCTCCTCCGATAAACGGTTATACCAAAACCAAACTAGAGCTTTGGACCTTTAATCGCCTCTCCTTCCCGGACCGACGACGGTCGGGCCGACCGGAAAAGACCGACCGGGACATCTACTCGATATGGGCCATCTATTCAAGCAAGGAGCAAGCGGATCTAAATTGAATAAGGTAAGACAAAAATCAACCGCATTGATCAATAAATAATTCTTTCTAGGACCATACCATGTCATTTGAATTGCCTGCGCAATCTTGCAAGGGATCGGTGCCACCAAGCCATGTCGAGGACGGACACTATATACACCCTTCGAGAGAGTGGCGTCGGTTCGATTACACAACTATTATCGGGTATTGTGGGCGCCAATACCGCGTCGTTTGCCGTCCTGGTGAATCTCACCTTATCATGCTCACTGCCGAGTCATGAAAAATCACGCGAGAACCTGGTCGCCTTCCTCTAGCCTTCTAAAGCCTCACCCATTCATGCGAACTTATTAGATCTAGAATTTACGAGGTCATGAACAGTGACAAGGGTGGCGATGGCGTGTTGTATGTATCCAATGGCGTAGGCAACAAGACTAGGTAGCACATGTACACAATGTCTCTCTTTCTGTCTTTAACTTGTAAGGCCATCTCCTTCATTTATAAAAGGGAATGCGTTCTCTCCTAAAAGGACTACGGCTAAATGGCTCAATAGCTCTAGAAGGAGCAAAACAGCTCAACAACTTTAGATCTCGATAGCTACACAGTCTACACGTTTTCAACAGCTGATAAGCTCAGACACACAGAGCATACGCTCCAATACTTAGCGCACGTTTGAGCACCCGTCACTCTCTTCCACTCGGTTCAGAGTCTGACCGGTCCTCTAACACCCTCTTCCTATTCATTACTCGTTTGTAACCCCACAACAAACTTCGAGTACCTGGGTTCAGAAATAAAGTCACCGACAGACTGAAACTGGATGTAGGGCATGTTGCCCAAACCATTATAAATCCTGTGTCATTGCATGCTAGGCCACATCCGATCACATCGCACAACAAAACTATAAATATTTACTTGTTGGCCACATTTCACACCGACATTTATATCACTTGAAGTCTTAAAATCACATAATCCATTACTCCGTACTCCTACGCAATACTCCCTCTGTCTCTAAATATCTGTTGTTTTCGCTCTTCGTGAAATATCTTTAACAATATATATTAAAAAATATTAATATTTATGGTATATAATTAGTATCATTGGAAAATCTTTAAATCTAGTTTTTATTAAATTTATTTAAAATACAAATGTTGCACGTATTTTTTACAAATCAAGTTAAAATTATGGCATCGACAATCATAACAACAGTTATTTAGGGACCTAGGAGCAGATAATCGAGACGGAGGGAGATCTTTCTCGTTGTTGCTGGCTTGCTGCTGCAGGAGCAGCAGTTTGATTCTTCTGGAGATGCAGAAAGGTGGCATGGCATGCGCTGCATTCTCTTGTTTCAACTCAGCTTCAGCTGCAGCGCTACACTGCTACTCCACCAGTACACCTCCACGCCTAGCTTCCGCTTTGCTTGCTTGCTGTCGACCTGTCGTTGCCAGGTTGCCTGGCCAAGCCAAGCTGCCAGAACTTGCTGTAGCAGAGGCTGACAATCATAACAGCGGATGCAAACACGCAACAACAAAAGAGCAGAGCTGGGGTTCATTTCCCTGCCAGATTGCTGAGCACTCCTGTCGATCGAGTTGCTACCAAAATAAAGTAAGCGCATGTCTCGTTAAATATATAAAAAAATACTGATATTCATGATGTGTGGTAAAAATTTTACAATAATAACAGAATATTATATTAGGCGATACAAAATTGATAAGTTTTACTACAAATCTAATTAAATTTAAAAAAGTTTCTGCAATCATATTACTCACCGGTCTCCTTGAGCTTGAGCCAACCAAACTGTAGCTGTCTGTATTGCTACAACTTGAGCTCGAGCTCGAGCTCGATCAAATCAAACCATCTCTTCCCTGTCTAGAAAAAGAATAAAAATCAAGCTTTGAGTCAAACAAGTTTAAATTTAATCAAATATATAAAAAACTACTAACTAATAAGTATCATTAGATTAAACCATGAAATATATTTTCATAATAAAAGTATCTATCTAAATATGGATACTATTTTCTATATACCTAATCAGATATAGGATTATTTGACTTCTCAGAGACGAGATTTCCAGAGACGGAACTAGGGGGCCAGTGGGGCCGTGCCCCCTCCCCAAAAAAAACAGTGATTTTTTTAATACCCTTATTAATAATACAATACAAAGCATATTTAGCTCATTTTAACATGTATTTTATCATAATGTTGTGATTTTTTATTATGAACACTAATTACATATGTAGAAGCATAGAAAAATATGTTGAAATATACACTTATGTACATATTTATCATACATACGATGTGTCATTATGTTTGTCCGACCTCCTAAATCAAAGTTGTTGGTTCCGCCTCTGGAGATTTCCGTTCTTTTTGGATGGAGAGAGTATTATCTTATTATTATGACATTTATAAATAAAAACACCATATATATTAACATCTATATTATGAAATAAATACATTATGAAAATATATTTTATGGTGTATCTAATGAATTTTAATTTGATATTGTAGATGTTTGTGATTTTTTTTCTATGAGCTTGGTCTATGGTGGAGAAGTTTGATTTACAACAAATTTAAAAAGCTTTATAATTGGAACGAAGAGAGTGCAAATGAACAGTGTCACAAGGTGGAGCTACATAGTGCAGAACTCTTTAGCGCTTGATGAGGGACATATTGAGGGACATATTGAAGAACCCTAATGCTAGGAAGCTGGCGTCCGGACGGCCAGACGCACCGTCGGTGGGCCACGCGACGCCAGCCCAAGACTTCCCGCTCCGTCATTTCTAGATAAAAAAATCAGCTCGCTCCGTCATTTCTAGATAAAAAAATCAGCTCGTCGTCCACGTGATTGTTCCTATCCACTCACTTGCTCCTATTTGCTCGCATGCTGCCTCAAGCGCTCGGCCGCTGGCCCAGCCAGGCGCACGCAATCGTCTCCGAGGCGTAGCGCTCGGGCGTTGACTCTGCCAGGCCAAGCCCATCCCCCGCGGTGCATCCGTCCCCCGCCGTGCAAAGCCCATCCTCTGCCACACCCAGGGTGCGCTGGCCCAGGCCACGGAGCAGGTGCTCGCCCAGGGGTGCACGCACGCCTCGCGCTGGTGCTCACCCATGTCGTTGTAGGGTTGAGATGGTGGACAAGAGGGGGGTGGATAGTCCTTTCTAAAATTAATCGCGTCAACTAACCGTAACAAAAGCGGAATTAAAAGTAATGGTCATGCCAAGACTACACCATTCTATCTAAATTATCAAGCACCTTGAAAAGATCCTAAACAAGCAACTAAGGTGCCGGGCTAGCTAGAGCTCACCTAATCAAGTCTAGGAGTAAGGTCACACAAACCTATGCCACTAGTACTTCAAGCACGGGAGAGCTCCTACACAACTAGTAAGCAAAAGGACAAAGCTCCTAAACTCACTAGCAATGCTCAACAACAAGGCAACTAATGCCAAATTAGAGAGCATAAATTACTTAGCTACACAAACTAAGCAATGTGACTAACAAGGTTACTCAAACTAAATTAGTCACGCAAGTGAGCTACTTCTATGCTACGCAAGCAAGAAGGTAACTAGCAAGCTACACAAGCTAACTAATTACAAGAGAAACTACACAAGCACAATGTATAAAAAGTAAATACAAGCTTGTGTACGGGGAATGCAAACCAACGGGGAGAACAAGGTTGACATGGTGATTTTTCTCCCGAGTTTCACGTGTTTGCCAACACGCTAGTCTCCATTGTGTCGATCGCTGACTTGGTGGTTCGGCGGCTAATTGGCATCACCCGCCAAGCCCACACGTTGGGCACCGCAAGAACCTACCCACAAGTGAGGGTAGCTCAATGACACGCTCTACTAGAGTTGCTCTTCGCGATACCCACGGGGCGAGCACAATACCCCTCACAATACTTCTCCGGAGCACAGCACAATCTTCTTGCGTGCTTCGATGGAGCCACAAGCCACCAAGCCGTCTAGGAGGTGGCAACCTCTAAGAGTAACAAGCACCACTGGCTTGCAACTCGATCACCTAGTGTCACTCGATGCAACCTCACGATGCAATCGCACTAGAATCGCACTCACACTCAATCGTATGAACACTATCAAGCGTATGTGAGTTAGAGGGCTCCCAAGCACTCCCCAAGCACACCTACACAAGGCACCAAGGCTAAAGGGTGCTCAGCCAACAGCCCAAGGCCAGCCAATGGCTCTATTTATAACCCCACGAACAAATAGAGCCATTATCCCTTTACTGCGTTGAAAACGCGCTGACCACATGCGCCTTTACTACTGATCGGACGCACAGGTCACCAGCGTCCGGTCACACCAAGGCTACCACGCATCCCTGCGTTTGAAACTAGCCGTTGCCACCAATGGCTAACTCGTCCGCATGCTCTGTTAGTCACTCGACCGGACTCACTCTTTGGATGATCGGACTCACCACGAGCCAGCATCCGGTCAAGTCCAGAGACATCAAAACGTGACCGGACACGCCCGATCAGACATGACCGGACTCGCCCCGGAGTCATGTCCTTTTTCTGCTGAAAACCCGAGCGACACCAAGACATGACCGAACGCTGTGAACAGTCTTCCGATAGAGTCTGGTCGAGGAACACCTCCAGAGTCCGATAGCCAAGCCGAGCCACGCATCCTCTGGAACACATGACCGGACGCTGAGGCCATCGACCTGACGCGCCCCTGCACAGAGTCCGATCGCCTCTAGCTACTGCTCCAACTCTATTCGTCAATGACCGGACGCGGTGGCCAGTGCGTTCGGTCACTCTCTCTCACACACAAAATCTCAACAAGAAATTCTTGCTAAGAAAGGAGAATTGTCGGTTGAGCTCAATTCTCTCTCACTGACACCTCGCTGACATGCATGCAAGCATGTACCCTTCCACTATTCATCAACAAGAAATTCTTGCTTAGCAAAGGGAATTGCTGGCTGAGCTGCACCTCCTCTATTTTCACCCTGAACTCCTCCAAATTGATCCAAATCAAATCCAACAACTTCTCCTTTGCAAATGTGCCAACACCACCAAGTGTACACCACCATGTGAATGTGTGTTAGCTTTTTACAAACATTTTAAAGGAGTTAATCACTCAATTCACCATGCCACTCAATCCTAACACGTATGCAAAGTTAGATCACTCGAGTGGCACTAGATGACCGATATGCAAATAAGTTTACCCCTCTTGATAGTACGGTCATCTATCCTAAACCCGATCCTGCACTTCTCTACACAACCTTTGATCGGTGAAATAAAATGCCCTAGGTTATACCTTTGCCTTGCGCATTCCATTCCATCTCCTCTATTGTTGATGCAACACATGCACCAACCAATCACCAAATAATATGACCCACTTCATATCATCACGTGATCGTATTGGTTTATCGATCTTGACCTCACTTGCTCTTCATCGTTGCTTCGGTCCATCGGCGCCAAGTCATCACTCAACTTGCCCTTCACACTTGCAACCAGTATGTCGAGCCAAGCCTCATCTTGATCTTCTCCACCTTGGTCACATGACTCCATGTCATGTCTCATATGCAATGCGCTCCTTCATCACATGTGTGAGATTTGCACCAAGTTCAAGCCATCTAACCTCAATGGCATGTATTGCTGACACACATGTACCTATGGACTAATCACATATGTATCTCACTCAAACACATATTAGTCCACCTAAGGTTGTCACTCAATTACCAAAACAAAACAAGGACCTTTTAATCTCCCCCTTTTAGGTAATTGATGACAACTCTACAAAGATATGGAAATTAAGCTCTTTTGGATTCATGTTGCTTGCCCAAGCAATTTTATCATGTGTAAATGATTTTGCACAAGTACCACAAAACCCTAATTGATAGTATTAGCTCCCCCTACATATGTGCTAGAGTGTTTGGTTTGAAGCTCGCACATATGCATAGATTGAAATTATGGGAGAGTAATTACTACCAAATGATGCTAAGGTGTATAGAATAAACTTTTGAAGCATGATGCCAATCGGAGTTGCACTTTTAACACCATCCTTAGCACCATGAGTAGCTAGACAACATAAACACTAGAGACCCCGTGAGATCAATATTATAAACAAGGTTCTAGTACCACGTGTAGAAATACAAGTCTAGCTACCATTTTATGCATGCTAGTTATCAAATCATCATTCACGTTCTACAACTAGCATACACCACATAAGCATGCATATCAAATTTAAAAACATGCAATGCAAGCAAGCACATGAATATGCACATATTAAATGCAATCAAACAAGTTCATGAGCTTGCTCCCCCTACTTGTATGCTTCTCTTGTCTAAGAATTTTGATCCCCTCACATTCTTCAATGTTGCTCTCTCTTTGTCCATGTCCATGCCCATGTCCAACTTCTACTTCTTCGTCTCAATCTCTCCCTCAAGCTTTCATATCTTTGTACAATCTCTCCCCCTTTGTCATCAATTTCCATAAAAGATGTGCTTCTCATTGATGCAAAGGCTTGCATTGGGTAGATGGTTGAGGCTTGAATCTTACATTTTTTATGGATATTTCCAAATATTGGAATGACACTACATGTATGGCTCTTGAGATACCATATATAGGATCTTTGACCTTGATATCAATTGGTGGGGCACCTCCCCCTATGTCATAGCATGGGTCATTCACTTGATAAACTTGAGCTCTTGTAGGTGAGGGATGCAATCTTCATTTGATGATCACTTAAGGTTGAGGATCACTTGTGGAACCACCATCTTGTATAGTTAATACCACATGTAGAAATGTGATACTATTTGAAAGAATTTGCTACCATGGAACCACTTATTGGATTTGTCAATTTTGACCATTTCTTGAACATTTGCTATCTTCATGAGTGCCACTTGTAAGATATTACTTGTAAGTTGATCTAGACACCACATGTAAATACTTCTTGAAGAATTATTTGAGTCTAGATACCACTTGAAAGAACTAAACTAGATATCCATTTGCATTGTTGTCTTGTGCTTATACTCTTGTCATTGTCATGAGCATCTAGTATGATTTGAACTAAAATGATTTGCCTAAGTTTCCAAGTCCGATTTGACCCCTCTCTAAGCTTCTTCACACACACTAAGCGGTTATCTTATCGAGGTTGTACTTGTCACTTGTTGGCAATCCAAATTTAAATCAAGTACTTGGGTTCACTAGCTCATGAACAAACTCATACTCATACCACTAGATCAATTAACCATTCAAGCAATAGTGGTATGTTATGAATTTAAACGTCTCATTTGTTATGCATGATCCTAATAAGCATGTACTATATACACTTAACCACATACTAGTAAGGGATGAAAATGATCATGCATATTACAATGATACCTTTGCTATCTTGGAGTAGAGGATAGTCACATAGATTCCAATTTATTACTCCAATAGCAATATGAAGTCCAATTATAAGTTTGGTGAAGACCAATCATCAATAGAGAAGTCCATTCTTCACCCATATGATATGAAAGCCACTAATGATCAAGTGCACTTTCTTGTTGTGGTTGGCTTACTTTTTCATTTCATCTTTGCTTGCATGTGAGCATCAATGTGAGAATACCACTTGAAATATCATGACTAGCTCTCTTTTGGGTGTTGCTTGCTTTTCTTGATCAACCATTTTGATTGTTTCTACTAAGCATCTCAAATGTCCCTTGGATCACCACTTCCATTTTAGCCTTCCAAGCACCACACTTGGTTTACCTACAAAAGGCGGCACACCCCTACACTAGGAAGAAGTGACATCTCTCCAAAGAACCATTCTTGATACTCACTTGAAATGACTTTGTTTGATTGATCCATGGACCTAACTTGATGAATATCCTTGAATCCTTCTTTAAGTCCTTTTCTTTCTACTTGTTTAAGTCCTTTTCTTTCTACCAAATGATCTTCAATAGTCACTAGAACTCAAACCTCATCTTCATCTTGAGTTTGATCTTGATCTTCCAATTTGAGTACTAAATGTGTGTCACATACACTCCACAATCAAATGACCTTGTACTCATTACTTATCATATTTCTAGATCAATTCAAAACCAAAATTAGGTACCTCAACCACTTATAAACATGTTTTTAATTTGAGGACCTTTCAATTAAAGTGACTCTACATCAATCCAATATTTGTCACTTTTCTGGCAGATTCTGTACCCTTCAAAGATAAATCCATAACTACCAATGTACAGATCCAAATACCATGAAATTTGGTGGAGATGTGCTTCACTAAGTCATCTAGCAGATGTAAAAATTTGAGCTTCATTTAACTTCTATATTGCTACCATATTTCAATTCTTCCACCACTGCTACATGCTGAAAACTGCTGCACTATAGCTGATAAGATCTACTCCAAAACTGAAGCATCTCTTATCCAATTCTCATAAAATTTGTATATCATCTTATATCATAAGTCTAGAGCATGCATGATAAATTTCAAGAGAATCCAAATAGATTTGATCACTTAAACTCAGACTTGATCACAGCTAGCTCAGTTTTTTAATTATAGGACATATTTCAACCAATTGAGCTATACTTCTTCAAATTGAATCAAACTTGAAATCAACTTGTTTGAATACTTTCAAAAGATATATATCCATTCAATCCACTTACTAAAAGTCATCTCATAAACTTATCCAACTCAAATCAATCCAAACTTGATTACTAATTAATTTATCTATTCAATCATCTCATAGCAAGCAACATATGCATATATTTCCATTTCAACCAACTCATATGCACCCAAATGAAATGATCAACAAGAGATATACATTGGTTCGCTCATGGTCATCTAACTCAAATAATTGCAAACCATCAATTATTTCAATAAATCACCAATAACTTGACACAATGCACTTGTTTGTTGATAGCACTTGGACTTCACTAACTTATCATGGCATTGGGGTAATGATTATTGCTTTTTAATACTTGGCTCAATCATATGATCAACAAAATGAATTTCACTTGAACCAAGTCTCCAATGCCAATGGTACCTATACACAATCATCCACTTTTTGATGGTACCCAAACTAATTTGGGTCCTCTCAAGTTAGGAGCAACATATTTAGGCATTGCCTTAGTATGAATAGCGGGATGTTTTGCAATAGCCACCAATGAGGTACCATTACCATCCTTCCTAAGTATAGAATCATCATTAATTGAAATAAGCTTAGAAGTATTACCTAGGGGACATGAGTTGGCCATGTGTCCCCTTTCCCGGTATGAGTAGCACTTTCTCTTTAATTGAGCCTTCTCTTCCTTGATCAAGTGGTGCTTCTCATTGTCTTGCTTCTTCTTGTTTGCTTGAGCCTTCTTCTCAAGCTTGTTTAGACAACCCGAATCTAGGTGGCCCAATTCATCACAACTGTGGCACTTGATGTGAGCAACTTCCTTCATCTTCTCTTCTTTGTTCTTGCTCACTTTCTTTGCGTCTTGATTCATCCTTGGACGCATTGCTCTTTCTCTTGCTTCCCCCCTTCCCCTTTCTAGTTTTCTTTTTCTTCTCCATCAAGTTACCACCATCTTCATGGTTGATCTTGATTTTCTCTTGGGGTGTTTTTTGCTCAACTTGTGGCTTTGATTGAGGCTCCACTTGTTGCTTCACCAATTGCTTGGTTGGACACATAGAGGTAAGGTGACCCCATGTGCGGCACTTGAAGCATTTGACATGCTTTAGCCTCTCTTTTTGTTTCTTCAACTTGAGCTTCTCTTCATTGGGACAACCATTTGTAAGATGTCCCACTTCATGGCATTTGAAGCACATGAAATGAGATAACCTCTTTTGTTCTTGCTTCTTCATCTTTCTTTCTCTTTTTCTTTCCCCCTTCGTCATGCTCTTGTTGAATCCAATGCCACTCATATCACCATAGCTTCTTTTGTTGCTCAACATATGTTTAAAGGTGATTTTGGTGTTGTAGCACCTCTCTAACTTGTTGCTCAAATTCTTCACTTCTCTTTTGAGCTCATTGTTCTCCTTTAAAATGTTAGTCTCACAAGACATAGAAATAGAACAAGCATCTATATGGGAAGAACATGGCATATCTAATAAATCATCACAAGAGGTGGATACATGCTTTTTCCTACATCACAAGAGTTAGTCACATGTTGCTATTGATCACTTGACTCATGTGATGAGCTCTCATTCTTTTTCAGTTTCTTTGAAAAATCCTTAATGAGAGAAGCATGTTGTTCTAATAATTCTTCATGAGATACAAGAAGTTTCTCATGAGTCAATTTTAGCTCACCATGTGAAGATTTAAGAACATCAAGTAAGTACTTATGTTCTTCACATGAGTTCTTTAGAAATGAGGTTTTGTTTTCCAATTTCATTGTTTTAGCTTTCTCATTTTCTAAAGACATGGTCATGCTAGCAAGTCTACTAACAAGCTCATCATATGAATCAACATGATCAACCACATTAGCATTTGATACCTTTGCGTCACCTTACGACATGAAGCAATGTGGTGATGTTGGGGAGCTTGTAGAAGCATCACTCTCATAGCTCGAGCATGAACCATCATCATCACCATCAAGTGTGCATGGAGTAGCATCATCATTTGCATCACTTGAGGCATCATCATTCACCTTGTCAAGTGAACTTGTGGTAGATCTTTCATCATCATTACTTGACCATGAGGTGGAACGATCTTCCACAATCATTGAATTGTGGCTATGCTCAACATCCTCATGTGCCTCCTTAGGCTCATGATCATCATCATCGGTGACCGCCCCATATTTCTCATTGAGATAAATCAAAATCTCATGGGCGAACTCCATGTCCATGATCTCACCAAATATGTTGTCTTTCATAGATTGATAGAAAATATTAGTAGCTTGGCAATCGAGATGTAGGCATTTCTTTCTATCAATCGCATGAGAAAAACCCACATCTACGATCCACCAGATTTGAGGGCAAATAAACTTAAAATTGTAAGTCATCCAATTTTTCCACCGTGCAAAGTGTGTGCCATCAAAAATTTGTGGACACTCAACATCTAGCCCATAAGTCACCATCCTCTCACGGTCGAGAAGAAGAAAGATAAAAAGGGAAATAGGGAAATTAATCGCGAGGGTTCATGGCCAAAAACTTGGTGCAAAGACTGCCCATGGTGGCAAGCACCTTGAAAAGATCCTAAACAAGCAACTAAGGTGATGGCGATGCTTTGGAGTGCGCACTCTTCAAGCATGTGGGTAAAAGGACAAAGCTCCTAAACTTCCCACCATGATCTCGTTTATGAGCAAGCTAGGAACCTAAAATTACAAGCACTCAAGCTTGTGTATGGGGAATGCAAACTAAAACTAAAAAAATTGGAATTGGATGGAGATGTGTTGTGCTTGATGAATTTGGAGGAGAGGAGGGAACCTACCCACAAGTGAGGGTAGCTCATGGTGGATCATGATCCCCCATGAGCACAATACACAATCCTTCTCCAGAGCTTCTTGCGTGTAAGAGCCACAAGCCACCAATCATCTAGAGGTGGCAACCTATGGCAAAAGACAGTTGGGCTCGCTCACCTAGTTGTGCCAAAGAGATAGCCAGAGGGCAGCCTAGGGAAGGTGCCAATCGGGTGGTATGAGGGCACACACAAATGAGAGAATAAAGCTTACAACATTCTTAAATCATTTCTTACATCACTTTTATGCAGGTGGCCCAGTTATGCCTATTCATGACATGATGAAGCATTGACGACTACGACAATGTCATCAAACTTTCATGGGTGTTAATGACACTATGATCGAGCTAGGTGGGAGCAGGGCCACATGCTCCCCTTCCGACACCCTAGAAATAGGGAAATAAAATCCACAGTACTCAATTGTGGACTAGTTAAAGAAGCGAGCTCGGCCATCTTTCTTTCTAGCGCTCCCAAGAAAGGACGAGAGGGAGCATGCACACATGGTGCCTAACTGCTGTATGCGCTCTTTCAAGCATGTGGTAAGCAATTAGAATCATTTTACCATCTTTTATCTTCCAGTTCTTACTATGGTGCTAGAAAGTCGCATCGCATCACCAAATAGAGCAAACGAGGTAGGTGAGATGAGAGGTTGCGAACCATGCTTCCACCCAAAAACTACCCTAAAAGTCGCCAAAACCCATGACAAGAGAGTTCATGAATGAGCACCAGATTGGATTCACAGCGTGTTCTAACGAAGTTAGGCAATTTCTACGAGGGCGCCGTGATACCCATTTCCACCCCGACCTACACCGTTCTTGAGTACTCACCATGTTGCAAATCACTAAATAAAACATGGCACTAGTGTTTAAGAATTTTAATCAGAGTTTAAATTCCAATTTAGCATTGTCACGCTATTTTTAAACTTGAAAATTGGCCTTGAGTTGAATTTGGTTGAAATTTTTAAACGGTCAAAACTTTACCAAACTTCACCAACCACCATTTCACGGCATAGCACACACTTTGTACCAAACAACAGAACCAAAATATCAGGGCGTTATTTAACTATTTTGCATTTTATAAATCACCAAAAAGTGTACTTTCAACACAACTTCAAATCTTTTGCCGATTCAACGAAAAGGGCTAATTTTAATTTCCAATTCGGTTTTTGAGCTGACAAAAATCCTAGTCAACAACATTTGTTTTCCAAAATCCAAGTTGCGTTTTCATCTACTCGGCTTGTACTTTAATTTTTTTATTTAAGTTCTAAATACAAGTTTTATTTTATTTTTGTTTATAAAAATTATTTTTCGTGCCAAGCGATTAAATCTACCCGTCTATTTCCTTGTTGAGATTTTCATTAGCATCTTAATGCGAGTTTTAACTCTAACACCCGAGCAACCTGCCTTGATAAATTCTCTTAGGCCTTAATCTAGGTGCTAAGTAAGCTCGTAACACCAGAGGTGTTACACTAGTGCCACTCGATGCAACATCACGATGTAATCGCACTAGAATCGCACTCACACTCAATCATATGAACACTATCAAGCGTATGTGAGTTAGAGGGCTCCCAAGCACTCCCCAAGCACACCGACACAAGCTACCAAGGCTTAAGGGTGCTCAGCCAATAGCCCAAGGCCGGCCAATGGCTCTATTTATAACCCCACAAACAAATAGAGCCATTACCCCTTCACCGCGTTGAAAAAGCGGGCTCGGCCATCTTTCTTTTCTACGCTCCCAAGAAAGGACCGAAACGCCTTTTAGACTGAGAGGTTGCGAAACGATTTGAAACTTAGCTGACCAGGACACGCGGTCACCACCATGTTGCAAATCACTCAAATAAAACATGGCACTAGTGGTTAAAATTTTAATCATAAATTCCAATGCGTTTGAAACTAAACTTGAAAATTGGCGAGTTGAATGCCGCCAACGACTAACTTCGTCCAATAGCACACACTTTGTACCAAACAACGTAACCAAAATATCGCGCTTTAAGCATTGCATTTTAGTCACTCGACTTTCAACACAACTCACTCTTCTTTGCCGATTCAACGGACTCACCATGAGACGTTTTTCTCGTCTTTGTCAAAATCCGTGTTTTCATCTACGATCCAGAGACATCAAAACATGACCAGACGGTGGATTAGCGATTAAATCTTGTCTATTTCCTTGTCGGGATTTTCCCTAAGTCATGACCTTTTCTAGGTGCTAAGCAAGCTCGTAACACCATGTTAAAACCAACATCACGACAACACCAAGACATAACCTCCCCAAACACGACACTACCAAGGCTTAAGGGTGTGAATAGCCAAGGTTCGGCAGGCAGTCCCCCACAAACAAATAGAACACCTCTTCACATCCAATAGCCAAGCCGAGCCACACATCCTTGGGAACACATGACCAGGACACTTGAGGCCCATTTACCAACTAGCCACGCCCTAACTCTTGCAGTCGTTAGTCATTGCCTCTAGCTGCTCTGCTCCAACTCTGTTAGGTCAACGATCGGACGTGGTGGCTAGACATCAAAACATTCGGTCACTCTCTCTCTCACACAAAATCTCAACAAGAAATTCTTCTTTGAAAGGAGAATTACCCTCCACAGTTGAGCTCAATTCTCTCTCACACTTGACACTTGCACCCTACACGAGTCCGATTGCCTCATGCATGCAAAACGATCGGACATGTACTACACTTCCACTATTCATCAACAAGAAATTCTTGCTTAGCAAAGGGAATTACCTACCGAATGCATGTACATGCACCTCCCGCACGCTTCACTATTCATCTATTTTCACCCTGAACTCCTCCAAATTGATCCAAATCAAATCCAACAACTTCTCCTTTGCAAATGTGCCAACACCACCAAGTATACACCACCATGTGAATGTGTGTTAGCTTTTTACAAACATTTTAAAGGAGTTAATCACTCAATTTACCATGCCACTCAATTCTAACACGTATGCAAAGTTAGATCACTCGAGTGGCACTAGATGACTGATATGCAAACAAGTTTGCCCCTCTTGATAGTACGGCCATCTATTATAAACCAGGTCATGCACTTCTCTACACAACCTTTGATCGGTGAAATGAAATGCCCTAGGTTATACCTTTGCCTTGCGCATTCCATTCCATCTCCTCCATTGTTGATGCAACACATGCACCAACCAATCACCAAATAATATGACCCACTTCATATCATCACATGACTGTATTGGTTCATCGATCTTGACCTCACTTGCTCTTCACCGTTGCTTTGGTCCATCGGTGCCAAGTCATCACTCAACTTGCCCTTCACACTTGCAACCGGTCCGTCGAGCCAAGCCTCATCTTGATCTTCTCCACCTTGGTCACTGTTGATGGTAGTTATCAACCATCATAAACCTTCAATATAACATGCATAAGGGCATAAATATGATCACCAACCAAGGTCTACGGGTCAAAACTAATAAATACCATGAGTTTTGGTGAATCTATGATTTCTGCAGGGTTTATTCAGAAAACCATCAAGGTGGACCTAGATGTTAAAATTAATTGCGCTTATCCACCGCGAAATGGACACTAGAAGGCTCTAGAAGACTCAAGAGGACTTCACACCAAAGAGGGAGCCGAGACACCGCTAGGTGGGGCCAGCCGGCCCCACCTAGAGGCCGCCCGGCCCCCTAGGGTCCCACCTATCAGCCTCGTCGCAATGTCGGTTCTCCACAGCCTTCTAGGTTGCATCTACGCCGTCCTTTAAGTCGGTTTGATCCAAGGGCTCAAGTTGGACGCTCTGGCCTATATATAGAAGCCCCTACCACCCCCCTAAGGCATCAAGTCATTTGAGAAGATAGAAACTGTAATCATCCATAGAGCTCCACCATATTCTAGGTCATAGCTAGTTAGGCTAGGTCTAGAGGGAGGCAAGAAGGCTTCGCTTGGATTCCTCGTCGTGTCAAGAGCGTGGTTTGGTATAATCTTTGTACACCCTCTGTTTTGTATCTCTATTACTTTTATATGCTAGCTACAATTGTTATGACAATATCAGTATTTATCTCATTTATGTTCTTCATTATAATGTTCATCGTCTACTTTGATTATATGCTTAGTATAGTTGGATTATAATCATGTTCATGCATAAGTGCATATAGCGCTCACTCTAAGGTACCATGGGTGGGTGGTCGACATTGTATAAGTGTGGTGCTTATACATTGTTTACCTGCGAATACACCCTATATTCTAGGTCATGTGGTAGATCGCAGACGTGACACTCCCGTTGAGTCCTTTGTAGTCCACTCCCCGATGTAGGTAGCATGTAGGATCTGATTACGAAGGAAGATAAGCTCTGTTCTTACTCTTCCCTAGTAATATCCCTTATGTGTAGATATAAAGATGATCTTAGCCATGATTACTAGGTGTAATTGCACTAATCAATGTATGCTTTGACTTGTAATTAAGAATGACTTAGGAATTATTCCTCTAATATTTTACCTGACCATGCTAATGCCATAGAAAGGAGTACTCTGAGTGATTTGTCATTATCATTGATCAATACTTATCATATATCTCTTATCCTATGACTTAGCCCTGTTATGAGTAGAACATTGGTTATGGTTTACTTCTCCATCAATAGTATAAGTTATCAGTACATGTCGATGCTAGACCTTACCTGTGGTAAAAATATAAATAACGATACCTGAAATACTCTTGGGTGAAGTGCTACAATGATATATTATCTATGCGCTTGCAGATCCTTTTTCATTCTAGTAGTGATGCTAGGCAGCACCAACAAGCATCTCTGGCACCATCACTAGGGATGACAACCTAGTAAAATAATGTTAGGAGATGTAGGTAATTAATAGGTGGCTATTAAAACAAGTGACAAGTTAATAAATACCAACAGTCATATGACTCCATGTCATGTCTCGTATGAAATGAGCTCCTTCATCACATGTGTGAGCTTTGCACCAAGTTCAAGCCATCTAACCTCCATGGCATGTATTGCTCACACACATGTACCTGTGGACTAATCATCTGTGTATCTCACTCAAACATATATTAGTCCACCTAAGGTTATCACTCAATTACCAAAACAAAACAAGGACCTTTTAGCCACCAAGTAGGTCCTTGTCTAGAGGCGCACCGACGAGCTCCATGCGCCGCAGCGGCGTCGAGCTCCGTGATTCGTCCAAGCAACAAGGTGACATTGCGTGCTAGAAACGTATGTTGTAAAAGTATGTTTCAAGTGTTTCAAATGTTTCATCTAGATATTGTCGATGTTTTACCACCGATAGCCTGCCACGGGGTTACCCGGACAAGTATGTTCGGGCTTCAGCGTATGCGGAACTCGACGGTGAACGCAAGAGACAGTCGATTTATCTTGGTTCAGGCCCTCGACTATAGTTGAGTAATAGCCCTACGTCCTATCGGCGTTAGCCTTTGCGTTGTATTGATTGTATTTTGTTGTGTTGTATCGTCCTCCCTAGGAACCCCGCCCTCTTTTATATAGTCAGGAGATCAGAGTCCTAGTCGGTTTACAATGAGAGTTCCTAGTAGGATTACAGAATAACACTACTACTAGGATTACATGGGAAGAATTCTAGTTGGAATAGATCTCCCCCTTCCTGGCGGGGTATCCTGTGGGTCCTGCATCGAACAAGCCCCCGAGCACTTCATGGTTGAGTTTTGGAAGCCTCGTCTTGTTCCTTCAGGTCTTGCCAAGTAGAAACAAGCGTCATCCGAGTGCTTTCTTGAGTGAAACCGTGTAGCGCTTTGTGAGATCTTTGGTTGGTGTGTACCTTTTTGAAGAAAAAAGTATTCCCATTTGGGTGTAGCCCCCGAGCCTCTTGCTTTTTAGCACAAGGAGCTGGAGGGTCTTCTCTTGAAATCACTCTGATTCTTCGTCGAAGGGTTCCTGAGCATATACCCGGGTTCTTTAAAAAAGAGCTCGGGTATAGCTAGGTCCGGGTTCTTTTTGTCTTGATGTCTTGAAGTGATCTATCTTGAAGAAGTCTTCTTGGTGATGTGCGCTTTTTTGGAGAAAAAGTGCACTCACTGAGTGTAGCCCCCGAGCCTCTTGCTATTTGGAACAAAAAGTTGGAGGGTCTTGGATCTTATGTTGTTTTGCAACTCTTATCTTAAAGAAGTCTTTTGAGTGATGTGCGCTTTTTTGAAGAAAAAGTGCACTCACTGAGTGTAGCCCCCGAGCCTCTTGCTATTTGGAACAGAGTTGGAGGGTCTTGAATCTGAGTTGTTCAAAGAACTGAAAACTTCCCCTAATATAGCCTCCAAGCATTCTTCAAAAAGAACTCGGATACAGAATCTTGGCATATCCTCTAGTAGTTTGCTGTTATCAGATGTAGAGTCTACTGCTTTTAGATGTAGAGTCTGCTACTTTCAGAGGTGGAGTCTGCTGTTGTTAGGTGTAGTTGTATGGTGGTGGTTGAGTGTAAATGCCTTTTGTTCATAGGTTGTACAGTGTTGGTATATTCTCCCGAATATGCTTGTTGTTGAGTACTGTTGCTTCACGCCTGAGTTCTCTTTCATTGAATTCTATCTTTTCACCGTGTCCTATGTTAGGTTTGTTCTGCTGGTGCTCCCGGTGTATGTGCATCGCTTCTTTGGTCTATAAATATCCTCCTTGTGTGCTGCTTTGATTCATCGAGCACTTTGTTGTGTGGTTTGAAATCCCCATAGTCATAAATATGATAGTTTATGAAGTAGAGCAGCCCCCGGGCGTATTTTGTAGTTCTTGTGCATCTTGTCATAGCTGGAGGAAGTCTTGTGATAGGGATTAGAGGTAGACTAATCCCACAGCGGTTTCGTACTTGGAAGTACGTGGCGGTAGTTGGAGGAAGTCTTGTGATGCGGGATGTGTTCCTTCATCCAGCAGTTCTGGGTTGATCTTCACCACCTGTCTTGAGACTGTCCGGTGTAGATCAACACCATATCTGGTATCACATCAGACTTGGGTAGACAGATGCCTGCCGACTTCTCCTGGTCTATGTTGTCCCGCCATGCTGCTGATTTCTACCTTGGATGCACTCCGTTCGTCCTTTGAAGAAAACTAGTGTAGCCGAGTGCGGCTTGTTCTACCGAGTAGCAATTTGGAGCACGTAGTCGTTCTAGAACCTAGTCATCTCCGAGTTCCTTTTTGCTACCTTGCCTGTCGTAGTACCGAGTTCGTTGGGTCTTGTAAGATGTGTAATCTTATATCTTTTGAAGTCATTTGTAATGGAAAGAATCTTGTCTTCTGAGTTGTCACTCTTTACCCTGCTGATGTCCTGGTTGTTTTTTAGATTCCTGAGTTCTTTCTATAAGGACTGGGTTGTTATGCTCCTTGTGAGGTAACCTTTCGTTGCTTCATGGCTGATGGGTTCTTTTTGTAGCAATATGATAGCTCTGCCGTTCTGCTGGATGATTGAGTCCAAAATCTACCCGTTGAACTGTACCGTTATGTGGATTTATGCCTTCCGTCATTTTAGCTGTGTCAGTAAATGGACCGTTGTGTTCTCACATCGTGCTTTTATGGGCTCGGTGGGCCACGTTTTACTGCTGTAAAATCTATATAAAGGCCTTTCATCTTCTTCTTCTTTACTGCTCCGCTTTTGCCTTGAAACCCTAGTTTTCAGAAATCCGCCGCCGCCATTGTCGCCATCATCTGAGCGCCGCCGTCTTAGCCTCGTCTTTCCCTAGTGCCTTTTTGCTTCTGCTAGTACATGGTAGTAAGAAAGCCACGAGCAAGTCCTAGGCTACCTTCGTGGATGAGGAGTCATCACTTTCCGTGATCGAAAATCAGGAGTTCGTGGCCATGAGGGTTGCCCAGAAGGCTTGGCCAGCTCCGACAACGACTGAAGACCAGCTTCGCGAGCTTGTTAGCGATGGTCTGATCCAGAGCAAGGACATTGCTGAATGGAGAGCTCCAGGCGAGCATTGGGTCCCTGCTCCAGGTCCTGGTGAGATTATTCTTTTTGTCTCCTTTATCTGTGCTGGACTTTGCCTTCCTGCTTCCGCCTTCCTTCATCAATTTCTCGTTTATTTTGGGGTTGTTTTGAACCATCTTACTCCCAATGTCGCCCTCCATGTTTCTGTTTTTGTACATCTCTGTGAAGCTTTCCTTGGAATTCCTCCTTCTCTTTCTCTCTTCCATCACTTCTTTCGTCTGAAGCCTCAACCCCGCCGTGAAGACACTAATGTTCTTGGCGGCTACGGGATTTAGTTTCACCAGGGTCTTAAAAGCAAATTCTTTGACTATGACCTGGTTGATTCTGTGAGGGATTGGCGCGCTGACTGGTTCTATGCCGCCAATTTGATTCCTTCTCTTGTCGTTCATTCTGGATCTGGTCCCTCGGTTAACGACCGGTGGGAAAAGAACTCTCTGACGTCGGACGAGCTCCAGGCGATCCAGCCGTTCCTTGAGCGGATAATTACTCTGAAGCAGCATGGCTTGACCGGCTTTGGAATCATCTCGAGTTTTCTTCGCCGTCGCGTTCAGCCTCTGAAGGAGCGAGAGAACTTTGGCTTCGAGTACTTTGGGGCTGAGGATCCTTCATTCTTGGTCCCTGCCCTTGAGTTGACCGACGAGGAGGTACTCGAGCGTCTTCAGAAGATGCTGAAAGGAGCAAGCGTTGTCCCGCTTACTCGTCTCTGAGTACTGTGCAAAGAACCCGCCTCCAGCTGTAAGTTGTTTTCTCTTTGTGCGGGTACTTTTTGTATTTCTTTTGTTGTATCTATTTTCGCTTAACATTCCTTGTCTTGTTGTCTTGTTTTTTTCGTAGGAATTGGGGCATAACTTTGTTGACCCGATTCCCCTTGACGTCCTCCCTGCCGTTGTTGGGGCTGGGGGTAGTCTTGCTGGGGCTTCTTTAACCAGTAAGTCGCAAACTGCCATAATGCTTCCTGGCATTTCTTCTGTAAACCCTGATGCATATGTAGAGTATGTTCCTCGTTCAGTTCCTCGAGCTGCTCGTAGCGTCGGCAAGAGGGGGCGAGTGGCTGGTTCTTCTTCTGGTGTGCCTGCTGCCAAGAAAACTCACCAGTCGAGTACTTGTCTAGATACTCAAGTTATAGCTAGCATGCTCTTAGGTGAGCACATTAATATGCTCTGTCCTTCTGTTGCTTGTTTTTGTCTTCAACCGAGTACTTTTGTCCTTTTTCAGCTGGTGCTATGGTGGCCTTGGTCGATACTGAGGAAGAAGAGGATGATGATGCACCCCTTGTCGCGCGGCGGTGAGTTGTTTTCTTATTTTCCTGCTGTTGAATCCCTCCTTTTTGTTTTGACTTTGGTCTTGGTCTTTTTGTAGTAAGCGGTCATCGGGTACGAGTTCTTCTAGGGCTCCGGCCCTGAGTTCCTCTGTGGCTCTGGTACCAGCTGCGTCGCTCCTATCGTAGGGTGGCGGTGATGTTTTTGCCGCCATAGTTCCTCCTGCAAGGTCTTCTTTTGGTATTTTGAAGAAGAAGATAGCTGAGTAAGTGACTCTTTGTTGTGCTTCTTTGCTTTTTGCCTTCCTTTTTCCTGACTTGTATTTTTATCGACGTGTTTCTCTATCATCTTGCAGTCCCTCGCCTTCTCTTACTCCTCCGCCGCCTTCTAGTCAGCCTTCTGGTGCACCCCCGCATACTGAGTCGAGGGACTCAGAGAGTACCATCGGTGAGGTGGCTATGAGGAGAGCTGGGCCCCCTGCTGCTGCTGACCCTGTGGCTCCAGAGGTGACTATGGTCATGGCGGTGTGTACTTCTGAGGAGGTAGCCGGGGCTTCCCTGGATATAGCCCTGGCCTTGCCTTCTTTGCCTGCGTCGGCTTCTCCCTCAGCTCCCCTTAGTACCGGTGCTTCATGCTTGGATGACGATGTGTTGCATCAATTTGATTCTACTCATCGGTTGTCTGAACTGGCCAAGGCCTAGGGGAACTTGGCGTCCTCTGCGACTTCTTTTGGGGAAAAGCTCCAGGTTAGTTTTTCTGAAGTTCTTTCTTTGGCTGTTCGTCTTTCTCTTGACCTTACGCCTTGGTTTTCTCTCTCTTTCTATTTGCTCAGTTTTTTTCTTGTGATCATACCAGATTCTTTTTCTCGTCTGAAACTGAGAAAAAGTTGTCCTCCGAGGTGAGTACCTTGAAGGCAGAGCTTGGCGTCCGCCTGGCTGAGTTGGAGACCGAGCGCCAGACGCATCAGAAGGAGGAGAAGGCTCTCCGTGCCTGGGTCATTGAGGTGGAAAAGCAGAGGGATGCTGTGGTGGAGTCCCTGAAGAATGAGTGCAAAGGTATTGTGGGTTCTTTTTGTTTCCCTTCGTATTCTGACTTGTTTTTCTTTTGTACTCTTATTTTCTTTTCTGCTGACTTGTTTTTGTTGCCTGGTCTAGCTCTCCGAGTTGAAAAGCAGAAGCTCTCGGAGGGTCTTGAGGAGATGAAGACAACTGTCCGCAATAGTCACAACCGGGCTGAGGAGGTAATCGCTTATGCTGAAGAAGAACTCGTGCTTGCCAAACTGATTAGGCATGGAGCTGACAGAGATCTTGTGTAGGCTCAAAAGACTATTCAAGACTTGTCTGGTAAGTTGGCGATGGCCACTGAGAACTGGAACACTTTGTGGAAATCCTTCCGGTCAGTGGCCGACCTTCTCCGACTCCAGCAGATGACGGTCAACCTTGGGCTCAGTTCATTCCCCGAGTACCAACCCATTTCTAGGAGTTTGTGAAGAGGTGCACCCGCTTATGTACCAGGAATGTTCTTGCCTTGGTCCGGGTTCTTTCTCTAGAGTTTCCCCTGTCCAAGGTCACTGACGAAGCCAAAAGTCGAGAATATGTTGATGCTGTTGAAAGGGTGGAGCCTGAGGTCAAAGACTTAGCCAGTAGGATTGTTGATAACCTTAATATCGATATCTCTACTCCTGATGACAATGCTTGAATGTAATCGACTTTTGTGCTCCGGCTTTTGTAAAAGAATACTTATACTTCTTCTTGAATGAAGATCCTTTATCTTTGTTGATGTCTTCTTTGTCTGGATGCTTAATCCCTGCTTATTCTTTAAATGAGTTGTCCAAGTGATCAGTATTTTCTCCGAGTAGTTACTCGTTCTGACTTTCATCTGCGTTGTGTAAACCACTCGGTGTATGTAGACCGTTGCCTTGACAAATTTTCTTGATTTGCCGAGTGCTTGTCTGGCTTCCGTCTGCGCCGTGTAACAACTTGGGGTGAGTAGATTTCTGTCTTGACAACCTTTTTGCTCTTGTTAGTACTGAAACGACTTGGGGCCGGTGATCTTGAGATTGATAAGTCCCCGAGTACTTTATGGTGGAGTTCTAGAAGCTTCTCCTTGTTCCTTCAGGTCTTGCCGAGCAGGAACAAGCGTTGCCTGAGTACTTTCTTGTGCGAAACCATGTAGCGCTTCTTGGATCTATCTGAGTGTAGCCCCTGAACCTCTTGCTATTTGGAACAAGCAGCTTGGAGGGTCTTGTCTTGAAATTGCTCTAATTTATACTTAGGCTTAGTTTCAGTCGTTTTGTTTTTGTTTCAGGTGTTAGCTTATTAGCAACCCTCATCGGCGGGCTCAAGCATCTTTTCAGCTCTTTTGCTTTCGGCCGGTATGCTCAGGCATGTTTCAGCCATTTTGCTTTTTGGTTCGGGTGTTAGCTTATTAGCTACCCTCATCGGTGGGCTTAAGCATCTTTTCAGCTCTTTTGCTCTCGGCCGGTAGGCTCAGGCATGTTTCAGCCATTTTGCTCTTTGGTTCGGGTGTTAGCTTATTAGCTACCCTCATCGGCGGGCTCAAGCATCTTTTCAGCTCTTTTGCTCTTGGCCGGTAGGCTCAGGCATGTTTCAGCCATTTTGCTCTTTGGTTCGGGTGTTAGCTTATTAGCTACCCTCATCGGCGGGCTCAAGCATCTTTTCAGCTCTTTTGCTCTCGATCGACAAGCTCAGGCATGTTTTAGTCATTTTGCTCTTTGGTTCGGGTGTTAGCTTATTAGCTACCCTCATCGGTGGGCTCAAGCATCTTTTCATCTCTTTTGCTCTTGGCCGGCAGGCTCAGGCATGTTTCAGCCATTTTGCTCTTTGGTTCGGGTGTTAGCTTATTGACTACCCTCATCGGCATTTTTGGCCGGAATGCTTATTGAAGACAACTCGGAGAAAGTCATAGCAAGATGTATGTTGTGTAGAAAGACCATCTTTATTGATCATGAATGTTGATAAGCCATAATACATGTGTCGTCGATGGACATTATCTGTATTGATCATGGACGTTGATCCCTTGCGGCTTGAATATATATTCTTTCTTGAGTTGTTTTCACGCGTAGAATCTTTTTAGTTGGCTGATGTGCCATGTGTTGCTGACTTCTTTTCCATCCTCGGTTGTCAACTTGTATGTGCCTGGTCTGGTGACTGTTGTGATAATAAAAGGACCTTCCCATGGACTGAGTAGTTTATGGCGTCCCTCAGTTTTTTGTATTCTTCTTAGCACTAGATCTCCGATTTGGAGTGATCGAGGTTGGGTACTCTTGTTGTAGTGGCGTCTTAAACCTTGTAGGTATCTTGCTGATTAAAGGGTTGCGTTTACTCTGACTTCTTCTGAGCTGTCGAGTTCAAATCTCCTGGTGTGTTCTGCTTCTCCTTCGTCATACTGTTATATCCTTGGTGATGTCCAGATCAAGTCGGCAGGTAGTACGGCTTCTGACCCGTAAACTAGGAAGAAGGGTGAGTAACCGGTGGCTCTGCTTATTTGAGTTCGTAGCCCCCATACTACTTTGGGTAGTTCTTCAATCCATTTGGATCCATAGTCTACTAGTTCTTCATACAGTCTTGGCTTTAATCCAGCTAGTATGAGTCCATTGGCCCTTTCTACCTGTCCGTTGGCTTCTGGATGTGCGACTGACGCGTAATCTATGCTGAAGCCGTAGTCCTATGCCCAACTTTTGAATTCTGTAGCTGTGAAGGGAGAGCCCAAATCTATGATTATTCGATTGGGCATGCCGAATCTGTGCATAATGTCTTGGATAAACTCTACTACTTTGGCTACGCTGTATTTTGCGAGTGGTTTGTATTCAATCCACTTGGTGAACTTGTCAATTGCTACGAAGATGTACTCGAAACCGCCCTTTGCTTTCTTGAGAGGTCCTACTTGATCCAGCCCCCAGCAGGAGAAAGGCCAAGCGGGTGGGATGCAGATAAGATTATGAGCTGGTACATGAGCTTGTCTTGCGAACATTTGACAGCCTTTGCATTTTCTGACTAGTTCTTCCGCATCTTTTAGAGCTGTTGGCCAGTAGAATACGGTGCGGAAAGCTTTGCCGACTAGTGTTCTTGAAGCGGCATGATTTCCGCAGTAACCTGAGTGTATTTCATCTAATATATCTTTGCCTTCTTCAAACGAGACACATCTTAGGAGTACTCCTGATGACGCGGCTCTTCTGTATAGCTTTTCCCCCACTAGGACGTAGTTCCTGCTTCTGCGAATGACTCTGGTAGCCTCCTCTTTATCTGCTAGCAGCTGTTCTCTTTGATATAATCAATAAAGGCATGTGTCCACGAGGTGTTGATTACCAAAATCTGGGTGCCTTTGACTGGGAGTTCAGGGGTTATCTCACCGGGTTGTTTGATAGAGGGAGCTGATAACTCCTCTATAAATACACCGGGTGGGACCTTCGCCCTGTCTGACCCAAGCTTGGCGAGGACGTCTGCCGCAATATTGGAATCGCGTAGGACGTGTAGAATTTCTAATCCTTGAAAATGTTTTTCAAGCTTTCGTATTTCAGCACAGTAGGCGCCTATGTTTTCTTTGGTGCAGTCCCAATCTTTGTTGACTTGGCTGATGACTACTGTCGAATCTCCGTACACGAGCAATCGCTTGATTCTGAGGGTAATTGCTACTCGGAGCCCGTGGATGAGGGCTTCGTACTCTGCTTCATTGTTTGTGGCTTGCCATAATATCTGAAGGACATACTTGAGTTGTTTTCTGTCTGGAGAAATTGAGAGAACGCCTGCTCTGGCTCCGCCTAGCTTGAGCGATCCATCAAAGTACATCTTCCAATGGTTAAGGATGATGTTTGACATAGGTTGTTGAATTTCTGTCCACTCAGCCACAAAATCAGCAAGAGCTTGGGATTTAATCGCCTTCCGTGGGGTGAAATCGATATTGAGAGCTCCAAGTTCAACTGCCCACTTGGATATGCGCCCTGTTGCGTCTCTGTTGTGTAGGATGTCTCAGAGTGGGAAATCTATCACCACAGTAATCTTGTGGCTTTCAAAATAGTGGCGTAGCTTGCATGAAGTGATCAAGAGAGCGTAGAGTAGCTTTTGCACATGCGGGTACCAGATTTTTGATTCTGACAGAACCTCGTTGATGTAGTATACGGAGGCGTTGTACCTTATATACGTGCCCTTCTTCCCTTTCCATGACTATCGTTGTACTGATCACCGTAGAAGTAGCCGCAATATATAGCATCATGTCTTCGTATTTCTTTGGTGGCATGAGAACGGGCGATGATGTGAGGTATGCTTTAAGTCTTTTGAAAGCTTTGTTGGCTTCCTCTGTCCACTCAAACTTGTCTGTCTTCTTTAGTAGTTTAAAGAAAGGTAACCCTTTTTCGTCGAGTCTTGATATGAAACGATTGTGGGCCGCCATGCAGCCTGTTAGTTTCTGCACATCTTTGATGCTTCAAGGGGGTCCCATCTCTGTTATGGCTTGAATTTGCTTGGCGCTGGCTTCGATTCCACGATGACTGACTAAGAATCTGAGTAGTTGTACTGAAGGAACTCCGAATACACACTTGCTTGGGTTCAATTTCTACCTCCACCTTTTTAGGTTTTTGAAGGTTTGCTTTAAGTCTTCGATAAGTGTGTCTGGGTTCTTTGTTTTCACAACTACGTCATCCACGTATGCCTCCATGTTTTCGTCGATCTATTCACCAAGGCACGTCTGGATAGCTCTTTGGTAAGTGGCACCAGCGTTCTTGAGTCCAAACAACATGGTCTTGTAGCAGTAGGCACCGAACGGAGTGATGAAAGATGTCATGCTCTGGTCTTCTTCTTTTAAAGCGATTTGGTGATATCCTGAATAGCAATCGAGGAAGGATAATAGGGCAGATCCTGCTGTTGAATCAACTATCTGATCAATGCATGGTAGCCCAAATGGATTTTTTGGGCAGTGTTTGTTGAGATCTGTATAGTCGACGCACATGCGCCACTCGTCTGTATTCTTCTTTTGTACTAGAACTGGATTTGCTAGCCAATCGTGATAAAGGATTTCTCTGATGAATCCGGCTGCCATTAGCTTTGTGATTTCTTTTTTAATTGCTGCCTTCTTGTCGGGTGAGAATCGTCGTAGCCGTTGTTTTACGGGCTTGGAGCCTTCATTGATATCAATTCTATGCTCAGCTAACTCTCTTGGGACACCTGGCATGTCGGCCGGCTTTCAAGCGAAGATATCTTTGTTGTTCCGAAGAAAGTTGGTGAGCGTGAGTTCCTATTTTGCCGAGAGGTGAGCACTGATGGTTGCCGTTTTAGAGGGATCACCGGTTCCTAGGTCTATTTGCTTGACGTCGGCTTCTTTTGGTGGTGCGAGGATGCTGGGCTTTTTAGCTGGTATCTCTAGTTCTTCCTAGCTCAGTTCCGTGGCAATAGCAGCTATTTCTTTTCTACCATTGGTTGCTTGTGCTTTGGCTGCAATTTGATTTGCCTGAACATCGCAGTGAAAAAGCGCGTTTCAAATCACTTCGAAGGGAGAGGACTCCGTTAGGCCCTAGCATCTTTAGCAATAGGTACGGGTAATGTGGTATTGCCATAAATTTTGCCAGTGCTGGACGTCCGAGGATTCCATGGTATGATGATTCAAAGTCTGCAACTTCAAACTTGATGAACTCTGTGCGGTAGTTTGAGGGAGTTCCAAAAGTAACCGGTAGAGTGATTTGTCCAAGTGGCATGGCTGCCTTGCCGGGTACTATCCCATAAAAAGGTGTGCTCGTTGGTGTAATCATCTCGGCGAGTTGTAATCCTATCTTCCTTAGAGTTTCTGAAAAAATGATGTTGAGTCCGGCTCCTCCATCAATTAGTACCTTTGTGACAGTCATACCAGCGATAGTTGGATCTAGAACCAGTGGGTAATGACCGATGTTTCCTACGCTAGTCCATTGGTCTTCTCTTGAAAACTGGATCGGATATTATGACCAATTGAGATATCTTGGAGTAGCCGGTTCTACTGCCATGATGGTTCGGAGAGCTAGCTTTTCTTGATGTTTGCTTCTGGAATCTAGAGCCCCGGCGAAGATCACTGCTACTGTTCCCCAGGATTTTTGGAATCCATGGTCTTCGTGGTTGTCTTCATCTTTTTTCTGATTGTCTTCTTTAGTGCTCCCCTTACTATCTTTTCTTGTGTATCGTTCATTGAAGGTGTAGCAATTTCTAATGGTGTGCTTTCCATTAGGGTGCAATGGGCAATGCATGTTTTCAATGTCGTCATACCTTCTGGGCTTGGAAAACTTCCTTGATTTGTCAGTTACCGCTACGGTGTTGTCTGGTCCATGTTTTCTCTCTTGGTGTCTGTTGTTTCGAGGATTTTACTTATCCGGGTTGTCTCGGTTGCTTCTTTCTGGGAACCTTTCTGGTGTCTTCTCCTCCGCAGTAATCATTTTTTCTACTGTGCGTCTGAATTTTTCATTGTTTCTCGGGTTCTCTTTGTAGAAATCCTGAAACTGCCACCTAGCCATGATTCCGTGAGAGAAAGCTTCGATTACTTCTCATTCGGTGATGTCATGTACTTAGGCACGTAGTTCGCCAAATCGTCGATAGTAATCTCTGAGACTTTTGCCTTCTTTCTACTTGAGTCCCTTTAGTTCTGCGTGGGTGATTGGGTGCGTAATGATACCCATGAAATTTTCACATAAAGCTCTTTGCAAGTCCTCCCAATTTCTAATTGACCCTGGATTAAATTTATCGAACCATTGGAGGGGCATGGTTTCTAGGGCCATAGGAAAGAACAAGGTCTTGATGTCGTTGTCTCCTCCAGCCAGTTCAATCGATTGTGAGTAGATTCTGAGCCACTACCTTAGTTCGGTCTTGCCATCATATTTAGAGTGGTTGGACGGTTTGAACTTGTGCGGTAGTCGTATTGAAGCAAGTCTGCTTGCAAAACAGGGGAATCTATCGTGCGTCCCGGCTTCTCTGTATTCTGATTCAGCACCTCCTTCCAGCCAGCTGTCGTTTTGGCAAGAGTAGTTCTGTGGGGCTGTCCGAATGGGTGCTTCGCTTCTGATCTGTCTTGGTTGTTCGCCTCGGTTGTTTTGACTGTGGCCCCTCCTGCTTTCTCTGTTGTGACTTCCACTTGGTCCAAGTCTCTCGAATGCGGACTTCCTCTGATTTTGATCTTCCTTCCTATGAGATGTTGATCTGGCGGGTAGTCTTGAACGGGTTCTTCCATTGTGTGTCTTTAGGGCTGCTGTCCGGAGAAGTTCCCGGAGCTGTTCCTGCTGTTCACTGGGATGTGAGGTCATTCCGAGTTCTTCAAGTGCTTCTCATATCCTGTTGTACGGTGTGTTCGTCGCACGTCTTTCTTCGACTTCTTGTTCTGATTTTCTCCTATTGTATTCGACCAGATCTAACTCATATTTGATCCAAGCTTCCTTGCGCTGCCTAGCACGTCGCTGGCGTCCTTGTTTCAACTTGTTTCATCTTTCTCTGGCTTGCCTTTGATTCTCGGTCTCACCATCATAGCCTTGAGCAAAGGGTGATATGTTGGACTCAGATTCATCTGATGACCTGACGTCGGGTGCTTCTGGGGGGATCAATGGTGATCGAGGACGGCGAACCATGAGTACTTCCCGTGCATGAACTATTCTGTTATTGGCGTTGGTTTCTATACTATCGGGGTTGCTGATAACTTTAGTAGAGGCTTCAAGGTCGCAGATCGAGTCTCCTTCTTAGTAGGGTAGAATTACTGTTGTCGTCGTGCCGACCAGTCGGGTACTGCTATCCTCAGGAATAGAGCCTGGCCAGTGGACGATGCAGTCTTGAGATGTTATAGTTAGTACGAGACCTTCCTGAGCTCCTTTTAGTGGCATTCTAAGCACTGGGTCGAGGGATCCTTCGAGCTGTGCTTGGTAAGACCTTGCCATGTTGTGGAGTCCAAACGGGAAAAGATCTAACTTCTTGAAAAGATTCTGAGTGTTCTCCGAGTTCTATTCTTGATATGCCGAGGCCGCGTTCTGGAGCCCCATTGGAAAAGAACTCGGGTCAGACTCCATCTCGGATGCGGAGCTTGAATTCGAGTCGGATGTGCAAAGTCACGAAACCTGAGTTGAATCGGACATCACGAGCTGCGCGAATCTTCCAGTGACTTGATCTGTCATAGTCGCCGAAACAAAAACGTCTTCATGGTGATCCAAATCTTCGAGGAGACGGCTTTGAAGCTTGCCATCGTCGCCAGCCTCGTAGATCCACGAGCCGAAGATGAAGGCTGATCCCGTCGAGAAGATCATTTTGTCGAGGTCCATCGAGCTCTCGGATGCAAATTCGCCGAAAGCCCCTACCTGCCACGCTAGATGTCGATGTTTTACCACCGATAGCCTGCCATGGGGTTACCCGGGATAGTATGTTCGGGCTTTAGCGTATGCGGAACTCGACGGTGTCGATGTTTTACCACCGATAGCCTACCACGGGGTTACCCGGGACAGTATGTTCGGGTTTCAGCGTATGCAGAACTCGACGATGAACGCAAGAGACAGTCGATTTATCCTGTTTAGGCCCTCGACTGTAGTCGAGTAATAGCTCTACGTCCAGTCGACATTAGCCTTTGCGTTGTATTGATTGTGTTTTGTTGTGTTCTATCGTCCTCCCTAGAAACCCCGCCCTCCTTTATATAGTCAGGAGATCAGAGTCCTAGTCGGTTTACAATGAGAGTTCATAGTAGGATTACAGAATAACACTACTACTAAGATTACATGGGAAGAATCCTAGTTGGACTAGATCTTCTCCCTTCCTAGTGGGGTATCCTGTGGGTCCCGCATCGACAGATATTGCAAGTGTTTCATGTTGATGTTGCAAAATTAGCTCGGGATGTTGCATATGTTGTAATGGCTGTGCACGTATGTTGCAAGCTTTTGTTCCCAATGTTTCAGTTATTTTTCTAGACGTATGTTGCAAGTGTTTCACACTTATGTTGCATGTGTTTTATCTAGATGTTGCATATATTTTGCAATGGCTTTTTCAAACGTTTTCAGGTGTTTTTACAAGTGTTTCAGACGGATGTTGCAAGTGTTTCAACTGTTTACGAACGTATGTTGTAAATATTTCATTTGGATGTTTTGAAAGTAGATCGGGTGTTACATCTCTCTCCTCGTCTTCTGCTGCCTCGCCTCGTGTCTCCTTATCTTCTCGATGTTGGTGATGTTCGGGTGACGTGGGTGGGGGTGAGTCGTTCGAGCGTAGAATCTGAGCGGGTAGGGCGTGCGGAATGGAGCAAGTGCGGGGCGTGGGGAGCGGCGTCCAGACGCGGGCCTCGCGCCGGACGTCCGGACGCTAGCTATTCCAATTGAAGAAGCATGAGACTAGAACACGATGGTGAGAAAGAGAGATACTTAGGTTACCACTACAATTTCTTTAGGAACGAACGGGTACGAGACTATACGTGCACCATTTTGATTAATAATATAGAAGGGAATTACAAGTGGGCAGCCTGGGAGGCCACCTACAGGGACAAAACGAGGCAAAAAAACAGCATATCCTATACTCTTATAAAGTAAAACCCTACTAGCAATTTTTCTTGACATGGAAGGTGTCCACCTCAGCAGTCCACTATCACTTGCATGCAAGGTGTCCACCTCAGCAGTCCACTATCACTTACAATTAAAGCTCACTAGCAAGCAGTTATGATATCCACGTCAGCGAGACACATCATCCACTAACATACATTTTATTGTCCACATCAGCGTGTCACGCTATCCACTAACATTAGTTTATAATAGTTAATCTCTTCCTAAGAATGGTATGAATAGTTAAATTTTATTTCAAATCAGTGGTTCCCGCAACAACCGGCGTGTTCGCTGGATTGGTTTCTGGGCTGATTTGGACTGGCTGGTGCTGATTTGTTGTGAGAGAAAAATACTGTTGACTAGTTAAATAAGCCTGGCTGAAACCAACAATCGAACATAGTAAACGCGTGGGGTGTTCTTCTGGTTATACATAGGAGAGAAAACTATACGCCCACAATCAGTCGAAAACTTTGCGCCAGCCAAACCCCAAGTCCTTGCCTCTTCTTTGATGAGTAGCAACGCGTTGATCCATATAAACAACAGTGAGTGTTAATTAATTGAAAACAACAAACACAGTACACGTTGTTGTGTTATGCACATGACAAAAGCAAAGCACGATCTACGTATTGCATATTATGGAGCCGTGATCCCAGTGGAGACATGACAATTGCATTGACAATATCATGAATCATCAGCAGGAACGACATGGGAGCAAATAGGTATAGAAGGATACAAACATATTTCATCTGTCCCAAATTATAAGACTTTTTGATATTTTTATATTCATATATTTTATTATGTATCTAGACATAATATATATCTAGATACGTAGTAAAAAAACTATAAATCTTGAAAATCCAAAATATTTTATAATTTGGAATGGATGGAGTATCTCTTATACTCTAGATGGAGCAGTAGTTCAATTTTTAGAACAACCTCTTGTGTTGTACTTGCCGGCCAGCACTGGAGAGCTATGTGCAGGCCAAAGGATACGGTGTCGTGCCCCCTGCCAATAGTTGAATTTACTTTATGGATTAGTAATGCTGGGACCGTCGTCTTGATTTACTTCAAGCTCTGCCGCGCCACCGACGGCCGGGAATATTTGGAAGGACATAGGAGAAACGGCATTAACAAAGACATGGGTTAGCTATAGATATGATGCAACATGGAAGAGCTTGATTAGGCCTTGCAGCGAACAGATGACGAGCATGGTCTATTAGTCTCTTTGTGGTGACTAACAATTAATCTTACATAACACCCTGCTCATGTTGTAGAATGCAGAGTTTTCTACCTCTTTTTTTAAGAAAAAAGAGAGAGACGAGCATATTGGCCCTTAACGCGTGTCCTTAAATCCGGCTTCATTCGCTTTTTTTTTCTCCGAACCGTATTTTTCTCTCATAAATTCCTCTAGATTTCTTCAGATTCCTCGTGAATGGGCCAAAGTCAATGTAGCTTGTCTAACCACGGTATTTGCGTGGCTCACTTCTTTGTCAATGAGAATGGGATTGCACAATCATAGCATGTGCTTTGCTTTTGCGTCTGTCCGTCCAGTAGTACCCTTGCATTGCATGAATGATGATGGCCCCTGGCAGTAGTACGTTAGGAGGGACGACAGGCACAGTGCTCCTCCTGCTCCCACAATCAGCAGCCTCAGCGTGCCTGGTCGTCTCGTCCCACCGCCACACTACTGCCACTGCCCACTGCATTGCATGGATCGGAATGGATGGATCAGCATTGGAATCTGGTCTGCTCCACGCAACAGCGGATGGGTTTAGAATCAAACAGGAACATGATTGATTGTACCTATTTCATTGACAGCAACAGGGAAGTAATGATCATGAGGTTTTGATTTGGACGTGGACTGGACCCTTGTGAGTAGAGAAGGGCTAACAATATGGGAAAACAGAAAAAAAAAATCCACCAAATGTTTACTTAGACTATCCACAGCGTGGACTATAAACAGTGTTTGAAGCAGGATAGAGAAGATTGGAGGAAGAACAAGCATCGAGGAGTGCCATTGTAGAAAGAACCATGCATGGGCAACAAATTCGCTACAAATGGACATTGAATCGAGCAAAGCATGCATGGGCCACAGCGTTCGTTGATAATGGGGGCGGCGGTTGGAAGCAGAGGATGATGGCTTCAGAGAGACGGAGTTGAAGTGAACGGAGAGGTGGGAAACAGTGGATGATTTTCTTTTTTTACTGGTACGTGCCGGCCTTAATAAACATAGTAACAAGGACGCGCCTTAGCTTATGCGGGCCCTACTTTAACTCTTGGGGGCTTTTACCACTCCAAATGCCCCAAGTTGCAAATACAAAGTTTTGCACCTATCTTTACCCAATGTCCGCGTCTAAGGAACACTATCATGTGAAACAGTATCTTGATTGATTCTAGGCAAGGTCACGATCGGAACATCCAACATCCAGTGCCTGCAATGTAGCATGATTGGTGATCCATGACCGTCTCAGGCAATATACCAATCACCGTCATATATGCATGCACAGTGCAATCGCTTCTCAAGCTAAGGCCCTGTTTAGTTCCAAAATTTTTTTATTTTTAGCTACTGTAGTACTTTCGTTTTTATTTGGTAAAAATTGTCTAATTATGGACTATTTAGGCTTAAAAGATTAGTGCAGTGGGTTTTTTTTTCGCTACATTTAATCTTTCATTGTGAAATCTTGAAATTTTTTTATTTTTGGCTTGGAACTAAACGGGGCCTAAAGATTTGTGCAGTGGGCATCCATTAAATCATCTCATCTGCATCACTGCACGCTTTGTCCATATCCTGTTTGTCGCTTGACGTACCCTAGTACGTAACGTTACGTGCATGATGACGATTTGACGACGCACGCACAGCACAAAACTGCATGCCGACAGCTTTACTTAATTCGGATGAAAACCCTAATTTTGCACGTTAATTAGATTAGGATTAGGAAATTACTTTGTGTAGGTGACAAGGGACATGATGTACAACTTGGCTAATCTATTCCAGTCAACAGCCAAGCATAGCCACCGATACCCTTCGCCAGATGGACCCACGTTTGAGTGGAGGGACCGATGGCTAAGCGCTAGACGTCCGGCTCTAGATCCGTGTTCGGATGCAGCTCTCGTTCGCACGCACGCGTCCACCATGCCCGCATCACCCGCGTCCCATCCTTGCCGCGCCCGCGTCACCTGCGGCGTGGCTCACAGCAAGCCGAACGTTCTCCACAGCCAGCTTCTGCGTCTCCTCGCGTTGTGCTACAAGCTTCTGCTCCAGGACCTCCGGCGGAGCAGCGGAGGCAGCATGTCATAGGGGACTCGCGTACGCCTGCATGGACGTGACCCTGCGCGTCCTCTAGTGGAGCGCTGTCGCTGGCTTACCAGCTGCCGCCGCCATGGCTCCTGTGCTAGCTCTCTCTTCCTCGCTCGACAACCCTACGTCCATATCTACTTTTGTAACACTAGATGAAACAATGGCAACATACGTCTAAAACAGATGAAACATTTGCAACATAGCCATTGCAACATATGAAACATCCAGATAAAATATTTGCAACATATGTCTGAAACAGATGAAACACTTGAAACTTGCGTGTATAGCCATAACAACATATGCAACATCTAGACCTACTTCTTCAATATCCAGATGAAACACTTACAATATAAGTTTGGAAGTATCTGAAACATTTAAACGTACACTTGAAACATGCGTGTATAGGCATAGCAACATATGCAACATTCAGATGAAACACTTGAAACATACGTCTGAAACAACTAAAATACTTGAAACATAGGCTGGCAACATGTCTGAAAAATCCTGAAACACAGGGTAGCCGGCGGCCACCGCCTACCTAGTGGGGGACTACGGTGACGCAGGCCTCCCCTCACTGTAACATCCTAAAATTTGCAATATTTTAAAATAGGTAAATTAGATTTAATTTTGGTATTTTGTGAGCATTTAAACATAGAAAAAAAACTTTGTTAAATTAAAATTCATTATAAGGTTTAGCAATATTTTTGTGCATTCATGCCATTGCATTTTGTTTATTGTGATGAGCGGTTTGATCCAAATTCAAATTTACTTAAAATGTTTTTGAAAATGGATTTGAAAATAGAATTCAGAAAAAGAAAAACTATTCTCACTCTCTTGCCACCAGCCCGGCCTGCTTCCTTTCCCTCACCCATGACCCGCTCATGTGAGCCAGCTTCCTCTCTCTCTTGGCCTCGACACGAGGGCCTGCTTACATGCGCCTTCCGCTCTCTCATGGCCCATCCCTCCTCTCTCCCATGAGCAGCCCAACCATGACAGCATCGAGGCCCAAGAGCTGCGCCTCTCTCTCTCCGCTCTTTTTAGATTACGTCGACCAGGTGGGCCCCAACCGTCAGCCGCTTCTCTGACCTCGCATCGTCTTCCTCCCGCGCGTAGTCAACCAAGACTCCGCCGCGCCAAGGAAGTCCGCTCCGCCTACGCCTCCTTTTGCCGTGTCTCCCAAGTAATTTCCTGCCATAAATAGCAGCCGACCTCGCCGCCTCTATTTCATCTTCGAGCTAGCAGCAGCCCTCGCTGAGTCACCGCAAAACCCTAGCCGCGTCTCGCCGTCCATCGCCGAGCACCACGCGCCGTCTCCATCCGCTCCACGCCACCGTTTTTTGTCGTGGTAAGTTCGCCTTGGCCTCCTCTTGCTCTCTGTATCTTCCCCGAGTTGAACCATGGCTCGTAGGCCGTTTTCCACGTGCACCGCTCGACGCCGGCCATGGCACCACCGCCAAAGCTCGTTGCCGGCAGCCTCTCTCCCTCGTTCTCTCTCTGTTGTAATCTAGACCGTCCGTATCAGATCCAACGGCCAGTATCACACGATACCCCTTCGGCCGGTAGAATTTCAAAAGAGCCCCTACCCTTTTCTAGTTTAGAACCCATCGTCCCTACAATTTTATTAAAGAGCCCCTGTAATTTTCTATGTCTAAACCCGTGGTCCAAAGTGTATTTTCAAAATATGTTTGCCTATTTTGAAAGCGTACATTCCCTCTGTTAGGTCCAAAATACGTTTTTATCTATTTATAGTTTTGCCACTATTTTCTTTAGGCTATAACTTCTACGTTTTAACTCTGATTTGATCGGTTCAAGTTACGTTAGATTCGTAATTGCGTAATCACGTGTTCATACTACTGTTAAGTATGTTTCAACTTTTAAAATTTAAGGTTAGATTTAATCTATTATTTTATTAAAGAAAATCTTGCTTAATTCATAACTTCATTATAGCTCTGATTAGAGTGTTTTTCGTGTCTTTGTGTTCATAATAACGTGTAGAACATCTTTAAAAGCTTTTCACTTATTGTTTTATATGTTTGGTGTACTGTTCTGATTTAGTTCTATTGTTTGCTTCGTGTATAATTGCATGGATGCTTGTATGGTGCTTTATGATCATGTCCAGTCGGTAAGCTATACGTGGTGAATCGAGAAGCAATTCATTGAAGGTTTGGACTAGAAGATGATCAAAGTTTAAGGCAAGTATAGCATGGAATTATCCTTGTTGTTCTATTCATGTTAATATCATTTTAATCATATGCATGTATCTACCTTGGCAACCGTAGTAAATTTTTCTAGCTACTTGATATCTTGGAGTTCTTGTCACCTATGGGGTATTGCATTGGGTAGTATGATGCTAGTGCTCAAACTAAAGACATGATCTTGTAACTTGACTAATGAATTATGCAATAAACACTAAAAGATGCTTTTTAGCAACATGGAATAAGGGGGCTAGAGCATTGGGCTGTTTTTATGGTGCTCTAAATTCCTCTCCCTAAGGACTTATGTGTAAGCGAACATCCGGGACTTACAGTATAACTGTGAGGGATACATGGCTCTGGCTTTAGCTTAGTATGAGGACCTTTTCTAGTTGTTAGAGGTTACCTTTATTGGCGTAAAAATGGCTTGCCGAATCGGGTATAGTGTGGCCTCTGTCCCCTTGTGTATAGGCTGCACGTCATTGTGCCATCGGAAAGGGGCTCTACATCTGTTTACCGAGTGAATCTAATGTCCCTAACTTGTTAGACGAACCTTTGAAAGGCTTCATAGTGAACCCTGCCGACCTTCCTTGGAAGTGGGTCAAGAGATTAGCTATCTTGGGTGAAAGGGTAAATCACGACTCATAGTGAAAGTGTACAACCTCTGCAGAGTGTAAAACTGTTATAACAACCGTGCTCACGGTCACGAGCGGCCTTGGACCCTTATGTAATAGATGATGGACACTGATGGTACTGATGATAAAGATGCTCACTAATGATTACTGTTTATGCTATTTATTATTCATGTTTACCTGATCATGTGTTTATATAGGCTTGTGAATAAACGTGTTGCCACCCAATTATTAAAAGATGACTCATTAAAAGCTAATTGCAGTTAAACCAGTGTTAGCCTTTTGAGCCTTATGAACCCCATATTTTTTTGTTGAGTACGACATGTACTTATGCTTGCTTAATTTTTTTTAATTATTTGGATAAAAATTCCGGACGGGCACCAGATTGCTAAAGTTTGGAGAAATTAGGCATGTGATCAACTATTCAGTTGTCCCTGTGAAATTGGAGTCTTCACCCAAAGATCGAAGTTGTCTTTCCGCTGTTGAAAGGTCACAATGGTTAGAGGGGGGTGAATAGTCTATAAAAATTTTCTACAACAACACTTAACAAATCGGTTAGACAATTATGAGGTGAAGCAAGTGTTATGCTAGCCTACTAAAAATGCAAGCCACCTACCACAATTCTAGTTTCTTTAGTTTCTAAACACACAATGACTATGTCACTACACTAAGTTAGTGTGCTCTCAAAGGCTAACTAAAGAGCCACACTAACCAAACTAACAAGCTCTCACAACTAGCTACACTAAAGAGCTTGACAACTAGTTTACGGTAATGTAAAGAGAGTGAGCAAGATGGTTATACTATCATGTTGAGTAATGAATCAATCAATCACAAGAATGAATACCAATGAATCAATCACCTCGGAATCGAATGATGAACACAATGATTTTTATCGAGGTTCACTTGCTTACCGGCAAGCTACTCCTCGTTGTAGCGATTCACTCACTTGTAGGTTCACGCGCTAATTGGCATTACACGCTAAACCCTTAATAGGGTGCCGCACAACCAACACAAGATGAGGATCACACAAGCCACGAACAATTCACTAGAGTATCTTTTGGCTCTCCGCCGGGGAAATGTCAAGAACCCCTCACAATCACCACGATCGGAGCCGGAGACAATCACCAACCTCCGCTCAACGATCCTCGCTGCTCCAAGCCGTCTAGGTGGCGGCAACCACCAAGAGTAATAAGCGAATCCCGTAGCGAAACACGAACACCAAGTGCCTCTAGATGCAAACCTCAAGCAATGCACTTGAATTCTCTCCCAATCTCACAAAGATGATGAATCAATGATGGAGATGAGTGGGAGAGCTTTGGCTAGGCTCACAAGGTTGCTATGTCAATGCAAATGGCCAAGAGGGTGAGCTTGAGCCGGCCATGGGGCTTAAATAGAAGCCCCCACGAAATAGAGCCGTTGTACGTCTTCACTGGGCACACCACGGGGTGACCAGACACTCCGGTCATATCGACCGAACGCTGGACCTCAGCGTCCGGTCGCGTGATGCACGCCACGTGTTCCCTCTCTTCAAATACTGAGCACCCGATCCCAACGGTTAAGTGATGACCGGACGCGCTGCTGCGAAGTGACAGGACGCTAGCCCTCAGCGTCCGGTAGTTTCCAGTAAGCATCCAGAGACGACTTTACACTCGACCGGACACACCCATCGTCCGGTCACACGGCGACTCCCCTGTGCGCTGCCACGTCAGTAGGACCAAACGCAACCCTCCAGCGTCCGGTCACTAAGTGACCCAGCGTCCGGTCAGAGACCGACGCCAGCGTCTTTGCAGCTTCTACTGACCGGACGCGCCGGTCCTACTGAGACCAGCGTCCGGTCACTTATAGTGACCTCTGTCTTTTCTGCATAGGACGCCGGTGGCACCGTCGGATTGTCCGCACTCTACGGGTGAACACTTCGTTGATAAAGTTTCTAACCCTTGCTCAAATGTGCCAACCACCAAGTGTATCACCATGTGCACATGTGTTAGCATATTTTCACAAATGTTTTCAAGGGTGTTAGCACTCCACTAGATCCTAAATGCATATGCAATGAGTTAGAGCATCTAGTGGCACTTTGATAACCGCATTTCGATACGAGTTTCACCTCTCTTAATAGTACGGCTATCGATCCTAAATGTGATCACACTCACTAAGTGTCTCGATCACCAAAATAAAATGGCTCCTACCATTTATACCTTTGCCTTGAGCCTTTTATTTTTCTCTTTCTTCTTTTCAAGTCCAAACACTTGATCATCACCATGGCATCACCATCATCATATCATAATCTTCATTTGCTTCACCACTTGAAATGTGCTACCTATCTCATGATCATTTGATAAACTAGGTTAGCACTTAGGGTTTCATCAATTCACCAAAACCAAACTAGAGCTTTCAGCTGTTTGCTGTCTAAGGTTATATCCTTTATACTAAGTACGTTATATTTTGAGCATTGTCTTTCGATATTACCCTTATTTGTAGCTATATGTAAGATTTGACTTTCTGGGCTCACATATGTTGTGTATCTGGTTTTATTCTTAAAACCGGGTGCTACACTGACTCGGCTTCCACGACTAGCGAGGAGGATGGGGGCGTAGGCGCAGGTGCATGCGTAGTGTAGGCCTCCCATGACTCGGCTTCCACGACGGGCGAGGTGGATGGGGGCGTGGTGCGGGATGGTGGCGCGGCCGGGGCACGGGGCAGCGCGGTGAAGGGACTCAGGTGTGGCGCCGCCGTGCTGGAGAAGGCCATGGCGGGCGGGTGCGTTGCCCGCGGCAAGCGGCCCCTGCGATGGAGAAAGCGAGGCGTTGTTTTTTTAGAAGCCGTGAAGCACTGAAGCAGCGGAGCGAAGTGGGGCAAGCGGCGTCGGGGCGGACGGACGTCTGTGCGAAAGCATTATCGGACCGAGGGAGGATGAAAAACAGAGAAACATCCAAAAGGAAAGAAAAAACACATTTTGCATTGTAAAGTGTTCCCACCATCTCTCTATTTTTTTATAACAGAGGGTCATTAGATTTCCATGCCCTCTGGTCGGGGATTGAAATTGCATCGCAGCCATCTTGGTTAGATAAAAGCAAAGTGAGAATGATAAATTTTGAAGCTCCCGAAAGCAGCAAACGTGCAAAATGACAGGTTTGCATATACGGGACGGCCGGGCTCACAACAGGCAGAGCTGAACCAGATAGCAGAGAGACATTAATGGGATCTGATGGTGAATAATTTGAGTTCGACACGACGGCTGAATAATTTGAGTATTCAAAGTGGCATCACCATATGCCCAGGAGACGACGATCCTGCAGGAAACGTGAACACAGACGCGACCCTGCGACGAGGCACGTCGAGGCTGACCTCGTAGCACCCCGTGGCTGCCCACTCCTTCTCCTTGCGCTTGAACTCCAAGTCATGTACGCAGACGTGCGCCACGCCAGGTCGCGCCCTGCTAACGACGGGCCAGCGCACGACCCGCCGCAGCAGCCTGCGCTTGTTGCCGCCGCCGCCGCCGCCCACCGGGATAGCGTCGTCCAGGAGGTCGGCGACGCACAGGGAGGAGCACGACGCGTCCTCGTCCTTCTCCCACCTCCAGCTATCTGCTGTCATCGGGAACTTGAGAGTCCATGTCGTGAGCGCCACCGTGACCTCCTCGCCGCCGTCGTCCATGCACAAGAGTTTGATGGTCTCGGAGTCCACGCAGCACACGGAACGGTACTCCGTCGCGCCAAAAGATGCAGGAGCACATGCACATCCCTCGGGCAACGGGATGAATCTAAACACCAAGCCGTCGGCGGCGGCGGCGGCGGCGTCCGTGCTGCTGCTGCTGATGTTGTTGCAGACCAAGATCCCTGCCCACAGGTCTACCCAGCAAAGGGAGGTGCTTGAGATGGCGAACACCATCCCAGCATTCAAATTGAAGCAGTACTCGTCTTCATCAGGATCAGGGAGCGGGAGCACCACCTCCTTCCGTATCCACTGGTCGGCACCGGCACGCGGGCCGCCGCCGGAGCCGGAGCCGGGAGAGCACCACATGAACAGGGTGGCCTTGTTTGTTGGGAGTCGTCCCGATCAGTATGACGGTATAGCTCGGCGAGAAGGTAGCGGTCGTCGGCGTCGTCGTGCACGTCAGTGCGTCGGACGGCGACCCCGGCCGACCCGATGGGGTAGCAGTGCGAGCTGTCGACCCTGACGGCGGCGGGCAGCGGCGGGACGACGGCGACCGACTTGGCGCGGGTGTTGAGCACCAGGTAACACCCTGGCAGGTGGCGCCAGTCATCGCGGTAGCAGCTGCCCAGGCAGAGCGCGAGGAGGTTCTCGTGAGAGTCGCTATGAAGCCGGTGGCGGCGCAATGCCCGGGTGGCCAAGAGGCCCGAAGCGTCAGGGAGTTCACGGCGGGGGCGGCGGCGAGCTGCTGAGGAAGGACAGGGTCGACGCCGTCCAGCAGCCTGCGGTAGCAGCCGACGTTCTCGAAGCCTGCGAGTGCGAAGGTCACCGGCTCCTTGCGCCACCCGCTGGTGGTGGTGCGGGAGGCCTTGCGCTCGCGCAGGATCTGGTAACGCGTCTGGCCTCCTGTCTCTTGGATGATCTCTTCTTCTTCGATGAAATTCATGCAGCGGTCGAACAAGACGTCCATGGCTGCTGCGGCCGGAGTTGCGCGCGAGATCGATCTGAACTCTGAACCAGACAGCGGCAACTCGATCGATGCTCTCCACCTAGATTTATAATCGTAATATATGGAGTAGTTTGCTATTTTGGAATCCTGATCAGTTTCGGTGTATTTACACGCCGACCTAGACAGGTAGCGATGATGGATTGGAAACCTCACGGGCAAACCCATGACCGAGTCTGTTACCATATCCAACGATGCTGGCCCTCCAACTTTGGACTTGTTCCCGGATCTGTGCAGCCTCTGCAGACTCTGACCCAACCGTGGCGCGCCTGAAATCATAACCACAGCCACAGGTACATCTGCCCTGCCCAGCTGGTATTGGCGTGGGCGGGTATAAATCCATGCTTGTCCTTGTCCACGCCTAAATTCATATTATCACTAGAATACAATGCCGTTGCACGGGAACATAATCCATCTGTAATTCTAGACCTAAATCCATCAGCCTTCAGACATGTTGCAAGGCTGGCGTTTTGGTTATTACTAGTAAATGTGTCCGTGTGTTGCAACGGGAGTCAATATGTATAGGAATAGGACTCCCAGTCATCGTTAGGTGCGAGTTGTTCTAACTCGTATCAAGTTAGCTATTTATCGACGTATCGAGAATTAGTCTTTCTTTATACGTGGTGACTATTTTGGATGTTGCACTGCGTAGATTTAAATTTATTTAGTCTGGATTGGACAGCAAATATCGTAAGGCCTTAACTCGGAATTTTTTTGCTCTTAATTAACAGGCGTGGAACTGGCCACAAAAGCTAAACCATGAGCTGATGCATGCGATGACAAAGATCAATTCCCATGATAAAAAAAATAGCTTTGTCTAATTTATATTTGCTTACTTTCTACTTGTATATTTCCTTTTCTATTTTTATTTCGAGTAGGAGTAGGATTCCTATTCTATTCTAGGCAAGAAGCTGAGTCTATTTTATTAGAATTCCTATTTTAGTTATCTTAAGAAACCACATATATTCATGTAATAAAATATAGTAGGGGTGTAGATGTATCTGGGATGTTTTTCGTATTCACAAAGTTAATAAAGGAAGGGCGCTAGGCGCGGCGCTCCTGTGCACGCAGAGGCGGCGCAGGAGTCTGCGCAACGCGCGCCTGGCTTGGCTCAGGACTTGGAGGTCACCGGAGCTGCACAGCGTATTCGCCTCCTCCGCCTCAGCCTCCGTTTGAGCCAACCACGTTTTCGACTTCGACAGCCACGGCACTGAGCTTTGGTTGTTTTAGTTGCGAGAGTCTAGAGATCGTCACTGGATAGCCTGTTGCTTGTTGGTTTTAGTTAGGGCTTATCAGCCAGTCAATAATAATTTTCTCTCACGGTAAACCAATATCAACCGGCCTTATTAGTTTAGAGACCCACCAGCGAAAAGGGTCTACGCCGGCCTCCGTCCGTGCCACCAACCGCATCTTTGGTCTGGACGGCCTCAGCGCCTAGCTACGGCCAACGAGAGAAACGAAAGGAAGGCTGATTTGTACGTGACGATTATTGATCTGTTTTAATTTTCTATATATATGTAACCTGTCGGCGCTGCTGTACCGAGGGACAGGGCGACTCCATGAAGCGGGGGCGAGGCGAAGCCTTGCGCAGACGATAGCCTTAGATATTTTTTAAGGTGTTATAGATTATTCATTTCTCACCTTCTATAATCTTATTAATACTGAATAATGATCAATTTTATCTACACTTATTGTTTTGACTTGAACTACTAGCTTGTAGATTCTGCTGCTAGTTTGTAGTGTTATTTATAAATGTGCGCTCAATGTAAAAGCTACAAACCCTGGAACCAAAACATCGCTTTCTTCAATCTAAAAATTTTAGCAAAACTAATCAATTTTAAAAAAAAAAAAGATTACTCCCTCCATCCCTTTTTAACTGTTTTTCTCACTTCCAAAAAATTCAAATATTCTCAACTTTAACCAAATATATAAAATAATATATTAATATTTATGATATATAATTAATATTATTATATAGGTCGTTGAATCTATTTTCATATTCAACTTATTTGGAGATACAAATGTTACTTATATTTTTTTACATATATAGTCAAACTTAAGAAAGTTTAAATAGTACAAATACCACAGTGACACTTAAAAAGGAACGGTGGGAGTACTTGGTATAGCAACAAGCTACTTTGTACATACCCTTTGTCCATATCTAAATATGGGCCCTACATTATCGAACTCTAAAATTTTAAACCTTGCAATTTACACCCTAAAATTTTCATAAAATTAACTAAAATTATTGGAGATAACTCGCTGTAATGGGTGGCCATTTCCTGAAGATTGGTGTGACTGGATGTATATGTGAACCCCACATCAAAAGCTGGACCCTAGAATTTAAAATCCTGTATCTACACCTTAAATTGTAGCATAGTTAACTAAAATTTACTGCATATGACTGAATATAGTAGTCGATGCTTTGGGCAAATTACTGCAGTAAGATCAACATGTGGCCCCCACAGTGGAATCCCAAAGCTAAAACAAACTTTGCATTATCTGATCCACTCTCTACTCTACCCATCTCTACTAATAGATGATGAATTGAGCTAAGACTTACCCATAGATAATCCGCTCCTCATACCTAACTCTACCCATTTCTATTGGATAAAAAATTTGCCAATGCCCTACCCAAATAAATTGGGTAAGGATTTGATCATGGACAATGGGTACCCACACCAACGGGTATAACCACAGGGATCGCACAAGTGATTTGTCAACACTCCAAAGCATGTTATTAGTTAGCAGCAGGTGTGGCACAAAGTGTGTTTAGGACGCGTCCGCACTGGCGTTGCTAGAGCATGGATCCTCTTGGTTTTTTGGTACCACCTCAGCCCCAAACCTTGCTTACCGTCTTTCTCTTGCTGTGGCACATTGGGGGGTCTCGTGGAAGATGGACTGATTTGGAGTCTAGAATCATATCCTAGTTTGGAAGATACATGGCCTCATGGATCTCTTGTTTATCCTTGTATTTGTAATTTATTTGGATTTTTTGTTATGAAAAACCATATGTTCCCGAGTTCTATGTAATGTTCCTACGAATTTCGAGAGCGTTGCTTGTTCAATTAATATCAGACTTGATGCCATGGATTTTCTTTTGCCCCTAAACTGCAGTCGCCGCGGGCGGAATCTTCTCGATGAGAGACGAAGACGAGGAGCGAAGAGAGCACTGTCCGAAGCGAAAGACAGGCCGTGTGAGTCCCAATGTTTGAACAGTCACCTCTCCCCTCTCTATGACTAGTGGGCCAGGCTTTGCGGTTGGGTGGAAAATGCCAGAACCACGCAGGGCCTTGGGATGAATCCACGGCGGAGGAGTGTGCATGTAGGTTGACAAATGTATGCACGCTCGAAACAAAATCTTTAGAGCATCTCCGATAGTCTTTTTAAAATTCACTTTCTAAATCATTATTTAGAGAGCAATTTGCATAAAAATCGCTTTCTATATCTTTTCACTCTCCAACATTTTTTCTATATCTTGCTGTAGCACGGGTCTCGTGGAAGATGTCATTCTCGTCTAGAATCATATCCTATTTGGAAGATACATGGCCTCATGGATCTCTTGTATATAATGGCTATATTTGGAAGATCATTTAGATAACCATATGTCCCGCTATGAGGTGAATTTTTTCAATTAAACTTGATTCCTACCATTAAGGATGGATATGGAGAATCTCTCGCGGATGTTCTTACTTCTCGATGAGAGACGAAGACGAGGGTCTATTGAAGCGAGACAGGCCGTGTTCCAACTTATTCCCCTCTCTATGACTAGTGGGCCAGGCTTTTAAAGGTTGGGTGGAGATTTTTTTCCCAATCTGGTGGGTCGATGAATCCAACGATATATTGATTAAATAAGTACATATTTAATGAGTATTTGAGTGTAAGAAAATTCACTTTCTAAAATTAGCTCGTTCCATTTGGCTGATATGCGCTGATCGAGCACTGTCCAACATTTTTTAGGATAAGACCAGCAGAAATCAGGCTGATATGGGCAGATTTGAGCACTGTAGCAGTTGAGCAGACCAGCCGAAATCAGGCAAATATGGAGTGGAGTAGCCTTGAACGAGCTTATTTATTTTTTCCAACTTATTCCAGTTTTAACAGTTTTAAGAGAGATTTTTTTCCAATCTGTCGTGAGTCGGTCTAAGATATATTGATTAAATAAGTATATATTTAATGAGTATTTGAGTGTAAGAAACAGAAAATATTTCATCGGGTATTTGTGCATGCTATGTACATGAGAGATGGTTGATGCATGGTTGAGTGCATGCATCTCACAAAAAAAAACTATCTGCACGAGGTAGAGGCCGGCCGGGTAGACAAATTATTAATCGGAGATCACATGGTTAGCGAACATGAACGTGCATGTGACCTCTAACGAACACCTTAACTGCCTGTACCGGCCAAATTAACTGAATTTGCTCCTCGATCGGGGAACGAGCTTGTTGGTCAACCATGCATCACAAGGGCCGAAGATCGTACTAGCTGGTTACTAACTAAATATGTTTTTTCTTTGTTATTAATTTCTGAATCACTATTCATATAATAAATTAACTAATCGTCAACATGCAGATGTTTAATTTCTGCAGGCTCCGGAACATGATGATGATCATGATCCACAGTTTTGGCATGTGCGTGCACGAGGTACGCATGCATGGCCCGTACGTATCCATCCCAAGTCACCATTGCGTACACTGCTATGTGATAATTGTTCGAATAATGTGCCCGTCTTCTGCCGTGCCCGTCGATCATCGTGTCGATTTTTTCCGCAAACTAAAACCAGGTGACTGCAACTGAAAACTGGTACTGGTAGTGGTAGGCCTTGGCGCCGGCCGGCAGCTGACCGCTCGCAGCTGCAGACACATGCATCGATCGAACGAGCAAAAAAACGCCCGGCGCAAATGGAGCACACGTTGTATATATACCACCATGTTCGTTTTGTTGAAAAATCAGACTGAAAAATATTATTATCTAATTTATTGTAAGAGAAAAATATTATACCATGGCTTGATAGTGTGTATATATACACACACTTACTGCATAGCATATATAGGTAGTAAGGAGTACAAGCTGAACTTTTAGGGTCCACAATCGACATTGGTGCATGGCCCAAGAGGAGGCGGCGGTGGCACCGGCAACCATGGTTCATGTGCCGAGCAAGGACGACGCCAGCCGCAGAAGTAGCCAGCAGCAGCAGCCGCCGCCGCCACAGCAGTACTGGGTGAACGGCGCGCTCATCATCGGCGCCGGGCCCGCGGGGCTGGCGGTGGCGGTGTGCCTCCGCGAGCAGGGCGTGCCGTCGGTGGTGCTGGAGCGCGCCGGCTGCATCGCGCCGCTGTGGCAGCACCGCACGTACACGCGCCTCAAGCTGCACCTCCCCAAGCGCTTCTGCGAGCTGCCCCTGGCGCCCTTCCCGCCGCACTTCCCGGAGTACCCTTCCAGGTGCCAGTTCCTGTCCTACCTCCACGCGTACGCGCGCCGCTTCGCCGTGGCGCCGCACTTCCGCGCCACCGTCGCCTCCGCGCGCCGCGACCGCGGGGTCTGGCGCGTCGACGCCCACGTCGCCGGCCGCGGCCACGTCCAGTACGTCTGCCAGTGGCTCGTCGTCGCCACGGGCGAGAACGCCGAGCCATTCGTCCCCGACATCGAGGGCCTCCGGCGCTGCATCAGCACCGGCAGGGCCCCCGTGGTGCACGCCGCCGAGTACCGGTCCGGCGAGCCCCTGAGGGGCAAGCGCGTGCTCGTCGTCGGCTGCGGCAACTCCGGCATGGAGGTGTGCCTGGACCTCTGCCACCACGGCGCCTCGCCGAGCATGGTGGTGAGGGGCGCGGTGCACGTGCTCCCGCGGGAGGTGCTGGGCCGGTCCACGTTCGAGGTGTTCGTCGCCATGGCGCGCTGGCTCCCGCTCTGGCTGGTGGACAGGGTCCTGCTGGCCGTGGCGGCGCTCGCGCTGGGCGACGTCGAGCGCTACGGCCTGCGGAGGCCGGCGCTGGGCCCGCTGGAGCTCAAGAAAAGGGAGGGCAGGACGCCCGTGCTGGACATCGGCGCGGTCGACAAGATCAGGACGCCCGTGCTGGACGGCCTCAGCGCCTAGCTATGGCCAACCAGAGAAACGAAAGGAAGGCTGATTTGTACGTGACGATTATTGATCTGTTTTAATTTTCTATATATACGTAACCTGTCGGCGTTGCTGTACGGAGGGACAGGGCAGACTCCATCGCTATGTTCGATTTGGCTTATAAGTCATATTTTTTCAGATAACAAATAATATTTTTCTCTCACAGCAAATCAGCCAACGGTATTTTCAGCCACTGCTTATCAACCAAACGAACATGACACGTGAAGCGGGGGCAAGGCGAAGCCTTGCGCAACGATAGCCTTAGATCCTTAGATATTTTTTAAGGTGTTGTAGATTCTTATTGATACTGAATACTGATCAATTTTATCTACACTTATTGTTTTGACTTGAACTACTAGCACGCAGCTTCTGCTGCTAGTTTGTAGTGTTTATTTATAAATGTGCGCTCAATGTAAAAGCTACAAACCCTGGAACCAAAACATCGCTTTCTTCAATCTAAAAATTTTAGCAAAACTAATCAATTTTTTTTAAAAAAAAAAATTACTCCCTCCGTCCCTTTTTAACTGTCTTTCTCACTTCCAAAAAGTCAAGTATTTTCAACTTTGACCAAATATATAAAAGAATATATTAATATTTATGATATATATTTAGTATTATTATATAGGTCGTTGAATCTATTTTCATATTCAACTTATTTGGAGATACAAATGTTACTCATATTTTTTACATATATAGTCAAACTTAAGAAAGTTTAAACAGTACGAATACCATAGCGACACTTAAAAAGGAACGGCGGGAGTACTTGGTATAGCAACAAGCTACTTTGTACATACCGGTTTGTCCATATCTAAATATGGGCCCTACATTATTGAACTCTAAAATTTTAAACCTCGCAATTCACACCCTAAAATTTTCACAAAATTAACTAAAATTATTAAAGATAACTCGCTGTAATGGGTGGCCATTTCGTGAAGATTGGTGTGACTGGATGTATATGTGAACCCCACATCAAAAGCTGGACCCTAGAATTTAAAATCCTGTATCTACACCTTAAATTGTAGCATAGTTAACTAAAATTTACTGCATATGACTGAATATAGTAGTCGATGCTTTGGGCAAATTACTGCAGTAAGATCAACATGTGGGCCCCACAGTGGAATCCCAAAGATAAAACAAACTTTGCATTATCTGATCCACTCTCTACTCTACCCATTTCTACTAATAGATGATGAATTGAGCTAAGACTTACCCATAGATAATCCGCTCCTCATACCCAACTCTACCCATTTCTATTGGATAAAAAAAATTGCCAATGCCCTACCCAAATAAATTGGGTAAGGATTTGATCATGGACAATGGGTACCCACACCAACGGGTATAACCACAGGGATCGCACAAGTGATTTGTCAACACTTCCAAAGCATGTTATTAGTTAGCAGCAGGTGTGGCACAAAGTGTGTTTAGGACGCGTCCGCACTGGCGTTGCGAGCATGGATCCTCTTGGTTTTTTTGGTACCACCTCAGCCCCAACCCTGCTTACCGTCTTTCTCTTGCTGTAGCACGGGGTCTCGTGGAAGATGGACTGATGGAGTCTAGAATCATATCCTAGTTTGGAAGATACATGGCCTCATGGATCTCTTGTTTATATTGTATTTGTAATTTATTTGGATTTTATGTTATGAAAACCATATGTCCCGCTATGTAATGTGAATTCTTGCTTGTTCAATTAATATCAGACTTGATGCCATGGATTTTCTTTTGCCCCTAAACTGCAGTCGCCGCGGGCGGAATCTTCTCGATGAGAGACGAAGACGAAGAGCGAAGAGAGCACTGTCCGAAGCGAAAGACAGGCCGTGTGAGTCCCAATGTTTGAACAGTTACCTCTCCCCTCTCTATGACTAGTGGGCCAGGCTTTGCGGTTGGGTGGAAAATGCCAGAACCACGCAGGGCCTTGGGATGAATCCACGGCGGAGGAGTGTGAATGTAGGTTGACAAATGTATGCACGCTCGAAACAAAATCTTTAGAGCATCTCCAATAGTCTTTTTAAAATTCATTTTCTAAATCATTATTTAAAGAGCCATTTACATAAAAATCACTTTCTATATCTTTTCACTCTCCAACATTTTTTCTATATCCCATATGCACTCTAGAGAGTCATTCTCGTCTTCTATATTCGGCTAGCGAAAAATCCGGATATATAATGGCTATATTTGGAAGATCATTTAGATAAGCTGTTGGAGGGTAGTTTTTCACCAAAATCTTCATTCCTACCATTAAGGAAGGATATGGAGAATCTCTCGAAGATGTTCTTACCTCGAGAACGGGGGTCTATTGGAGCAGTTTTTTCCAACTTATTCCATATGACAGTTTTAAGAGAGAGAGATTTTTTCCCAATCTGGTGGAGTCGATCTAAGATATATTGATTAAATAAGTACATATTTAATGAGTATTTGAGTGTAAGAAACAGAAAATTAGCTCGTTCGGCTGGCTGATATGCGCTGATCGAGCACTGTAGCAGTAGGAGCAGACCAGCAGAAATCAGGCTGATATGGGCTGATTCGAGCACTGTAGCAGTAGAGCAGACCAGCCGAAATCAGGCAAAAGTGGAGTAGATGAACGAGCTAATTTATTTATTCCCTGTATGACAGTTTTAAGAGAGATTTTTTTCCCAATCTGTCGGAGTCGGTCTAAGATATATTGATTAAATAAGTATATATTTAATGAGTATTTGAGTGTAAGAAACAGAAAATATTTCATCGGGTATTTGTGCATGCTATGTACATGAGAGATGGTTGATGCATGGTTGAGTGCATGCATCTCACAAAAAAAAACTATCTGCACGAGGTAGAGGCCGGCCGGGTAGACAAATTATTAATCGGAGATCACATGGTTAGCGAACATGAACGTGCATGTGACCTCTAACGAACACCTTAACTGCCTGTACCGGCCAAATTAACTGAATTTGCTCCTCGATCGGGGAACGAGCTTGTTGGTCAACCATGCATCACAAGGGCCGAAGATCGTACTAGCTGGTGACTAACTAAATATGTTTTTTCTTTCTTATTAATTTCCGAATCACTATTCATATAATAAATTAATTAATCGTCAACATGCAGATGTTTAATTTCTGCAGGCTCCGGAACATGATGATGATGATGATCCACAGTTTTGGCATGTGCATGCACGAGGTACGCATGCATGGCCCGTACGTATCCATCCCAAGTCACCATTGCGTATACTGCTATGTGATAATTGTTCGAATAATGTGCCCGTCTTCTGCCGTGCGCCGTCGATCATTGTGTCGATGTTTTCCGCAAACTAAAACCAGGTGACTGCAACTGAAAACTGGTACTGGTAGTGGTAGGCCTTGGCGCCGGCCGGCAGCTGACCGCTCGCAGCTGCAGACACATGCATCGATCGAACGAGCAAAAAAACGCCCGGCGCACATGGAGCACACGTCGTATATATACCACCATGTTCATCTCGCTTAAAAGGCTAAAAAATATTATTCTCTGATTTATTGTAAGAGATAAACGATGTACCATGAACGATATAAGTTTAAGCGGTAGTAGTGTGTATATATATACACACGTACTGCATAGCATATATAGGTAGTAAGGAGTACAAGCTGAACTTTCAGGGTCCACAATCGACATTGGTGCATGGCCCAAGAGGAGGCGGCGGTGGCACCGGCAACCATGGTTCATGTGCCGAGCAAGGACGACGCCAGCCGCAGAAGTAACCAGCAGCAGCAGCAGCCGCCGCAGCAGTACTGGGTGAACGGCGCGCTCATCATCGGCGCCGGGCCCGCGGGGCTGGCGGTGGCGGTGTGCCTCCGCGAGCAGGGCGTGCCGTCGGTGGTGCTGGAGCGCGCCGGCTGCATCGCGCCGCTGTGGCAGCACCGCACGTACGCGCGCCTCAAGCTGCACCTCCCCAAGCGCTTCTGCGAGCTGCCCCTGGCGCCCTTCCCGCCGCACTTCCCGGAGTACCCTTCCAGGTGCCAGTTCCTGTCCTACCTCCACGCGTACGCTCGCCGCTTCGCCGTGGCGCCGCACTTCCGCGCCACCGTCGCCTCCGCGCGCCGCGACCGCGGGGTCTGGCGCGTTGACGCCCACGTCGCCGGCCGCGGCCACATCCAGTACGTCTGCCAGTGGCTCGTCGTCGCCACGGGCGAGAACGCCGAGCCATTCGTCCCCGACATCGAGGGCCTCCGGCGCTGCATCAGCACCGGTAGGGCCCCCGTGGCGCACGCCGCCGAGTACCGGTCCGGCGAGCCCCTGAGGGGCAAGCGCGTGCTCGTCGTCGGCTGCGGCAACTCCGGCATGGAGGTGTGCCTGGACCTCTGCCACCACGGCGCCTCGCCGAGCATGGTGGTGAGGGGCGCGGTGCACGTGCTCCCGCGGGAGGTGCTGGGCCGGTCCACGTTCGCGGTGTCCGCCGCCATGGCGCGCTGGCTCCCGCTCTGGCTGGTGGACAGGGTCCTGCTGGCCGTGGCGGCGCTCGCGCTGGGCGACGTCGAGCGCTACGGCCTGCGGAGGCCGGCGCTGGGCCCACTGGAGCTCAAGAAAAAGGAGGGCAGGACGCCCGTGCTGGACATCGGCGCGGTCGACAAGATCAGGTCTGGCCAGATCAAGGTGGTGCCCGAAGTGAGGAGGTTCCTGCCCGGCGGTGCGGCGGTGGGGGTGGCAGCAGAACTCGTGGACGGCTCCGTCGTCGAGGTGGACGCCGTGGTGCTGGCCACCGGCTATCGCAGTAACGTGGCCTCGTGGCTCAAGGTACGTTTTTTTTTTCATTTTATATAGAGCAAAGTCTGATTTGTCCCGCCCGCTAGCTAACTTATCGTTTAATTTAAAAAAAAACATTCTTGAACTCGAATATCAAATAACTTAACTTTTGAAATCGAACCCCAAAAACTAGGGAGATACAAAACGTATTTTGGGGTTTTAAAGGTCTTTCTCTCCAGCAGAATGAGAAAATCCAATCTACAATGAGAAAAATAGTGAATTGGGAGGAGATGTCTCCCCTTTATTTGAGGGGTGGGAGGTTATGATTTGAGGAACCGAGAAAAAAAATTTCTCATTGGGTTTAGGTTTGGGGAACTGCTGGAGCTACAAGATCTCCAAAATAATAGTTTTTTCTCATTAGGGATTAGGAAAGGGGGGACTAGTGGAGATGCTCTTGCCTATTCCTAAAATAGTCTAGAGTGGTTTCGATGATGATTTTCTCTATTGTGGTATGTGGGCCCCACATGTCTTTAGTTTTTTTATTAGTCATGCCATCTTTTCTTGAATATTTGAGTTTTTAAATGATCTTATATAAAAAAAAGTCAAATTGAAAGTTTAGATCTCTTCTAGCACTATAAATTTGGTATAGAGTGTATCTCCATCTAAAGTTGTTTGAAAAAATTCAAAACTTAAATTTAATACCCAGAAATAAAAATTGGGGCCTATAAATGATCTCAATTAAAAGGCTTTTCAACCACAAAGCTATACATCGAATTAAGATCTGTAACTTTGGTACAGACCATGTCAATGTCCAAGGTCATTTGAAAAATAAAAAATATGAATTTTAAAATGTGAGAAATTAAAACAAATATTTAGGACTCTAAACAATCTCATATAAAAATGTGTCAACAACAAAGTTGTAGATTGCATTTAGAGCTATAGTTTTAGTACGTGCCACGTCAACATCCAAGGTCATTTGAAAACTTTAAAACCTAAATTTTCAAAATCTGAGAACTTAAAAATAAATATTTGGACCTCTAAATGGTGTCAGATAAAAAAAGTTCAACAAGTGCATCGAGGGCTATAACTTTGGTATAGATTATGTTAGCATCCTAGGCTATTTGAAAAATTCAAAAAAAAATTTTAAAATCTGATAAAAACGAATAATTTGAGCCTCTTAAATATCTAAAATATAAAAAATCGATTACAAAGTTGTAGATCGCATTGAACTCTACATTTAATTTTGATAAAAAATTGTATTCATCTGACTTAATATGAAAATAATTATGATTTTGTGATATAAAAGAAAGACAAAGGCTACCTGACATATGGGACCCACGGATATGTCAGCAAAACACAACGAAACCATTTTGAAATGGCTAAGAGATAGTTTATCCGGTTATGAAAGTTGAGGTGACTTAACTGGCATTTGCATTTGAGTTTGAGAGCGCCTTTTAAGTAAGTAGAATACTACTCTTTTATGTAAGATAAAAAAAATACTCGTTATAGGGTCGTGATGGGTTGACTTTTCCGATGGTTGGGAAGTAAACTTGACAAAAGCAGTAATGCAAATGCAGGGTCAGGTGAACGCTGCTGAAGAGGAATGCCGCGGGCTGTACACCGTGGGCTTCACCGGGAGAGGGCTCGCCGGGATAGCGGAGGAGGCGATAAGAATAGCCGGCGTGCTGGGCAAGGCGTGGAGGCGGCAGATGGAAATAAACTAGAGCAAGCAGCGCAACATCCGCATCACCGCTGCCTGTGACTGTGATGGATGATGATGCATGTGTACCGGACTAGGAGTAGTTAGCAATCTGGAGTGACAGTGGCTTAAACGCTACTAGCCCACTACTGTCCATGTACCCTACAAAGGGAAAACATACGTGCAGGCTCTGCGCTTAGCAAAAGTAAACCGAGCGTTCTTCAGTTAACCTCATCTATCTATCTATCTATTATGTCAATATAGTAGTGTTAAAAGAAACCCACGTTCACTAGAAGGATGTAAAAATTGCGAGGTTAATAAAAAAAAAGTGTATTATACATTATAGAACAATGTTAAAAGAAGCCTCACGTCTATTGTCTGTCTATTGGGAGGGTCCAAAATATGGGAGGCTCTAAAAATTATGAAATTAATCCAAAAATAAATAAAAATACACCGTTGTATTTACAATGATCTAATAGTCCAAATTTAAAAGTGTCACATATAATCTATATGTAAATACTGTTTTTCACCTATAATATTATAAGTTAAACAATGTTTTGTTAGTATTTAAAAAAAGGACCAGTACATGTGTTCGAATCAATATAAAGGTAATATTACCATAGCCACTATAAAATTGACTCTTTTCCTATTTCAATAAACACATCCTGAAGAAAAAATATAAAAGGCATCGATACCAACAAAGTTCATAGAAAATATACAATCAAAAGCCAACAAACTACATTCGGAAAGATAATTTTGAGATAATTCTATCAATTCATGTAATCCTTACTTTTAAAATTATTTGTTTCAAAATTAATTCTGAATATAAAATTAAATTTACAAAAAATAGTGCTTTGAATTAAATATATGCAATATAATGAATTAAGTTAAAAACCATGTCTCTTCCTCACCACGTTGATGCCAGAAATTATGATGTAACGCTGTCTACGAAAAGATATAGTTAAAAATAAAAATAAAAAATAAGTAGAACAAGTTTCAATTAGACACCAATACCTCGGTGGGCATAAAAAATCATAAAACCACATTTGAACCTCAGGCGACTCCTTCCCCCGACATACTTCACACCTCGGTATTTCAACGTGCTCTTTCACCATAGATCTACCATACCAACTCACTCCTTTTACCCTTACAGATTCTTAGCATCACTGTTGATATCGACGAAAAGAAAATAGATAAACACATGTTGACTCTGACAATTGTGACTTATATTTGATGACTTTCGTAGTAGTGACCTAGCAAAAACAAAAAAAAAACATATTCCAACAATCGATGTTACAAGTTTACAACAAAGTCACAAAAAGCATACTGTCTTACATCTAACTGGTCCATTGATTCCCTAATGTCCATGCGTGAAAGCCTAGCAGGCAACACAGATCATTTTTCTTTACGAGATCACGACATGATCAATATTAAGGTAGACTGACATAGGTAGCATGCTTTAGATTAGTAGCTCATTAGCGTTAATGGTGGTTTTTGTTAAAACGTGAATATAAATGAACAAGATTTGGGAGAACTGTCTCTTTCATTGATCTCTGAAATATATTTATACAAGTGAAGGGGTGTCACGAAGGGACACGACTGTTCCCAAAGAACATGCCCTTTGGAGTAAAACTAACTGTCTAATCCTATCCACTAATCTTGTAATTGATGGACGAGATCACTTCGTAAACAGGTGTCTATTGAGAGACACCGTTTCACAACACTCCCCCTTGATCGAATCTTCCTTGAGATCAATGCAGCTGTAAGCTGAAATTCCTCGAAAAAACCCGATGGGAAAAATCTGAGGAATATATGATATGCCATAAAAACTCCTTTAAACCTTATTGGAAAATAAGGAGAAAATAACATATTTATTTGTGATTTAAATAAACCACTATGTCATTGGTATCCCATTAAAAACCCCAATGGAGAAAAATATTGGAGATACGACATAAAGATAACCCCCCAAAAACATTTTCAGGAAAAATATGAGGAGCAATATAAAGTGATATGTCGCTAAAACTCCTGTAAAAATCCAGTGGCAAAATTAGGAGAAAATATGATGACATATTATTGGTATTGCCTCTTGGATAACTCACATGAAAAACCTTTTCAGGAAAAAACCATAGATGAGTTGTGAGGGCAATATGTGTCTTTGATATTTCCCACAAAAACCCCGGCGGGGAAAATAAGAAATATGACACATGCTTATGTTAATATTACTTCATTAAAAACTTTAACAAGAAACCTTGTAAGTAAAACTTGTGAAAGAAAAGAGTATAATATGATGCTGGTACAGGTCAACATTTAGGAGATATCTCCCCCTGATTCTGGCAAATCTCAAAGTCGCCGCATACCAATTCCATGTACTAATTTTTGAAACACAGAAGTTGGTAAGGACTTAGTAAATAGGTCAGTGAGATTATCACATAACTAGATTTGCAAGATGTTTATTTCCCCGCTTTCTAGTAATTCATGGGGATAAAACAGTTTAGGAATAATATGATTAGTGATATTGCTCTTTATGTAACCTGTTTGCATCTGTGTAACACAAGCGGAATTATCTTCATAGATAATTGTAGGTGATTCAATTGAACCAATACCACATGCCTGTTGTATGTGGTTAATCATTCTGTGAAGTCATACACATTCATGTGATGCCTCAGATAGAGCAATAATTTCAGAATGATTAGTAGAGGTCGCCGTCAGAGTCTGTTTAGAAGACTTCATGAAATAACTGTACCTCTATGTAAGAATACAAATCCAGTTTGAGATGGAGACCAGATAAGTAACCAGCATCCGTGTATCCAATCATATTGGGATCATGATTTCTCTTAAAGAATAAACCAAGATCCTTTGTGCCACTAAGATATCTGAGGATATGCTTCGCTCCCGTCTAATGACGGTGAGTTGGATTGGCACTATGTTTAACTAGTATGTTCACTGCAAATGCGATATCAGGTCTGGTGCAATTTGCAAGATACATAAGTGCTCCAATGACACTAAGATATGGAACCTTGATCCTAATATCTTTTCTCCAATATCCCGTGGTCTAAATGGATCTTTATTTCTATAGAACGAACAACCATCGGGATTTTATTATGATATGATTTGTTTATATTGAATTTCTCCAATATTTTCTGGATATAGGCTGATTGATGCACTAAAATCCCTAAAGGACGGTGCTCAAGTTGTAAGCCTAGGCAACATTTGGTCTTACCCAAATTCTCCATCTCGAATCCACATGATGAAAATTGTATCTTAAATGATTGCATAATTATTTCTATATCATGGTGATATCAAAATAACCAATATGCGCAATCATGCTTAATTATACACAATGTATGTTGCGATTTGTATTTGGATTCAGAATATGAAGTCCATTGGGACTTATACATCCGAATCTATCAAATTCATTTGATCCGCCAATTATTGAATTTGGAAAGCTTTATTTTCACACATACCATGGGGTATGCTATGCTGGGTCTCTGCGTGAAACCATATGCTACAAGCTCTCATTGTTCACCACCTTGCTTCTGAAAAGAAACTCTTTGAGGGAAGATATTACTATGGTAATACTTTTCATCATTGAACAAGAGCAATCTCCTTAATTGCCACCTTTTAGTTTGACCAAATTTGAGTGTGAAGACACTCTATCTAGGATTTTTGGTCTGGATCCAATAAGGTAAAAAGGCAATCTTTGAGGAGTATATGCCGCAACAATTTGTAGTCTTTAAATGATTGATTCAGTTCTTGAAATCAATATATCATGTGAAAATGTTAACCCTTTTGGATTCCAAGTCATTTCCCATATAGAGTCAGGGTGTTCCAATGTCCTAGGATCAGAATTTGGGTGCACCGTTGATCCGGGTGGATTTTGATCTGGGTTTTGGATGCTCATCCATTTTGGGTGTCTACCAACTTGAGGTTGGCTTGAATTTACTGATTTGGAGGATATTATCCTCGGTATCCTCGGACGCTTACTTGGAGCATTATCCTTAGGAGCGGCTGTACTTCCCCTCCTCTTCTTTGGAAGTGGGAGTTGGATAGTTTTAATTTGTACCTCCATTCTTTCGGGCGCATTATAAGTAGGATAAGATGATTTTGTGACACCCTTATTATCAGTAAATGTTTCTGACAGATTCTTTGCAATATGATGCAAATATAAGACATTCTAAACAATTAGGTTTAGAATTTTTGGTACGTGGATATGAAGATTGCTCTTTTGATTCCTGACATTCTTGATGTGGTATAAATCTCTCCCTAATACCTAGAATTATCCTCAAATATGATCAACATACGGGCAATTTATAAATCACTTACAGAGTTACCTCTTGGGATCCCTAATGCCCATTGGTATGTTGGGGTGGTGATATGGGTATGTGAAAACATACTCGATGTGCAGATGGGAAATGTTTGGCTGCGGCCAAAGTTTCACGTACATACTGCAACGGAGGGAGCTGTATAAATGCATCTTAATGAATTTGAATTAACGATGCGGTGTGTAAGGCCGCATGAAAACAACTTAGTTCTGGTAAATTATAATTCTATTTTAATATGTCATGCAATTTGATTCTCAATAAGAGACTCAATAAAACTATTATTGGTATAGACATAAGGTACTTGATATATAGTACTCAAAAACCAAATAGTTCCATATAAAATGGATTTGATCCCGCGTCCAGGATAATTTACTCTAAATTGAAGATTTCGAGCAATGAGTTTGGTATAGTGATGGTTCTCATGACTAAGAGACACACCTGGGACTATATTATGGATGCATAAATGTGCATTACATAGTATCTTTATGGTCCATAAAATGGTAAATAGAGTTACATGTATGTTCTTAAATTTCTTCAAGAAATATAGTGGCTCATATTGATGCTATGACCAATAGAATTGACAATAATTCTCAAGTTATCTCTATAGTTGAATAACCAAGGCAAATGTGCCAAGTCTTGTTGACATCAAGAGAGAGAATTATTTGTACGCAACATTAGATACATGTTATGTATGTGTAGTCAAATCGAACTGAGGATATTTTGTTTAAGTATTGCCATATTCGTTGTTAAGAGAAAAATACTCCTCTTAGTTGTCACCTTGGGGTTTCCATATGAAAACCACATTGACAGATATCTCTATAATTTTAATTGGGTACATTATGGAATCAGAATACAAGAATGGATTCATGATTATTATTTGAGTACCAATAGGAAGTATGATAGTAACACGACCAAAGCCCACTATCATGACATCGCGTCAAGCGATTAACAAAATATTTTCTTGTCTCTATGTAAGAATTTAGAAATATTTTGCTTCCCTATATATAGAGTTTGTGGTGCAACTATCTACTAGGCAAAATTCCTCTTTGCATTTGGATTGACTCCCGTATAAGTCTATATATAGCATAAAGAATATAATGACATTCTTTGCAGATATATAGATTACATACAAGTTAATTAATGGAATATCAAATGTGATGGCACATTATTGTGATATTCAATTAAAATTGATGACAATATTTTATATTACAACACCAAAATGGGACGTAGATACTAGGTATGTTTGTAAATGGGAGACAAATTTTGGTCCCTAAAATGGATCAAGCGAAGTAAATTCGACGATCGTGCTCTCCATGCTCATAAGACCCACTTATTAATTAAGTGTTTGGTTGCTACTTGGTTTCTTCATGAAACTTGTTGTGAACAACTGGCCTTCCTGGTGGTGTCAGGTTGAAGATAGAAGCGTGATTCATATCTTTATTATTGAGCCGGATATTTATGTCTAATGGATTTGTAATACCGATCAATTAAATGTTTCAAGGCATGACATTTCTAAGTTATGTGGCTGTAACATACACAATTGGGACAAAATATGGTTCTGTCATATTTGGGAAATGCCTTGACCCTAAGGAATGCACGGGGCTGCTACTTCTTTTTGCGTTAAATCTTACCATTAAAGTTTTTTGGATGACATTATTACATGGCATCGAACTTGTAATGATTCTGGAAATTCAATGTACTTCAGATGATAGAGCATCACTATAATGCTAATGATGATTCCTCGATAAAAGTTTATCATACACTTAGACCTGAAGTAATGTAGGAATTAATCTAGAATACATTTGGTAAGTTGCGTGCTTTTACGAAAACGCAATGTTGAGGGATATTTTGGAACAACATAATTATATTCTCAAGTGGACTTAAGATCCTAGAGATAAAGTTGTGGCCAATCATAGTTGGCATTGAGCAGAATGACTGCCTTGTGTTGTTCGTATCACTCATTGAAAGCTAGCCATATAGTGCTTCGATTTGCACCCATTGAGATACACATACGTGTGACCTGGATGTATATGGTGCTTTATTTAAATAAAATTCTGTATTTAAATTGATCATAAGCGGTGATGCTCTCTTACGAGGAGCATCAAATATTTCCATGAATCCATAGAACATCAAGTTTAACATTACGTCCATTGACCATGTTAGATAATGGTGACCATCAAGAGTAAGAGATCAAACTCTTTGCTGGCTATTATTCTAACAAGGTTTAAACCATAGATTTTCTGAATTTACGCTAAGGGTAAATTTAAAATTGCTATGGTGATGCTGTATTAATTAATGCAAAATAAATAGGAGACAAGATCTATCTCACTAATAGTGTAAACCTCATTTATGCTAACACATTAGAGGTAGTCATCATAAAGGTGTAGACCTCTAATAATATGGACATAGTCTGTTGAACAGTAGATGCCAAGTGGTGTATGCAATTTGTATAAACACATTTGAAGGTAATCATCAAAAGATTGATGTAGACCTTAGTTAATGTAACACCCCGGTGTTATGCCTACATTTAGGCACTGCAAATCATGCATATCATGCATCATCAAGCATCCTAATCATACATGAATAATCTTGCATATAATATCTGAAACATTACTTCGAAACATACGAAACATGTTTGTGAAACGTAAATGATGCATACACTTATTAGAGTTGTTTTGCTCTGATTCTTGCTTGCTAGGTTAGTAGAACATGTTTGGCTGCTATTGTAAATCATCTAGCAATGTTTAGTTCAATTTTTGGAGCAATGTTTGTATTCAAATTAATTCAAAATTCGGCTTCAAAAATAAATTCCAAAAATTAGGGTTTTGAGCTAAACGTGGACTTTGATCTTCCAATTCAAAATCTAGAAAGAATTTGGCTGTGGTCCTAAAAGCAAAGTTGTAGAGAATTAAATTCTAAGCAACTTTCATTTTTGGTACATTTTCAAAAGAGGTCATCTTCTTACTCAAAATAAGATTTGAAAGCTGGCTTTTAAAAAGTTCTTGAAAATATAAATGAAAAAGATGTTTTTTTTTACATTAGCGGGCATTAGCTTCCCCTGGCCCGCCACCAAAGCCGACCGAGCCTCCCAACGCCTGCCTTTCGCCTCTCCTCGCTGACCCGGCCAAACAAAGCACTGCCCGCCTGCCTCCTGCCGCTTTGCCCACATCACATGTAGTCCCCGATCATGCATGGCAGAGCAACAGCTCGCCAGGCGTGGCCGCCTCATACCGACAACGCCCGCCATGTGCCCACCACACTGCTTCACCTCCACGCACGCGCTTTTCTTCTGCTTCAGCTCCCCCTCTCCCGCACTCTCGCTTTCGCTTTGTCTCCCTGCCTCTTGCTCATGAAGAAGAAGAAGAAATAGACGCTGCCTTCGCCACCGTCACCGCTTCACCGACGACGTGCTCCACCGCCAGTGCTTCATTCTTCGATTCATCTCGCCCGGAGCTCCGCCTCGCCTAGCTCCTTCGCTTGCGCTCACTCGTGGCTGCCATCGTCAAGGTAAGGGCCGAGCTCGGCCGTCCCCTTTTCTCGCCGGCGAGCGGCTGCCGTGGTCGCATGGAACGCCACGACGCCGGGCCACCTCTAACCTTCCCGTAGGTGCGGCTCCGCGTGGGGAGCCCGCTGATACCGCCTGCATCTTCGGAGGAGCTCGCCGCCGATGAGCACCGGCCGGCGGAGCGCCTCCCCTGCTCTCGGTCGCTGACCGGCAGGGCCCAGCCGCAGTGGCGTGGCCTTGCCCGGCCGAGCTGGGCCAGGCTGGCTTGGGCCGAGCCCCGAGCCAGGCCGCCGCTTGCCCCCTTTCACTTTCGGTCGAGCAGGCGGGTGCAGGTCAGTGGGCCAAGGCATCCATGAGGCCGCCCATGAGAGTTTTGAAGAATTGATTTCCATTTATTCATTCTTATTTGAAAATGTAAATGGTTTGCAAAATATTTGGATACTAAAGTTGCTCCAAATTTGTTGAAACAAATTTTGCTAGGTTCCTTATCACCAGATCTACTTGGGAAAAATAGTGCATGTCATTTTTGATATACTTTTCTATAGGATTTTATTTAATCTTGAATATTGCTGATAACTTGAAAAATATGTAGAAAAATATCTAGGCTTCAGAAAAATATGATTCCAAGTTTGTTAATCTTCTTATGTCATGTACTTCCTAGGAAAAATATATTTCATGCATGTGCTGTGGAAAACTTTAGAGGTGTAGTTCAAGTACCTTAAATGGCTGATTTTTGTTATTTTTGCTAGAGAGCAAACTTTGTATAAAACATGCATGTGATAATTTTTGTACAGTCATTATATACCATGAAGAACCTAGGAAAAATATTAATTCTGTTGTTTGACACTTTTCATAGTACAAAGTAATTTCATGCTCATTTTTAGGCTATAGCTTGTCATTTTGTGTAGGATAGTTTACTTATCCAAATGCCATGAAATTTTTATGGTAGTCTGTTTAGGTAGTAGTATGCTACTGTAATTTTCTCAGATTTTTAGGAGCATCAGAAATATAGGTTGCTATTCAAACCTATTATTAATTAAGGTTTAAGCAAGTGTTGCCTTAAGTGTGATTAAGAAATTAGTAAAGCTTTGGTGTATCTTTGAAGCATTTCACAAGATAGGTTAACTTGACATATTAGTAGTAGAAGAGAATGCAGTAGATGACATGTGCTTGTAGCATAGTTTCTTGGATGATGTTGTCTACCTTGCCTTTCAACATATTCATTGCATTCATCTCCTTCGATGCACCGATTGCATAGGCACTTACACGCATTGCATCATACAGGATCGCAAACCGAGAACCCAGCCGTCATTCCCGAGGAGCCCGAGGAGCAGTTCGAGGTGCAGCCGCAGGAAGTGCCAGAAGCCGACGAGGAGGACGTTGAAGAACTTCCGGAGTGCCCCGATCACCGTCCCCGAGCTCCTTGAGAGAGGCAAGCCCCGGAGCATCTTTCTCCCGGTTTGCAATGATTTCGTTAAATGCTTTACTTTAAATTGATGCATTACGTTCAGGAATTGTTTGCAACCGTTGCTGCATTATACCTTGTTTACCTTTGTTATACTATATCCTTGTTACCCTGGTATCCGCAGTCGAGTCAATGCTTAGTCGGCTTAGACCGGTAGAAGTCGGGTGATTTCCCACCACTGCGAGCTATAGGTGGTTACCGGATCTGTTTGGATGGCTATGAAGTCATGGTATAACTAAGTGTTAAATGAAGTTGAGACCGGGCGAGACTTGCGGTTTTGGACCGTAGTGTTTCCGTCAGGTCGATTAAGGACCGACCGTTGTTGGGCCTCGAGTCATGTTGAACGCATGCCTTACATTTAGTCGGGCCGGATAAAGTACCTTCCGACCGCTGAAGCCGGGAGATTTTTCGGGCCGAGTAGATTGCCCGCAGCCGCCTTGTCAAGCGTGTGTGGTAGGACACGGGCGGGGATGATAAGACCAAAGTGCGATCGGTCGGCCCCGGTACATGTGGTTCTGGCAAACTCGAGATACCGAAAAGTTGACTCGGTGATCAATATCTCACTTTAGCGGGTGAGTGAGATTTGTGTAAGGAATAAATCACCACCGGTTAGGAATCGATTCAATCGCCATCGCTCCCGGATAGTGAGCACTTGACTTGAGTGACTTCATCGTAGTAAATGTTTATGGAACACTTGGACAGCTTATAGTGAATATGACAAGATGGAAGTTGTGTAATGATCAAGTGGTTATCATTAATTGCTTAATCACATGTTTACTCTAGTATAGGTGCAAAATCTAGTCGACAGGTTAATAATAATTAACTTGACAATAATGCTTTTAGAAAGGTTCTTGAAATGCTAAAATGCTTCTTTTTGCAAATGAGTCACCTACCCTACTATAATGCCTGCATAATCCTTGGTGTCAATTATTTTCGGTTATGTCGGGTAAGTCCGGGTGAGTACATTCTCGCACTCGTGGTTTTATTCCCACTTGTTGCGTATGGGCGGATGTACTATGGCTATTGTATCAACCGCCTCTATCCTGCGATGGTGATGCTTAGGACCATGGGCATGGTCATTCCTTACGCCTCATCTAATGCTTTTGTTGGAGATGATCATCACCGGCACTATATTTGAACTCCGTGTGAGTGTGTGTGGTTTTAAACAAATGACTTCCGCTACTTTTATTCGAACTTGTTTTGTAATAACTTTTATTTAAACTCGATGTATCTCATTATGGAAACTTTTATGTAATATGTGATTGGTGACCGCTAAACTTATTACGATCATGGCTGGGACACGAGTTGGTTTGAAATCCTTCGTGATTTCACGGACTACCGGGTTATACGGGCTTAAGTTTGCTCAATCGTCTGCTCTGGTGGATGATTTTCTTACTTAATTTCGTATAATTGGTCGGTTCTGTTACAGCTGGCATCAGAGCATGGTTTAGCGTGTTACTGTTCACAAGTGTATTTAAAACAAAAGGCATTTGGAAAACGTGAATTTCAAAATCTAAAGTGTGCCAGTGATCATATTCCTTATGCCCAGTTAAGGACTTTAGGTGGCTTAATTAAGTACTGACTTGGGGTTCTTGCATCATATTTCATTTAAATCGCTCATACGGCGTGCTATTGTATGAGTGCCACTTGTTTGAGTGGTAATGAATGGATCATTTGCCTCTACGCCTCGGTAAGAGTGAGTTGTGAGAGCATGATCGGATACACCGCCGATCTAGGGTAAATGCTTATATGATGCCGGAGTAATTACATGTTCTACGCATGTTTTACAAAGGTATCTCATGTATGGGTCTTCCGTCTGTGGAGGCGATGCCGTCAATAGGACGATGGTTCGGGTAGTTACTACCGTTGTACACGTATCTGGGGATTCGTGTAGAGCGTGTAGATAAAACTTTACTGCTTTTATGCATTCATTGGGAATTGGGCTGAAATGAATTTTCTGCAGGTACATAACAACGCTATCGTGTAGAACGTATTAGCTACGTATTGAGAGATCGTTGTATGCCACCGAATTCGTCGTTAGAAATTATTTATTCCTAAGTTTGTGAGAACGTCTTTGCACGTACATACATCATGTTACTTGTGCATCTCATTCATCTCATGCATTCCTCCCTTATAAATTGATTATCTCATTTTGATAAAAGACGTATCACCAAAAGTATGTTTCCCAAGTAATAAGAGAACTTTTACTACAGATGGCCCGACGAAGCGGACCGCCCAGTAAGTCCACCGGAGGAAGAGCACCCCGACGCCTGCTGGCCCCGAGGGAGCACCGCACCACGGACACCTTCTTGAGCGAGTTTGGCATGCCAACTTTGCTTTGGAGAGTGCTCCATGATGTGGGGTACCCAGAGGGTCAAGAGCCGTGTACTCTTGGAATGAGAGCCAGTTGGCGATGATGGACTTGCAAAGTGGTGGAGATCACGGTTCCCTGCTCTCGGTGATGCTCCAGATTGGGATGGTTGGCATTTGGAGTTTGAGGGTCGCACTCCACCGAGGGTGCAGAGGGAGCAGCGACCTTCCGTGTCATCGTGGACATTATGAGCAGATTTCCCGGTGAGCTTGTCTGCAGCTCTAGCTGGTACTTTTCCTAGGGATGATCCTCGCGATGCCATTTGGGTTCACCTCGTGGAAGTGCATTGGTCGAGGTCCAAATGAGGGACAAAGCTAGTGACAACCGGGCAATGAGTGCTATGTTCGCGCCATCGTAGCGCGTATGAGGGTCTCGGCGTACCCTCTTTGGACTTTGACCGGCTTATGAGTAGTGAGGATAAGCTCAAAGGGAAGAAGCGAAGAAGAAGAGACAGCACGAGCTATAGCTAGCTTGCGGGAGCGATTGGGCGATATGAACTTACAAATGTGAGATCAGCGGTTGAAAGAGGTGATAGAGCTATGCAATGAAAGTGCATACGTTGACTCAAGCCAACAACAATGCGCACCGCATGATTGGACAATTGGTTCAGAGAGGAATGAAGCACGGAACGCAAGAAACCTTCTGCTGCAGAGAGTCGATGAGTTAGAGGAATACAACGGCAACTCGCACGAGGAGTTTCACGCTTACAATGGGGTTGGCCCATATGCTCCAAAAACGCCACCGGCATGGACATCGACGACGACAACCGAACGAGCTCGTAGTTTCACCGGAGCGATGGTGATGTCTCCGATCCCGACGATGGCCCCGAGGAATAGGCTAGTTGCCTTGCGCTAGTATCTAGGTCCCGTCGCGAAGACCTTTCTTTTGTTGGCATGTAACCTATCGTATGTTGTTTCGAACGTATGGACTTGGCATGTGGTTGGAACTTGATGTTCGAATGCGAGATCTGAACGCATAAAAAGTCCAGTGTATGTATGCTGGCAATGTGACTGTATGGATGCGATGTTTGCCATTGAAGTAATTCGATTAAGTGTTGTTGTCTTAATTGGGATGAGATTGTTGTGCCTCTGTTTTATTGCATGAATTTATTCTCTCCAAGAAAATCAATGACGGCATAATTTTTCTTCACTTTCATAATCATTACAGCTTCACTCAATCGTTACTTGTTGCTGAAATATGCAGATGACAAACACTCGCCGAACCACGTATGAAGCCGCTGAGACCGGTGCTAATGGTGCGGGGACCGGTGGTGGTGGTGATGGTGGGAACCACGGCAACAACAATGAACCTCCCCATGAACCACATTTGCCACCTCCTCCCCGTTTACCCCCGAGATGTTTCTCGCAATTGTTGCTTCGGAGAGTCGGTAACGCGGAACAATCCCGTAAGAACATAGAGGATTTTCACACGCACCATAGCCAACAACGTTCAACGTGGTAATAATCAAGGTGGTGGCATGGGAGTGAACCAATATAGCAGCTTCAAGGATTTCATGGACACCAGGCCACCCGTATTCAAGGAAGCCACAGAGCCACTTGATGCTGAGGAATGGATCAACACAATGGAAGATAAATTCCGTGTGTTGAGAATGACTGAGGTTCTAAAAACGGAGTATGCTGCACTTCAATTGCAGGGGACCGGGGAATGTGGTGGAAGCACCATCGCACCACCTTCCCTCCAAATGCTCGATTTCTTGGAGAGAGTTTGTTGAGGCTTTTCGTGGAGTCTATATTCCACCGTGGCTGACCGAAATGAAGTTGGGAGAGTTTCACGGCGTTGAACCAGGCACCAAAACCGTGGACGCAATACTGCATGCTTTCAACAACTTGTGTCGCTATGCTCCCGACATGGTTGACACAGATGCTAAAAGGATAGCCGCTTTAAGAGGGTCTAAATCCAAAAATGATGAAGCATGTCGGTACCAACAACCGTGTCGATTCAATGACTTCATCATTGACGTCAAGCAGGAGAAGAATAACAACGCCAAAGATCGCAGCCAAGACACATAAGAGAGCCTTTGAAGGTGGGCCGTCTCAAGCTAGAACACCTATGGGAGGTCGTCCTCCATATCGCCCATCGGCACCTGGCGCTAGATTCAGGCCACCTCAGCCAAGAAGTCAGAATTTCCGTGGACCTCAAAAGCCGTACAAGATGGCAAGATCTGCCCAACAAAGCAATCAAGAATCGCAGCGGTACAAGGCGCCAAAGGAACTGTGGATCTCGCCGACAATAAGAGGACCTCTGCTATAACTGTGATCAACCCGGTCATTTCTCGAGGTTTTGTCCGTACCCGCCAAGAAGAAGCAAAGCAGACTTATAATGCTAGAGTGCACAATACAACAAAGGATGAAATTCCGGAGGGAGAGCCCACACTCTTTGGTAAGTTTCACATCAACGAAAACCCCCCGCAGCTTGTTCTATTTGATTCTCGATCATCGCATTCTTTTATGAGTCAAGCATTTGCACGTAAACATGGACAACTATGCATGTAATTGGGGTATGGGTACCGTATAAGTTCAAAGAGGGCTGATGTTTTGACTAACCGGATGGTTCGAGGGCAACCCTTGAATTAGTTAGCGTAAAGTTCCGAGTGAACTTGATAGTTATGCTGGGTTAGTCTTGGATGTCATTATAGGGATGAATTGGATGAAAGATTGGGGAGCGGTCATAGATACCGGGAAGTCGAGTACTTACCCTTAAGGATCCCTCGGGTGAGGGTACTTTCCAAGTACCATTGCCTCGGAGAACAGACCTTATAAGTGTTACATGTGCTACGGCGATCATTCCTATTCATCGATTCCTAGAGTGTGTGAATTTCGGATGTATTCCCAGATGAGTTACCCGGTCTTCCGCCAGATAGGGAGATTGAGTTTGGAATTGAGCTAGTACCCTAACAGCTCCGATTTCAAGGAGACCATATCGGATGCCTCCGGATGAGTTAGTTGAGCTAAAGAAGCAATTAGAAGATTTGTCAAAAAGGGGTTTATTCGCCAAGCAAGTCTGAGTGGGGATGTCCCGCTTTGTTTGTGAAAAAGAAGAAAGAGGGCACGTTGAGAATGTGCGTAGATTACAGGCCACTCAATGCTGTGACCATCAAGAATAAGTATCCCTTGCCTCATATTGATGTTCTGCTTGACCAATTATCCAAGGCCAAGGTGTTCTCAAAATAGATTTGAGATCCGGATATCATCGATTAAGATTAGGCCACAGGATATACCGAAAAACTGCATTTTCCACCGATACGGGTTGTATGAGTATCTTGTCATGTCTTTTGGCTTGACAAATGCTCCCGCATATTTTATGTTCTTGATGAATACGGTTTTCATGCCGTAATTGGATAAGTTTGTGGTAGTATTCATCGATGACATTCGTGTACTCCGAGGATGAGAAAGATCATGAAGAGCATCTCGAGAACCGTCTTGACCGGACTTAGAGATCATCAACTGTATGCTAAGTTTAGCAAATGCGAATTCGTTGAAGGAAGTTCCTTTCCTTGGTCACATTCTCGCCGAGAATGGGGTTTCAATCGATCCAAGTAAGGTGCAAGAAGTTATGAATTGAAAGCACCGACCTCGGTTCTCGAGATTAGAAGTTTCTTAGGACTAGCGGGTTATTACCGTCCGCTTTATACCAGATTTCTCGAAGATCGCCAAACCGATGACAAGCCTCCTATGTAAGGATCATAAATTTGTGTGGACAGAAGAGTGTGAAGCAGCTTTCCACACTTTGCGGAAACTGTTAACCACTGCTCCTGTTCTAGCACAACCGGACATTGAGAAACCATTTGATGTGTTTTGCGATGCATCAAAAAAGCTGGATTAGGGCTGTGTTCTTATGCAAGAAAGGAGAGTCATTGCTTATGCATCACGTCAATTGAGAAAACACGAGGTCAACTATCCAACACATGATCTTGAACTTGCTGCAGCTTGTGCACGCCGCCCTAAAATTTGGAGACATTATCTACTTGGTAATGTGTGCAATATCTTCACGGATCACAAGAGTCTTAAGTATATCTTTACCCAACCAGAGCTAAACATGAGACAAACAGAGATGGTTGGAATTGATCAAGGATTATAACTTGAATGTGCAATATCATCCTGGTAAAGCCAATGTAGTGGCGTATGCTTTGAGCGTAAAGTCACATTACTTGAATGTGCAGCCATTACTTGAAGATGGATTCGATCTAATGCATCCCGCCGTTACACATAGTATTCAGATTAGTTGCTCGTTGGAGAGTAAGATAATAGAAGGTCGAAAAACCGACAAGGGATATTCCACATCAAAGAGAAAATAAAAGAAAAGCCGCCTCAACACTTTAAAGTGGATGAACAGGCGTGTTGTGGTTCGACAACCGCCTTGTGGTTCCCAAGGATCGAGAGCTTAGACATAAACTCATGGATGAAGCTCATCTTTCTAAGCTATCTATCCATCCTGGAAGTAGTAAGATGTATCAAGAACTAAGATCTCGTTATTGGTGGACCAAAATGAAGAAAGAAATTACAAAGATATGTTGTCGATGTGACACATGTTGTCGAGTGACAACAATTCACATGAAACCCCGCCGGTATGTTGCAACCATTATCAATCCCGAGTTGGAAGTGGGACGATATCGATGGATTTTATCACGGGTTTGCCCACTACTCAAAAGGACATGATTCGATTTGGGTAATTGTGGATCGCCTTACCAAGACCGCTCATTTCCTACCTGTCAAAACCACTTATCGACCACCTCAATATGCCGAGAAGTATATCGCAGAAATTGTGAGGTTGCATGGTATACCAAAGACCATAATATCTGATAGAGGCTCACAGTTCACGGCTCATTTTTGGGAACATTTACACAAAGGCTTAGGAACTAGTTTGATTCATGATCGCTTATCATCCTCAGATGGATGGTCGAATCGAACGAGTAAATGCTGTTTTGGAGGATATGTTGAGAGCACATGTATTGTCTTCCAAGGGATCATGGGAGTCATGGTTACCAAGTAATGAGTTTTCTTATAATAATAGTTATCAAGAAAGCATCAAGATGGCCCCATTCAAGCTTTATATGGCGTAAAATGTAGAACACCATTGAATTGGGTCGAACTCGGAGATAGAAGATATTATGGCATTGACTTTGTAGAAGAAGCCGAGAAGAAAGTTCATATTATTCAAAGAAAATATGAAAGCGGCCCAATCACGTCGTAAAAGCTATGCGCATAAAAAGAAGGAGACCCCTTAGTTTTGAAGTTGGTGACTATGTTTATCCGAAAGTCACGCCAATGAAGAAGAAAAGGTTTGGAGTCCGAAGAAAGCTTGTCATGAGATTCGAGGACCATACAAAATCTTGGAACAAAGAGGTCCCAGTAGCCTACAAGTTAGAGTTACCTGAGACAATGAGTACAGCTTTTCCCGAGCTTTTCCATGTATCACATCTCAAGAAATGTTTATGTGTTCCGGAGGAAAGAATAGAGCCTCGAGGTATTCAACTCAAATCGATTTGATGTATCGTGAACAACCAAATCGTGTGTTAGACACTAAGGAACGTGCTACTCGAATAGTGTGGTGAAAACATACAAGATACAAAGGGATCATCATGATGAGGGAGATGCAACTTGGGAAACAGGAGAGTATCTACAAAAAGCTTATGGAGATTTTTATAACAAATGGTTCGTAACCCAAATCTCGGGACGAGATTTTTATAAGGGGGGAGGGCTGTAACACCCCGGTGTTATGCCTACATTTAGGCACTGCAAATCATGCATATCATGCATCATCAAGCATCCTAATCATACATGAATAATCTTGCATATAATATCTGAAACATTACTTCGAAACATACGAAACATGTTTGTGAAACGTAAATGATGCATACACTTATTAGAGTTGTTTTGCTCTGATTCTTGCTTGCTAGGTTAGTAGAACATGTTTGGCTGCTATTGTAAATCATCTAGCAATGTTTAGTTCAATTTTTGGAGCAATGTTTGTATTCAAATTAATTCAAAATTCGGCTTCAAAAATAAATTCCAAAAATTAGGGTTTTGAGCTAAACGTGGACTTTGATCTTCCAATTCAAAATCTAGAAAGAATTTGGCTGTGGTCCTAAAAGCAAAGTTGTAGAGAATTAAATTCTAAGCAACTTTCATTTTTGGTACATTTTCAAAAGAGGTCATCTTCTTACTCAAAATAAGATTTGAAAGCTGGCTTTTAAAAAGTTCTTGAAAATATAAATGAAAAAGATGTTTTCATTAGCGGGCATTAGCCTCGCTTCAGCCCTTGGCCAAGCCGGCCCAGCAGCCTCCTCCACACCTTCTCGCCGCTTCGTGCCCAAACTGCAAAGACTGCCGCGCCTGCCTCCGCCTCCGCCTCCGCTTGCCGCACACACACACACAAGGTCCCGACCATGGGCAGAACAGCGCTTCATGGCAGCGGCCACCACTTGACAACGCCACCAGGCCAGCACCACGGCCTCGGCTTCACCTCCACGCTGCTTTTCTTCCCCTTGTGCAGCTCCTCCTCTCCGCACTCTCGCTTTGCCGCTTTGTCTCCCCGCCTCTTGCTCAAGAAGAAGAAGAAGCCTGACGCTGCCGCCATCATGCCGCCGCCCTAGACGACGACGTGCTCCACCGCCAGTGCTTCATTCTTCGATTCATCTCGCCCGAGTTCACCTTCGCTTAGCTCCTTCGCTTGCTTATGCGCCACTCGTGGCTGCCATCGTCAAGGTAAGGGCCGAGCTCGGCGTCCCCTTTTCTCGCCGCGGGCGAGCGGCCGCTGTGGTCGCATGGAACGCCACGACGCCGGGCCACCTCTAACCTTCCCAGAGGTGCGGCTCGCGTGGGGAGCCCACCGATACCGCCCTGCATCTTGGAGGAGCTCGCCGCCGATGAGCACCGGCCAAGCGGAGCCTCCTCCTCTCGTCATTGACCGTGAGGCTCAGGGCTCCCAAGATGGGCGTGGCCTTGCCCGGCCGAGCTGGGCCAGGCTGGCTTGGGCCGAGCCCCGAGCCAGGCCGCCGCTTGCCCCCTTTCACTCGGTCTGAGCAGGCCGGCTGTGGCCGTGGGCCAGTGCATCCGCAGGCCGGCCCAGTAGAGTTTTGAAGAATTGATTTCCATTTATTCATTCTTATTTGAAAACAGAAATGGTTTGCAAAATATTTGGATACTCAAAGTTGCTCCAAATTTGTTGAAACAAATTTTGCTAGGTTCCTTATCACCAGATCTACTTGGGAAAAATAGTGCATGTCATTTTTGATATACTTTTCTATAGGATTTTATTTAATCTTGAATATTGCTGATAACTTGAAAAATATGTAGAAAAATTTCTAGGCTTCAGAAAAATATGATTCCAAGTTTGTTAATCTTCTTATGTCATGTACTTCCTAGGAAAAATATATTTCATGCATGTGCTGTGGAAAACTTTAGAGGTGTAGTTCAAGTACCTTAAATGGCTGATTTTTGTTATTTTTGCTAGAGAGCAAACTTTGTATAAAACATGCATGTGATAATTTTTGTACAGTCATTATATACCATGAAGAACCTAGGAAAAATATTAATTCTGTTGTTTGACACTTTTCATAGTACAAAGTAATTTCATGCTCATTTTTAGGCTATAGCTTGTCATTTTTGTGTAGGATAGTTTACTTATCCAAATGCCATGAAATTTTTATGGTAGTCTGTTTAGGGTAGTAGTATGCTACTATAATTTTCTCAGATTTTTAGGAGCATCAGAAATATAGGTTGCTATTCAAACCTATTATTAATTAAGGTTTAAGCAAGTGTTGCCTTAAGTGTGATTAAGAAATTAGTAAAGCTTTGGTGTATCTTTGAAGCATTTCACAAGATAGGTTAACTTGACATATTAGTAGTAGAAGAGAATGCAGTAGATGACATGTGCTTGTAGCATAGTTTCTTGGATGATGTTGTCTACCTTGCCTTTCAACATATTCATTGCATTCATCTCCTTCGATGCACCGATTGCATAGGCACTTACACGCATTGCATCATACAGGATCGCAAACCGAGAACCCAGCCGTCATTCCCGAGGAGCCCGAGGAGCAGTTCGAGGTGCAAATTGCAGAAGTGCCGTGGTTTACGAGGAGGACGTTGAAGAACTTCCGGAGTGCCCCGATCACCGTCCGAGAGCTCCTTCGAGAGAGGCAAGCCCCGAGCATCTTTCTCCGGTTTGCAATGATTTCGTTAAATGCTTTACTTTAAATTGATGCATTACGTTCAGGAATTGTTTGCAACCGTTACTTTGCATTATACCTTGTTTACCTTTGTTATACTATATCCTTGTTACCTCGGTATCCGCAATGATCGAGTCAATGCTTAGGCGGCTTAGACCGGTAGAAGTCGGTGATTTCTGTCACCGCGAGCTATAGGTGGTTACCGGATCTGTTTGGATGGCTATGAAGTCATGGTATAACTAAGTGTTAAATGAAGTTGAGACCGGCGAGACTTGCGGGGTTTTGGACCGTAGTGTTTCCGTCTGCAGGTCGATTAAGGACCGACTGTTGTTGGGCCTCGAGTCATGTTGAACGATGCCTTACATTTAGTCGGCCGGATAAAGTACCTTCCGACCGCTGAAGTTGGGAGATTTTTCGGGCGAGTAGAGATTGCCCATGACGCCAAGACCGCAAGCAAAGTGTGTGGTAGGACACGGGGCGGGATGATAAGACCAAAGTGCGATCGGTCGGCCCCCGGGTACATGTGGTTCTGCAAACTCGAGATACCGAAAGTTGACTCGGTGATCAATATCTCACTTTAGCGGGTGAGTGAGATTTGTGTAAGAATAAATCACCACCGGTTAGGAATCGATTCAATCGCCATCGCCTCCCGGATAGTGAGCACTTGACTTGAGTGACTTCATCGTAGTAAATGTTTATGGAACACTTGGACAGCTTATAGTGAATATGACAAGATGGAAGTTGTGTAATGATCAATGGTTATCATTAATTGCTTAATCACATGTTTACTCTAGTATAGGTGCAAAATCTAGTCGACGGTTAATAATAATTAACTTGACAATAATGCTTTTAGAAAGGTTCTTGAAATGCTAAAATGCTTCTTTTGCAAATGAGTCACCTACCCTACTATAATGCCCGCATAATCCTTGGTGTCAATTATTTTCGGTTATGTCGGGAAATCCGGCCGAGTACATTCTCGCACTCGTGGTTTTATTCCCACTTGTTGCGTATGGGCGGATGTACTATGGCTATTGTATCAACCGCCTCTCTATCCTGCGATGGGTGATGCTTAGGACCATGGGCATGGTCATTCCTTACGCCTCATCTAATGCTTTTGTTGGAGATGATCATCACCGGCACTATATTTGAACTCCGTGTGAGTGTGTGTGTTTTAAACAAATGACTTCCGCTACTTTTATTCGAACTTGTTTTGTAATAACTTTTATTTAAACTCGATGTATCTCATTATGGAAACTTTTATGTAATATGTGATTGGTGACCGCTAAACTTATTACGATCATGGTTGGGACACGAGTTGGTTTGAAATCCTTCGTGATTTCACGGACTACCGGGTTATACGGGCTTAAGTTTGCTCAATCGCTACGCTCCGTGGATGATTTTCTTACTTAATTTCATATAATTGGTCGGTTCACATTACGCTTAATCCATAAAACGAATTGGGTGATACGTTGAGGATAGTCACTAAGTTGTGGATTTAGTGTAGATCCCGCAGTAGCAGCTATGGTGCTACCTTGTGTATGGCCAATAGGAATGCTGATTAATGATAGTCATCTTGTGAAAAGATGTAGACCGTATGTTCCAATTTATGATGTTGGGTATGCACATTGAGAATAGTCACTAAGAATTTAGTGTATAGATCCCACAGTAGCAACTATGGCGCTACCTTATGTATGGCCAACATACAATGTGGAACATTTGTGTTATACAAATAATGAGGTAATACATTTAATTAATTTTGCATTAAAAATGTAAGCGCTATAAGCTTTAAATAAAGCATAAATGGGCTTAACATAAAATGAAAATTGCAAAGAACAAAGTAATTACAATAATAAGGTCATGATAGTAATACTACATGTTTATTGGGTTTGCCATTTTGGACAAACACTTTGAACAATGTAATAATTATACTACATGTTTATTAGGTTTGCTAATTTGGACAAACATTTTGAACATGCAATGTTAATAGCACATGTTTATTGGGTTTGCTAATTTAGACAAACACTTTGAACAGTACTAAAAATGTCAGAAAACATAGGATCTGAAAAACGAATTTATAGTGGTAAATTCATCTGCAGCAGTACATGTCATAATGCAATTCTTGATGGCACATGGGTCTCAAAAATATTTATTTATTTACATGAGGTAAATATTGTGCATCACGATTCATTTTAAACAGAGTCTAAAATGAGCATTTACGTGAAGAAATGTAATACGCTGCATTTTTGTTCAAACCTAATGGTTAAAACATTAATCTGGAATACATTAATAATCCATTTGGATTATCATATAATTCACAGGAAATAAGGAGGGTTTTGTGCAAAATGCACAACCTTATCCATCCACGGGCAGTTTCCTGTGGGAAACACGCCACTCGGGCGCTCCGCCTCTCGGCCACGCCACCGAGTATTCGGCTCGCGCAGGCGTCGTTGTGCCGGTCGCCTGGCGGCCTTCCACCGGGCCGCGGGCGCGGAGGCCGCGCAGGGCCGCCGGTGCTGGGCTCGACCGCCTCCATGGAGACCAGAAGCGGCCGGGCTGGCCTCTGGCCGTCGGCGCGAGGCCGCAGCGAGGCGCGGGGCTGCCGCCGTGGGGGCTGGAGAAGCCGCAGCGAGGGGTGCTCGGTTGTGGGCGCAGGAGCCGTCAGCCGCGGGGCAACTGGTCCGGGCTGTCCGGCCTCGGGGCTGCGGAGGCAGCCGGCCGCCGGATGCGAGGCGCGAGCACAAGGGCCGCGCACGTGTCCCAACCGGAGCCGCTGCGTGCGGATATCGCCACCGCCTGCCGTGGGCTCGTCGGGTGCAGGGCCCCAGGCCACTTGAGCGCAGAGGCCGCCGGGAGCCGGGCCCTGGCCGCTGGCTGCACAGGAGCGCCAGCCCGTGCGAGGCCGCGCGAGTGCCGCGTGCGCGCAGGGACGTTGAAGGGCGCATCCCTCATCCTCGTCGAAGAAAAACCCATGACAGTGAACCCGATGGGAGCAAGAAGAATGGAATCGACGATTGTGAAGGTATGAATCGTGGTAGTTACCTCGATCCCGTGTTTTCTTTCCGGACTCGCTACATGTTCCTCGAAGTCAATCGAGGATGCGGGCCTTCGGTTCTAGCAGTGGAGGCCGATGCCTCATTCTTGCTTAACAGCAACTGCACCGGTGAACTCGTCTCAACGGAATCCAAGAAACTGCCCCCCATGCTTCATATTGTCTTGCTCCTCCGTCTAACATGTGATGCAGATGATTCACGGTGCATCAATTTCGGAAGACAAGAAGCCGGATGAAGATCTTCTCCGCTGGAAAGAAAAAACATGAGTTGCGAAAAGCAATAGACAGAAGATGAAGATCATAGCTTCCATCGCCACGAAGAACGGCATCGACGTCGGTGAACTGCTTGTCTCCGGCGATTTTCCTTCGTTCTTGAGATCGATGGCCGTACAATAGTTCATCACTTCATCGTCTGTTGTCACCAGTGAGGCATGCATGCCTCTCCGTAATTCTGACTTGTTCGTAGAGCAACAGTGGTGATAACGTGTTAGATTTGGGAGAACGGTCTCTTTCATCGATCTCTGAAATATATTTATACAAGTAAAGGGGTGTCACGAAGAGACAGGAGTGTCACGAAGGGACACGACTATTCTAAAGAATATGTCTTTTGGAGTAAAAGTAACTGTCTAATTTTATCCACTATTGACGGACGAGATCACTTTGTAAACAGGTGTCTGTTGAGAGACACCATTTCACAACAGTTTTATTGATCGAAAAGGCTTAAAGTGCCAATGGATGTTATTACAATGTTGGAACAGATGAGTGGCTAAAAGTAACTTGGATACTACTTTTATCGACCAAACAGAGCCCACTAAGAGAGAACTGAAATGCTTATTGATTTGTCCTCAGTAGAAAATTGCTGGGCCGGATTGTGTTGGGAAAAAGAACAGGCGGCCATTGATGGTTAATGAATTGGTCGATGATAACTATATAAAAATTCATGCATTATAATCAAAGAAACAAACAAAACCATTTATTAAAATTATAAGTATAAAATTATCAACAAAAAGCTAGGTAACCGCGTTAGTTCTGTAAATAAAGAGGTAAGCATACCTGATACTCTATTCGTTCTAAATTATAAGTCAATTTGATTTTTTTTATATATAGATTTTACTAGGCATTCGTTATATCTACTATTAAAATTAATGTACCAAAAAAATATCTGACTTATAATTTAGAACGGCTAGAGTACTAAATAGTAACCGAACTGAAGCACCCAAACTTTGCTCAATACGCTGTACTGTACACGATCATATTTATCAAGCTAACAGTGACTCAATACCAAAAGAAAGGAGGTATATAACAGACACTGTTTTTTTTCTTTTACTCAACACATAAATACTTATATAGTGTAATAAATAATGATAATAGATACAATATACTTATGAAGCACCTACGCAGCTTTCCCAGCAACCATAAGCTCGAGCTGAAACTGCCTCCTCCAGTTTGCTGGGCATACTATGCGATCACTTTGCGGGCGCAAGCATCCCATGTTCTTGCGATTTCTCGAAGTGACATGGGCTCAGGTAGACCCCGGAGCAATACACTGAACTTTGACTTAGCCTTCGTAGACAGGTCGTCTGAGTTACTGCTGCAACCACAGATCATCACCGTGAGGTTTGTTTGCCGAAGCACCTAACATATATACATTAATATGCCACTACACGCACCATTGTTCATCAGGAAACTTGTCCAGGAGCACCGGGGAGCATTTTGGGTAGCTAGCAGGAACAAGCAACCTCAACGGCAAAATCGGACTCTGCCACACATTCCAACATATGCAACAAAATGAGAAGCATGGACCCTTCAATCAAAAGTAGAAAGAAAAGAAACATAGCAAAGGTGTTTTGAGGCTGCCTCACCATCTGTGCTGAAGCAAACATGGATTTCAAGCTGGGGCTAACAGCAACAGCAGTGAATGTGCATCTAATGACTGTCCCTTCGCCCCCCTCAGATGTAGTGAAGGACTCGGCATCATCCTCAGAGACATGGAGCTCTGTATCTATAAGCTGCTGGTTTATCTCCTGAATCTCCTCCATCAGAGCATGGTTTACCTACAAGGTAGCCAACAGTTTGGATAAGAGATAAACAATGTTTGCCCTTTTAAATCCAAATATGCAAGCCACGGACGACTATTTGTAAAACTAATGCTCTACATAGCTTATCAACAAAAATTTTAAAGAACCACACCTCAGCCCTTTGCCACTTGACACGTGAGGTTGCAGTTGATTGTAGCTCTGGAGTGCCAACACTATATGATTGCTTCAAGCTATCATTCACGCTTCCAGCCGATGACACATTAAGAGGCATAGCACTAGTGTCCCGCTTCATTTTCTTTGATGCACCACTCCCGTCATGAGTTATGAAGTTCCTGGCTTGCAAGCGGCACTTTGTCATAGCAACAAGATCTTCACCCACAGCAGCTCTAGAACCATTACCAGGCGCTGATCCAGCAATCCTGTCAATCATACTCACGACAGATCCAATATCGCTAACTGCAGCACTAAGGGACTCGCGCTGTGTTGTTCGCAACTGTATTGTAACACAAAATTTGAACATGAAACAGAATACCAAAATAGTGGAATAATAATATAGACCCGAATACCATCAAATAAAACTAATTTACTAAAGGATGCCAATGACTTCTTTGTATTATTACCATAAAAGGTCAACAGGCTATCAGAGAAACGTCTGGATTACGAAGTGAGATAACGTCTTATGCTGCTTACACAATTTCGGATAGGCAAAAAGACAAGAGCCAGAAATAGAATGAAATCTGACTACTGTATTGACCATCATATCAAGAACTAGCTGATCAAAAAAATACATTGTACCAACTTTAATATGGTATCTCTACAGGACTTGCCAGGGGAAGGTGCCATATACCTACTCCTATAATAGCTGAACTTTTAGTCCACATTTTCTTTTATGCTAGTATGTTATGGAGATTTATAACCATATTAATCACGTTCAACAGAATGTTCCAAACAGAATTGATCAAGCAACTAATTGCCAAAAGAAAGTAAACATGAAGGTGGCAAGTTACTGACTGCTTTAAGCAAGCGATCGAGAGGCCTTTCTGCTGCTGATTTGGTTGGAACTTGAGTTGGTAGGTTAACCTGACTTCCATCAGCACTTGTGAATTCTGCAAGCAAGGGTGACACTGATATACCTGGTGTGTTAACGGCTATAGATTGTGTCTGAGGTGCAAGGGATGTTTGCTGATGTCCAGCCTGCCCAGCACTAGTGAGCGAAGATAAGTTGGAGAGTGGTTTATCTGAATCCACTGGCATCGGTGATGGGGCAACAGGAGGGGATGGAGATGGGACAAATGGTGAGTTAGCTGAATGCAATGGTGTCCCGGTCTTCACTTGAGATTGCAACAGACTGTGCTGATCAACCTGAGGAGAATGGTGTGAAATTTGTGGGGACGATGCTTGGAGGTTTTGCGGAGAAGAAATTGGAAAGACACCACCCTGTTTTATCTGCTGATGATAATAGTTACGCTGGCTCAGCTGTTGATACATTCCAGATTTGATTGCAGCTCCTTGCCTAACCTTTAGCTCATTCACATCATTTCCAGAATGAAGCTGTGGAACCGGCATCTGCCCTTGCTGCTGTTGTTTCTGTAGTTGCTGTATTGGGAGCTGCTGTTGAAGCATTTGCTTTTGCTGTATCTGTTGCATCATCTGCTGACACTGCTTCATTTGCTGACTTTGTATCATCTGATGATCCTGATGTTGCTGCTTTAGCTGCTGCAATGAATTCGCATTTGCTTGCATGGCATTGGTATTAGTCTGCATTGTACTCATTGCATTGTTGGATATCATGTTACTACTGGACTGCTGCTGTGCATTCAATGCACCCTGCATGGGACCAGTGCTTCCCTGTTGCAACGCAGTACCCATAGAACCATGCTGCACAGGATTAAAATTATTTCCCTGAGCATTCTCCAGATTAGAGCCAGCCTGCGGTGCATTTGTGACATTTTGCTGTGTTGTTGGAACACCAAAGTTTGTTGCTTGAGGTGCAGGTACGTGCTGAATGCCAGGTGCTCCAGAGCTCTGTACTCCTGTGTTCATACTTGGTAAACTTGCTTGAGGCATCTGATTAGTATGACTATCATGCTGCTGCAAACCTTGGGAAGTCTGATGTTGCTGTGAAATGTTAGAGCTAGGAGCTTGCCCACCAGATTGCTGAAATGTTTGCTGTCCAGGTGCCTGCACAGGCTTCCTTCTTTGTGAACTTAGGATACTGAGAATTTGCCTCTCGTAAACAGGGATTTTTTCCCTAAAAGCTGGCTGAATGCTGCTCTTGTTAACTTGCAGGAAATGCAATGTGCGCTCCAACGTTAATTTAAAGCCCTTCATCTTTTCATACTGCTCTGCTGACATTTGAGCAGGCATGTAGTTGTCAATATGTTGTATCTTCATGGATATCTTATTGTACAAATCATTCAATTCCGCAAAGTATTGGTCCTTTAAACTCTTAATCTGTGCACAAATGAATGAAAAACCGATAAATTGGTTGCCGAGGTTACACGCTGATATACTTAAGGTAAAAAAATGAATAGAACAAGGCTTTCCATTAAGTCACAAGTATGACACAAGATCGATTGGTTGCCATTACAAGCATAGAATCTGGCACAAAAAGGGAAACTATGAAGTCCACTGAAGGAATCATGTGTTCTCTAGATCAACCCAATTAACTTAAAGAAACCGACTGCCTAAAGAAAGAAGTAGCCTTCATACATCTAGACACCAACTGCTCCATAGTACATATGGAGTTATGGAAACAGTCACACAGATTCCCTAAAATACTAAGGTAGAAGATAGCACATCTACATGCAATGCTAAATATCTTTGTTATATGGATTTCAATTCCAACTTTATCTTAAAAAAGAGTGAAAACAAGGAGGGTTGTTTGGCAAAAGAACAGACCAATAGAAAGCAGTAAAAGGAATTTCGGGGAAACAGAAAGTGGAAATCATATCTATAAAGGTGAAAGTAAGCTAAAAGTAATGCCAATGGGATTGTAGCATGCTTTACCATTTGATATAACTCCTCTTGCAAATCACCTGCGCCTAGATGACCAGTTTGAGCAGTGGAATCCACAGATGCTGCATAGAAAGCAAGGTTGTCAAAACTCAATCAGCACCATGAACAAGCAATCAAGTAGCAACCTTGTACGGTATACAATGAGATGCAAATAGTGAGTGCAAAATTTCTGCACTTACTAGTGGAAAGAGTCAGACAGTGAATTAAAGGATAGAGTACAAAGAAATATTGCAGAGTAGCATTTGCAACAATACCAAACACAAATGAGAACACTGAAGATCAACACAGAGGCACTGTACACTGTAGTATGTAACTGCATCAGAATTATGTATACATGATTGCCATTTCCAAAAAAATTTAGTCTAAACAATTAGAAGCTTGTTCTTCCAGCTTAAGCATTGCCTTCAGAGAATAATGTGGAAAACAGAAAATTATTACTTATCCTTAAGAGCATCTCCAGCAGTCCACCATTCTCATCTCCAATGAGAAAAGACAGCCATTTGGGGGATTTGGCTCGCTCCAGAAGATACCGTTCTAGCCCCCCCCCTCAATGAGAACATTTTTTTGCTCAGCCCCTCAAAATCCATCCCACAGCCCCTCAAAGATGAGGGAACCCTTCATCCCCCCAATACCTAAGATTGTTGACAGGTGAACAAACTGTCACACGTCCACCTCCGCTTGCTTGCGCCGCCATCAAGAAACCGAACTCAAGCCACACCACCCTCTGGCACTATGCGAATGGAGCAGCGAGCTCCGACGGCTGCAGATAGGGCACCGACCTCCTTGTCGCAGCTCCGTTTCTCCAGTCACCGCCGCTGCCGTGCATGTGCCGCCAGTAAGTCATGTGAGATGCACACCATGCAAGATTTACAGGCACTGGTGGGGCACGCAAGATGCGTAGCACCGGAGGATGTTGTAGGTAGGGGCGACAGAGAAGGAAGAGGATCTGCTGGGTGGCAGGGGGGAGGCGTGGCGGTGGAGGGGAAGAGGTACACCGCGAGGGAGGGAGAAGACTGAGAGGGGAGAGGTGTGGCGGAGCGAAAGTGGTGCGCTGCGAGGAGAGGGGTGCAGCAGGTCAAGCATCCAGGTTGGGCCATACCCGCACGTAAGGGTGAATAGGAGAGGAAAAAAACACTGACAGGTGGGTCTGTTTTGGCATAGGTGATATTGGGGGTGGATTTTTCTCTCTGCTTGAGCAGTAGCCCTCAAGCCCCCATAAAAAATTAAAATTAAAAAAAAAACTGATAAGTGGGTCTGTTTTGGCATAGGAGATATTGGGGGTAGATTTTTCTCACTCTGCTGGAGCAGTAGCCCTCAAACCACCATAAAAAAGATTTAGGCTCCCCCCAATAACTTCCTTTTGGAGGTAGATTTTTCTCACTCTGCTGGAGATGCTTTAAGATGGCTAAAACTGCAAGTGGAACCAGAAGTTTTCTTCGTATCTAGTTACAACAATGATAGTAACTTAGTAAGCACAACAAGGCCTCGGCTTCAAGAAAAAATGCACAAAAAGGCTTGCACAAGACTATGGGGAAACGTTAAGGGTACAATAATAGTAAAAGACTGCAAGGACCCTATATGAGGAACTTACTACTGGGTGCTTCTTGGAGGCCCCTCTGTGGCTGAACGTATTGCTTTTGTTGATCAATATTCTTTTGTTGCAAGAGCATGCCAGCTGAAGTTTGGAGCTTTTGTTGCATTCCCAATTGTTGCTGCACTTGATTAGGCTGAGACTGGAACTGCGACATCATATGTTGCTGAGGTTGCTGAAGCTGGTTCTGCTGAGACTGAGGTTGCATCAAACCCATTGATGTCTGCTGAGCATGCTGTTGCTGCTGTGGTTGCTGAATTGGCTTTTGCTGCTGTAACATATGCATACGGACTTTTGGCGCGGTTCCAAGAAGCTGCTGCTGCTGCTGCAGATTTTGCTGCTGTTGTTGATGTAGACTTGACATATTTCCCTGGTTCGCCAATTGTTGTGGCTGGTGCAAGGGCATAGATTGCTGGTTCATCATCTGCTGTGTTTGCTGCATATTCAAAAGATTATTTGACTGAACTGGTAGCCTTTGTTGCTGTTGCATCTCCACAGCACCACTCTGCTGATTCATTAACTGATTCTGCTGTAAATTTGACTGCTGCCCCATTAATTGTTGTGGCTGCTGTTGCAAAGGAATGTTGGGCTGTTGTGTTGGCTGAGTTTGCTGCAGAGAAGGCTGCTGGTGCATGGACTGTGCATGTTGCTGCTGCCTCACTACAGATTGTGTAGGCTGCTGGAGTAATGATTGCACAGATTGTTGTACTGAATTCAATGGATTCTGTTGAATACCACTCTGTGTAGCTGACTGCATCGCCATGGACTGAGTTTGTGGAACGGTGGTCTGCCCAGGCTGAAGGCCAGATGACATTTGCATCATGGGCTGCTGTGAAGATTGCATCTGTGTTGACTGCAACAAAGTTTGCTGCTGCTGAATGTGCGGTTGCATAAGTGAATTCTGCTGCAATTTCTGGTTCATCAACAATTTCTGCTGTTGATAAATTAACTGATTATGTGCTTGTTGTTGTTGCTGCTGCTGCTGCTGCTGCCTACCTGCCATTTGTCTTTGTGCAGCATACATATCTTGTGGAGTACCTTGTGCTAAACCATTGTTCATGGTATTTTGTGGCATGCCAGACAGATTCTGCAGCGTCGATGTCTGGCTGACACTCGACAAGTTCTGACCAAGACTAGGAAGCGAACCTTGAACAGATGTAGAAGCATTTGGCTGTCGTGTCTGTTGCTGAGACATCAACGGGATAGCTGATGACTGTGCTGGATTACTACCTTGTGGAGGAAGGCCAGGTGCTGTTTTAGAAAATATATACCATATGAATATTAAGGCAAGGAATGCTTACATTAAAATTGTAACAAGGATGCAGAAGCACTCAATGCAACATATTACACATAAAATTGACAGTGAGCTTCTGCATTTCTGAAGAGAAAAAAATAGGGAAGTATACTGCAAGCAATTAGGAACTGAGTAATTGATTCACATCTGAAAAGAAAAGTACAGTGGTATAATTATTTAGAATGCATATACATCACTTTACACCCCAACAATTAATAAGCATTCCCCCCGTTCCAAAATGTATGGTGTTTTAGTTTTGTGCTTTTGTCCTAAAATTTCTGTAACTTTGATCAAGTTTATATAAAAAATATATTAACATATACAATCTATATTACAAAGAAAATGCACTATGGAGACATATCTCATGGTGGATTAAACGGATTTTTGATGTTGTAGATGTTGGTGCATTTTTCTATTTTGACATACGATAAAGCTAAAACAACCTACGTTTTGGGGCGGAAGAATAACATCTAAGGCCCTTTACGGTAAAAAAATATCTAAGGCCCTGGATTCAAAGTATTTTCTGAGTATTGGAAAACTATTATGGTTCTGCAAAAAAAACTTTGGTTTTGGAAAGCTATTGAGCGTTTGGATGCAACAAACCTTCTAGTTTTCAAAGACATGGTATTGTTAAAATTTTAGTCTTTTTGAAGTTTGAGATACTCCACTCAAGACCTTTGCTAAAATTGTAGTCTTTGGAAGTTCTAGATACTCCACTACACTCATAACCTCTGTAAATGACAGATTTGCACACTTTTATCTTATAAAACTACAGTTACTTCATACCATAGTTTTTCTAAAACTACGGCATCCAAACAGGCACTATATTATGATAGCCAATAAACTTTAGCAATAACAAATTTGCCCTTTAAAACAATAAAGCGACAAAAAAATCGTAACATGTAAAATTGTAAATATGAACATATTAGGAAGCAAGTGAAAATAAAAAGCATGCATTCCACCAGTGAGAAGTAAACTCTCTTAATGTGGAAAACTTAACTATGCCCTGAATATCTTGCCTGCATTCTTCTTCTTTTTTTGAGAAGCAAATACATTGATAGCACAAAAAAAAGGTGTGATGTTGCATTTGATGTGTATGGTACCTGGACCAGGAGGGTTCTGATTTGGAATCACTTGAGCATTTCCAGGGTTCTGTTGGGTCTTTGTCTGACTTTCCATGGACAGCATTTTCAGAGAAATCTTCCGCAAATAATCAGACTGAGTGATACAAAACAAAAGGATTTAAGTTGTGGTTTTTGCATTAATACAATTTACATGTGCAAGTTGCATGGGCCCATGATATTTCGATACCACGCCTCCTAAATATGATTAGCTGAGTATCCATGCATTGCCCCATCATGTATTTTACCATGATAAAAAGATCTATAAGCATCTAAAATTTACCTAAAAGTCTTTAAGATTGTCATAGATCAAATGTCCATATCATTGACCCACCCCATGAATAAACATTCTGACTCTGTACGGGAGCGTACTAGAGTTAGGTTAAATGTACCTGGTTGGTGGCTGCAATATAGATTTTCTCTTCAAATCGCACGGCAATTTTGTGAAGCTCAGTCAGTCCTTCTGGTATTGATACTGGCAGGTGCTTCTTCAGAGTCTCCATTCTATACATATATAATGCAAGAAGTGATATATTGAGAGATACACTGATAAATGTGTTTGATTACCATTTAATTAGTCCAGTAAACCAGAAGCCCCAGCACATGTACAAAAATAATAGTTCACTAGTGGAAACAGTGGGCATGGAATTTGTGGACCGCTAATGCACATACATATTTTTGAACCGAACGAACAACTAGGGTAAAAATGGACACATTCAAGTGGCAACTAGGGTAAAATTTAAGTGCTGGCAAGGGTAAAATGGACACATTCCATTGGCAGGCATATACATGACTTAATAATCAGTTGGCAGAAAAAGACTCGGGTCATACCACATAACCAATGCTAAAAGGTCCTACACAAGATGAGGGTCTAGGAAGAATATGGTTTTACCCTTTCTTATTTTGCAAGGAGGTTGACAAATTGGAGAAAGTCAGCAGCCTACCGCTACGCCATGCCTACCCTCCACTAGGGGATAGAGAAGTGTTTGGAAAGAAAAAAAACAATCACATTATGAGTTGTCGCATTCTACACCCATACTCAAACTCAATTGTTGCGATATGCAGTTGCACATGTTTCTATGTGTGTTTATTGTGCAGAGATGGCTTTATAAAGATTTTTTTTTTGAATCTTATAGTAAGCAAACAGGTAGTCAAGTAGTTTCTACTGATAATTTTGATGATTAAATTTGGTTTAAATAAAGATATATAATCTTAGAAAGTATGATGTATTGGATTGGATGGCATTAATGCGACTATGGATCCATATGTCACGAACAAACACGACTGTATGGATCATATGTCACGAACAAACGAGTAGGTGATTCGTGGGTAAACAAACAAGAGAAAGGTAGACGAATTGTTAGGTCCAAGTGTGAATTATTAGGTCCAAGTGCAAGGATGGTTCAGTAGGTCTAAGTGCATGGATGCATCAGCAAACCCTACCCAGCAAGCATGATACTGTCTATCTAATCTAAATAAAGTAAAGAGGGAAGCAGGTGTACACGGATCGAATCGATCGAATCGTAAAAGAAGCGACATGGATCCGCCACGGCGGAAGGAAAAGATTGCAGTTGCTTGACAATTCCCATTAGGGGGAGGAGGGAGGGAAGGAAGATGGAGAGGACGTACATCTTATTGACGATCCTGTGGCGCGCCTCGGGGTGAAGCTGGGTGCGCCAGTCGCTTCCGGCGGGGGCAGCCGCGTTAGGGTCGACGCCGCCGGAGGCAGCGACGGCGGCAGGGTCGGCGCCCTGCGTGGGGCGCCAGTTGGCGGCGCCGTCCATGGTTTTCCGCCCTAGGGACTCGGGCGCCTCTCTTGCTCTTTCTGATTTGTTTGCTGGCTTCGATCGATCTGCTGGGCGACGATGGAGGGAGCACTTTCCCCCAGCTCCCCTCTGATAAGCAGGAGGGGAGCAACCGAGGTAGCGGCGACGACGAAATCGATTGTAGCGAGGAGGGCAGGGGCGGAGGAGCGACCAAGAAGGAATTGAGGAAAGCCAACACGTCACGACTCACGAATCAGGATGCTGGATTTATCTTAAAAAAAAAGGTTAATTGAATGTGTGTCATTATAATTGTTGCGTTTCTTAGAAATACCATTACTATTAGTCTTATCGTAAACGTGCCATTACAATTACACTGGAGTCTGAAAAATATCATTATGTACACTTGCCGCGACCTATGACCCACATGCAGGTGTATACAACCAGTACGTGAAATCGTATGGACCCTTTTGCCCCCAGCTTCTCTATACATGCGCCCGTTTGACTGGATCGAGTCAATCCATCCATTTCCCACCGTCTCCTCTCTCTCGCTCGAACCCTAGCTCGTCGGCCGCGGAGGCGACTGCGACCGGCGGCGGCGGAGACTACTGCTGCTCCTTCCCCGCCCCATCTGCTGAGCGGAGATGGCATCCACAGCTGCCAGTTCAAGTGCTAGCCAGGTTGGTGGTCTCCCATGGACCGATTGCTCCAAATACAAGATCTAGGTCATTAGGCGCAAGAGCAAGGCTGGCAATATGTATTACACTTGCCCTAACAATTTCCCGGTAATTTGTCTTGCTTTTTCTTTGATGTTGGGCTCCATGTTCGTCCAACTGCAAATAGTGTGAAATGGGTTGGGGTTTTGATTGTCAATTGCAGAACGATGACACTTGTGTGAACTATTGGTTTGAGGATCAATATCTGGCCTATATGCGCGCCAATCATCCAGACAAGCTCAGGGATGTGGAAGTGGAAGGTGTACAGGGCCCTTTTATTGCTCCTACGGTTCAAGGTATAGAACAGAAGAGTGACACAAAGATTGGGATGATGGACTTGAAGGTTCAAATCATTGACTTGAAGGTTGACATTTTAAAGTTGGAGTCGGAGATAAAAGAATTAAAGAATGGAGTATTGAACAAGGCTTTTAGCTTAGGCAATGCATTAGTTGTTGTGGTGATGCTAAATCTGTTTGTAAGCCTCTTAGTTGCAGCAGTTTGGAAATGAAGTAGTATGCACTTTGGTTCCAGTAGTTTAGAGTTTAGTGATCTTAGCCTATAGGTTGTCAAGTGCTACTACTAATTTTTGTTTATTTTTGTCTATGCAACTGTGTATCTATGATCAATTTGTGTTGCTGTGATCTGTGTTGCTATGATGAAAGAATTTTTTGTTTATTTTTGTCAATGCAACTGTGTATCTGGAAATGAAGTGGAATGTATGTTTACGTAGGTTTTGTGAATTTGTGATGAATCTGTCAATGTGTGCAATCATCAAATTGCCCACTTTGTTTTCCGAGTGCCACTCATTCTCATCTATTTAATTTGGACCATATCATGTGAGCGGTAGCATTTGGTGGCAGAGATGCAGTACTTGCATTGGTCACAGCTGATTCAGGCGAACAAGTGGACAAACTCAACTGAGGATCCAATTTGGGAGCACCTGCTAATGGGGGGTGCTCAGCACATGGCTTTTTGTGATGATGTGCAGTATCATGACCAAGACAAAGATCAAAATTAAGACCAAGATCCATTGATGACTCCTCATCAATCTCTTTCAGTGAAGATGGAGACATCATGCAAGCTGTGGGGGAGCTAACCTTGCTATTTTCAGAGGAACTTGGTGAATGGCCTAGACCAAGGGTGAGCAGTGGGTTTTCAGGACCTTCCACTCTAGCCATATCAACCCACTTCCTTTTCAGTGCTCTCAGGGTAGAATCTGATGTGAATCCAGCTTTTGAAAAAATTCACATCCTATTGTGTGGACAAAGAGCGATTACTAGCAACACAAAACAAATCAATAGTACTTTACAGAGAAACAGGAGGCTCCACGGTAGCATTAGGCAAGAGGTTCAAGATAGCCCACTAAACAAATCCCACATGCCTTGTGTGGTTGATATAGCACAGAGTAGTACGAAATAACAATTGTTTAACCATAACAGACATCGAGTTCAGGCCTTAGCATACATCAAGTTCAGGCCATACCATACATCAAATTCAAAGCCTACAATACATCGAGTTCAAGACCATAACAGACATCGAGTTCAGGCCCTAGCATACATAACGTTCAGGCCACAAAAGAAACTAATTTCATGCTTGTGATCACAACATATCACATGGTGTTTAAGAAGTCCTTCAAGCTTCTCACAACACTAGCTGCTAGAGCGGTAACTTTCTTTTGTTACTTCTTTTTCTTAGGTGTCTTCTTCTTCTTAGGTGTATTCTTCTTCTTGGGTGCACCCTTCTTCTTAGGTATTGTCTTCTTCTTCTTCATTTGTGAAGGTCCAGCACTGTCATCATCTTCCAACTGTTGCCTTTTCCTATAGATGCACACTATGATTAGCAAAAACTAGGGAATGTCACAAGAATTAGAAAGAGACATACAAATCATTTTACCTTTTTTCCTTTGAATTCAGTCCAACTTCACCATCTTCTCCTAGCTCTGGTTGTTTGCAAGTCTTAGAGAAGTGCCCAAAATCTCCACACCTTTTACACCTAACCTTCTTTTTGGTAGCATTTTTCTCAAGGCAACCTCTAATTCTCATCACTCTCGGCCTACCTGCAACTCTACCTAGCAGAGGAGGGAAACTATGAAGCCTAGGTCAACCTGTGGCCACTGTGACCTGTCTAGCAATGGCTCAACTCTAGAAGCATATGCAGCCCTAAATCTCTGAACAGAGTAGTACTCATGCACAAAATCTGCTATTTTAATTCCTCTCTTGGAAAGAATCCATGTCATGGCATGTTTGCATGGTTTTCCTGTGATTTGCCACTCCCTACATGAACAGGAGTGACCTTGCAGGTCAACCATGTTCCTCTTGTGGTTGTTCTAGTCATCTATAAGTGTTACTTCAGCTATGCCTTCATCACTTCTTACAACCTTCACAACTTTGAGGTTTTTGCTTATAGTGTTCAGGTCTTTGATGACATTGGGCAGTATACCATCCTATATATCCTTACCAATCTACCTTCTTGAGTACCTCTTTTCCATTATGAGTTCCCTAATCCCATTGTCGGTGTTTCGAATAAACATCAACTAGTAAATTTATATTTGTTGTGCGTTAGGCCTGGATGGTGTGCTAAAGGACACAAGGTTTATACTAGTTCGGGCAGAATGTCTCTACGTCCAGTTTGCTGCTACTCATGTTATTAGCACTGAAAAAAGGTTCGTAGTAGGGGATACAAACGGTCGAGAGAGGGACGGGTCCCAAGTCTCTGATGGAAAGGTCAAAAGGGGCGTTGAGAGCTCGGTTGCTGCTAAGCTATGTGTTATGTGGTGCGTGGTGTGTAGGATTGATCCCTCCCCTCAGTGGGGTGCCCTGCCTTCCCTTTTATAGATCAAGGGGGAGCAGGGGTTACAGATGGGAGAAAGAAGAAAAACCAGAGGCCAAGAAGGTCCTTCGAAGGTGCCGGATCTTCCTTTTCCTCTGAGCCAGCCCCGCTGATATGGCAGATAGCATGTTCATTGATCCTGATAGGGCCATGCTCTGGCTTCATTCAGCAAGTGGTCGTGTCCCATCCTACTTCGACGGATGGTGCGGCATGCCAGGGTGCCGAGCCGTGACCCTAGGGGGAGCAGACGGGGAAGTGACCACACGTCCGTACTATAGACGATGTGAGTTCCCTCCTAGATTGTAGTGGTTGTTGTATGCTTGTGTCAGGACCCACATCCGAGGGCTTTATGGCAGCGCCCATAACATAGTAAGACAAAAGTCGGCGCCTACAACACTGTTCGGGCTCTGTCATGCCTGGAAGGGCTTAAAGCGCCCGTCCCGTCATATCCTGATGGTACTTTCCCGTAGACGTGCAGGGCATGGTCCTCGGTACTACGGTTGACTTGAGTGCCCTGTCTTACCCTATGTTCATCATTATGAAGGAGCAGGGTGCAGACGTTGGGCGAGGCGGAGCCAGCCTCAGAACATCGGGCGAGGCAGAGCTAGCCCTCGGACATCGGGCGAGGCGGGACCTGCCCTGAGATGTCAGGCGAGGTGGAGCCAGTCCTCAGACATCGGGTGAGGCAGAGCCAGCCCTCAGCCGTCAGGCGAGGCAGAGCCAGTCCCCGGTCGTCGGGCAAGGTGGAGTCTGCCCTCGGACATCGGGCGAGGCGAGACCTGCCCCAAGACCTTGGGCGAGGCGGAGCCAGCCCTCAGCCATCGGGTGAGGTGGAGCCAGTCCCCGGTCGTCGGGCGAGGTGGAGTTAGCCCTTAGACGTCAGGCGAGGCAGAGCCAACCCCCGATCATCGGGCAAGGCAGAGTCAGCCCTCAGATGTCGAGCGAGGAGGAGCCAGCCCGCGAGGTGGAGCCAACCCTTTAGGGCCGGACGAGGCGCAGCCAACCTTCGGCCGTAAAGGTGAGAAGTGTAGTTGCGTTCTTGCCTGTTCGGAAGCATCAACATTTGATGGTTATTAGCACCTCCTCTTTGGGTATCCTAGTATTCGGTCCCCGACAGTAGCCCCCGAGCCCCTGGGTGATTCAGATAGAATCGCCCGGGGGGTGTTTCGATTCGCCAGAGGGTGCGCGCGAGCGCACCCGTCGGGTGTAGCCCCTGAGCCCCCAGGTGATTCGGATAGAATCGCCCGAGGGTGTTTCGATTCGCCAGAGGGTGCGCGCGAGCGCACCCGTCGGGTGTAGCCCCCGAGTGTTTTGGATAGAATCGCCCGGGGGGTAATTCAGACCCTTCACGGGTATGGTTGTGAGATTTGGAGTTTTGATCAACTAGATAGTTTAAAGGGAACCCTGGTATCCTGTTCGTGGGGATTCATCCAGGGTCAGCCCGGTTGAGATTTGATCGCGGATCGAGACTCCCTTGAGGCTCGTGCTCCTGAGTTTTGGCCATCGAAACTATTGGTCCGGCCCTCGAACTCTTGGGCCCAGGCGGGCCGGAGAAATGCTTTTTGACCCATATCCCTTCTGCGGGAAAAGATTCCTGGTCTGCCCAGGAAGGCAAAACGTCCGGCACGACTTTGGTGGGAAAGGATAGGGATCGCGGGCGCATATCCCGCGACGTGACGTGGTGGTGTATCGTGGTAGGCGCGGAGATCTAGGAGGATGATTGCCCTTCTTGCATCTGTCGCCCCTATAAAACCAAGGGGTTCACCCCCAGGGTTCCGTACTTTGCTTCCTTGTCTTTGCATCTACAACCTCTGCCGCCAATCGCTTGAGCCTCCCGCAACCGCATCACAGCCGCCGTTAAGCTCGCATCCTACCACCCCCATCGTCTAATGGTGCAGTGGGGTAGATCTGATGTCACCCTCCAGCGCCTAGAGGGTCTCGTTCGCCGTGGCCTTCTTTGCGCACAGACTGCCGCTGAGGAGTGGTGGCTGCCCGGCAATGAAGACACGCCGTCGCTGCCCGAAGGCTATGTTGTGTCCTTCGCTCATTTTCACGAGCGGGGATTCACCACCCCCGCCCACAAGTTCCTTTGGGGTCTGCTGAATTACTACAAGGTGGAGCTGTAGCACCTTACTCCCAATGGGGTCTAGCACATTGCGGCGTTCATCGCCCTGTGTGAGGGGTTCTTGGGGATTTGTCCTCACTTCGACCTATGGCGGCATCTCTTCGCCATCACCCTCTTAAAGAAGCGGGAGAAGAAGTGGGAGCTGAGCATGCCGATGGGATGCGTCGGCATCTCGCTCCGCAACAACCAGGTCAATGAGTACCCATCGATGCGTCTGTCAACCTCCAACAAGGGGTGGCATTCGCATTGGTTCTACGTCAAGAACGACGCAGCTGCCCCCTGCCAGCATTCACCGGACGCCTCATCGAAGAGGTCCTGGAATCGTGGAGGATGTGGGGTCCCAAATAAACAAAAGAAGAAAATCCAAGACCATCTCGCCGCCCTGTAAATTTTGAAGGAAAGGGGCGTGAAGGGGTTAGGGATCATCGGTGCCTACCATACACGGAGGGTGGCGCTGCTGACGAGCCACGTGCTTCCCCTATACCTGATGGTGCCCGGAGCGTCACTCGATGGGACGACGCTTGCTGATGGAGCGCTCTCCCCCTTCGAAGTGGTGCAGCGCATCAAGGAGGCGATGGAGCCTTCGAAGGACAACGCCGGCGTCACTCTTGATTTTGTGTATTCGGTGCTGGGGCATCCCCTAATGCGGCCGGAACCGGGGTACATTGACTTCATAAGTTCTCTTTCCTCGTGCCTCTTTTTACTTGAATTCTCGCCCCCTTGCTGCTGACATTGGGATAGCGGGACTAGCCGAAGAGACTTGTCTTTACGGATAGCTCGGCTTCGCTGCCGAAGGACCCACTTGTGGCGGTGGCGAATCGCACCGTGGCCGAGTGGGAAAAAAAGATGAAGGAGGTCAAGAGGAAGGAGAAGGAGAAACTATAGGCACGTGAGCGAGGAGAGGAGACAAACAGTGACGATGACGACAACGATGACGAGGAGGATGATGAGGTAGTCACAGACATCAAGTGGGGTGACCTAGGAGGTGAGGACGTGCTGACAGGTACTCACTCATCAATGCAGGGACCCTTCATGTTCCACGCATGGGAAGGTGCGGCCGTGAGGCTGGAGGAGGTGGCCCAAACCGTTGGCCCGTCCTTAGAACCATCAGGGGCGGCGGATCTGCCGCCGTGCCCAAGGTGCCAGCGGAGGGGAGCGGCCATGCTGCCATGCCTCAGGAATCAACGGGAATGGGCGGACCCATTGCCATGCCCCAAGAGCTAGTGGGGGAGGGCGGATCCGCCGCCGCGCTCGAGGTGATGAGAGAGGGGAGTGGCTCCGCCGCCGTGCCCTTAGATATGAGGGAGGCGAGCCCCTCAGCCCGAGAGCTGGGGATGGGCTCAAAATGGTCCTGCCCCGACGAGGGGGAGAAGGGAACTAGGGGTCCATCCCCCAAACGTCTCCACCGCCCAACATCGCCAACGTAAGTTGCCGACTCCTCTGTTTTTCTCTATTTTTCATGCCTTTTGTTTCTTCTGCAGCATTGGGAGACAGGTCAGGTGGGCCACTTCCATAGCGCTGGCGCCCAAGAAGACCATTGCCCTTCAGGCAAGGCGGGGGTCGCTGCCAGACGTCACTCCTGTTTCGAGCAAGAGCGGAGCCGGTGTCATAGCCTCGTCAGCCGATCTAGCGCTGCCCGCGGTGGTGCCCATGCCCTCGGTGGGTCAAGCGGACGGCGAGGCCAAGGGGGCACCCCCGGAGGTTGCCACGCAACCGGCGACAGAAGTGATGCCGCTGCCGACATCGGGGCGGGCGGAGCTGTCGGCCGCACCCATTGCGTTGACCATGGCGGGTGCGGCGCAGCTGGACGAGGTCCCGCCGATGGAGGTGGAGGTGATGGTGGCTACGATGGCTAGGTCGTAGCCAGAAGCCATGGTGGCGGCGCCCGAGGCAGCGGCGCGTGCCGTGCTGCCGACGGCCACAGAGTCGACGCCTGTCGTGGGTGGGACAGAGGGGGTCATGGTCGAGGGACCCTCGGACACCACGGCGGTTGCCGAGGAGACCGGCAGGGAGTTGTCCCTGGCCCTAACATCGGAGAGCCACCACCCGCCCGCGTGGGATGAGCCCCCGCTCTGGTGGGTGAGTCTGTGGGACCCGTCATCAGAACTCTTCACCCTCGATGATGCCGCCGAGTGCATGGAGCGGGAGAAGCTCCGCGAGGGGTTCATGGCCGCGCTGGAAGCTCTGAACTAGGCCAACGGCGCCCTTCGAGACGTCATCGTTCCCACCGGCCAGGTATTCACTTAGCCTTGCCTCCCGATCTGTTCTTTCATCTATTTTTGTTTTCTTACCACCGTCTTTTTAGCCCTGGGCAAATTTAACCAACAACCAAAAATCGAACCGAAAGAACCGGAACTGAAACCGAAAAATTCGGTTCCTGATATTGAGGAACCAAAATAACCGAAGAAAATTTGGTTCCTACTCTCGGTTAACCGAAAGAACCGAAAGAACTGAATTACATGAATTATACTTCACTTACTTGTATTTTGTAGGTTTATGTTTGGTTTATGTGTAGTGTTTTATATTTGAACTGCTATATATTTATGTTACTATATTGATATTGTTTTCTTATATATTATTATTATTAAAAATGAATATAGTGTTGCATAAATTTGCCTTAGAACAAGTATATTTATTATTGTCTTGAGGTCTTCTGAAAAAATTCAGTTAGTTCGGTTAGAACCGGAACCGAACCGAAATAACTGAGAACCGAAATGCTCGGTTCCTAAAATTTTTTGGAACCGATCGGTTCCATTTTCTAGGAACCGAATTTCATCAATAACTGAGGGAACCGAACCGAAACCGAACCGAGAACCGAACGCCCACCCTGACGTCTTTTTTTAGTAGCTTATTGTTCGCAGCCAGGAGAAATCCTGGTTCCTTCATGAATACAAGGAGGATTGGGACCGCCTTGTCGATGAGGCATGGCTACATAGGGACGTGACCGCCTAGCTCCGCCAGAGGGTGGCTGACTTGACTCCCCTTGCCGCGGAGGCGGATATCGATGGTGGGCGACCAAGGCCCGCTGGGATACAGAGTTCGCCGAGAAGTCTTTTGATGAGCTATCGGAAAGGGTGCGGCGGGATCAAGAGGAGGCTGCCGGAGGGAAAAAGGAGCGGGACGAGCTGCTACAGCAGGACACCAAGACCCGCCAGTGGATCATCAACCTCTTGGCCGTGGCCGAGAGGGAGCGGGATCTTAGGCTGGTAGCCGAGGAGAGGTCCACGACCCTAGAGCAGAGGGCGAAACTGGATGCTAAGACGGTCGCTCGGCTGAGCAAGGAGCGAGACGAGCTACGCCTTACTGTGGAGAGGCTCCGCTCGGAGCACGGCATGGCCTGCAGGGAGCGCGACCAAGCCATCCGAGAGTGCGATGAGGTGCAATAGAGGATCAGCTCCCTCTAGGCCGAGCTAGAGACCGTGAAAGCCCAGAAGCTGGAGGCCAAGGGTGCTGCTACCGGACTGGCCACGGATCTCGCTGAGGCGAGGAGTCTTCTTTAGGTGGAGAGCGACGAGCTTGATATCTTGAAGGTTGCCCTTGGCGTAGTCTATGATGACCTACAGGTGGTGCAGGCGGAGGGGACTAGCTCTCTCGCGGCCCGTGCCATAGATATCACGGCGTAGGTGCACCAGCTGGAGAAGGAAGCTCTTTGTTTAGGGATCACCCAAGCCTTCACCGTTGCCCACTCGCATTACGATGACAACATCGATTTCAAGGCGATGAGCATTGGTTTCACGCCTGGCTATGAACCCTCCAAGCTGGATGACATAGAAGCGACGGTGACTCCCTTTGTGGAAACCCTAGCGAGCAAAATTGAAGATATGGTTCTCCCCGAGAGGGGGTAGTTAGTCAAATGAGTCTGATACATTTATCTATGATCTGTGGACAAGTGTCGGTTCTTTTGAAAACAGATTCGCAACTTCGTTTCGTTAAACAAATTCACAAATTTGTTTCATTTGATTGAACTTGCTTTCTTCCCTTTTTGCATTCGGAAAAAGGTGCTTATGCAATCTGACCCTTCTGTTCGTTAAGACCGTAGGGCCCGAGGTGTATAAGAGGGAAATTTTGATTATGCTGGTGAGCAAAGTTACCATAGCCGTCGGGGCATGGGTTTTTTGCAGTCTTACCAGGCACGCTCGGTTATTTGTTCCCACAAACTTTGCCGCTAACCTTAACGTGAGGAAGAGGTCCGCCATAGTGACTGTTTCGAAAAAGAGGGTTTTATACCTTTACCAGCCCCCGAGTGAGATCCGACCCCTTGCGGTTGCTGGGGTCGAATGTCACTGGGGACCGAAAAGAGGATAGCGAAACTGCTCTTGTATTCGCACGTACCCCTTCCTTAGGATTTTAGCTATCGTTCTACGACCATGCGTTTAGTATCATTGCAAGACCGGCCTTCCCTGAGCCCCCACGCGTGGAGGGGATTCGGTCAAGGGTCGGCTCGTTTTTGTGACTGTCGCCCCGTCCATGGTTTTCGCAACTAGAGGGGTTGAGGCGACGTCACTTGCCTCGATGGCTCGAGTGACGTGCTTGATGAGCTCGCTAACGGGGATGTTCGAACGAAATCTAATCCTGTCGCACATGACAGGGTCGGCAAAGCCCAAGCCCTTGGGTGGCATTCCGTTGTTCCTTAACTTGCCTTCCAACAGATTCCCCCTCAATGGGGATTCTATGGGCTCAGCTAGAGGCTAGATTGAACTAGAAAGTTGAGATGACCATATCCGCCTCTATACGGGTTGGGCGAAGGCCGCTGAGGCTCATCTGCGTTTTCTCCCCTAGCTCTTGTTTGATGCGAGGCAACCTTGGACCCTTCATGGGACAGCCTTCGAACCTCGGTCTCTCGATCTAGGATCAAGTGGCTCGAGCCCCAGAGCACCTTGGGGTTTGATAGGGGTTGGCCGTGTTTCACGCGTCACCCCGTCCTCGGTTTTCGCAACTGGAGGGGCTGAGCTAACAACACTTGCCTCGATGGCTCGAGTGTCGCGCTCAATGAGGTCGCTAACGGGCACATTCGTGTGGAATCCGAGTTCGTCATCCGCTGACGGGGTCGGTAGAGCCCCCATGTGGCATTCCACTACTTCTTAACCCGCCTTCCGGTAGATGCCCAAGCCGTTCGATAGGCTCGGGTGGCCCATTGGACTCTCCTCGATGGAGATTCTGTGGGTTTGGCTCAAGGTTAGAAACGAACAAGAAAGGTCAAGATGTCCCTGTCCACTTCTGAGTGGGGTCAGGCAAGGCCGCTGGGGCTCATCTCGGTTTTTCTCCCCTGGCTTTGTTTGACGTGAGACGGCCTTGAGCCCTTCACGGGCCGGCCTTCGAACCTCGATCAGTTGCTACTCATATCGAATGAGGCGGCTACCGCTTCATGACGCGACACGAAGCGTTGAGATGCAGCAATTGCATGTGCAACGTTTGGATGTATGGGATTAATGTACGATTTAATGGAAATGAAAGCGGGGGTTGGTGATGTTACCTCGGTGGCATGAGTGATGGGAAGCTCTTACCATACATGTCCGTGCGAGGTTCGGGTCCGACGTTTGTGATGGGGCTGGCGTAACCTGCACGAGCATCGTAATTTTTCGTTCTTGTCTCTCGGTAGCGATCCGAGCCGTTCGATCGACTTGGGTGACCTGATAGCTTCTCCTTGAGGGAGATTCTGTAGGTAGACCCCTCCGAACCCTTCTCGAGAAGGCGGATGCTAAAGCTTGGGGTGCAGGGACAAAGAATTCGATTATGCTGGTGAACAAAAACGCCATAGCCGCTAGGGCGTAGGGTCTAGCGGTTCGTCCAGTTTTACTCAAAGTTTTACACCCGCACACCGCGCCTCCATTTTATTAACGTAAGGAGGGGTTGGGCGAAGAGAATGTGTAAACAAGTAGACACTCTTGGTAGCCCCAGAGCGATGTCTGTGCCCTTGCCGTTGCTGGGGTCGGAGGCTCAGTAGTAAAATTGACACGCAAAGTAAGTAAATAAAGATGCTTATCTTTCGGCGGTCGTTCGTTCGGTGTCCACCTGGGTCGTCTGATTGACCCAGGAAGCCCATTGGGCTCCCCATGATGGAGGTTCCGTCATTGGGTCCTAGGTCCTGCCTGGGGAAGTGAAGAGCCGCCTGCATGCGGGTGCGCCCTGTTTCTCATGCCCGGCGTGCGGTAGTCGTGGGCCATGCCCATGCCACGTCCCGTTTGACTAGGCGCCATCTCATTGAGCAGGGTGCGTCCCGTCAGTCAAAACACATCCCCTTGAATTCCCATCAGCATCGAATTCCCATCTGCATTGAATAGGGAAAGGGAGAGGGTTTTTTGTCCCAACCTTTCTCCTTTCTTCAACTACTGTGTCTCCTCCTTAAAAAGGGGGAGGGGGGGGGGGTTCTCGTCCCATTCCTCCGCCTATTCTTGAGCTGCTACCTCTCCTCCTTTCTCCTTCTTGCCGAGCGCGTTCGCATGTCATGGCGGTTCTTAAGTGAGAGAGGGTAATGCAAGGGAGAGGAGAACTCATAGATCCATTTGTGAATTCGCAGTGGGATGTCGAGCTGGAGGTCATCCAACATAGATGAGATGGTGCTGGCCTCCTTCGCTGAGAAGGGGGCGCTTCCACCGAAGGAGGAGGCGCACTGGAGGGTGCTGAGCATCGTCGGCTTTGTCGTCGTCCGAGAGGCCTTCGTCGGGATGGAGCCATATGGAAATCTCTCCTAGTGAATCTTCTTCGGGCGAGCCTTGTCGATGGGAAAGCCGCTGAGGACTGCGTTGATGGGGGGTTTCGCCCTTGCAGCCGCTCAGATTGGCCAGTTCATGAAGTTTGATGAGATGTCAGGGACATCCATCAGCCATGGCGGCCATTCTTCGGCGGGCAGTGCCCTCCCCTGTCCAGGTGCCGTTGTCAAGGTTGCAGCTGATCACGATGGCGTAGTCTCTGGACATCGTCCATTCTTCAGCAGGTAGTGCCCCCGTCCAGGTGCCGTTGTCAGGGTTGTGGCTGATCATGATGGCGTACTCCCTAGACGTCCTAGTGAAGACACCATGGTCATCGATGTGGTGCTCGACGTTGCAGATGACGACACCCTCAGGGATCCTGTGGAGCGGTAGGACGTTACCGATGGAGAGCGTGGCGCGGCGACCGTAGTAGTATTCAGAGTAGAACTAGTCAGAAAATATAATCGTTTAGTTTGTGGGGGAGCCAACGTGTGAACTATTTTTTGTATTCATGAATACATCAGTCCCTTTTCGTGATGGAATAACTTTGTAAGCGATGAGTTTGTGAAGAAATGAATAAGTTCTCAATTTTCGTTACGGCAAATAGCTTTTTAGCTCTTCTCCCTCTTTTTGTAAAAGAGGTACAATGCCTTCTGACCCTTCCCGTAGTTAAGGTCGCAAAAAGCTCGGAGTGCGTGCGAGCCAATTTTGATCACGCTGGTGAGCAAGGAGACCGTAGCCGCTGGGGCGTGGGTTCCCCGCAGTCCTACCAGTTATACTTAGAGTTTGCTCCCAAAATCCTAGCCTTTAGGACTTACCATGAGAAAAGAGAGAAAACACAGAGAATGTTTGTAAGATAAATGTATTCATACCAGCCCCTGAGTGAGGTCCGACCCCTCGCATTTGTAGTGGTCGGATGTCACGAAAAATCAGAGATTTTGATGACAAAACTGATAAGATAAAGTATGCGTTTTTTGTGGTAAAAACAACGTAGCTATTCAATGTTCAAGGCATTGGTGAAGACCTCGCCGTTGATGGTTTTCAACTTGTAGGCGTCTGGCCGGAGTACTTCCGCGATGACGTACGGCCCCTCCCAGGGCGGGGAGAACTTGTGGCGGTCCTTGTTGCTCTACAGGAGGCAGAGAACCAGGTCCCCAATGTTGAAGGCTCAGTCCCACACCTGTCGGCCGTGGTACCATCGTAACACTTGCTGGTACTTGGCCAAATGGAGGAGGGCGACATCGTGAGCTTCGTCTAGCTGGTCTATGGCATCTTTGCTGGATGCCTCGACTCCCTGTTCATTGTAAGCTCTGATCCTTGGTGCTCCATAGTCGAGGTTAGTTGGGAGGATGACCTCAGAACCGTAGATCGTGAAGAAAGGTGTGTAGCCAGTGGTTCAATTGGGGGTTGTCCTTTGGCTCCAGAGCACTACGGGGAGCTCGGCGACCCAACGTGCGCCAAATTTGTTCAACCGGTTGAAGATCCTGGGCTTGAGGCCCTGTAGGAGCATGTCGTTTGCGCGCTTGACCTGCCCGTTCATTCGGGGGTGCGCGACGGCGGCCCAATCGACCTGGATGTGGTTTTCATCGTAGAATCGAAGGAACTTCTTGCCGGTGAACTGTGTGCCATTATCTGTAATGATAGAATTTGGTACTCCAAAGCGATGGATGATGTCGAGGAAGAATAGCATGGCCTGTTCGGACTTGATCGCGGAGATCGGCCGAGCTTCTATCCATTTTGTGAACTTGTCTATGGTGACAAGCAAGTGGGTGTATCCTTCGAGTGCTTTCTTGAGAGGTCCAACCAGATCAAGCCCCCAGACCGCGAAAGGCCACGTGATGGGGATCATCTAGAGTGCCTGGGCTGGGAGGTGAGTTTGCCGAGTGTAGTACTGACACCCTTCGCAAGTGTGCATGATCTGCTCGGCGTTGGCTACTACAGTGGGCCAGTAGATGCCCTGTCGGAATGCGTTTCCAACCAATGTTCTAGGTGTGGCATGGTGACCACAGACCCCTCCATGGATATCACCCAGTAAATGCTTCCCCTCTTCGATGGGGATGCAGAGCTGCATGATCCCAGTGTGGCTTCATTTGTAGAGTTCACCCTCAACAAGAACAAAGGACTTGGCACGACGTGCGAGCCGTCGAGCTTCCGTCTTATCCATTGGCAGCGTGTCATGGAGGAGGTAGTCGAGGTAGAGCGTTCTCCAGTCCACTAGAGGGTCGGGCTCTGTCGCTGGATCCTCTTCAAGCTCCATGACCTCGAGGCCGGACGGAGCCATTGGTTGGTTAGCCCCCCGAGGCTGGATCGGACGGACCATCGTTGGCCTGCTCCGACCCTTCGTAGCGCACCGAGGGCTTGTATTGGTCGCTAGCAAAGACACCTATTAGCACTGGCTCTCGGCCGGATGCCGCCTTCGCAAGCGCGTTGGCCGCCTCATTGAGGCGCCTTGGGATGTGATTGAGTTCGAGGCCATCGAATTTGTCCTCCAGCCATCGGACTTCTTGGTAGTACGTAGCCATCTTGGCATCGTGACAGCTTGACTCCTTCATGACTTGGTTTACGACCAGCTGGGAGTCGACTCGGATGTTGAGGCATCGAATGCCCAACTCGATGGCAATACGTAGGCCGTTGATGAGCGCTTCATACTCAGCCACATTATTGGATGAGGGGAAATGGAGACGGACCTTGTACCTCATGCGTACCCCGAGGGGCAATGCAAAGACCAGCCCCGTGCTAGCACCCTTCTTCATCAGCGATCCGTCAAAGTACATCGTCTAGTACTCTTGATCGACGATCGTCAGTGGTGTTTGGACGTCGGTCCATTCCGCAATGAAGTCAGCCAACACTTGGGACTTAATAGCCATTCGGGAGGCATACGTGATGCCCTGATCCATCAACTCGAGTGCCCACTTTGCGGTTCTTCCCGTGGTGTCCTGGCTTTGGATGACCTCACCGAGGGGAACGACGTCACGACCGTCACCGGGTGTGACTCAAACTAGTGGCGTAGCTTCCTCTTGGTGATGAGGATGGCATACAGGAGCTTTTGGATTTGGGAGTAGCGGGTCTTAGAGTCAGATAGTACCTCGCTGATGAAGTACACATGGCGTTGCTCCTTGAGGGCGTGCCCCTTTTCTTCCCGCTCCACTACCAGGGCGGCGCTGACCACTTGCGTGGTGGCCGCTATGTATAGCAGAAGGGATTCTCCATTTATTAGAGGAACCAAGATCGGGGCCTTTATCAGAAGAAGTTTGACCATGTCAAGTGCCTCCTGGGCCTCGGATGTCCACTCGAAGCGGTCGGCTTTTTTTAAGAGTCAATAAAGGGAGAGACCTCATTCGCCAAGGCACGAGATGAATCAGCTAAGTGCAGTGAGGCACCCTATAACTCGCTAAACCCCCTTTATGTTCTAAATCGGGCCCATCCTTGTGATGGCTGAGATTTTCTCTGGGTTGGGTTCGATGCCACGCTCGGAGATGATGAAGCCAAGCAGCATGCCCTTCGGGACCCCAAAAACACACTTCTCGGGATTGAGTTTGATGCCATTTGCTCGGAGTTTTGTGAAGGTCTGCTCAAGATCGGCAATGAGGTGGTTAGCCCTTTTGGACTTAACCACGATGTCGTCAACATAAGCCGCAATGGTTTGCCTGATGAGGTCCCCGAAGCATTTGAGCATACAGCGCTAGTAAGTAGCCCTAGCGTTCTTCAGACCGAACGGCATCGAGACGTAGCAGAACGATCCAAAGGGGGTGATGAAAGATGTTGCGAGCTGGTCGGACTCTTTCATCGTGATTTGATGGTACCCGAAGTTCGCATCAAGGAAGCAGAGGGTTTCACACCCTGAGGTAGAGTCGACTACTTAGTCTATGCACAGCAAAGAAAAGGGATCCTTTGGGAACGCCTTGTTGAGACCCGTATAGTCAACACACATCCTCCATTTCTCTCTCTTCTTTCATATGAGAACAGGATTGGCTAACCACTCTGGGTGGTATACTTCCTTGATGAACATGGCTGCTGAAAGTTTCGCTATCTCTTCACCGATGGCCCTGCGTTTCTCCTCGTCGAAGTGACATAGGCGTTGCTTCACCGGCTTGGAGCATGGGTGGATCTTCAAGGTATGCTTGGTGACTTCCCTCAGGATGCCTGGCATGTCTGAGGGTTTCCACACAAAGATGTCTCTGTTAGCGTGGAGGAAGCCGACGAGTGCGCCTTCCTATTCGGAGGAAAGCGTGGTACCGATGCACACTATTTTACCCTCGGTGCTCCTGAGGTCTATGAGGACTTCTTTAGAGCCCTCTGTCGACTCGAATGACCCGGTTGACTTCTTGGCATCGGGCGCTTCTTCGGTGACCCCCTTCTTGAGGGCGGCGAGCTCCCCGGAGGTGACGATTGCTACGGCGTGACCGTAGCACTCGACCTCACACTCATAGGCATGTTGGAAGGAGGTGCCGATAGTGATGACCCCGTGGGGGCCCGGCATTTTCAGTTTGAGGTATGTATAGTTCGGGACGGCCATGAACTTCGTGTAGCATGGGCATCCTAGGATGGCGTGGAAGGTTCTAGGGAACCCAACCACCTCGAAGGTGAGGGTTTCAGTCCTATAATTGAACTGATCCTCGAAGGTAATGGGCAGATCGATCTGCCCAAGTGGCATGGCCTGCTTCTCGGGCACGATGCCATGGAAAGGCGCTCGGGTTGGGCGGAGACGTGTCCGGTCGACACCCATTTCATCGAGCATCTTGATGTACATGATGTTGAGGCTGCTGCCTCCATCCATCAGCACTTTGGTGAGCTGCTTCGGGCCGATGATCAGGTCAACCACGAGCGGATATCTCCTCGAATGCGGGACGCTCTCTGGATGGTTGGTCCGATCGAAGATTATGGTGAACTCTGACCATCGGAGGAAGGGAGGTGTGGCCGGTTCGGCCATGTAGACCTCGTGGCATGTGACCTTCTAATGACGTTTGGAGTCATAGGCTGCTGATCCTCCGAAGATCATAAGGCAACCATCCGGTGTCAGAAAGCCATCGTTCTTCTCCTCGGCGTCGTCTACGGTGGGGGTAGGGTCCTTCCCGTGATCCCCTTTGTTGGAGCCTTCGGACAAGAACCGTCGCATGAGGCTGCAGTCCTTGAGCACGTGCTTAGCCGAGAAGGCATGGTTCGGGCATGGCCCCTCGAGTAATTTTTCAAAGTGGTTCAGAGTGCCCTCTACGGTCTTCTTACCACCCTTGTAGTCAGCAGCGGCCACGAGCGAGTCCTCGTGCCATTGCTTCTTGTTTTTCCTTTTGGAGGAACGATTGGAGGTGCCTTCGCCGGCACCCTTGTCCCGCCTTGCCTTGCCCTTGAGATGATCGAAGATCGCTCTGGCCGCCTCTTTTCCTAAGGCATGGCTGGTGGCGATGTCCAAGAGTTCCTTAGTGGTTCGTGGGCCCTTGCGTCTTAGCTTATGAACCAAAGACTCGCAGGTAGTCCCGGACAGGAAGGCTCCTATAACATCGGCGTCGGCGACGTTAGGGAGCTCGTTGCACTACCGGGAGAAGCGCTAGATGTACCCATGGAGGGTCTCACTGGCCTTTTGTCGATAGTTCTTGATGTCCCATGGGTTCCCCGTTGTGCTTGTATGTGCCTTGGAAGTTGCCCACAAAGATCTCCTTTAGATCCGCCCAACTCTGGATCACGTTGGACGGCAGGTGTTCCAACCACGCTCGCACCGAATCAGCTTAGAACAGTGGAAGGTTGCGGATAATGAAGTTGTCATTATCCGCACCACCAGCTTGGTAGGCAAGCCGATAGTCTTCGAGCCATAGTCCGAGGTTAGTTTCCCTAGAGTACTTCAGGATGTTGGTTGGTGGTCGGTACCTTGGTGGGAAAGCAGCGTTGAGGATGTGCCGGCCAAAGGCCTAAGGGCCCGGTAGGCTAGGGCTCGGGCTCCGGTCCTCGCCGCTGTCGTAGCGTCCACCGCGATGAGGATGATAGCCACGGCAGGCTCGTTTTCTTGGGTCACCATTGGTACGTCTGTGGGCATCGAGAGTGCTGCGTGCGTCGTAGTTGCAGACGAGACGCTAATGTACCGGGACAGCAGCACGCCGCCTGCCGCCTTGTGGTGCCGAGGTTGTGCGCTGGCTGGCGTCGAGCTCGCATCGTCGAGACAGCGAGCTCTCAGCCTGCTACATCACCACACGCTCGAGTTGCATGCGAATCTCATGGTGGGCCTGACGATGCTCGGGCATCATGGCCTCTGGAAGGCCATGGAGCAAGGTCGTCGCGGCGGCGATGTTCTGGCTTGCCCGGGCGAAGCGAGGAAGGGTTTCATCATCGGCGATGATCCTTCGGTTCACATCACGGGCCATGGCATGTGCGTGCCCATTGTCTCCATGGCGCTCAATCTCCCGATCAAGCTCCGCGCATTCCTACACAAGCTTGAGTCGTGCTTCCTCAATCTCCCGCTGTCGGGCTTTCAGTTACTCTACCCCCATGCAAGGTGGGGCTGCTGTCTCCCCTTCGGTTTCGTCGCCGAGGTTGCCCACCGGGGTAGCCTCCTCCACGGGGACACTTTCGAGGTGTCCCTCGGGAGTACCCGTCATGAAGCTTTCCCAGGAGGGGTGATGGCTCCCCCTGCTGGAGTCAGAGCTAGAGGACGACCCCGACCCCCTCTATGAGGAGGTTGTGGAGGGATTCCATGACGTGTTCGATCACCCCCACGAACTTGTTGTTCACAGGCGGTAGGACCATGCGTCATGCCACAAGGTGGCTAACGGTCGCCGCAGCATTGCGGGGACCGAACGGAAGCGCTGTCGGGGCACTTCGTATGTGGTGTTCCGGAGAGAGGGACCCTCCTCCGCAAAACCATGCCATGTCATTGGCGTCGGAGAGGTGAGGCGATGCTGGTCCTCCCTGGACCACTGGGGTCCATGGGAGACACCGAGCTGGCACTCAAGCCTCTCGTGGTTGCGGCCGATGGAGGGGAGAGATTGGATGGCGGCGTGAGCCAATGCCAACTCTCCTCCCACTGTGATGATGAAGTCTAGGTTCCCGAAATGCACGTGTGCACCTGGGACCGAGCTGATACCATGGCTAGCCATCCGTGGCCTGAAGTTTTATCGTCAGAATGCGCAAAGGTCCCCTGCCTGGTGCACCAACTGTCGGTGTTTCGAATAAACACCAACTAGTAAATTTATATTTGTTGCGCATTAGGCCCGGATGGTGTGCTAAAGGACACAAGGTTTATACTGGTTTGGCAGAATGTCCCTACGTCTAGTTGGCTGCTGCTCGTGTTATTAGCACTGAAAAAAGGTTCGTAGTAGGGGGTACAAATGGTCGAAAGAGGGGTGGGTCCCAAATCTTTGAAGGAAAGGTCGAAAGGGGCGCTAAGAGCTCGGTTGCTGCTCAGCTATGTGTTATGTGGTGCGTGGTGTGTAGGATTGATCCATCCCCTTAGTGGGGTGCCCTGCCTTCCCTTTTATAGATCAAGGGGGAGCAGGGGTTACAGATGGGAGAAAGAAGAAAAACCATAGGCCAAGAAGGTCCTTCGAAGGTGCCGGGTTTTCCTTTTCCTCTAAGCCAGCCCTGCTAATATGGCAGACAATGCCAGGGATAGCACGTTCATTGATCCTAATAGGGCCATGCTCTGGCTTCGTTCAGCAAGTGGTCTTGTCCCATCCTACTTCAACAGACGGTGCGACGTGCCAGGGTGTCGAGCCATGACCCTACGGGGAGCAGACGGGGAAGCGACCACATGTCCGTTACTGTAGATGATGTGAGTTCCCTCTTGGATTGTAGTGGTTGTCGTATGCTTCTGTCAGGACCCACGTCTGAGGGCTTTATGGTGGCGCCCATAAGACAGTAAGACAAATGTCAGCGCCTACAATACTATTCGGGCTCTGTCATGCCTGGAAGGGCTTAAAGCGCCCGTCCTGTCATATCATGACGGTACTTTCCCACAGGCGTGCAGGGCTTGGTCCTCGGTACTGCGGTTGACCTAAGTGCCCTATCTTACCCTATGCTTGTCTTTATGAATGAGCAGGGTGTAGACGTTAGGCGAGGCAGAGCCAGCCCTAGAACGTCGGGCGAGGCGGAGCCTGCCCCGGGACGTCGGGTGAGGTAGAGCCAACCCTCGGACGTCAGGCGAGGCAGGACCTGCCCTAAGAAGTCAGGCGAGGCAGAGCCAGCCCTCAGACATCGGGCAAGGCAGAGCTAGTGAAAGGGTCGAGATGGCGACTAGAGGGGGGTTGAATAGTCCTTTTTAAAATTAATCGCGTCGGCTAACCAAAACAAGTGCAGAATTAAAACTATTGGTCTAGCCAAGACTACACCCCTCTATCTATGTTCTCTAGCACCTTCCAAAGATACTAATTAAGCAACTAAGGTGTAGGGCTAGCTAGAGCTCTCCTAACCAATTCTTGGAGCAAGGTCACACAAACCTATGCCACTAGTACTTTAAGCAACAAGGGATCTCCTACACATGCTAGTAAGCAAAAGCACAAAGCCACCTAAGCTCATTAGCAATACTCAATAACAAGGCAACCAATGCCAAATTAGAGAGCGCAATTACTTAGCTACACAAACTAAGCAATGTGACTAAGAAGGTTACACAAACCAAATTAGCCACGCAAGGGAGCTACTTCTATGCTACACAAGCAAGAAGGTAACTAGTAAGCTACACAAGCTAACTAATTACGAAAGCAACAACACAAGCTCAATGTATATGAAAGTAATTGCAAGCTTGTGTAACGGGGATGCAAACCAATGGGAAGAACAAGGTTGACACGATGATTTTTCTCCCGAGGTTCACGTGTTTGCCAACACGCTAGTCCCCGTTGTGTCGACCGCTCACTTGGTGGTTCGGTGGCTAATTGGCATCACCTGCCAAGCCCGCACGTCGAGCACCACAAGAACCTACCCCGAAAGTGAGGGTAGCTCAATGACACGCTTTACTAGAGTTGCTCTTCGCGGCTCCCGCGGGGCGAGCACAATGCCCCTCACAAAGCTCTTCTCTGGAGCACCGCACAAGCTTCTTGCGGGCTTCGACGGAGACCACCACCAAGCCATCTAGGAGGTGGCAACCTCCAAGAGTAACAAGCACCACCGGCTTGCAACTCGATCACCTAGTGCCACTCGATGCAACCTCATGATGCAATCGCACTAGAATCGCTGTCTCACACAATCGGATGATCACTATCAAGCATATGTGAGATGGAGGGCTCCCAAGCACTCTCAAGCATGGACACAAAGTCTCCCGAGGTGCTCGGCACTAGCCATGGCCGAGACACCCTTCTATATAGCTCCACAGGCTAAACTAGCCGTTACCCCTTCACTTGGCAAAACTCAGGATGACCGGATGCTCCGGTCGCACACGATACTCGCCACGTGTCCCCTCCTTCAAACGCTGTTCATCCGATCTCAATGGTCATCTAACGACCGGACGCAGCAACTTCAACTGACCAGACGATGAGCCTCTAGTGTCTGGTCGTTTCCAGTAAGGTTCTAGAAACGACATTTCACGACCGGATGTGTCCGGTCGATCGCGATCGGACATAGTACCAGCATCTGGTCACTCTCTAGCTTCTGCTCTACCTGCGTCACCATACGTCAGCTCTGATCAGACGCAGGACCCTAGCGTCCGGTCACTACGTGACCAGCGTCCGGTCCACTCTATGAGACCCTGTCTTTTCTATCTAGGGCGCCGGTGGCACCATCGGACTATCCGCACTCCACCGGTGGAGTTCCTAACCCTTCTCGCCTCCATTTCATCGCCGAGTTGATCCACATCAACTCCAACTTCATCTCCTTTGTAAATGTGCCAACACCACCAAGTGTACATCACCATGTGTATGTGTGTTAGCTTTTCACAATCATTTTCCAAAGGATGTTAGCCACTCAACTTGCCATGCCACTCGATCCTAGCGATGATGCAAAGTTAGATCTCTGAAGTGGCACTAGATGACCGATATGCAAACAAGTTTGCTCCTCTTGATAGTACGACCATCTATCCTAAACCCGGTCATAAACTTCTCTACACACCTATGACCGGTAAAATGAAATGCCCTAGGTTATACCTTTGCCTTGCGCATTCCATTCCATCTTCTCCAACGTCGATGCCACACATGCACCAACACGATCAACAATGATATGATCCACTTCATATCATCACGTGATCATATTGGTTCATTGATCTTGACTTCACTTGCTCTTCACCATTGCCATCGTCCATCAGCGCCAAGTCTTGCTCCAGCTTCACCGCCACGTGGTCCATCACTCCAAAGCCTCTGACTTGCCCTTCATGCTTGCAACCGGTCCATCAAGCCAAGTCTTGTCTTGATCTTCTCCACCTTGATCACATGACTCAATGTCATGTCTCATGTGCAATAAGCTCCTTCATCATCACATGTGTGAGCTTTGCAACATCTCCAAGCCATTTTCACCTTCATGGCATATGTTGCTCACACACATGTACCTGTGGACTAATTACATGTGTATCTCACATAAACACAATTAGTCCACCTAGGTTGTCACTCAATTACCAAAACCAAACAAGGACCTTTCAGCTAGCCCTCAGCCATCGGGCGAGGCGGAGCTAGTCCTTGGTCATCGGGCGAGGCAGAGTCTGCCCTCGGACGTTGGGCGAGGCGGGACCTACCCCAAGATGTCGGGCAAGGCGGAGCCAGCCGTCAGCCATCGGGTGAGGCAGAGCCACTCCCCGGTCATCGGGTGAGGCAGAGTCAGCCCTCAGACATCAAGTGAGGCAGAGCCAGCCCTCAGTCGTCGGGTGAGGCGGAGTCAGCCCTCAGACATCGGGCGAGGCGGAGCCAACCCTTTGGGGCCAGGCGAGGCACAGCCAACCTTCAGTCATAAGGGCGAGAAGTGTAGTTGCGTTCATGCCTGTTCGGAAGCATCAATGTTTGATGGTTATTAGTTCCTCCTCTTTGGGTACCCTAGTATTCGATCCCTGACACCCATCTACTAGTTCATGCAGCAAAAGTCCTTTCAACTGCTTTATCTGAGCATTGAAACTCTCAGAAACATTATTGGTCAAATAGTCACATTTACTTAGCTCTGAAAATCCACACCTATACAGTATCAACTTGTGATATTGCTGAAGGAAATCAATGGCATCTGGGGCAAAATCTGCTATCTTCTGCATGTGTCACCTGAACAACCCTTCTGTGTAACTCCTTGCAGTAGGGTATAGGTGGTCAGTAAACACATCTCCTTGATAATGCTTCATAACGTTGCTGTACATGTGCCTCATACACTCTCTTACTCCTCTTCGAGGAACACTGCACCCACAACCTTCTCAAGACCTTTACAAGCATCAGTACATATGACTAAACCTGTAGGTGAACCAACTGCTCTATGCAACTGCTGCATGAACCACTTCCAATTGTCTTCTATTTCAGAATCAAAAACACCATATGCCATATGGTATAACCAGCTGTGCCCATCCACAGCAGATGCTAATGCCAACTACCCTGTATATCTACCATGCAATGCAGATGCATCTACACCTATAAATGGCCTACAACCAGCTAAGAAGCCATCAATACATGGCTTCAGGGCTACAAAAATTCTCTTGAAGCGCTTCTTCTTCCCTTCTAACTCTATCTCTACAATGCTTCTAGGAGAACTTATTTCTATCCGTGCTTTCCAATTGAATAATAACTGAAAACTTTCTGAGTACTTCCCATGAACCTGTTGTAGGGCAACCGTCAAACCTGACCATGCCTTGGAGTATTTCAGTTTAATGCCATAGTCTCCTTCTAGCTTTTCCTTTGCATCCTTGGCTCCTTTATTTGGGTTCTTCTTGATCTAGTCCGCCAACCTATCTGCACATCAACCTTGACTAGCCATCTTTCCCTCCCTCAGCTTTGTAGTGGGACAATTATGTTCAGCAGGCAATGTTTTAATCTACATAAGAAATTAAGATGAATATCATATGTATAACTGAATAAGTTACAAATAGTAAGAAAAGGACCACACCAACCTGTATTATTTTCTTATAAAAAATCCTAGATGCATGAATTCTCCATGGGCACCCTTCGGCAGCACAATGTGCAATGAATCTTGTCTTGTCAGTTTGTAACTTAGCTAACTTGAAACCTTTCTTGACAGCGTAATGTCTAATAGCTTTCCTGAATGTTACTATGTCAGGAAACAATTGTCCCTTGACAATCTTTGGATTTTTAGGATCATGGAGGATAGTTATTTTCTGGGGATCTACATCATCAATTTCTACCTCAAGAGGAGCACCTCCATCAGCAACAACAGGATTAGCATTATCAATAGATGGTTGGGCACTGTCAGTGTTGGTCGGGTGTGTAGGTGGTACTGAAATGTAGATGTGCTCATCATCAACCCCAACACCCCAACATACTACTCTTCATTGTCAAAGATGTATGGCTCCCTATCAGGCTCTATGTTTGACTCATCGATAGTACAAGGATTGGCATCAGTAGAAGCTTAGGCATTTGGATTGGCAGCAGAAGAAGCATTTGCATTTGGAATGGCAGCAGAAGAAGCATTTGCATTTGGAATGGCAGCAGAAGAAGCATTTGCATTTAGAATGGTAGCAGTAGAAGCACTTGCATTTGGAATGGCAGCAGTAGAAGCACTTGCATTTAGAATGGTAGCAGCACAAGCATTTGCATCAGGATTGAAATCAGCAGGGTTGACTGCTCCATCATCAGGTGGAATAACACATAAAGGCTCTATCAACTCATACTCAAGTGGATCAGAAATAGCATTATCAAAGACTCCTACCAACACACAGCAACACATTTCAGACTTATACATGTCAATCAAATCTATCATCTGAATGTCACTGTCTAGTCTGACATCTTCCACATTTTTGTCAAAGAACCACAGAGATGCAGACTGATTAGAGGCCCATTTAACTTCATTCCGCAAGCTTTCCCTCAACAAGTCTAAAGAAAACGACCCTATCTCTACATTCCACTTATTCACAGAACCTTTGGTGTAAACTTTCCTACCCAACACATCTGTTGTATTAAAACCTTCAACTTTAATCTCTAGCGAGAAGAGGTCAGTCCTAGTAGGACGTATGCAAATCAAGTCAACGAGTTCTACAACAAATTACAGTAACAACTAGCCTATTCGTCGATGGAAAGTCATGTCAGATCGAAATGGTTTCAGATGCATACCTCGGTATGCTATCGTCCATTGCTGCAGCACGGTTACCATGTGCCTCGTCCTCCATGGAGGACACTACCGCCATAGTACTCAAGCTTGCACCATGATCTTCAATCGACTACCATCGGTCGTGGTCGCCGCCGCCATGAGCAATAGTCGCCACCGCCGCCGGTCATAGTCGCCTTCGCTCAGCGGATGGGGCGGGGAAGGAGCAGTAGTAGTCGCGGTCTCCGCCACCGTGAGCAGTAGTCGCTGCCGATCGCAGTCGCCTCCGCGGTCGACGAGCTAGGGTTCGAGCGAGAGAGAGAGGAGGCAGTGGGGAATGGATGGATTGACTCGATCCAGTCAAATGGGCGCATGTATGGAGAAGCTGGGGGCAAAAGGGTCCATACAATTTTATGTTCTGGCTGTATACACCTGCATGTGGGCCACAGGTCACGGCAAGTGTACATAATGGCATTTTTCAGACTCTAGTGTAATTGTAATGGCACGCTTACAATAAGACTAATAGCAATGGTGTTTCTAAGAAACACGAGAATTGTAATGGCACCAATCCAATTAACCCAAAAAAAGGATTCAGGATGCTGGATGTGCCATCTTCTCCCTTTCTGTGGGCGTCTCGGCGATAATAAAGCGAGGAAGTCCAGGCTCATGGGCCCCAATATTAGCCCTATATTAGTTCTATGTCTATATCTATACATATATCGTATCTGTATCTATTTTCTCTAATTATTTTTACATGTTGTATTAGGTTTGTCCTAAATTAAATATTTGTATTTGTATCTTTGACCACCAATTCAGAAATATATATATATATATATGTTCATAACACAATATTGATATTTTTAGATTCACTATTGAAAAGGATCTAGCCTGTGGGTGACTAGGCCTGTTAAAACAAAACTCGATCGCGGCGGTCAGTAACAGGTGCAACACTACTGCACTTTTACGTGGTGAGCAAAACTGCGGTGGTGTCGTGTATCATAGTACCTCGAAGGCACAATTCAAAAACTACCTAATGAAACTTAGGTTGAGTAAATTACTAATGCTTCTGGAGTAGTGTTGAACATATTTCACCACTTGAATGAGGTCACAAGCTTATGCACAAGTAGATTGGAAGCAAACCTTGGAATCACCAACAAACAAGTAGAGCACAACACAAATAGCAAGAATACAAGAGACATGGTGTTTATCCAGTGGTTTAGCTCGCCACTAAGGTTTGCCTGCCTCCATGTTGCTTAGGAAGTCGCCAAACAACATACTACCCCAGGGTGACGATTGGGAATAGAAATAATTGCCAACAAACCAACAACACATATTAAGATTCTCAACTTGTGGCATAATTAGTCTACGCCTTGTTTTTCAGCAGTACTTTTTAGCGAGGAATAATATTTTTCTCTCACAACAAATCAGCATAAACAGCAACATAAGCCAAATTCCTAGTAAAAAGAAAGATAAAAACCTAATGGGTGCGCGTGAGTGCAAGGTGTATATGCATATGAGAGGAAGGCATATAAGCAAAAGACAATGTTTGCACCTAGTTGTTGGGGACCAAATACTAGGGTACCCGAAGAAGAGCTAATAACCATCAACATTGATTCATCTGAATAGACAAGAGCGCGATTTACACCCACCAATACCTGAACCATATTCCTGCCCGGTCTCCATTTTCCTTTCACCATTTTTATCATGAGTTATAATAATAATCACCTATTGTGAGTAACGGCAGGTTACTCACGCTACCGAAATCCTGAGCATAGCAACTACTCGCTCTATGCTAGTAGGACTCATAGGTAGGTATATCTATGCATGTAGTTTCCATAAAATGCATGTCATGTAAATGCACATCATATATATATTCAGTGATCATTCAAAATAAGGGTTATGCACTGGGGCTTGCCTTGGGCAGGCGGGGTGTCAACAAAGTTAGCAGCTGATGGCTCCGGGGCTCCCTCCTGTACGAGAATCTCCTCCTTGTACTCCTCAATGATCTCCTCGTATTCTTGCTCACCCGCAGACATGAACTCTACCAACTCATTATCTACATTCATGAAATGATGATGCAACACTTAATAATACGGCAACAACTCTTAAAATAAGAATACATCTATCAAGCTACTAAGCTAGCGCTACCGATTAAGACGCTAAGTTACCTATTATGACCACTAAACAAGGATGAAACATTTTATGTATTAACTTAGCAACTAACGACATCCCTATTCTTATTATCGATTTAATATATAAACTACAACAAGGAATACTTAGCTACCATATTTCTCAATATATTCTAAGGCTACAAAAATTACAGTGAGTACCTAATAATATCACGAGTCTACTGTAAAATTTTCAGAGCTAGCACATCTACCATTTCATCATGAAAATTCATTTTCTAATTAATCATAATAACAACAAGCATTCTAAAACAAATAAAGTAACCCTAAGGATACCATAGAACTGTATGAACTAAATACACTAAAAGATAGATCATGAATTTAGGAATCTAACAAAATTTACTTCCCCATTTTAGGACATTTACATAATTTTATGCTAATTATCAAAGATTAGTTCACAATTTAATTTAGAAAAGCATTAACTAATTCATTAGAAAAGAAAAGGACGAAACAGCCCGGCATGGCCCAACACGGCTCGGCCCACGCATGCGCAGCGCGCACGCGCACGCGGACCCACCGACGTGGCCAACATGGGGGCGCGGCCCACGACAGGAAGGCTCGCGCGCGCCGGTACTTTTGCGAAAACGACCTCGAGCTACCTGTGATTTCCCCCAGGGTTCGCAGCACTATTCTTACAATCAGCGTTAAAGCAAACTAGCCCTCAGAACAAACCATCTTTACCATGACCAGGTCCTCGGGCACCCGCGCGTGCACTGGCGCGGTGGCGACGGCACTGGGCGGTCATGCCGGCCACCCTAGCCTCTCCCCGCCCCCGATAGCGAGATGATGCTCACCTAGATGCAAACTTGAAGCGGTGGGCGGTGAAGCGATGAACGGAGACACGGTCAAAGGCTCCCTCCACGATGGCGGACACCCTGCGGCGGCAGCAGCCATGTTCTCGTGAGCCAAGGCACAAACGAAGTGAATGAACCAAAGGATGGGCATCAACAACTCACCCCAAAGCTACCTACGGCAAGCTCCGCGACGGACTGCAGTGGCGCGACCGTATTTGTGGCGCTAGGAAGGCAGTAGCAGTGCAAGTGGGGTGCGCAGGGGGTGGAGGGGATCAAGGCGAAGACACAGTGCCTTGGAATTGGATGGAGGTTGATGGTGCGAGACGAATTGGATAGGTGTCACCGTTCGGGCTAAAGGTGTCCGACGGCGGGGGAAGCTTCAAATTGAGACTCGACACGGTACGGCTGCGGCAGTGGGTGGGCTTGGCACGTAGCTAGGCTCCCCTTCAAGCTTCTGGCGTGCATAATTACTTGGATTGGACCGAGCGTTGCGAGCTGGCTTAGGCGTGGCTCAGTGACGCCGGCGCGATGCCATTAAAGGCGGAGGTGAATGGGGAGTGCAGCGTGGCGCTTGCCACTCAATAGAAGAGGACAAGGGCACATAGAGGAGGCTACACATGTGCGTACAGGGTTGGCATGGCTCGTGCAGTAGGCGTGTGCAACAGCGGCAGTGGCGACGCGACGCAAGCGACATGGGTGCACGCGATGTGACGACACGACGTAGAGGAACATGCATGTGCTGGTGATGATGGTTGTGGCCCTATGATGCCACTGCACCCGAGTGGAATGGTGACGACGTCTGGCAGAGCAGAGCCGGCAATGGAGCGACGCGGGCGGCCCTTAGGGCACCAGCAACGATGTCAGCGGCAGCGCACATCGCGACAGTGGGGAGGAGCAACTGCACGCCCGGGCAGCCGACCAGCGTGACCAGCCAGGCGCAGCCAGACACCCACGCGCGCGAGGCCAGCATGCCGATGATGGCACAGGAGCACGATGACCGCGTCAACACGAGGAACTCGACCCAAAACGTGCCATGCACGCTTTTTAAAGTGTCCCAAAAATCCAATTCGTTGATTCAAACGCCAAACCACCTTTTCTATACTCAAGAGGGCATGTTAGGCTACTAAAACAAGCCCTAAAACCACACCACTCCTTAACCTATTTCTTCTACAAAAATTACCAAACCTAGCTTTGTCAAACCACTCTTCAGACTTATGAAATCGACTAAGTCTCAATCGGATTCGCGTCAAATTCAATTTCCAACCTGTTAGACTAGATAACTTGTGAATTCATTAATCGATCGCAGGTATTTCATCGTCATCTACAAGGTTTGTACTTCTAACTTTATTAAAGTTTTGTATATATGTTCTATAGTGTTTTCGATCAATAAAAATTCACGAACATCCGTACTTGATAATTTTATACGTCACGAATGACCTTTCGTTATGCATTTCTATTGGTCGTTTTTAGTTACGTAAATTGATCTACACTCTATACTACATGCATTTACACGTAAATATGATGCTCATGCAGTGTTTTAGTAAGCGATTTACAGTGTAACACCAAGGGTGTTACAAATCTACTGCCCATAAACAAAATCTCATCCCGAGATTTCATGTGCCTAGTGTGGGAAAAGAGATCAGGAATACATTTCGATTTAAACAACTACCTCAGTGACTGGAAAAAAGGTGGGGATAATGCTCCAGGATGTAACTTTCTTGCTCCCACGTTGCTTCATCTTCCGAGTGATTTTGCCACTGAACTTTGTAGAACTTTACCACATTGTTTCTAGTTACTCTTTCTTTCTCATCTAAGATCTTGATAGGATGCTCAATATATGTCAAGTCAAGCTGGAGGGGAAGTCCTTCAATTTCCACAGCTTCATCAGGGACCCGCAAACATTTCTTCAACTGAGATACGTGGAACACATCGTGTACCGCCAATAAAACATCTTGAAGTTGGAGACGATAAGCAACTGGACCACACTGCTCCAAAAACCTTGTAAGGGCCCACATATCGAGGGGCTAGCTTGCCATGGACACCAAACCGATGCACCCCTCTCATAGGAGACACCTTGAGGTACACATGATCCCCAACTGCAAACTGCAAAGGCCTTCTTTGCTTGTCTGCATAAGCTTTCTATCGGCTCTGAGTTGCCTTCAAATAACTCTGAATAATATTGACTTGCTCTCGAGCTTCTTTGATGAAGTCAGGCCCAAAGTATCCATGGTCTCCCACTTCAACCCAGTTAAGTGGTGTCCTACATTTCTTTCCATACAGAGCTTCAAAGGGTGCCATACGAATGCTTTCTTGATAGCTATTGTTGTAGGAAAACTCAGCTAAGTTCACGCATTCGTCTCACTTCTCAGGAAAAGAAATGGCACAAGCTCTCAACATATCTTCAAGTACCTACTTTACCCTTTCTATTTGGCCACCAGTCTATGGATGATAGGCTGAACTACGGAGGAGACTAGTACCAAGACACTCCTAGAGTTGCTCCCAAAAGCGAGAGACAAGGACTAACCCTCTATCAGAGATGATAGTAAGGGGAACTCTAGGCAGGGTCACAATCTGGTCAAGGTATAGCTTGGCATACCTTCTAGCTAAATATCTAGTATCCACCAGAAGAAAATGAGCTGACTAGGTAAGGCGATCCATAATGACCCAAATAGAGTTATAGCCCTTGGACGTGCGGGGTAAACCCACAATGAAATCCATTGAAATATCTTCCCATTTCTAAACAGGAATGGGCAAGGGCTACAAATATCCCGAGGTATGCATATGGTCTGCCTTAACTCTCCTGCAAGTGTCACACTCCGCGGCGTACTTGGTGATATCCTGCTTCATATTGGACCACCAATACAAGTGGCGTAAATCATGGTACATCTTGTTACTGCCAGGATGGATAGACAACTTGGAATGATGAGCTTCAGTCAAAATCTTCCTTCTAAGCTCCTCATTTGATGGAACCACCAATCTGTTCTTATACTTTACTACCCCTTGCTCATCAACATTAAACTGAGAACCATGCCCTTCGGCAATTAGTTTCTTGATGTGAGGAATTTCTGAAGTGTCTTGCCTTTGCTCTATAATAATATGCTCAAGTAAATCTGAGACTAAGGTAATGTGAGCTTGCACCTCAGCATGGTTGAGAGACAAAGGTGCTTCTTCAACCTGATATGACTTCTGGCTCAAAGCATCAGCTACCACATTAGCTTTTCCGGGGTGATAATAAACTTCCAAGTTATAATCCTTGATTAATTCCAACCATCTCCTTTGCCTCATATTCAACTCAGACTGAGTGAAAATATATTTGAGGCTCTTGTGATCTATAAAAATGTGTACTTTGTTTTCCAACAAATAATGCCTCTAAATTTTTAGAGCGTGCACCACAGCATCCAGCTCTAAATCATGGGTGGGATAATTCACCTCGTGCTTTTTTAGCTAGCATGAAGCATAAGCTATCACACGCCCATCCTACATAAGCACACATCCCAACCTTGTCTTCGAGGCATCACAATATACATCAAACGGTCTGTCAATATTTGGTTGGGCCAGAACAGGAGCAGTGGTAAGAAATTTCTTCAAAGCTTGGAAGACTTCTTCACAAGCCTGGCTCCATACAAACTTGGCATCTTTCTAGAGCAGCTTGGTCATTGGCTGAGCTATTTTGGAGAAGTCAGGATTGAAGCATCGATAATATCCAGCAAGACCCAGGAACTGATGAATCTAATGCACTGACTTGGGAGACTTCCAATTTAGCATATCTTGCACCTTGTTTGGATCTACAGAGATACCATCAGAGGTCAGAACATGTCCCAAAAACTGCACTCGATCTAGCCAAAACTCACACTTGTTAAATTTAGCGTACAGCTTGTGTTCCCTTAATCGAGTCAGTACTATCCAAAGGTGTTGAGCATGCTCTTCCTTGTTCTTGGAATATATCAAGATATCATGAATGAATACCACCACAAACTTGTCCAACTTCGGTATAAAGACCGAATTCATGAGATACATGAAAAATGCAGGAGCATTGGTGAGACCAAAAGACATGACTAGGTATTCATATAGCCCATACCTAGTAGAAAAAGTTGTCTTTGGTATATCTTGTAGTCTAATCTTGATTTGATGATAGCCTGAACGGAGATCAATCTTGGAGAACACCTTGGCACCAGCTAGTTGATTGAACAAAGTATCAATACGAGGTAAAGGATACTTGTTCTTAATGGTTACCGCATTGAGATGGCGGTAATCCACACACATCCAAAGGGTGCCATCCTTCTTCTTCACAAAAATGGCTGGACAACCCCATGGTGAAGAGCTAGGATGGATGAATCCCTTTTCTAACAACTCTTCTAACTGCTTCTTCATTTCAGCCAATTCCTTCGGGGCCATACGGTACGGGCGCTGGGAGATAGGAGCAGTGACAGGCGCTAACTCAATGGAGAACTCCACACTCTATCCGGTGGTAACCCAGGTAGATCTTCAGGAAAGACATCCGGGAACTCATAGACCACAGAAATAGAGGCAAGATCAGGAGAAGCTTCAGCATGAGCAGCAATAGGTAAGACTGGATCTGAGGGCATAAGAAGAGACATCCTATCCTTAGAAGAAGGAAGCCATAACTCAACAACTCTCTACTTTAGATCCAAGACTACCCCATATACACGCAACCAGTTCATTCCTAGAATTGCATCAATGCCTTACCCAGGCAACACCATGAACTGGAGACGGTAAGTGTGAGTGGCTAGCACTAAGCCCACTGTATCCATCTCAGTATTAATGCACAACTGCGCACCCAGAGTACTGATTCTATAGGCAAAAGGTATAGCCATAAGAGGTATATTATGCCTGAGTGCAAATCCCATGCTCATGAATGAATGTGATGCACCAGAATCAAACAACACATAAGCTAGATGGGAATCAAAGGTGAATATACCAGCCATCACCGGTTCATTTTGCAATATTTCCTCAGCCTCTGTGAAATTAACCTGTCCAGATCGGCTTACTGGCACCTTCTTCTTAATAAGTGTCCGCTTGATTAGGTGGGAGTTAGCTGAAGGCTGGGCAAACTGGGCAGGCTGGTTTTGCGGACACTCTCGGGCATAGTGGCCTTCCTTGCTACACTTGAAACAAGCACCAGGCTTATTCCCCTATCCTTGATGAGGTGGGGCCTACTATCCCTTGGGCTGCTATTGTTGCACCTACTGAGTAGGTGCACGATACTGAGTGGAAGGTGCCTGAAAGGTCTGCCGAGGCTGTCGAAATGAATGCCCACCCGAAGACTGGTAGGGAACCTGCTTGACAACCCGTACCTTCTGCGCCTAGGGGTGACTAGAAGACCTAGTAGCCACCCGCTTGTGCTTCCATTCTGCTTGAGAGTCACGCTGCAATCCCTCCATGGTAATAGCCGCATTCATCATAGCCCTAAAGGTCTGATAGTTCCCTATATATAACTCCTTCTGTAGGCTGCAAGAGAGGCCATGATAGAAATGGTCACTCTTCTTCTCATCTGTATCAACGTGAGTCCTAGCATACTATGACAAGTGGTTGAACTTGTTGACATAGTCCATCACGGACATGCTTCCTTGCCTCTGGTCTAGGAACTCCATCAACTTTCAGTTTAGAACCCCAGCAGGAATATAATAATCTCTGAAGGCCGCAGTGAACTCCTGCTAGGTCACCCGGTGATTCGCTGGCTGCATGGCATTAAATGTGTCCCACCATGCACTAGCAGATCCCAATAGCTGTTGCGCTACAAAGTGCACCTTCTGCTCCTTAGTTACGGTGAGTAGCAGAAACTTTTGCTCTAGAATGCAAAGCCAATGCTCCACATCCAGAGGCTCAGCTATTGGCGTGAATATGGGTGGGTGCGTCTTCAAGAAATCCTGATAAGAGCAGGGTCCCTTGGGACCGCGGGCACCCCCCGTTCCCACCATTGCCCCTGTGGCCTCCACGGGCGAAGCCAATGATAGCCTGTGCCAGCAGCTCTATGGCACCGGCTGACTCTCAACGAGCAACCAACATCTCCGCCATCATCTCCGCATGAGTCATCGGAGGCGGTGGTGGCGGCAGAGGAGGAGCTAGAAGTGGGGCCTCATGGCTCTCCCCGTTGCCGTTCCCATTGCCCCGACCACTTTCACCTTGGCCTTCGCCAAGACCATGGCCCGCTCTAGCACTACTGCTCCCACGACCGGATCTCAAGTTCAACTGAAAACAGATAGGAACCAACCATTTAGGACAACCCTCCAGATCAAGAACAAGAGATTAGAGAAGTGATAAGACATTTATTAAGCATTATTTTATATTACCCTATCAATGTACTAATCTAAATTATACGTGTAGGGAGAGTTTAGTTTAAGCAAGATTCTCTTTTCATGATGCATGCATCGGCCTATACGTTCTCTCAAACCGGAATATAGCGACATTCGCAAGAATTTTTGGCACATCGCACACTCACTTTCCGTTTGCTAAACGATTTCTTACGCAGCGCAAGTCAGTGTACCTGTAGAAAATTGATTAGATAAAACCAGTGCCGCTATCCTAGATAGACCATATTGCTAGGGCTTATACTTATTTACATAATTTTATCGCATCCTATTTTTGCAAAACTTTTTTGGGTCAAATTTTAGGTTTTGGAAAAGAGTGATGAAACTCGTAGACTCATTATTGGCTCTGGTACCAGCTGTGGCAGAACCGCCTGAAATAACGCACTTACGGAGGTGCTTGCTTTCCACTAGACACTAAGCACCCCGAGAGCGAGCTACATCGGGCGGATTCCGTCGAGCGCACCCCAAGGGTGAGCCCGAATAATCCACATTTTCCCCTCAGGATCCAATAATGAGAACAAGTTTATATTACTTAGTCCATTTCATATATCCAGAGTTCTTAGAAATACATTATTACAGGACCAAATTTAGAGTGCGGAAATTTAACAGCGGAATGAAAAGAAACATCTATCGATAATACATGAGGATCCATCTATGCCCACCAGAAGAATCCTTCACACAACGGCTACTACTCAAGTTGTACCTACAACAGGGGTACATAACCCTGAGTACACAATGTACTCGCAAGACTTATCCGACTAGAAGGAATAATTTCCCGACTCCAAGGAATATGATAAGCTTTATGGTTTGCTGGGTTCCTTTTTATAGAAAGCAATACTAGTAGTGCATCCTTATGTATGTTTATTTTTAGCAGTCATGATTATTTCATTTTCTAGCCATTCTATGTAAGCACCTATTCTACTTTCAAGTAGGAGTTGAGCAAACAGTTCCATTTCACCACCTTCATCTTTTGGTTCTTACTACGGTGATAGACTGTAGACAAGCCATACCGGATCACCCAGCGATTCGTGAATCAATGTGCCCAGCTGGGTACCCCAAAACACACGCCCCGCTTGTACTCCAGGCACAAGCAGCACCAACCCACCACTCTCCTATCACGGGGTGTAGGTCCCCATCAAAACTTGGACTCCAAGCCCCCGCTCCTGAGTCCTGGACTCAGTGCGGTGCTTAGACCTCCACCATCCCCATCCCTAATCAGTCGGTCTAGAAAGAGCCAGAACCCATGACAAGAGAGCAACAAGCCTTCCCTGCGCCCATTCACAAGTATGTGCTCGGGATAATAAGTCTGTGACTTGCCTAGAACCCAATGCAACAACCGGTTCTTAACTGACATAGATAGGGAAATAGTGTAACCAAGCTATGCCATGTTGGCCATAGGACACAACCTCTTACACCCACCAATACCTGAACCATATCCCTGCCTGATCTCCATTTTCCTTTCACCATTTTTATCATGAGTTAGGATAATAATCACCTATTGTGAGTAATGGCAGGTTACTCATGCTATTGAAATCCTGAGCATAGCAACTACTCGCCCTATGCTAGTAGGACTCATAGGTAGTTATATCTATGCATGTAGTTTCCATAAAATGCTTGTAACATAAATGCTCATCATATATATATTCAGTGATCATTCAAAATAAGGGTTATGCACCGGGGATTGCCTTGGGCAGACGGGGTGTCAACAAAGTCAGCAGCTGATGGCTCCAGGACTCCCTCCAGTATGAGAATCTCCTCCTCGTACTCCTTGATGATCTCCTCATACTCCTGCTCGCCCACAGGCACAAACTCTACCAACTCGTTTCTACATGCATGAAATGATGATGCAACACTTAATAATTTGGCAACAGCAACTCTTAAAATAAGAATACATCTATCAAGCTACTAAGCTAGCGCTACCGACTAAGACGCTAAGTTACCTATTATGACCACTAAATAGGGATGAAATATTTTATGTATTAACTTAGCAACTAACGACATCCCTATTCTTATTATCGATTTAATATATAAACTACAACAAGGAATACTTAGCTACCATATTTCTCAATATATTCTAAGGCTACAAAAATTACAGTGAGTACCTAACAATGTCATGAGTCTACTGTAAAATTTTTAGAGCTAGCACTTCTACCATTTCATCACAAAAATTCATTTTCTAATTAATCATAATAACAACAAGCATTCTAAACACAAATAAAGTAACCCTAAGGATACCACAGAACTGTATGAACTAAATACACTAAAAGATAGATCATGAATTTAGGAATCTAACAAAATTTACTTCACCATTTTAGGACATTTACATAATTTTATACTAATTATCAAAGATCAGTTCACAATTTAATTTAGAAAAGCATTAACTAATTCATTAGAAAAGAAAAGGGCAAAACAGTCTGGCGTGGCCCAACACGGCTTGGCCCACACATGCGCAGCGCGCGCACACGTGACCCGCTAGCGCTGCCCACGCGGGGCGCGGCCCAACCGCGCGGCAACGGCCCACAACAGGAAGGCCCACGCGTGCCGGTGCTTTTGCGAAAACGACCTCTAGCTACCTGTGATTTCCCCCAGGGTTCGCAACACTATTCTTACAGTCAGCGTTAAAGCAAACTAGCCCTCGGAACAAACCGTCTTTACCATGGCCAGGTCCTCGGGCACCCGCGCGTGCACTGGCGCAGTGGCGACGGCACTGGGCGGTCGCGACAGCACTAGGCGATCACGCCGGCCACCCTAGCCCCTCCCCGCCCCTGATAGCGAGCCGATACTCATCTAGATGCAAGCGCAAAGCGGTGGGCGGTGAAGCGATGAACGGAGACGCGGTCAAAGGCTCCCTCCACGGCAGCGGACACCCTGCGGCGGTGGCAGCCATGCTCCCATGAGCCAAGGCACAAACAAAGGGAATGAACCAAAGGATGGGCATCAGCAACTCACCCCGAAGCTACCTATGGCGGTGGCTTGACTCGGGATGGACCGGGTGCGTCCGGCCATGTATGCACGGCAAGCTCCACGATGGACTGTGGTGGCGTGACCATGTCAATGGTACCAGGAAGGCAGTAGCAGTGCAAGTGGGGTGCACAGGGGGTGGAGGGGATCAAGGCGAAGACACAGTGCCTCAGAATTGGATGGAGGCGGACGGTGCGAGACGAATTGGATAGGCGTCGCCGTTCAGTCTAAAGGTGGCTGACGGCGGGGGAAGCTTCAAATTGAGACTCAGCATAGTACGATTGTGGCAGTGGGTGGTCTTGGCACATAGTTAGGATCCCCTTCAAGCTTCTGGCGTGCACAATTACTTGGATTGGACCGGGCGCTGCGAGCTGGCTCAGGCGTGGCTTGGTGACGCCGGCGCGATGCCATTAAAGGCGGAGGTGGATGGGGAGCGCAGCATGGCGCTTGCCACTCAATAGAATAGGACAAGGGCACACAAAGGAGGCTACATGTGCATGTATAGGGTCGGCATGGCTCATGCGGCCACAGAACCTTAATTAGCAAGCCAATGGCGACACGGCCATGTGCGGTGCAGTAGGTGCGCAAAGCAGCGGCAGTGGCGATGCGACGCAAGCGGTGTGGGTGCACATGATGTGACGACGTGATGTAGAGGAATGTGTGCGTGTTGGCGATGATGGCTGCGGCCATGGGATGCCACTACACCCAAGCAGAACGGCGACAGCATCTGGCGGAGCAGAGCTGGCACCAGAGCGACGCGGGTGGCCCCAGGGTCACCATCAGCGACGTCAACGGCAGCGCACATCACGACAGTGGGGAGGAGCAACTGCACGCCAGGGCAGCTGGCCATCCTGACCTGCTAGGCACGGCCAGACACACGCGCACGCGCGGCCGGCGCGCCGCCGATGGCATAGGAACACGGTGACTGCGTCTATGCGAGGAAGTCGACCCAAAACATGCCATGCACGCTTTTTAAAGCGTCCCAAAAATCCAATTCGTTGATTCAAACGCCAAACCATCTTTTCTATACTCAAGGGGGCATGTTAGGCTACTAAAACAAGCCCTAAAACCACACCACTCCTTAACCCGATTCTTCTACAAAAATTACCAAACCTAGCTTTGTCAAACCACTTTTCAAACTTACGAAATTGACTTCCGTATATACGTTCTATAGTGTTTTCGTTAATCGTCTTGTTCGGATTCGCGTCAAATTCAATTTCCAACCTATTAGACCAGATGACTAGTGAATTCATTAATCGACTGCAGGTATTTCATCGTCATCTACAAGGTTTGTACTTCTAACTATATTAAAGTTCTATATATATGTTCTATAGTGTTTTCGTTCAATAAAAATTCGTGAACATCCGTACTTGATAATTTTATACGTCACGAACGACCCTTCGTTATGCATTTCTGTTGGTCGTTTTAAGTTACGTAAATTGATCTACACTCTATATTACATGAATTTACACATAAACATGATGCTCATGCAGTGTTTTAGTAAATGATTTACAGTGTAACACCAAAATAGCGGCCCCACCTCACAAGCGGGTGGAGCAGCTGAAGGCCCAACACCAAGAGCTCGAGGCAGCGTGACTCCAGCTCGAGCAGGAACGCACAGAGCTCGATCGAGAGATCAAACGTCATAGAGACGGTGGGCGTGCGCGTGCCATGGCTCGTGACATGAACCGGAGGATCATCGTAGACGATGAGGCCCTCCCCTGCTTCGCCCAGGCGAGCCAGAACATCGCCGCTACGGTGGCCTTGCTCTGAGGTCTTTTGAAGGCCGTGACGCCCGAGGATCGATGGGCCCACCATGAGATTTGCATGCTGCTCGAGCGTGCGGTGGCGCAGCAGGCCGAGAACTCATTGTCTCAGCGATGCGAGCTCGACGCTAGCCAATGCACGCCCTCAGAGTGCCCCGACAAGGATGCGTCAGTCCACCAAACGCTGCAAGGCGACAGGCAGCGCACCGCGGTCCCGGTGCATCAGCATCTCGGCCGCAACCATGACGCAAGTGACACCCTCAACGCCCGCCAGCATACCTACGATGACCCAAGAGACAGAGCTAGCCACGGCTATCACCCTCGTCATGGCGGACGCTACGACAGCGGTGAGGACCGAAGCCCGAGCCCCGGCCTCAGGCCTTCGGTCGACACATCCTCAACGCTACCTTCCCACCAAGGTACCGGCCACCAACCAACATCCCGAAGTACTATGGGGAAACGAACCCCGAACTATGGCTCGAGGATTATCGGCTTGCCTGCCATGCCGGTGGTACGGATAATGATGATTTCATTATCTGCAACCTTCCATTGTTCTTGACCGATTCGGCACGAACATGGTTGGAACACCTTCCATCCAATAGAATCCAAAGTTGAGCGGACCTAAAGGAGATCTTCGTGGGAAACTTTCAGGGCACATACAAGCGCCCTAGGAACCCATGGGACCTCAAGAACTGCCGACAGAAGGCCAGAGAAACCCTCCATGGGTACATCTAGTGCTTCTCCCGATAGTGCAACGAGCTACCTAACATCGTCGACATCGATGTTATAGGAGCTTTCCTATGCGAGTCCTTGGTTCACAAGCTGGGACATAAGGGCCCGCAAACCATAAAGGAACTCCTTGACAACACAACCAGCCACGCCTTGGGCGAAGAGGTGGTCGAAGCAATCTTTGACCACCTCAAGGGCAAGACAAAATGGGAAGAGGACAGCGGCAAAGGCGCCTCTAATCATCCCTCCAAGAAGAACAAGCAGCAGCGCGAGGGCTCACTCGTGGCCACCGCCGATTGTAGGGGTGGTCAAAAGCCCATAGAGGGCACTCCGAACCACTTCAAAAAACTGCTCGAGGGTCCATGCCTAAACCATGCCTTCCCAGTCAAGCATCTATATAAGGACTGTAGCCTCATGAAATAGTTCTTGTCTAGAGGCTCCAACAAAGGGGAGCACGGGAAGGACCTTGATCCGACCACGGATGATGCCGAGGGGAAGGACGGTGGCTTTCTGACACTGGATGGCTACCTCATGATCTTCGAAGAGTCAGCGGCCTATGACTCCAAGCGCCGCCAGAGGGTCGCACGCCGTGAGGTCTATATGACCGAACCAGCCACGCCTACCTACCTCTGGTGGTCGGAGTCCACCATAACCTTCGATCGGACCGACCACCTAGAGAGCGTCCCGCAACCAGGGAGATACCCGGTCATGGTCGACCCGATCGTCGGTACAAAGCGGCTCACCAAGGTACTGATGGATGGGGCAGTGGCCTCAACATCATGTACGCCGAGACGCTCGACACCATGGGCATCGACCGAGTGCACATCCGACCGACCGAAGCGCCTTTCCACAACATTGTGCCTAGAATGCAGGCCATCCCACTAGGCCAGATCGATTTGCCCACCACCTTCGGGGGTCCGTCCAACTATAGGACGGAGACCCTCACCTTCGAAGTGGTTGGGTTCCATGGAACCTACCACGCCATCCTAGGACGACCATGCTACGCGAAGTTCATGGCCATCCCCAACTACACCTACCTCAAGCTAAAGATGCTGGGCCCAGGCAGGGTCATCATTGCGAGCACCTCCTTTCAGCGCGCCTACAAATGCGAAGTCGAGTGTTGCGATCACGCCGCAGCAATCGTCGCCTCCGGAGAGCTTGCGGCCCTCAGGAAGGAGATCGTCGAAGAAGCGCTCAACCCCAAACGGTCACCTGGGTCCTTCGAGCTAGTGGAGGGCTCCAAGGAGGTCCTCATAGACCCTGGTAGGTCCGAGGGCAAGATAGTGCACATTGGCACCACGCTTCCCTCCAAATAGGAAAGTGCGCTCATCGGCTTCCTCCGTGCCAACAGAGACATCTTTGCGTGGAAACCCTGAGACATGCCAGGCATTCCGAGGGAAGTCATCGAGAATGCCTTGAAGATCTGCCCAGGCTCCAAGCCGGTGAAACAACGCCTGTGTTGCTTCGACGAGGGGAAACGTAGGACCATCGGCGAGGAGATTGCAAAGCTTTTGGTGGCTAGATTCATCAAGTAAGTGTACCACCTAGAGTGGTTAGTGTGGCAGAACCTCCTAAATTATAGGGCCCACATGCACCTGTCACTGTCCAACGACCTTTGACACTATGCATATGTTCCCGGTAACTTAAGAAGACTGTCGGGCGTCCTTGGGGAACCCCGAATCATCCACGATTTATGAGCAGGATCACATTACAGAGTCATTGCAGTATTACAACAGTTTATTCAAATAGATACATCAGAGTAAAAGTAGCGGAAGACTTACAATAATATAGTTTACAAACCATTTGTTTTTAAACCATACAACTAAGTTCGATATTAATACAAACCAAAGTAGTGGAGTGGCATTATAATATATTACAAAACACACAACTTAAGCTGCCCTGCCCAAGGGCCACACATTTAATTATCATCATCGCACTGAACAACATTCATGTAGCACGATCCAAAATAGATCTGCTCATGAGCCTCACCTATAACAAGGGTCAACGAACCCTGAGTACAAAAGTACAACAAGACTTAACCGAAATAAGAATTTAAAAGAACGTAGGAATGCAGGCTCATGGGATTCAAGGTATGGCTTTAGCAATAATCAAGGTTCTTTTGCGTAAAAGCATTTTAACAGAATTCTTTATATCAATGTTTTTAAAACTTCATAAAGATCATATACAAAGCTGACATGATCCGCATTGAGATCATGAAATTTCATATCCAACACTTTCTCAAACCATCCTCAAGTTTCAGTTATTAATTACTACGATGATGAACAGTGAGTTGAGTCTCCATAACCGAGGAACAACGACGATTTGAACCGATTAAAAACCCAGCTAGGAATTCTAGACCACACGACATATGCAGGTCCCCGACTTAAATATATCAACCTACCCTCGGATCCTCTAAACAAGAACGGGTCCACGCCACCCGAGAATACCGTACTCCACCAATCCAGCTCCATTGCCACGTGGGTACACGCTATTCCCGCCATCTCTCCACTCCCAGTGCGCGAGTAGCCATTCTCATAATAGAATAGCCAAGTTAAGGCTTACCGGAGTATGTGGTTAGTACTACAAAGTCTCACCTCATGCAATTCAACAACGGACGGACCTTAATCGACACAGGCGGAAAGAACCTGCTCACAAGACCTCCATGTCTTGTGGCTCACACACACCGAGTCCGCCCAGTCTAGATTTATTACTCCACATCCCCATATCACATGTTAACATAATTAACCAAAGTTCCATTTAAAACTTACAGATGACAGGTAATCACCCGACTTTCACCGTTCTAAGCATAGCTAAGCAAAACTAGGCATATACGAATTTAAAACTGGTAAAATGGTAAATATGGAATAACAAGGTTGGTAACGTACCAATTTGGTTTTCACTTGACTCCTAATCACTTAATGCAGTAAAAAGAAGCAAAAGCGAAATCAATTTATAAAATACAAGGTAGGGTTGTATGCATCCGGGGATTGCCTTCGTTGACGGAAAAGTTCGGGTTTGGAGTCGTTCCAACGATATCAACACCAACCACCACTGACGGATCAACCTCCTCAACTACTTGATTAACTACCACGTGTTCACCTTCGTTCACTACACGTAGTAACAATGCCATGTTTAACATGATGCAGAATACGAAACATGATGCTCGATGATGGATACAAAATTAACAACTTGAATACAACTTTCCTTCGCGGTACAGTTACAAGTTAAACTAACTAAACCATTTTCGCAACACTCACAACAATTGCCAAGGATCATCACCAACTAATGACCCAAGGACACCACTTAATCAAAAATGCAAACAAAACCTAAATCACTAAAGGTTACTATTTGCTTTTATGAATTAATTAATTAATTAATTAATAATTATGAAATAAATCAACTTGTTCCAATTGACCTAAAATTTTTTGTATATGTTCATCACATGATAACTAAGTGACAAAATAATTTTCATAATTTTTGGATACATAAATAAGCCTAGAAAAATCCTGAAAACTCATTTATTAATTAATTGAGTAATTTTTATTACATTCAAAAAGTACTGAAAATCAACATTTCATATTTTTCCTAAATAATACACATCACAGAGAAGTCACACAAAAAATTTTAGAATTTTTGGAGCTCTAAATAAATCTACTAAAAAATAACAAAAACAGACACTATTCATTTTAATCTGAAAAATAGAAAAATCATTTTGAACGCTGAGTCACTGACACCATGACCCCACCTGTCATCTTCAACCTCCGACGTTGACCACGGCAGCGACGGCTCTGACCGGCGATTCCTCACCGACGGTGAGTCCAACGGCGACGACCAAAGTACCAAAACGATCACCAAGACTAGGCGCATCGATTGACGTCCCTATCTGTACTGATTACGACCCTATACTAGCTCGACGGCGGCCATGGCGGACGCGGTGGCACGGCAGCGCTACGCCGGCGACGTGAAACCAGTAGAGCTCAAACAAAGGATCCAGGAAGCACCAGTAGCTCACCCCAAACGCGTTGAAGCAAGGAGCGAGGCGAAGCTATCTAGCGCTATGCCGCGACGGTGCAGGCGCTGGTTCGATGGCGAGGGCTCAACGGAGCAGCGGCGGCGGTGACTGGAAAAACAGAGGAGAAAAGAAAGCGACAAACGGGGACGGTGGCTGGCTCATAATGCGACCAAGGAAGCGCAAAGAAGCCACGCGGAAGCCTTCACCGTGCCAACGCGACGCCCAGACGGCCACGCGCGCGACTAGAAGCAAACCGAAGCTCGCCGGCGGTGTAGCTCAAGCGGTGAACACTGTTCATCGAAATTACAGAATTGCCATTCGCCAAATTTCACAAATTACTCCCAAATTTTCATAACAACTCAAAAATCTCCAAAAACAAAAGTTCTTCAAAATCAAAAGTTCTACAACTTTGCTTTTGAAACCATACCCAAATTGGGCCTACATTTTGAAATGAACTTTTGAATTCAAAGCGGGGATATTTAACGAATTTCGCCTTTTTAAATAACTTCAAATTTTACTAAACAACTTGAAAAACTCCAAAAACAAACTTTGTACAACTCGACAAGCTCTACAACTTTGCTTTAAGACTCAACCCCAAAATATGCTTCGATTTTGAAATGGGTTTTCAGGGTCGGATTTAAATATTGAAAATCAGGGTTTTTGGAATTTTAAATCAATACAAAGATTTCAAACTTGATTCAAACAATACCAAGCAATGCTTATAACATAAATGTAAACTTGTTTTAGTGAATGCATAACAAAATTTGCAATATGACCAATGCCTTGCAATGCATATGATGATATGTCCGGTTTTTAATATTTAAACACCCGGGGTGTTACAATCCTTCCCCCTAAAAGAAATCTCGCCCTGAGATTCAAAGCCATAGGGTAAGTAATGGAAAAGGAAATGTGTCAATCCAAAAACATCCAATTCTCATCCATAAAACAACTGAGGTTCCTTTAGAAAACACAATTTGTAACAACCGAGCTTAACTAACAGTACTCTATTCTATAATGACGCAAGAAACTATGGAAACTTTTCTAACAAGTAATCTTCTGATTCCCAAGTAGCTTCCTCTTCTGAATATTGATTCCATTGTATCTTGTAGAACTTTATTGTTCTCCTCTGAGTAACATGATCTTTCTGATCCAACACTCGGATAGGATATTCTGAATAAGTCAGATCTGGTTCAAGTTCCACTCCTTCAACTTCAACATTCTGCTCAGACACTCGGAGACACTTCTTCAACTGAGACACATGGAACACATCATGTACAGCTGATAAATGTTCTGGTAATTTCAAGCGATAGGCCACTTTTCCATATCTCTCAAAAATTTGAAATGGTCCAATATATCGAGGTGCCAACTTGCCTTTAACACCAAAACGGGTAACTCCCTTCATTGGTGATACTTTCAGATATACAAAATCTCCTTTATTAAACACCAATGGTCTCTGTCGTCTATCCGCATAACTCTTTTGGCGGGACTGAGCTATCTTCAAATTACTCTGTATTTGCCTAACCTTGTCTTCCGTTTCTTTCACAAGGTCAACTCCAAAGAATCTTCTTTCTCCGGGCTCAGACCAACTTAGTGATGTTCTGCATCTACGGCCATAGAGTGCTTCAAATGGAGCCATTCTAATGCTTTCCTGATAACTATCGTTATATGAGAACTCGGCCAAAGGTAAGTATTCGTCCCACTTGTTGGAATAATTAAGGACACAACACCTTAACATATCTTCAAGCACTTGATTGACTCTTTCAGTCTGTCCATCAGTCTGCGGATGATAAGCTATACTATACAGGAGCTTGGTATCCAATGAAGAATGTAATTGTTTCCAAAAACTGGAGACAAACTGTGTACCCCGATCGGACACTATGGTCTTTGGTATTCCATGGAGACTCATAATTCTTGCTAAATATATCTTGGCATATTGGACAATGAGATATATAGTCTTGACAGGAAGAAAATGTGCTGACTTAGTGAGTCAATCTACAATAACCCATATTGAGTCAAATCCCTTTGATGTTTTGGGTAGACCAACAATAAAGTCCATACTTATATCCTCCCACTTCCAAGCTAGAATAGGCAATGGTTGTAATTCTCCAGCAGACCTCAAATGTATAGCTTTCACCTTCTGACAAGTATCACACTTTGCTATATATCTTGCAATTTCTATCTTCATTTTGGTCCACCAAAACCTTTGTTTTAAGTCATGGTACATCTTGTTGCTTCCTGGATGGATAGATAACCTAGTAGCATGTGCTTCTTCAAGAATTGACTGCCGCAACTCGAGAACCTTTGGTACTACCAGACGATCCTTGAACCATAGCACACCTTCATTATCTATGCTGAAACATTCCATCCCTGACTCTTTCCTTGATATGGGCTACACCCTTGTTATCCTTCTGAGTAGCAATAACTTGATCTCGAATAGTGGCTTCAACAATTATGTTGGTTAAACTACCTTGTTGAATTACTTCTACATTCAACTTCTCCATCTCTTGACATAAAGTCAAACCCATTGTTCTTACTGTCAGGCAATTGCAATAACTTTTGCGACTGAGGGCATCTGCCACCACATTTGCTTTACCGGGGTGATAATGTACTTCCAAGTCATAATCTTTAATCAGCTCTAACCATCTTCTTTGTCGCATATTCAACTCTGACTGAGTAAAGATATACTTTAATCTCTTGTGGTCTATATAAATATGGCACGTATTACCAAGTAGATAATGCCGCCAAATCTTCAGAGCATGGACCACAGCTGCTAACTCTAGATCATGAGTCGGATAGTGTTCTTCATGTTGCTTAAGTTGCCTGGATGCATAAGCAATGACTCGGCCTTCTTGCATCAACACACATCCAATACCAATTCCCGAAGCATCACAATAAACATCAAACGGCTTCTCGATATCAGGTTGGGCTAATACTGGTGCAGTGGTCAACAGTCTCTTCAAAGTCTGGAAAGCCTCTTCACAATCAGATGACCAGGCAAACTTGACTTGGTTCTTCAGTAACTCAGTTATGGACTTTGATACTTTAGAGAAATCTGGAATAAACCAACGGTAATACCCCGCCAATCCCATAAAACTCCGAACTTGATGAACTGTGGTTGGTGGTTTCCAATCAAGCACATCCTTCACTTTGCTTGGATCAACAGCAACTCCTTCCGCTGACAAGATGTGTCCAAGAAATTGTACTTCCTTAAGCCAAAAATCACACTTGCTGAACTTGGCATATAGTTGATGTTCCCTCAAGCGAGTCAGAACAATTCTGAGGTGTTTCGCATGTTCTTCCTTATTCTTGGAATATACTAGAATATCATCAATAAACACCACTACAAATTTATCTAGCTCAGGCATGAATACTGAATTCATCAAATACATGAAATGAGCTGGAGCATTGGTCAAACCAAAAGACATTACCAAATATTCATATAATCCATATCTTGTGGTAAATGCCGTTTTGGGAATATCTTTAGGCTTTATCTTGATTTGATGATATCCTGACCTCAAATCTATCTTGGAGAAAACTTTGGCTCCGGCTAGTTGATCAAAAAGCAAATCTATCCGAGGTAATGGATACTTATTCTTGATGGTCACTTCATTCAACGGATGATAGTCAACACATAACCTCAGAGTCTCATCTTTCTTTTTCACAAAAATTGCCAGACACCTCCAAGGCGATGAACTAGGTTGTATAAACCCCTTCTCAATCAATTCTTGCAACTGAGTTTTCAACTCGACTAACTCCTTAGGTGGCATCCTATAAGCTCTCCGAGAAATCGGAGCTGTTCCAGGTTGCAATTCTATGTTAAACTGGACATCCCTATCAGGTGGTAGACCAGGTAAATCTTCAGGAAACACATCAGGAAATTCACATACTACTGGGATATCTCTAATCTCTTTGACGGCGGTTGCACAAACTCTGCCCACTAATCTTCTTAAGGTTGGAAGTTGGATGAGAAGTTGAGAAGTTCTATCTGGCAAACTCACCCTTATAGTTCTATTCAAAGCATCTATAACAGCCTTATGCTGATACATCCAATTCATTCCTAAGATTACATCTATATCCTGATCCTTAAGGATAATCATGGTAGTGGGAAAGATATGCCCACCCAGGTTTATGGGCACCTGGTATACCATTTCCTTAGTACACAGACGTCCCTCGGGCGACTGTACAAAGAAATTTTCCTTTGTTGCCCCAATTGAAATTTCATACTTCACCACAAATGTTCTATTGATGAATGAATGCGATGCGCCAGAATCAAAAAGTATAACTGCAGGATGGTTGGCAACATGAAACATACCCATCATCACTGGCTCTCCTTCAGGAATTTCCCCAGCTTGAATGTAGAACACTCGTCCTGTCTTCCTTTCATCTTTGCCTTTCGGAACATTCTGATTGTTGCCCTTATTCTGTGCCTGACCCTATTGTTGATTTGCAGGAGTCTTCTGATAATTGGGATTAGACTGCCTTGGATACGGACATTCTCTCGAGAAATGACCAGGCTTGCCACAATTGAAATAGGGATACTTGTGACCCTGGGGTGTTGAAGCAAAAACCCTAGAAGCATTTGTCGGTTGTGGATTCTGATAAGTTGTAGCAGGACGGACATTTGATTGCTGACCGACTTGAAACTATGGCGGATGATAAGGAGGACGATTATGATTAATTGGATGATAAATCACCCTCTACCTCTTTGGATTCCCCCCATAAGATCCAGACGGCATACTCTTTTTCTTTTTGAGCTCCTTATGCTCTCGATACTTTGCCTCTGAAGCAAGAGCAATATTCGCTGCCTCATGATAAGTGACATTGATACATGTTGTCATCATAGTCTGTAATTTGGTATTCAGACCTCTCATGAACCATTTCTTTTTCTTGGCATCAGTATTGACATGTTCAGGTGCATATTATGACAGGTGATTGAATCTTCCCACATACTGCATCACGATTTGGTCCCCTTGCCTCAAAGCAAGAAATTCATCCAGCTTCAGAGCCATAACTCCCCCCGGGATATAATGGGCTCTAAAAGCAGTACAAAACTCCATCCAAGTTATCGGAACACCTGTGGGTTGCATGGCCATAAGATTTGCATACCAAGCACCAGCTGCACCTCTAAGTTGCTGAGCAGCAAAGACTGGTTTCTGAAACTCTGTGCATGGTATAAGATCAAATTTTTGCTCCATGGTCCTAAGCCAATCGTCAGCCTCCAATGGTTCATCTGCCTTAGTGAACACTGGGGGTTTTGTATCTGTGAAGTCCACATATGTAGCCTCCTGCCTATTTTGATGGCGACCACAGTTTCCATGCATCTAATTCTGATTACTTTGAGCCATCTCATGAAGCAAACGAGAATTTTCAACCGTCACATTGACAAGTGCGGCTATAGCATCCGCTAGATTTGTTGGAACTGGTGGCGGATCTGGAATATCGTTCTCATTTTGTGAAGTACCCGGAATATACGAACCCCGCGTACGACGCATCTGTTCACAACAAACCATACTTTACTCACAAGCCTTTATTGATTGATAAAAAAGTGGACTGCAACTCATTACACTAGTTTCACTTATTTAAACACAAAACCGCATTTAAACAAGACTACTTAACTTAAACTAGAACTAACTATTTCACAACTCTACTCCTTTTTGCGATTACATCAAACTTCAGGCTCGGTATCCACTCTGGAAACATTACCGCCTTCATTGTCACTTTCATCGATCATTACTAATTCTTTGGGATCTTCTTCTTCTTCTTCCGATTCACTACCATTGGCAAGGATAACACCGGGATCCATTTCATCAGCTTGGGGTTCATGATTTGGATCTAGGAGATTGCTTAGCCTATGAACTTCCTCATACAGATATGTATTATGCTCTTCTAAGTCTTCTACATAAAATTCTAACTCATGAGTTCTAGCTCTAGCTACATTTCCCTATGCCAAGCTTCATTCCTTCCTTCCACCGTACGAATTAACATACGTTCGCAGTTCCTGTGAGCGGTGGTGAGACGTCTTAATTGCTCCTGTAATCTGCCCACCTGGATGGCGTCCATAGCCCTATCTCTAGTAGCTTGGGGTAACTCTGTAGAAATCCTCTGTATCTCCGCCTGAGGATCAGGCCTAGAACTGCTACTGCTAGCACCGTCATTCCTAGGGGCTAGTTGGTGCCGAGGAACTCCTTTGGGGACCAGTGGACTTACGGGGTGTCTTCTTGGTACGAGCCATACTGTACAAGCAGTATTAATCCAAGTAAAACAATTTGACAATAGTCTCAAGAGCAGTAAGGATGTACTACACACTCAACCCATACACACTACTCACCCTAGACTCAGAGACGAAGGAAGTAACAAGTGAATTAATTATGATGCATGAATCGTTCTTACGAACAAAACCACCAAAGCTTAAAACGAAAATACACAACATTTGTTTTTATATAGGGCATAATAAGATTACTACTCCACCACATAAAACCTTTTTAATCAAATAAGGAATGGTGAGAAAGAAATAAGACAAGTCAGAAGCAATTTGGACCAAATTAATCAAGTTAAATTTAGTCATCCCAAATCATTTTGAAGTTTTCGTAAACCAATACCACAAAAACTTTGTAACGATCGCTCTGATACCATTCTGTGGTAGAACCTCCTAAATTATAGGGCCCACATGCACCTGTCACTATCCAACGACCTTTGACACTATGCATACGTTCCCAGTAACTTAAGAAGACTGTCGGGCGTCCTCGGGGAACCCCGAATTATCCACGATTTCCGAGCAGGATCACATTACAGAGTCATTGCAGTATTACAACAGTTTATTCAAATAGATACATCAGAGTAAAAGTAGCGGAAGACTTACAATAATATAGTTTACAAACCATTTGTTTTTAAACCATACAACTAAGTTCGATATTAATACAAACCAAAGTAGTGGAGTGGCATTATAATACATTACAAAACAGACAACTTAAGCTGCCCTGCCCAAGGGCCACACATTTAATTATCGTCATCGCACTGAACAACAGTCATGCAGCACGATCCAAAACAAATCTGCTCATGAGCCTCACCTGCAACAAGGGTCAACGAACCCTGAGTACAAAATTACTCAATAAGACTTAATCAAAATAAGAATTTAAAAGAACATAGGAATGCAGGCTCATGGGATTCAACGTATGGCTTTAGCAATAATCAAGGTTCTTTTGCGTAAAAGCATTTTAACAAAATTATTTATATCAACGTTTTTAAAACTTCATAAAGATCATATACAAAGCTGACATGATCCGCATTGAGATCATGAAACTTCATATCCAACACTTTCTCAAACCATCCTCAAGTTTCAGTTATTAATTACTACGATGATGAACAGTGAGTTGAGTCTCCATAACCGAGGAGCAACGACGATTTGAACCGATTAAAAACCCAGCTGGGAATTCTAGACCACACGACATATGCAGGTCCCCGACTTACATATATCAACCTACCCTCGGATCCTCTAAACAAGAACGGGTCCACGCCACCCGAGAATACCGTACTCCACCAATCCAGCCCATTGCCACGTGGGTACACTCTATTCCCGCCATCTCTCCACTCCCAGTGTGCGAGTAGCCATTCTCATAATAGAATAGCCAAGTTAAGGCTTACCGGAGTATGTGGTTAGTACTACAAAGTCTCACCTCATGTAATTCAACAACAGACGGACCTTAATCGACATAGGCGGAAAGAACCTGCTCACAAGACCTCCATGTCTTGTGGCTCACACACACACCGAGTCCGCCCAGTCTAGATTTATTACTCCACATCCCCATATCACATGTTAACATAATTAACCAAAGTTCCATTTAAAACTTACAGATGATAGGTAATCACCTGACTTTTACCGTTATAAGCATAGCTAAGCAAAACTGGGCATATACGAATTTAAAACTGGTAAAATGGTAAATATGGAATAATAAGGTTGGTAACGTACCAATTTGCTTTTCACTTGACTCCTAATCACTTAATGCAGTAAAAAGAAGCAAAAGCAAAATCAATTTGTAAAATACAAGGTAGGGTTGTATGCATCCGGGGATTGCCTTCGTTGACGGAAAAGTCTGGGTCCAGAGTCGTTCCACCGATATCAACACCAACCACCACTGATGGATCAACCTCCTCAACTACTTGATTAACTACCACGTGTTCACCTTCGTTCACTACACGTAGTAACAATGCCATGTTTAACATGATGCAGAATACGAAACATGATGCTCGATGATGGATACAAAATTAACAACTTGAATACAACTTTCCTTCGCGGTACAGTTACAAGTTAAACTAACTAAACCATTTTCGCAACACTCACATCAATTGCCAAGGATCATCACCAACTAATGACCCAAGGACATCACTTAATCAAAAACTCAAACAAAACCTAAATCACTAAAGGTTACTATTTGCTTTTATGAATGAATTAATTAATTAATAATTATGAAATAAATAAACTTGTTCCAATTGACCTCAAAATTTTTGTATATGTTCATCACATGATAACTAAGTGACAAAACAATTTTCATAATTTTTGGATACATAAATAAGCCTAGAAAAATCCTAGAAACTCATTTATTAATTAATTGAGCAATTTTTATTACATTCAAAAATTACATAAAATCAACATTTCATATTTTTCCTAAATAATACACATCACAGATAAGTCACACAAAAAATTTTAGAATTTTTGGAGCTCTAAATAAATATACTCAAAAATAACAAAAATAGACACTATTCATTTAAATATGAAAAACAGAAAAATTATTTTGAACGCTGAGTCACTGACACCATGACCCCACCTGTCATCTTCAACCTCCGACGTTGACCACGGCAGCGACGGCTCTGACCGGCGATTCCTCGCCGACGGTGAGTCCAACGGCGACGACCAAAGTACCAAAATGATCACCAAGACTAGGCGCATCGATTGACGTCCCTATGTGTACTGATTATGGCCATATACTAGCTCGACGGCGGCCATGGCGGATGCGGTGGCATGGCAGCGCTACGCCGGCGACGTGAAACTAGTAGAGCTCAAACAAAGGATCCAGGAAGCACCAGTAGCTCACCCCAAACGCGTTGAAGCAAGGAGCGAGGTCGGAGAAGCAACGGAGAGGCGTGACGACAACCACGATGATCACGGCGGAGCAAAGATCGTCGGTGAGGAAGAACCGACGACTGCAGTGATCAAAACGAGCAAGCAACACGGGATTAAGCACCACAGCATTGAGACGAAGCCATAGGTACACCGATCAAGGCCAACGGCTCACCGGAGTAGGCTGGCCGCGGTGAAACGGAATCTCGAGTGAGGTTGCCGGCCGCGAGGAAGAAAGCGACGAACGGCGAACTCACGGCGAAATCAATCGACCAGAGCTAGCTGGCTGGGTGCACAAGGAGTAGGCGAAGCTATCTAGCGCTATGCCGCGACGGCGTAGGCACTGGTTCGACGGCGAGGGCTCAACGGAGCAGCGGCGGCGGTGACTGGAAAAACAGAGGAGAAAAGAAAGCGACAAACGGGGACGGTGGCTGGCTTATAACGCGACCAAGGAAGCGCAAAGAAGCCACGCGGAAGCCTTCACCGTGCCAACGTGACGCCCAGACGGCCATGCGCACGACTGGAAGCAAACCGAAGCTCGCCGGCGGTGTAGCTCAAGCGGTGAACACTGTTCATCGAAATTACAGAATTGCCATTCGCCAAATTTCACAAATTACTCCCAAATTTTCATAACAACTCAAAAATCTCCAAAAACAAAAGTTGTTCAAAATCAAAATTTCTACAACTTTGATTTTGAAACCATACCCAAATTCGGCCTACATTTTGAAATGAACTTTTGAATTCAAAGCGGGGATATTTAACGAATTTCGCCTTTTTAAATAACTTCAAATTTTACTAAACAACTTGAAAAACTCCAAAAACAAACTTTGTACAACTCGACAAGCTCTACAACTTTGCTTTAAGACTCAACCCCAAAATATGCTTCGATTTTGAAATGTGTTTTTAGGGTCGGATTTAAATATTGAAAATCAGGGTTTTCGAAATTTCAAATCAATACAAAGATTTCAAACTTGATTCAAACAATACCAAGCAATGCTTATAACATAAATGTAAACTTGTTTTAGTGAATGCATAACAAAATTTGCAATATGACCAATGCCTTGCAATGCATATGATGATATGTCCGGTTTTTAATATTTAAACACCCGGGGTGTTACAGTTAGCTAATCCCATTCTTGTACGAAAGAAGAGCGAGAAATGGAGGATGTGTGTTGACTATACGAGTCTCAACAAAGCGTACCCAAAGGATCCATTCCCTTTGTCGCGCATAGACCAAATAGTCGACTCTACCTCGGGGTGCGAAACCCTCTGCTTCCTTGATGCATACTCCGGGTACCATCAAATCGTGATGAAAGAGTCCGACCAGCTCGCGACATCTTTTATCACCCCCTTTGGATCGTTCTGCTACGTCACAATGCCGTTTGGCCTAAAGAACGCTGGGGCTACATACCAGCATTGTATGCTCAAGTGTTTTGGGGACATCATCGGGTGGACCATTGAGGCCTACATAGATGACATCGTGGTCAAGTCCAAATGGGCTAACCACCTCATAGCCGATCTTGAGCAGACCTTTGAAAAACTCCGAGCAAACGGCATCTTGCTCAATCCTAAAAAGTGCGTTTTCGGGGTCCCAAGGGGTATGCTGCTCGGTTTCATCATCTCCGAGCGTGGCATCGAAGCCAACCTAGAAAAGATCTCAGCCATCACGAGGATGGGTCCGATTCAGAACATGAAGGGGGTACAACGAGTTACAGGGTGCCTCGCCACACTCAGCCGCTTCATCTCGTGCCTCAGCGAACGAGGTCTCCCCCTTTATCGACTTCTGAAGAAGGCCGACCACTTCGAATGGGCATCCAAAGCCTAGGAGGCACTTGACATAGTCAAGCAGCTTCTGACGAAGGCCCCAATCCTAGTTTCTCCTACCAACGGAGAACCCCTTGTGTTGTACACTGTGGCCACCACACAAGTGGTCAGCGCCGCCCTGGTAGTGGACCGAGAGAAAGAGGGGCACGCCCTCAAAGTACAGCACCCTGTGTACTTCATTAGCGAGGTCCTATCCGACTCTAAGACTCGCTACCCCTAAATCCAGAAGATCCTATACGCCGTCCTCATCGCCAAGAGGAAGCTACGCCACTACTTTGAGTCACATACGGTGACAATCATGACGTCCTTCCCCATTGGCGAGGTCGTCCAGAACTGGGATGCCATGGGAAGAACCACGAAGTGGGTACTCGAGTTGATGGGTCAAGGCATTGCGTATGCCTCTCGAACGGGCATCAAGTCCCAGGTGTTGGCTGATTTTTTCGCGGAATGGACCGAGGTCCAAAAGCCACCAGCGGTTGTCGATCAAGAGTACTCGATGATGTACTTCGATGGATCACTGATGAAGAAGGGCGCCGGTGCGGGGCTGGTCTTAGTGTTGCCCCTCGGGGTACGCATGAGGTACATGATTCGCCTCCATTTCCCCTACTCCAACAATGTGGCCGAATATGAGACGCTCATCAACGGCCTACGCATTGCCATCGAGCTAGGCATCCGACGCCTCGACATTTGGGGAGACTCCCAGCTGGTCGTCGACCAAGTCATGAAGGAGTCAAGCTGCCATGATGCCAAGATGGCTACATACTGCTGAGAAGTCTGCCGGCTGGAGGACAAGTTCAACGGCCTCGAGCTCAATCACATCCCGACGTGTCTCAATGAGGCGGCCGATGCGCTTGCGAAGGCGACATCCGACAGGGAGCCGGTGCCAATAGGTGTCTTCACCAGCGACCAACATAAGCCCTTGGTTCGCTACGAGGGGTCAGAACAAGCCGGTGATGGTCCGTCCAATCTAGGCTCGGGGGCTGACCAACCGTTGGCTCCATCCAGTCCCAAAGTCATGGAGCTCGAAGAGGACCCAGCGACAAAGCCCAACCCTCTGGTCGACTGAAGGACGCTCTACCTCAACTAACTCCTCCGTGATGCGCTACCAATGGACAAGACGGAGGCTTGACGACTCACGCGTTGCTCCAAGTCCTTCGTCCTTGTGGAGGGCAAACTCTACAAGCAGAGCCACACCGAGATCCTGCAGCGCTACATCCCCATAGAACAGGGGAAGTGTTTGCTGAGCGATATCCACGGTGGGGTCTACGGTCACCACACCACGCCTAGAACCATGGTCGGAAAACACGTTCTGACAAGGCTTCTACTGGCCCACCGTAGTAGCCAACGCCGAGCAGATCGTGTGCCCCTACGAAGGGTGTCAGTACTACGCTCGGCAAACTCACCTACCGGCCCAAGTGCTCCAGACGATCCCTATTATGTGGTCATTCATGGTCTAGGGGCTCGATCTGGTCAGACCTCTCAAGAGGGCACCCGGAGGTTACACCCACTTGCTTGTCACCATAGACAAGTTTACAAAGTGGATAGAAGCTCGATTGATCTTTGCGATCAAATCCGAGCAAGCCGTGCTATTCTTCCTCGACATCGTGCATCACTTTGGAGTCTCTAACTCCATCACGGACAACGGCATGTAGTTCACCAGAAAGAAGTTCCTCTGATTCTGCGATGAACACCACATCCGGGTTGACTAGGCCATCATCGCACACCCCCGAACAAATAGGCAAGTCAAGCCCGCAAACGGCATGGTCCCTACAGGGCCTCAAGCCTAGGATCTTCAACCGGTTGAACAAGTTTGGCGCACGCTAGGTTGCTGAGCTACCCTTAGTGCTCTAGAGCCTGAGGATGACCCCTAGTTGAGCGACCGGCTACACACCCTTCTTCATGGTCTATGGTTTCGAGGCCATCCTCCCGACCTCCCTTGACTATGGAGCACCGAGGATCAGAGCGTATGATGAACAGGGAGCCAAGGCATCCCTCAAAGACTCCATGGACCAGCTGAATGAAGTGCGCGACATTGCCCTCCTCCGCTCGGCCAAGTACTAGCAGGTGTTATGATGGTACCACAACCGTCAAGTGTGGGGATGAGCCTTCAACGTCGGAGTCCTGATCCTCCGCCTCGTACAGAGCAACAAGGACCACCACAAGCTCTCCCCATCGTGGGAGGGACCATACATAGTTGCGGAGGTGCTCTGTCTAGGCGCCTACAAGCTCCAAACCATCGACGGTGAAGTCTTCACCAATGCCTAGAACATCGAGCAGCTATGTCTTTTTTACCCCTAATAAACGCACACTTTCTTTTATCAGTTTTGTTATCAAAACTCCCCGATCCTTCATGACATCTGACCCTAGCAACAGCAAAGGGTCGGGCCTCACTTAGGGGTTGATATAGGCACGTTTATTCAAAAAACACTCTCTATACCCAACCCCCTCTCATGTTAAGACATAGGAGCTAGGTTTGTAGGAACAAGCTCTTAGTATAACTGGTCGAACTACGGGAAACCTACACCCCAGCGGCTATGGCGTCTTTGCTCACCAGCGTGATCAGAATTGGCTCACCCGCATCCTGAGCTTTACAACCTTAACGATGGAAGGGGTCGGAATGCACTAACCTTTTTTACAAAAAGGGGAGAAGAGCTAAAGAGCTGTTTGCTATAACAAAATTTGAGAGCTTGTCCATTTTGCACAAGTTGGTCGCCTGGCTTATCTGCCTAACTAAATTCTTGCACAGGATGCTCTCATCTTCTAACTCCGCAGGAAAGTCTTGTCTCAGCAGGTAACACAAGTCAACTCGATGGCTTATCCACTACCGAGAAACAAGTGGGGAACAGACAGGATCTTGCTCATGTCCAGTGGAGGCTTCCTGAACCCATTACTCTTACCATTGAGGTAAAACTGGGGCCCAGGTCGATCGAACGGCTAAAAGCCGCTACTGAGAGACAATCACCCTTACTTTACGCATCAATTTCGCTACCGAGCCTCTGACCCCAGCAACAGCAAGGGGCCGGACATCGCTTGGGGGCTGGCGAGAGTGTCTATTCAGTAGACATTCTCTTTACCCGGCCCCTCCTTACGTTAAAAAACTAGAGGCACAGTGTGCGGGCACAAACTTTGAGTAAACCTGGTCGGACCGCTAGGACCCTACACCCCAGCGGCTATGGTGTTTTTTGCTCACTAGCATGATCAAAGTCTTTGTCTCCGCACCCCAAGCTTTAGCCTCTACCTTCTCGAGAAGGGTTTGGAGGGGCCTACCTATGGAATCTCCATCGAGGAGAGGCCGGCAGGTCGCCCAAGTCGGTCAAATGGCTTGAGCCGCTGTCGAGAGGCGGATAGGGAGTAGTGACGTACCCCATGCTGGTTACGACTGCTCCATCATGAACATCAGACCCAGACCCCATATGGACATATCCGGTAAGAGCTCCCCGATCCCGTCACTCGAGCCATCAAGGTAACTTTATCGACTCCATTTTTCTTTTCGATTACATGATCATTCATCCATTCTCATGCGCACATTCATACATTCATTCATCCATTCATCCCATACATTCAAGCATTGCATATGCAAATTGCTGCATCACAACTCTTCGTGTCGCGTCATGAAGCGGTAGTCATCTCATTCGATATGAGCAGTGACAGACTGAGGTTCGAAGGCCCACTCGCAAAGGGCTCGAGGCCGCCTCGTGTCAAACAGAGCCAGGGGAGAAAAACTGAGATGAGCCCTAGCGGCCTTGCCTGACCCCGCTTAGAAGCGGACAGGGACATCTAAACCTTTCTCATTGGATTCTAACCTCGAGCCAAGCCCACAGAATCCCATGGGCCACCCAAGCCTATCGAACGGCTCAGGCATCTACCGAGAGGCGGGTTAAGAAGTAGTGGAATGCCACATGAGGACTCTACCAACCCCATCAGCGGATGACGGACCTAGATTCCACTCGAACATGCCCGTTAGCTAGCTCACCGAGCGCGACACTCGAGCCATCGAGGCAAGTGTTGTTAGCTCAGCCCCTTCGGTTGCGGAAACCGAGGACGGGGTGACGCATGGAACATGACCAACCCCTACCAAGACCCACTGGGCTCGGGGGCTCAAGCCACTCGACCCTAAATCAGGAGACCAGGTTTGAAAGGCTGGCCCGCGGAGGGCTCGAGGCCGCCTTGCGTCGAACAAGAGCCAGGGGAGAAAACACAGATGAGCCATGTGACCTCATCTTGACCTTCTCATTCGATCCTAGCCTCTAGCCGAGCCCATAGAATCCCCATTGAGGGAGAATCCGTTGGAAGGCGGGTTAAGGAGCAACGGAATGCCACACGAGGGCTTTGCCGACCCCGTCATGAACGACGGCACCGAATTCCGTTCGAACATGCCCGTTAGCAAGCTCACCGAGTGTGTCACTTGAGCCATCGAGGCAAGTAACGTTACCTCAACCCCTCTGGTTGCAGAAACCACAGACAGGGCGATAATCACAAAAATGAGCCGACCCTCAACCGAACCAATGCTACGCGTGGGGGCTCAAGGTAAGTTGGACTTGCAAGGAGACCGAACACGCATTCGCAGAACAATAGCTTAGATCCTAGGGAGGGGGTACGTGCGAATAGAAGAGATGCCCTCTCCTACTAGTTTTGCTATCCTCTCCTCGAGCTTCAGTGACATTCGACCCCAGCAACGGCAAGGGGTTGGATCTCACTCGGGGGCTCATAAGGGTATAAATACACCCTTTTTTGAAACAGTCACCGCGTCAGACCTCTTCCTCACATTAAGTTTAGTGGCAAGGTTTGTGGAAACGAATAATTGAGCATGCCTGGTCGGACTACAAAAAACCTATGCCTCGGCGGCTATAGTGTCTTTGCTCACCAGCGTGATTGAAGTTTCCCTCTTACACCTCGGCCCCTGTGGTCTTAACGAACGGAAGGGTCAGAATACGTGAGCCCCTTTTTCGCATACAAAAAGGGAAGAAAGCAAGTTCAATCAAACAAAATGAAATTACGAATTTCTTTTTACGATACATAAGGGTCGACACTTGTCCATATATTACAATAATGTTCCTCCGACCTACTTGACTAAACTAGCCCCTCCGGGAGAGAACTATGTCTTTGATTTTGTCTGCCAGTCCTCGCAAGAGGAGCCACCGCCGTCTCTATCTCATCCAGCTTAGAGACTTGGTAGCCAAGTGCAAAACCGAGGCTCATCATCCCTAAGTCGATGCTATCCGCGTAATGTGAACGTGCAATCGCAAAGGCCTGGGTGACCCTAGCGCGAAGAGCATCCCTCTCGAGCTGGCGTACCCGCGTCATGATATCGACGGCATGGGCCATGAGCGAACTGGTCCCCTCCGACCGCACCACTTGCAGGTCGTCACAGACAACTCTAAGGGCGGCGCTCAGGATACCGAGCTCGTCGCTCTCCGCCTGAAGGTTCCTCCTCACCTCGGTGAGGTCTGTGGTTAGCCCGGCAGAGACGCCCTCGGCCTCCAGCCTCTGGGTTGTCATGGTTCCAAGCTCGGCCTGAAGGGAGCCAATCTTCTGCTGCGTAGTGTCGTGCTCTTGGACGGCCAGGTCGCGCTCCTTGTGGGCCGCACCACGCTCCGAGCGGAGCCTCTGCGTGGTTTGGAGCATCTCATCCTGCTCCTTGCGTAGCTGGGCGACCGCCTTGGCATCTAGACTTGCCCTCCGCTCTAGGGCTATGAGCTTCTCCTTTGCTCCTAGCTTTAGCTCCCGCTCCCTCTCAGCCTCAGCCAGGAGGTCAAGGATCCACTGGTGGGTCTCGGCGTCCCTCTAGAGCAGCTCGTCTTGCTCCCTCCTGACTTTGGTGGCCGCCTCGTCATCTTGTCGTGCCCTCACCGATAGGGCCTCGAACGCCCTCTCGGTCTCGTCCGCATGCCGACGGGCATCGGCCTCCCGCAGTCAGAGACTATCCGCCTCCTCGGCAAGGGGAGTCAGCTCAGCCACCCTCTATTGGGTCGCAATGAGCTAGGCGGTCACATCCCCATGTAGCCGCGCCTCTTTGGCGAGGCGGTCCTAGCTCTCCTTTTGCTCATGAAGGAACCGAGATTTCTCCCGGCTGCAAACGATAAGGGACTAAAAGGAGATGAAGGCCAGAACACAAAAAACACATAAAGGAAGAAGAGGGCGAGAGACAAGATCAAGCAAATACCCAGCTAGTGGGAATGATGACTTCGGGTAGGGCGCCCCTGGCATGGTCCAAGGCTTCCAGCGCGGCCGCAATCCCCACATCGAGGCTCTCCCTCTCCATGCTCTCGGCGGCAGCGTCGAGGGTGAAGAGTGTCGACGTCGGGTCCTACGGACTTGTCCACCGGAGCAGAGGCTCGCCCTGCATGGGAGAGTCGTTGCCTCCCGACGTCAGGGCTAGGGATGATTCCCCGCTAGTCCTCTCTGCCACCACCATGATGTCCGAGGACCCCTCGGCCACGTCCCCCTCCGTCTGGCTCACATCGAGCGTCGTCTCTTGGGCCGCTAGTGGTGCGGGTCGCACCGCTGCCTCGAGCGCCACCATGGTAGCGTCTATCTATGACCCACCCATCGCGGCTGCCGCTACCTCCACTTGTGTCGGCTGGGCCTCGTCCAACTGCGTCGCGCCTGCTGCGGTCGTCGCCACAAGCATGGCCGGCAGCTCCGTCCGCCCCGTTGTCGGTAGCAGTATCACCTCCATCACCGGCTGCTCAGCGACCTCCGAGGGCGCCCCTCGAGCCCTAGCACCCGCTTGTCCCGCCGAGGGCACAGGCGCCGTCGTGGGCGGCGCATGACTGGTCGGTGAGGCAACCACACCGGTGTCACTCCCGCCTAAAACAGGCGTGACGCCAACCGACAGTGCCACCCCACTCGGAGGGCGATGTTCTTCTTTGGCGCCACCACCAAAAGATTGCGTCGCCTCAAGACGCTGTAAGAAAGAAAAGCATAAGTCATGATGAAAACAGAGAAAAAGCAAAGGAGCTGGTGACTTACATCGGCGCTGTTGGGCAGCAGACATGTTTTGGGGAAAACCCCAGACCCCTGCTCTCGCCTCGTCGGGGCGGGGCCATTTTGAGCCCACCCCCTGCTCCTGGGAAGAGGGGCTCGGTCCCCTTGCATCTTGGGGCGCAACGGTGGAGCCACCCTCCTCCATTGGCACCTCGGGCGTAGCGGTAGATCCGCCTGCCCCAGCTGGCTCTTGGGGCGCGGTGGTGGAGCAACCCTCCTCTGCTAGCACCTCGGGCGCAGCGGCAGATCCGCCCGCCCCTGCTAGCTCCTAGGGTAGGCTGATGGTCTGGCCCGTCTCAGCCGACCTCACGGACGCGCCTTCCCCTCCATGAAACCAGAAGGGTCCCGACCCCTACAAGGAAGAGCGGATACCTGTCAGTGTGTCCTCACTCTCTAGGTCATCCCACTCGGTGTCGGCAACTACCTCGTTGTCGTCCTCATCATCATCGTCATCATCGCTATCAGTATCCTCCCCTCGCTCTTACGCCAGCAACTTTTGCTGCCTCTTCTTCCTCTCGTCCTCCTTCGCCTTCCTCTGCCACTCGGCCTCGGCGCGATTCGCCGCCCTCATGGATGGACCCCTCGGCAGCGGAGCCGGATGATCCGTGAGGACGAGGTTCCCCGGCTGGTCCCCCCATCTCAATATTAGTGTCAAGGGGTCGGAAGATCAATTGAAGAGAAGGCATGAGGAAAGGAAACTTCCAAAAATGATCTACCCCGGTTCCGGCCGCATCGGAGGGTGCCCTGGCACCGGGTACACAAAATCAAGTGGAGCGCCCGCGTCGTCCCGTGAAGGCTCGATCGCCTCCTTGATGCGCTGTGTGACTTCGGAGGGGGAGAGTGCTCCCTCAGCAAGCGTCATCCCCTCGAATTATGCCTCGGGCTCCATCGCATACAGCGAAAGCGCGTGCCTCATCAGCGGTGCTACCCTCCTCGGGTGGTATGCCCCGATGATGCCCGACCCCTTCAGCCCTCTCTCCTTTAGAATCCAGATGGCGGTGAGGTGGTCCTGGATCCTCTTCTTGTCCTTTTCTGAGACACCCCACTTCCTCCATGAATCTGAGACATCTTCGATTACGCGCCTAGAGAACTCTAGGAGGGGGCGGCTGCGTCGTTCTTGAGATAAAACCAATGTGAATGCCAACCCTTGTTGGAGGTCGATAGACGCAATGACGGGTATTCGCCAACCCGGTTGTTCCGGAGGTGGATGCCAGCGCATCCCATCAGCGTGTTCAGCTCTTGCTTCTTATCCCGCTTCTTCTGAAGGGTGACGGCGAAGAAGTGCTACCACAGATCAAAGTGGGGACTGATCCCCAGGAATCCCTCACATAGGGTGATGAACGCCAACATGTGCTAGATTCCATTGGGATTGAGGTGCTGCAACTCAGTTTGGTAGTAGTGCAGCAGCCCCCAAAGAAATTTGTGAGCAGGGGTAGCAAACCCTCGCTCATGGAAGTGCGCGAATGAGATGACGTAGTTGTCAGGCGGCGATGGCACGTCCTCCTTGCTGGGCAGCAACCACTCCTCGGCCGTGGTCCATGCGCAGAGAAGACCGTGGCGGACGAGGCCCTCCAAGGTCTGGAAGGTGATGTTAGAGCGACACCACGGATCCATTGGAAGATGGGGGTGGGTGGATGCGAGCTTGACGGCGGCTGAGACGTGGATGCGGGAAGCCTAGGCGATTGGCGGCGGAGGTCAAGGATGTGAAGGCAAGGAGGCAACGGATGCGAGGAAACCAACCGTCCGCCTAGATCTCCGTGCCTACCACAATCTGCCACAACGTCACGCCATGGGATATGCGTGCGCAATCCCTATCCTTTCCTTTAGGAAACTCGCCGGACGTTTCGCCTCCCTAGGCGGACCAGGACTCATCACGAGTAGAAGAAATCTAGATCAAAAAATGCCTCTACAGCCCGTCTGGCCCAGGAGTTCGACGGTTGGCCCATCAACGGGTTCAAACAGCCGCTCCAGGCACCCCTACGATAAGGGATGGGCCCCACAAGCGGTCAATACCTAGGCGTGCGAACGCCATAGGCATATCGGCCCACAATCAAGTCTCGGCCAGGCTGACCCTTGTTGGATCCCCGCGAATGGGATGCCGGGACTCCAATAGAACTATCCAGCTAATGAACCACCAAATCTCATAGCCATACCCGCGAAGGGTCCGACCTCAGCAAGGGGAAGTCACCGTTCCCCAAGACACGTCATGGGCGACAAAAAGGCCAGGACCTTCAGAGTCCTCCCTTTCAAAAAAACCCAGGTGATTCTATCCGAATCACCCAGGGGCTCGGGGGCTACACCCACCGGGTGTGCTCGTGTGCACCCACTAGCAAGTCGAACCCCCCCAGACAACTCTATCCGAATCATCTAGGGCTCGGGGGCTACACCTCTTGCGTGGGCTCGCTCTGCCTCACCCGACGTCTGAGAGCTGGCTCTGCCTCGTTCGACCCCCGAGGGTTGGCTCTGCCTCGCCCGACCCCCAAGGGTTGGCTCTGCCTCGTCAGACCTCCGAGGGTTGGCTCTGTCTCGTCCAACCCCTGAGGGTTGGCTTTGCCTCGTCCGACCCTCGAGGGTTGGCTCTGCCTCATCTGACCTCCGAGGGTTGGCTCCGCCCCGTCCGACCCCTGAGGGCTGGCTCCTCCCCGCTCGACGTCCGAGGGCTGGCTCCGCCTCGCCTGACCCCTGAGGGTTGGCTCCGGCTCATCCGACCTCCAAGGGTTCGCTCCGTCTTTTCCGACCCTCGAGGGTTGGCTTCGCCTCGTCCGACCCTCGAGGGTTGGCTCCACCTCATCCAACCTCCGAGGGTTGGCTCCGCCTTGTCCGACCCCTGAGGGTTGGCTCCACCCCGCCCGACATCGGAGGCATGGCTCTGCCTCGCCCGACATCTGAGGGCTGGCTCCACCTCGCCCGACCCCAGAGGGTTGGCTCCGCCTCATCCGACCTCCAAGGGTTGGCTCCGCCTGGTCCAACCTCCAAGGGTTGGCTCCGCCTCATCCGACCCTCGAGGGCTGGCTCTGCCCCGCTCGACATCTGAGGGCTGGCTCCGCCTCACCTGATGTCTGAGGGCTGGCTCTACCTCGCTCGATGTCTAAGGGCTGGCTTCGCCTCGCCCGACCCCTCGGACACGGTTGCTAACGGAAGCTCATGCCACCGCCAACCACTACAGGCCTGAAGGTACTACCTGAGGTCAAACTTCTAGCACCGTGCAAGGAGCGGTCACATCTCAGCATGACCCATCCCTATGTCATGTCATTCTAGGGGACTCACATCGCCCATAGTGATGGACGCGTGGTCGCTATGTTGCCCACTCCCTATACGGCCACTGACCAGCACGCTGGATCGCCGCACCGTCCGCTCGGATGGAGCGGGATGTTACGACCCACTGAGAAGCACTAGGGCATGTCAGTGTCAGCGGACAGGCGCTCGGCGTGGGGCTATCCCTGTCGCCATCTGCCATGTCAGTGGATCACCGCACCATCCGCCGGGACGGAGCAGGACGTTACGACCCACTGACAAGCACTGGGCCATGGCAGTGTCAGCGGACAGGCGCCCGGCGTGGGGCTATCCCTGTCGCCACCTACCATGTCAGCGGTGCCCGCACGGAAGAAAGGAGAGGCCGGCGACCCTGAATGACTTCCTTCACCTCTCTTCTCATATCTTTTTCCATTTGTAACCTATGTTTTCCTTTGGCCTATAAATGGGAAAGTAGGGCATCCCACTAAAGGGGCATCAGTTCAACGCACAACACACCGCATAGCAGCAGAACCACTAGCATCAAACCTCGAACACATAGCTGAGTAGCGACCGAGCTCTCGGCATCTAGTCGATCTTCCCATCAGAGACTTGGGACCTGTCCCTCTCTCGCCCATTTGTAATCCCTACTATGAACTTTTAAGTGCTAGTAACATGAGCAGCAGCCACGAACTGGACGTAGGGACATTACCCAAACCAGTATAAACCTTGTGTCTTCTTAGCACACCATCCGAGCTAGACGCGCAATAATACAAATTTACTCGTTGGTGTTTACTCGAAACACCGACACTAGTTCTAAATGCCATGTTTACAACTAGGTTGTTGAATTTCTCTATAGACATAGAGACTTATTAACCAAGATCAAAACACCATGCTTATCCCAAGGCTATTAACTCTTTATAGCATATAAGAAAAATAAAGTGCATTGCAAAGCTTATAAATCAACCAATGTCATTTGAAAATAAAATAGCAAGCAAGGTTTATAGAACTGGATGATGATGGTTTGCAATCAAGTTTAAACACCACTTTCACACAAGATTGCGAAAGGAAAATGCCCATGAAGCACTAACATGGATACGAAAGCATTCATCATAAAGCATAGAGAACAACCAAGCAAACTATATGCGAAGCATGACTGGAATGCAAAGAAGGTGCAAGACATTATGATGATGACAAAATGCAATATATGCAGAAAAAACAAATATGAACATGAACATGTAGATGGTCTAAAAATAAAACAAGCCTAGAATAATTAATTACAAGTTAATCATCATAAGGTGGTGCCATACATTTGATTATCTAAAAGAAACAAAAACTCAATGAACGGGTTGCCTCTTGAAAAGCGCTTCATCTAAAGTCATAGAGTTTGACTCTCTCACATACCTTCTCGGTGTCGCAAAGCCATGGTCCTTTATGCAAGAACTAAAGGTGTCCATGCAACTTTCGTTCACTTCCCATACTGTACATGATTGACTTGCCTAAGCTATTTTCTCTAACATCATCATCCCCTTCTTCGTCATTCTTCGCTGTTGTCTCTTCTTCGTTGAATTTACTCTATTTCCAGAACAGAACATTCACAAAACTTTTGCTCCTTTGCAAAGTTCATCAAATTCCCTTACCAACAAGTGGTCATTCACCCACAACGAACTCCGGACGATGGAGTTACACCCGTTTTACTCTGGCGTCCCGAGCTGATTTTCATAACGTGCAGTGTCAAAAGAATTTTTTTGGCAGTTGTGTTGAAAGATTTTATCACAACTCCTTGTACAGATCTCCAAACTTGGCAATTCTTGATACGTTGGAAAGAATACTTGATGGAACTTCTGAATATCCAATTTTCTTCTATTGTACATCTCTGATCATTGGTAGAAAATTGATCGCAACAGCAATGTTCATCCTCAAATGTTGATATCCAACTTGCAACTCTTTGGACATGACTTCTCCACATCATTTGGATCTCATGTTCCTACATGGTTAGCGAAATTCGGGCAATCTCCCGGCAAGTGCTCATTTAAGGTCATTAGCTTGACCAAGTGCAAAGCAAGATCGAGATTTGCAAAATTTATTGTAAGCATAAGCATCCATAATCACAATCACAATTGATTTGCAAAATAATATCATGGTGCAATTAAATGTAGCATATGTTTTCTTGCATAGCACTAAGATCTCTACAAGGCAAAGGTTTTGAAGGCATAAAAGCAATAGGTTCAAACAAAAGCACCGCCTCTTTATCATTCTCAAGGAGTTCTATCCTATCGATATGATAAACATAGGTGCAAGGCATAGAATTTAATCTATCATCCATACTATTGGTTGAACAAGAGCATTTCAAGATATCATCATCAATACCTATAGTACCTTGAGAGTTTAATGTGTACCCTAACCTTGGAGCTTTTTCAATAAGAGTGATTTTTTATTCATCTGTCGGAACTGAAAGCAAATCAATCTCAACAATTGGAGGTGGTTCTTCTTCATCATCTTGCAATTCCTCTAGCTCTCCATCATGTGGAACGTGCAATCCATTAGCAAAATTACCGGTCACCTTTTCTCTGAAGTATTAATTATTTTGGATCTCACCCACATCTCATCTTCAAAGTATTTTGTATTGCCTTCATTATCTTCCATGTGCCACATGTCATCAAGATCATTTGTTGTAGACTCACTCTTTTCTCCATCTTTGAGAACAGCCATGTCTCGATTCTCTGGTGAATAAGCTTCAATAGCACACAAGCTATAAACCCATGCAAAGGGGCTTCTAGGTGTGCAAAATGCACAGTAACTGATCGGCTTGAACATGCCAGGCCGATCGGTCTGCGGCGCGAAGCTCAGTTATGGTCAAAGTGGGCTATGGCCTCCTTGCTCATCTTAATCTTCATTAAGCAAATAGTAATTTTAGTATTGTTCATTGATATTTAGAGCTCAAATACATAGATTAGCCCCCACTATTTGTTTAGTCAAGCTCTGCACTGTCGGCCTGGACTATTCTTGCTCCTTCTCTATGTTATTTTTCTCCCACATGTTCTTAAGCTTGAATCCTACTATTTTCTGCACTTTTTCCTTCGAGACAACACCCATGTCATCAAAATCATCGAAGATGAGACTTTGAAAATTTTCTGCAGTTATCTTCATGTTGGGAGTGATTTCCATCTCACTAGCTCTTCTCTTTATTATCATTCTCTCCTTAGCAGTAAACTTACATCCTTGATCAAACGGCAATAACCAATCAAGTTCTTCTAATGACTCAACTTCTTCTTCAATTGGTGTGCATGATGTTGTAGAGAGGGACCTTTTATGCTCAATCATGGTTCTCTGTTCTTCTCGGGCTTCATTCGCATGACAGTTGTAGGAGTGGAGCGACACAAGGTGGGCAACGCCAGCGGACACCGCCAGCGACAGTGACGCCTCACCCTCGCCCCCCGTCCACCTTCCTTGGCTTCCGATGGTTCTCCATTAGCTAGGTATGTCGATATCCATGCAGAGGAGATCGATGAGGATGACGAAGACTTCCTCTCTTCCGGATTCATACCATTATTTACGTCTATTGAAAATTTGCAATCTATATCTATATATCTTATAAAAGTAAACTCCACTATCACATTTCTCTGTGATCTCGTGAAGCCATGTCATCATGAGGGCCCCACTAAATCAATACGTTGAAACACTAAATTTCAATTGTTGGCCCCATCAAGTCACTAAGTTATTTCAACGTCAAATAACGAAGAGGCACCATATTCTTCTCCACTTGGTTCCTTTAATGCACCAATTCAACTGTGACACCAAAAGCCATAGCAAAACTTGCACTCGGTACCATCTCCGTTGTGACTCCATCCAACATTAAACTCACACGTCCTTCCAAAGTAACTGTTCTACTCCACTTCCATATTCCAATTATATAATAAAACTGTTCTACTCCACTTCCATATTCCATATTATATAATAAAGTTGCACTTCCATATTCCATATTATATAATATAATAAAGCTGGCAGCTAACGAATAGCCGGCCAGAGCAATGGAGCAGCTGAATCGTTTGTTGCCCTATTATTTATGTAACCTTGCCCTTTGAGCTCAACTCTATACTCGATCTAGGCCATGATCCTCCTTGCTTTTGGCCAGTCAGCTCATCAACAATCGCTCACACGCTCACCATCTGTATCCTCTTCCAAGCACACTTTCCCTAATCCATTCCAATCTTACGATCGTCACAAGACAAAATTTCACACACTACGACATGTCCACTGGACGGTCCCCATGCCCGTCTCTCCTGTTTAGTGCCTCTGGCTGATCATGTGTTGTTTGTCGTAATTTGGATCACGGGTATTTTCATCAGTGTACGCAGGCTATCCTTCATTCCTCGCAGTTGCCGATCATGTATTCTATGCTGTGATGTGCCACTATCCCACTGCTCCCGTTAGCTTTTTTCCTTGCTTTTATGAATCGGATTATTTTGCAGGATTACATCTATTCAGTTGTTGCATCTACAAATTAAGTTTCTCTCAAAAGCATATATCAGTCGTATTTTCTTGCCGAGTGATATATGTTGATACGGTTAAACCATAATGTTTTTTTTATTCTTATTTCCTATGGTTGATGTGTGATTTACTTAGAAGTTCATAAGTGTACATGCATGCATTATCAACATCATACATATATATACTTCTAATTTTGAGTAGTTTACATCCAAATACATTTGTATTTTTCAGTGGTTTACATCCAAATCCATCTGTATTTCATCTTGAACACCCGCAGCAACGCGCGGGGAATTCTTCTTGTTATAATTGTTCATCATACCCGATTTATGACATTTTCTACGCTTGAAACAACACCGGACCCACCTGCACACCGTCGTTTTTTTGGTATATAGCCCAAAATACCCATCTGACTATCTCCTCTCTCACTCAATGACATGTAGGCCCCACAGTCATCCCTTTCCTCTCACCTTCGTCCCACCTTTCCGTCCACCATTTTTGGTGGTTGGAATGCGGCCGTGGAGGCTTAGAGCGAAAGGGGTGGAGCTCTCCTAGCGCGGCGGCGAGGAGCTTGCTCGGTGCGTGGCCATGGCGGCCGTGCCATGCTGCACTCCCTGCCACGCTCGCCGGTGAGGATACATCTAGGGGGAAGAAAGGGAAACCACCTCATTGTTTTAGGTGCAAGTGCAATGGGCACAAGGCGGACATGTGTAAAGCCATACTTGATTGCATTATATGCAACAAGAAGAATGCTCACTTATCATCAAAATGCCCAGTTCTCAAACTCCCAAAGCCAGACGCCTCAATGTTTGGATTTGGAAAAAATGAATTAGGTTTCTTTCGCATTCCTGACCTTAATCTCAAGCTGCAAACGTCAGATCCTAATCCAACAGGGTTGGTCAAGGTTGCTGGGGGGACTTTGACATCAGAGACTATACAAGCTCAACAGATTGGACTGGAATTGGGAAGCATTACCGCACGGCAAGATGCTTTCTTAGTAGCATTTCCTTCCGTTGAGGAGCTCCAGAGGATGGTGGATGTTGATTACCGCTTGAAGAATCATGGAGTCACTCTTACGATTTCAGATTGGAAGAACGATGGTGACATACTTCCTGCTTACCAATTGGACGAGGTTTGGGTGCATGTCACAGGTGTGCCTCACACTTGGAGACATTATTTGGTTTTTTGGGCTCTTGGATCAGTCATTGGAACCACTTTTGAGGTAGTTATGCTGACATACCGGGGAAAAGGCGTCATTCGTATCCTACTGGGTATGATGAACAGAGAGCTTTTGCCCTTTACAACAGATGTGGTTTTTGGGAAGGAGGGCTACAATGTTACTTTCTCCACTGAGGGCAGTGATTCACTACTACAGATTGATTTATCACTATCGTCACTTTCACTGCCATAGCGATAGAAGCGGCAATGTTATATTTCCACCGCCGGTTGGACCGATAGCTAGGCCTCCTAAGAAGGAAATCGACAGTTCAAACTTCTACTACCGACGGGTTAATAATAGATGCGGCAGTGATATTTTCTCCATCATATGAAAAGCCGAGCCGACTAGGATAGGCGTTATGGCCGCTGGCCCTACACGACCGTTTGGTGTACCGGCGGTAGTAATTTCAGATTGAGTTATTCCCCCATTTGCCAACTACCCACAACACAGTTGCATCACCATTACTCTATGCCTCCTCTCGGCTTCTCCATCTTCAAGGTTGTCCTATATAAGCCAGGGCTGGATGCGCTTCTTAGCAATCCACACACTGCTTCATCCTTAGATATAGATAGATACAGACAACGCTATCTTGAGCCAACCATCTATATTTTCTTCATCACCATGAAGCTCCTTCTCCAACTCCTCCTTCGGTAGCAACGACATTGGGAGAAGGTCTTCAAGATTGGGTACTACCGGCATCTAGGCGTAGTGGGGGCTGCTCAATTTAGGTGCTAGTGGAAGTTTTGTGATTAAGGGGGTTCGCTTATTTGGGCAAGCCAAGGGGTACTGAATTCACTTTGGTATCCCTAGTTTGGTATCCGAAATGCGCAAGGCCGCTAGGAAGGTGATATGTCTGTATGTATAGTTGCCACCTTTCTGCCCTGTGTATTTCTTGTATTGCCGCCGATTCATCAGTCTGGCGCCCTAGCGATCCTCTTCTTCCTCTGGAGCAGCAGCGATGACGGTGGCGCTTCTCTTCCACGCCTCCTCCTCTTGCCTATCTGTCCCCTGACCGTGAGAGGTGCAGTAGGGAAAGTAAAGTACCTCATTGATATGCTCCTCTTCTTGCCTCTCTCTCGACCGTGAGAGGTGCAGCAGGGAAGGTAAAGCACCTCACTGAGATGCTCCTCTTCATGCCTCTCTCTCTCTCCACCGTGAGAGGTGCAGATGCTAGTGGAAGTTTTGCGAGGTGCTGCCTCGTCCTTAGCATGCACTGCCTGTCTCTAGACTCGACTATGGGATGTACATGTACTTACAGGTCTTTGTTATTGTACAACTGTGAAATGTAACTGAAGTTATCAATGAAGTTGCTGTGATGATTGTTACTGTGCCATTTATATATAGTTTTTGCCTTAAAAACAATTAATAATTGAATGGTGATGCTTGTTACTCCATTTTTTAAAATATCATAGTATTTGCCTTGGCTACACAGACGTGAGATAAATCACCTCACTGAGATGGTGCTGAGGTGGAAGTATTTGCCTTGGTTTATTTGCAAATTGGTTTGCTGTGTTTGCAAATTGTCATTGTTGCAGCTCCCGTCGTCGTTTCATATGGTGATTCAATGTTAGTGTTAGATTGCAAAGTGCAGGGAATCAAATGGTCTGCGTCGCCTTCCCTGCTCCGTCGCCCGTGACCCGCGTGGGTGGCTGTGGATGTCACATACCTTGACTGTTGTCTTCCCCGCTCATGTTTATTAGTGGATATGACTTGAATAACTTGTATTAAGAAATTAGAAACATGTGCAAGGGAATCTGAACCGCATCATACAAGAAGGAAGGTAACTATAACGAGTTTAGAAAGGAATCATACTTGTGTATCATTGTATTGAGGAGAATGAAGAGTTTATCATACAAATCCCCATTATCCAGATATATACATATCAACATTGATTTGTTCAAAATCTACCACATACTTGTGAAGAACCTATCACACTCATTACAGATCCTACACTCCTCGCTGCAGAACATAGCCCACTCCACCCAACCTTCCCATCTTGCGTGGTCGCCGCAGCCTCCGCCTCCACACTGATGTCCGTCCTGGTGACGCACCGGCATGGCCACAGGAAGCAGAGGACTAGACTCACTCAGCATCGGCCGCCTAGCCAAGTCCTACAACACGAACATGGCATGTTAGAGGCGCCGTGTACATTTCTCATTCTTCCACGTCACATTTGCCTTCGGGCCCGCTTCATCACCTTCGACCTTCCTCAACCACCGTCGGGCAATGTTGTTGTTTCTGACACCGCTATTGGACCTGTGGAGCACAAGGGAGAGAACAAATGCAGCAACATCATGGCCTACCGTGGTGGAGCGCTCAAGCATGTCGAGCCATGGCATGAGCGTGTTGCGGTCTTCCACAAAGACGGCGTGCATCCCAGCATAGAAGCAGGCCTTCGGGTTACTGAAAGGTCCTAATATGGCTAGAAGAGGGGTGAATGGCCTATTTAAAAATCTACAAACCAACTAGAGTAATTTGATTAGTATGACAAATAGTGAAAAGCAAACTTGCTCTAGCTCTACAAGAGTTGCAAGCCACCTATCCAACAATTCTAGTTGCTATGACCATGTGGCAAAACCTCCTAAATTATAGGACCCACATACATTTGTCACTGTCCAAAGACCTTTGACAACAATGCATATGTTCCTGGTAACTTAAGAAGTCTGTCGGGTGTCCTCGGGGAACCCCGAATCATCCACGATTTCCGAGCAGGATCATGTTACAGAGTCATTGTAGTATTACAACAGTTTATTCAAATAGACACATCAGAGTAAAAGTAGCGGAAGACTTACAATAACATAGTTTACAAACCATTTGTTTCAAACCGTACAACTAAGTTTGATATTAATACAAACCAAAGTAGTGGAGCGGCATTATAATATAATACAAAACACACAATGAGGCTGCCCTGCCCAAGGGCCACACAATTACTTCTCAACATCATCACAAGGTACAACTGTCATGCAGCACGATCCAAAACAGATCTGCTCATGAGGCTCACCTGCAACAAGGGTCAACGAACCCTGAGTACAAAAGTACTCAACAAGACTTAACCGAAATAAGAACTGATAACTCAGGAATGCAGGCTCAGGGATTCAAGGTATGGTTTTAGCAATAATCAAAGTTATTTTGCGTAAAAGCTCTTTGACAAAATTCTTTGTTTCAACAGTTTAAACTTCATAAAATCATATACAAAGATGACACGATCCGTAATGAGATCATGAAACTTCATATCCAACACCTTCATCAACCATTCTCAAGTTCCAGTTATTAATTACTACGATGATGAACAGTGAGTTGAGTCTCCATAACCGAGGAGCAACGACGATTCGAACCGATTATAAACCCAGCTGGGGATTACAGACCACACAACATATGCAGGTCCCTGACCTACATATACCAACTTATTCTCGGATCCTCTAAAACAAGAACGGGTCCGCGCCACCCGAGAATACAGTACTCCACCAATCCAGCCCATTGCCACGTGGGTACACGCTATTCCCGCCATCTCTCCACTCCCAGTGCGCGAGTAGCCATTCTCGTAATAGAATTGCCAAGTTCAGGCTTATCGGAGTATGTGGTTAGTACTACAAATTCTCACCTCATGCAGTTCAACAACGGACGTGTCTTAATCGACACAGGTGGAAAGATCCCGCTCACAAGACCTCCATGTCTTGTGGCTCACACACACCGAGTCCGCCCGGTCTAGATTTCTTACTCCACATTCCCATATCATATGCTAACATAATTAACCAATGTTCCATTTAAAACTTGCAGGTGGCAGGTAGTCACCGACTTCATCGTTCTACGCATAGCTAAGCAAAACTAGGCATATACGAGTTCAAAACTGGTAATAGGGTAAATATGGAATAACAAGGGTGGTAATGCACCAATTAGGCTCTTACTTAACTCTTAATCACTTAATGCAGTAACGGAAAGCAAAAGCGAAATTAATTTGTAAAACACAAGGTAGGGTTGTATGCATCCGGGGCTTGCCTTCGTTGATGGAAAAGTCCGGCTCCTGCGACGTTTCACAAGTCTTCGATCCGACCTCAACAGACAGATCAACCTCCTCTGCAACTTGATTAACTACCATGTTTTCACCTTTGTTTACTACACGTAGTAACATTGCCATGTTTAACATGATGCGGAATATGAAACATGATGCTCGATGATGGATGCAAAAATTAATAAATTGGATACAATTTTCCTTCGCAGTACAGTTACAAACCAAACTAACCAAACCATATTCGTAACTGATGTGACCACGCCAGCACCGATCACTTTGGTGAACTCTCCGACCACTACGGTGAACTATCCGACCACTACGGTGAACTATCCGACCACTACGGTGAACTATGCGGAGCAAAGATCGTCGATGAGGGAGAACCGGCGACTGCAGTGATCAAAATGAGTAAACAACAACTGACTAAGTACTACAGCATTGAAACGAAGTCGTAAGTACACTGATTACAGACAACGGCTCACCGAAGGGCTCTGGCCCCGATGACACGCCCGCAGCGGTGAAGTTGCTGACCTCGAGGAAGAAAAACGTGGACAGCGAGTTCTCGGCAATTTTAGGCGACCAATGTTAGCTGGCTGGATTCGCAAGGAAAAGACGGAACTAGGACGGCCTTTACCGAGATGGCAACAATGGCCGGGAGACGATCGCGAGCTTGTTGGAGCGATGACAACGGCGGTGGTGAAAACAAAGGAAGAAGAAAAAACGCACGATGACGACGCGTCTTGGTACTTATAAGCGCGACGCAGAAGCTCAAGGAAGCCACGACGGAGCCGCTTTCCATGCCAACATGACATCAAGGACGGCCACGACGCGCTGGAACACGCCAAGAAGGTCCGACGGCAATGTAGCTTAGGCGGTGAACACTGCTCACGAAATTACAAAATTGTCATACGCCAAAATTCACAAATTACTCTCAAATTTTCATAACAACTCAAAATCTCCAAAAACAAAAGTTGTTCAAAATTGAAAGTTCTACAACTTTGCTTCTATAACCATCTCCTAATTCGGTCTAGATTTTGAAATGAACTTTTGAATTTGAATAGGAAATTTAACGAATTACGCCTTTTTGAATTACTCAAAATTTTTCTAAACAACTTGAAAAACTCCAAAAACAAACTTTGCATAACTTGCCAAGCTCTACACTTTTGCTTTTTTGGGATCAACCCCAAATTATGCTTAGATTTTGAAATGGATTTTAGGGTAGGATTTAAATCTTTGAAAAGCGGGTTTTCTCGAAAAATTCAAAATCCAAACAAACTTTGAACTAGGGTCAACCAATACAATTCAACACATACCACATGAATATAAACTTGTTTTAGTGTATGCATCTCAAAGTTTTCACCAAATGCCAAATGCTTTGCAATGCATATGATGACATGTCGTTTTTAGTATTTTAAACACCCGAGGTGTTACAATCCTTCCCCTAAGAGAAATCTCTTGAGATTCAAAGCCATAGAGTAAGTAATGGAAAAGGAAATGTGTCAATCCAAAAACATCCAGAACTTTTCCATAAAACAACTGAGGTTCTTTTACAAAACACAATTTGTAGTAACCGAGCTCAACTAACATTATTCTATTCTATATTGACGCTAGAAACTCTGGAAACTTTTCTAACAAGTAATCTTCTGATTCCCAGGTAGCTTCCTCTTCTGAATGTTGATTCCATTGTATCTTGTAGAACTTTATTGTTCTCCTCCAAGTAACACGATCTTTCTGATCCAACACTCGGATAAGATATTCTGAATAAGTCAGATCTGGTTCAAGTTCCACTCCTTCAACTTCAACATTCCGCTCAGGCACTCGGAGACACTTCTTCAACTGAGACACATGGAACACATCATGTACAGCTGATAAATGTTCTGGTAATTTCAAGCGATAGGCCACTTTTCCATATCTCTCCAAAATTTGAAATGGTCCAATATATCGAGGTGCCAACTTTCCTTTAACACCAAAACGGTTAACTCCCTTCATTGGTGATACTTTCAGATATACAAAATCTCCTTTGTTGAATACCAATGGTCTCCGTCGTCTATCCGCATAACTCTTTTGGTGGGACCGAGCTATTTTCAAATTACTTTGTATTTGCCTAACCTTGTCTTCCGTTTCTTTCACAAGGTCAACTCCAAAGAATCTTCTTTCTCCGGGCTCCGACCAACTCAGCGATGTTCTGCACCTACGGCCATAGAGTGCTTCAAATGGAGCCATTCTAATGCTTTCCTGATAACTATTGTTATATGAGAACTCGGCCAAAGGTAAGCATTCGTCCCACTTGTTGGAATAATTAAGGACACAACACCTTAACATATCTTCAAGCACTTGATTGACTCTTTCAGTCTATCCATCAGTCTGCGGATGATAAGCTGTACTATACAGAAGTTTAGTACCCAATGAAGCATGTAAGTGTTTCCAAAAGCTAGAGACAAACTGTGTACCCCTATCCTATTACACTATAGTCTTGGGCACTCCATGCAAACTCATGATTCTTGCTAAGTACATTTTGGCATATTGGATCGTGGGATATATTGTCTTGACTGGAAGAAATGTCTTGACTTAGTGAGTCGATCTACAATAACCCATATCTTGAGTCAAATCCTTTGATGTCTTGGGTAGACCAACAATAAAATCCATACTTATGTCCTCCCACTTCCAAGATGGAATAGGCAATGGTTGTAATTCACCAAAGGACCTCAAATGTATAGCTTTCACCTTTTGACAAGTATCACACTTTGCTATATATCTAGCAATCTCTATTTTCATTTTAGTCCACCGTAATCTTTGCTTCAAGTCATGGTACATCTTGTTACTTCCCGGATGGATAGATAACCTAGTAGCATGTGCCTCCTCTAGAATTGATTGTCGCAACTCAGAACCTTTGGTACCACCAAAGCGATCCTTGAACCACAACACATCTTTATCATCTATGTTTGAAGCATTCTGCTTTTCCATTCTCGACTCTTTCCTTGATATGGGCTATACCCTTGTTTTCCTTCCGAAAGCAAAAATAACTTGATCTCAAATAGTGGCTTCTACAATTATGTTGGTCAAACTTCCTTGTTGAATTACTTCTATATTCAACTTTTCCATTTCTTGACATAAAGTCAAACCCATTGTTTTCACTTTGCCGGACAATTATAATAACTTTTATGATCGAGAGCATCTGCAACTACATTTGCTTTACCAGGTGATAATGTACTTCCAAATCATAATCCTTAATCGGTTCTAACCATCTTCTTTGTCGCATGTTCAACTCATTGATGAGTAAAGATATACTTTAAGCTCTTGTGGTCTCAGATACATATGGCACGTATTACCAAGCGTGTAATGCCGCCAAATCTTTAGAGCATGAACCACAGCTGCTAACTCCAAATCATGAGTAGGATAGTGTTCTTCATGTTGCTTAAGTTGCCTGGACACATAGGCAATGACTCGGCCTTCTTGCATCAATACACATCCAATACCAATACCTGAAGCATCACAATAAACATCAAATGGCTTCTCGATATCGAGTTGAGCTAACACTTTGCAAGATAGTCAACATCCTTTAAAAGTCCGGAAAGCCTCTTCACAATCTGATGACCGCACAAACTTGACTTGGTTCTTCAACAATTCAGTTATGGACTTTGATACTTTAGAGAAATCTGGAATAAACCGACGGTAATACCCCACCAATCCCAGAAAACTCCGAACTTGATGAACTGTGGTTGGTGGATTCCAATCAAGCACATCCTTCACTTTGCTTGGATCAACAGCAACTCCTTCCTCTGACAAGACATGTCCCAGAAATCGCACTTCCTTAAGCCAAAAATCACACTTGTTGAACTTAGCATACAATTGATGTTCTCTCAAACGAGTCAGAACAATTCTGAGGTGTTCTGCATGTTCTGTCTTATTCTTGGAATATACTAGTATATCATCTATAAATACCACTACAAACTTGTCTAGCTCAGGCATGAATACTGAGTTCATCAAATACATGAAATGAGCTGGAGCATTGGTCAAACCAAAAGACATCACCAAGTATTCATATAATCCGTATCTCGTGGTAAATGCCGTTTTGGGAATATCTTCAGGCTTTATCTTGATTTGATGATACCCTGATCTCAAATCTATCTTGGAGAAAACTTTGGCTCCGGCCAACTGATCAAAAAGCAAATCTATCCGAGGTAATGGATACTTATTCTTGATGGTCACTTCATTCAACGGACGATAGTCAACACATAACCTCAGGGTCTCATCTTTCTTTTTCACAAAAATTGCCGGACATCCCCAAGGTGAGGAACTAGGTTGGATAAACCCCTTCTCAATTAATTCTTGTAACTGAGCCTTCAACTCGGCCAATTCCTTAGGTGGCATTCTATAGGCTCTCCGAGAAATCGGAGCTGTTCCAGGTTGTAACTCTATGCTAAACTGTACATCCCTATCAGGTGGTAGACCGGGTAAATCTTCAGGAAACACATTAGGAAATTCACGTACTACCGGGATATCTCTAATCTCTTTGACGGCAGTTGCACAAACTCGGCCCACTGATCTTCTTAAGGTTGGAAGTTGGATGAGAAGTTGAGAATTACTATCAGGCAAACTTACTCTTAAAGTCCTATTCAAAGCATCTATAATAGCCTTATGCTGATACATCCAATTCATTCCCAAGATTACATCTATATCCTGATCCTTAAGGATAATCATGGTAGTGGGAAAAATATGCCCACCCAGGTTTACGGGTACCTGGTATACCATTTCCTTACTACACAGACGTCCCCCGGGCGACTGTATAAAGAAACTTTCCTTTGTTGCTCCAATTGAAATTTCATGCTTCACGACAAATGTTCTATTGATGAATAAATGCGATGCGCCAGAATCAAAAAGTATAACTGCAGGGTGATTGGCAACAGGAAACATACCCATCATCACTGGCTCCCCCTCCAGAATTTCTCCAGCTTGAATATAGAACACCCGTCCTGTCTTCCTCTCATCTTTGCCCTTCTGAGCATTCTGATTGTGGTTCTTGTTTGGTGCTTGACCCTGTTGTTGATTGGCAGGGGCCTTCTGATAATTTTGATTAGCCTGCCTAGGATATGGACATTCCCTGGAGAAATGACCAGTCCTTCCACAATTATAACACAGATAGTTGTGACCCTGTGACGTTGGAGCAATGCCACCAGGAGCATTGGTTGACTATGAGTTCGGATAGGTTATAGCAGGACGGACATTTGACTGTTGCCCGGCTTGAGACTGTGGCGGACGATAAGGAGGACGATAATTGTTTCTTCGGATGATAAATCACTCTCTTTCTTTTGGTTTCCACCAAAAGGTCCGACGACACACACATTCTTTTTCTTCTTGAGCTCCTTATGTCAGCGATACTTTGGCTCAAAGCAATTGCAATATTTATTGCCTCATGATAAGTGATATTGGTACAGTGTCATCATTGTCTGCAGCAGCTTGGTATTCGGACCTCTCATGAACCATTTCTTTTTCTTGGCATCCGTATTGACATGTTCGGATGCATATCATGCGACGATGATTGAATCTTCCCACATACTGCATAACCGTTTGATCCCCTTGCCTCAAAGCAAGGAATTCATCCAGCTTCATAGCCATCACTCCTTCCGGGATATAATGGGCTCTGAAAGTAGTGCGAAATTCTGTCCAAGTTAATGAACGCTGCAGGTTGCATGGCCATCAGATTTGCATACCAAGCACCAACAGCACCTCTAAGTTGTTTGGCAAAGAAAACACCGGTTTCAAAACTCACGTGCGAGTGAATAAGATCAAATTTCTGCTCCATGGTCCTAAGCCGGTCCATCGACCTCCGATGGTTCATCCGCCTTGGTAAACACCGGGGTCTTGTATCCGTGAAATCCACATAGGTAGCCTCATGCCCGTTATGATTGCGCCACGGTTTCCATGCATCCGATTCTGATTACTTTGAGCCATCTCATGAAGCAAACGAGAATTTTCCACAGTCCACATTGACTAATGTAGCAATAGCATCAACCAGATTATTTCCAGCATTGGTGGCGGGTTGGGGATATCATCATCATCTTGTGAAGTACCGTGAATATGCGATCCTCACAGTCGACGCATCTGCTCATAACAAACCAAACTTTATTCACAAGCCTTTATTGGATTGCACAAAAGCTTACTCCATTACATTACATAGGGTTTACTACTATAAACACCGGACCCTATAAGTACCGAAACAAGATACATAGCCTAACCATAATTAACTATTATACAACTCTACTCTTTTTCTCGTGATTACTTCAAACTTCAGGCTCGGTATCCATTCTGGAATTATTACCGCCTTCATCATCACTTTCATTGATCATTACTAATTCTTCAGGATCTTCTTCTTCTTCCTCTTCCTCTTCCGATTCGCTATCATTGGCAAGGATGACACCTGGGTCCATGGCATCAGCTTGAGGCTCATGATTCGGGTTTAGTAGATTGCTAAGCCTATGCACTTCCTCATGTAGATAGGTATTATGTTCTTCTAAATCTTCTACATAGAACTCTAGCTCATGAGTTCTAGCTCTAGCTACATTTTCCCTCTGCCAAGCCTCATTTCGTCCCTCCACCATACGAACTAATATACTTTTGCAGTTCCTGTGTGCGGTGGTGAGACGCCTCAATTGATCCTGTAATTCTCCTACCTGTATAGCATCCAAAGCCCTATCTCTAGTAGCTTGTGCTAATTCTATAGAAATTCTTTGTATCTCTGCTTGGGGATCAGGCCTAGAACTGCTACTGCTAGCACCATCATTTCTAGGGGCAAGTTGGTGACGAGGAACTCCTTTGGGTCCAGTGGACTTATGGGGCGTCATCTTGGCACGAGCCATACTGTAGGAAACCAATTTAATCCAAGTAAGACCACTTGATCAAAGTCTAAAGAGCAGCTATGATGGATTACATTCCTCAAACCAGACTCACTACTCAACTCTAGACTAAGAGGTGAAGGAAGTAACAAGTGAATTATTCATGATGCATGAATCGTTCTTACGAACAAAAACATCAAAGTTTATAATGCACATAAACAACATTTATTTTTTATATAGGGCATAGTAAGATTACTACTCCACCACACAAGACCCTTTTAATCAATTAAGGAACGGTGAGAAAGAAATAAGACAAGTCAGAAGCAATTTGGACCAAATTAATCAAGTTAAATTTAGTCATCCCAAATCATTTTGAAGTTTTCGTAAACCAATACCACAAAAACTTTGTAACGAATGCTCTGATACCATTCTGTGGCAGAACCTCCTAAATTATAGGACCCACATACATTTGTCACTGTCCAAAGACCTTTGACAACAATGCATATGTTCCTGGTAACTTAAGAAGTCTGTCGGGTGTCCTCGGGGAACCCCGAATCATCCACGATTTCAGAGCAGGATCATGTTACAGAGTCATTGTAGTATTACAACAGTTTATTCAAATAGACACATCAGAGTAAAAGTAGCGGAAGACTTACAATAACATAGTTTACAAACCATTTGTTTCAAACCGTACAACTAAGTTCGATATTAATACAAACCAAAGTAGTGGAGCGGCATTATAATATAATACAAAACACACAATGAGGCTGCCCTGCCCAAGGACCACACAATTACTTCTCAACGTCATCACATGGTACAAACTCATCATGCGTAGACGATCCAAAACAGATCTGCTCATGAGGCTCACCCAACAAGGGTCAACGAACCACGAGTACAAAAGTACTCAACAAGACTTAATGAAATAAGAACCGATAACTCGTGAATGCGGGCTCGAGGATTCAAGGTATGGTTTTAGCAATAATCAAAGTTATTTTATGTAAAAGCTCTTTGACAAAATTCTTTGTTTCAACAGTTTAAACTTCATAAAATCATATACAAACATGACATGATTCGTAATGAGATCATGAAACTTCATATCCAACACCTTCATCAACCATTCTCAAGTTCCAGTTATTAATTACAACGATGATGAACAGTGAGTTGAGTCTCCATAACCGAGGAGCAATGACGATTCGAACCGATTATAAACCCAGCTGGGGATTCCAGACCACACGACATATGTAGGTCCCTGACCTACATATACCAACCTATTCTCGGATCCTCTAAAACAAGAACGGGTCCGTGCCACCCGAGAATACAAGATGCTCACCAATCCAACCCATTGCCACGTGGGTACACGCTATTCTCGCCATCTCTCCACTCCCGGTCTTGAGTAGCCATTCTCGTAATAGAATTGCCAAGTTCAAAGCTTACTGGGAGTATGTGGTTAGTACTACAAATTCTCACCTCATGCAATTCAACAATGGACGTGTCTTAATCGACACAGGCGGAAAGATCCCGCTCACAAGACCTCCATGTCTTGTGGCTCACACACACCGAGTCCGCCCGGTCTAGATTTCTTACTCCACATTCCCATATCACATGCTAACATAATTAACCAATGTTCCATTTAAAACTTGCAGGTGGCAGGTAGTCACCGACTTCATCGTTCTACGCATAGCTAAGCAAAACTAGGCATATACGAGTTCAAAACTGGTAATAGGGTAAATATGGAATAACAAGGGTGGTAATGCACCAATCAGGCTCTTACTTAACTCTTAATCACTTAATGCAATGTTGAAAGCAAAAGCGAATTTAATTTGTAAAACACAAGGTAGGGTTGTATGCATCCGGGCTTGCCTTCATTGATTGACGGAAAAGTCCGGCTCTCGCGACGTTCACAAGTCTTCGATCCGACCTCAATAGACAGATCAACCTCCTCAAGAACTTGATTAACTACCACGTTTTCACCTTCGTTTACTACACATAGTAACATTGCCATGTTTAACATGATGCGGAATATGAAACATGATGCTCGATGATGGATGCAAAATTAATAAATTGGATACAATTTTCCTTCGCAAAGACATTAAAACCAAACTAACCAAACCATATTCAGAATCGATGTGACCACGCCAAAGACCGATCACTTTGGTGAACTCTCCGACCACTACGGTGAACTATCCGACCACTACGGTGAACTATCCGACCACTACGGTGAACTATCCGACCACTACGGTGAACTATGCGAGCAAAGATCATCGGTGAGGGAGAACCGGCGACTGCAGTGATCAAAATGAGTAAACAACAACTGACTAAGTACTACAGCATCGAAACGAAGTCGTAAGTACACTGATTACAGACAATGGCTCACCGAAGGGCTCGCCACGATGACACGCCCAAGGCGGTGAAGTTGTTGACCTCGAGGAAGAAAAAAAGCGTGGACAATGAGTTCTCGCAATTTCAGCGACCAATGTTAGGCATGGCGAGGATTCGCAAGGAAAAGACGGAACTAGGGCGGCCTTTTAGAGATGGCAACAGCTGGGGGAGACGATGCGAGCTTGTTGGAGCGATGACAACGGCGGTGGTGAAAACAAAGGAAAGAAGAAAAACGCACGATGACGACGTCTTGGTACTTATAAGCGCGACGCAGAAGCTCAAGGAATCCACGACGGAGCCGTTTCCGTGCCAATAGCGACATCAAGGACGGCCACGACGCTACCGAACGCCAAGAAGGTCCGACGGCAATGTAAGCTTAGGCGGTGAACACTGCTCACGAAATTACAAAATTGTCATACGCCAAAATTCACAAATTACTCTCAAATTTTCATAACAACTCAAAAATCTCCAAAAACAAAAGTTGTTCAAAATCGAAAGTTCTACAACTTTGCTTCTATAACCATCTCCTAATTCGGTCTAGATTTTGAAATGAACTTTTGAATTTGAATAGGGAAATTTAACGAATTACGCCTTTTTGAATTACTCAAAATTTTTCTAAACAACTTAAAAAACTCCAAAAACAAACTTTGCATAACTTGCCAAGCTCTACACTTTTGCTTTTGGGATCAACCCCAAATTATGCTTAGATTTTGAAATGGATTTTTAGGGTAGGATTTAAATGCTGAAAAGCGGGGTTTTCTCGAAAAATTCAAAATCCAAACAAACTTTGAACTAGAGTCAACCAATACAATTCAACACATACCACATGAATATAAACTTGTTTTAGTGTATGCATCTCAAAGTTTTCACCAAATGCCAAATGCTTTGCAATGCATATGATGACATGTCAGGTTTTAGTATTTTAAACACCCGAGGTGTTACAGACCACTAGACACACAATTTACTAAGTTACTACTCATTAAGAGCTCTCACACTTGCTACACTAAAGAGCTCCACTAGATAAACTTAAGCTACAAAGCAAGCTCTCAATTCTAACTACACTAAAGAGCTTGCTACAACTAGTTTGCGGGAATGTAATTGAGTAAGTGAGGTGATTATACCGTCGCGTAGAGGAGTGAACCAATCACAAGATGAATACTAATTCAATCACTAGGAGAATACCAAAGGGCAAGAGACAATCAATTTTCTCCTGAGGTTCATGTGCTTGCCAACACGCTACATCCCCGTTGTGTCGACCAACACTTGGTGGTTCGGCGGCTAAGAGGTGTTGCATGAACCTCGTCCACACAATAGGTCACCACAAGAACCTACCCACAAGTGAGGTAACTCAATGACACAAGCAATCCACTAGGGTTACCTTTCGATGCTACGCCGAAGAAGGCACAAGTCCCCTCACAATCACCGGAGATGGCCACGAACAATCACCAACTTGTGCCAATCCTCCTCTGCTGCTCCAAGCCATCTAGGTGGTGGCAACCACCAAGAGCAACAAGTGAATCCCGTAGCGAAACACGAACACTAAGTGCCTCTAGATGCAATCACTCAAGCAATGCACTTGGATTCTCTCCCAATCTCACAAAGATGATGAATCAATGATGGAGATGAGTGGGAGGGCTTTGGCTAAGCTCACAAGGTTGCTATGTCAATGCAAATAGCCAAGAGAGTAAGCTTGAGCCAGCCATGGGGCTTAAATAGAGAGCTCCCACGAATAGAGCCATTGGCTCCTCTGTCCTCTGAAAATCAGGGCGACCGGACGCACCGGTCGGTTTGACCAGACGCAGGATCCCAGCATCCGGTCCTCAGATTTTCGCCACGTGTCCCCGACTTCAAATACTAATCGCTCGATCTCAACGGTGTTCGGCCACGCCCGACCAGACTCACCCAGCGTCTGGTCACTCACAGTCTTCTCTATGCACTGCCACATCAGCAGGACCAGACGCTGAACAGTGTTCAGCCAGAGTCTGGTCGCCTGCATCCGGTCAAGAGACCGAGGGTGGCCTTCACTGCGCGCCACTGACCGGACGTAGGACCCAGCGTCTGGTCACTGCGTGACCAGCGTCCGGTGCATTCTGTGAAAACCTATCTTTCCTGTACAGGGCGCCGGTGGCACTGTCGGACTGTCTGCACTCTACGGGTGGACTATAACACCCTAGGTGTTAGGCTTGCATAATTTGACTTGTATTGCATGAGCATAAGCATCAAGCATTCATATATAAGCTTTTACATATGAAACATGCCTTGTTATTTCATGTTTCCTTTGTGTATGCTTATGATCATGAGTGAATAAGTGTAAATGGTGGATGTTGGTCACTAAAGCACCTTAGCTACACTTAGGACGACTAATGGAACATTGTTCATGTAGATCACTTTGTCTAATTAAGCTCCTAAGTGATGATATGCATGTTGACCTTGGAAGTAATTTATGTAACCAATGTATGAAATGTTTGTGTGACCTTAGGAATACATTAGACATGTTTAGAATGTCATTATAAACAACTTTGGTATTCAGGACTAGGGCTAGTTTGGTCACTAAGACATAGATATAGTGTAAGTCATCAATTGAAAGTGGCATGTTTGACCTAGTTTGAACCATGTCATAGAGACTTTGCATGGATGTGTGCACTAAAGCAAAGTTGTAGTATTTGATGAGAGCAATAACCTTTATTTTTATGTCATAGGCTAGTTCAGCTCCTAACATGCTTGAATTTGGCTTATAAGAATTAAGATTCCACTGTTTTTAGCACTTAGAAATTTTGCTAAGTCCTGTTTGAGTCAATTTTCTCCGTCCAACTTCCAACACCGTTCCATCACCATTACTTCCACCGGGAGAATCATGCTCCACTAAGATCGTGCGAGACGTGGCCTCGCCTTAACTCTTGCTCTCGCTCAGTGCAATCGAAGGGAACTCCAATGGGCGCCTATCTCATCCATCCTTCTATAAAAGCGGAGGCTAAGGCGGGGAAGCAAGTACATGATTTCTTTTCTAAACTCATTACACTTACCTATCTTCTCATTCTATCTTCTTTGTCCGATGCTCCGCTGAAAGCTCTAGTTTGGTTTTGGTGAATTGATGAAACCCTAGGTACTAACCTATGTGCTCTAAGTGAATATGAGATAGGATAAGTACATTCCAAGTGGTGGAGCAAATGGATGAAGATCATGATGGTTGTGATGGCCATGGTGATGATCAAGTGCTCAGGCTTGGAAAAGAAGAAAGAGAAAAACAAAAAGCTCAAAGCAAAGGTATAATTGATACGAGCGTCTTGTTTTGGTGATCGAGACACTTAGCGAGTGTGATCACATTTAGGATAGATAGTCGTACTATTAAGAGGGGGAAACTCATATCAAAATGCGGTTATCAAAGTGCTACTAGATATTCTAACTCACTGCATATGCATTTAGATTCTAGTGAGTGCTAACACCCTTGAAAATGTTTGTGAAAACTTGCTAACACACATGCACAAGGTGAAACACTTGGTAGTTAGCACATTTGATCAAGGGTGGCAAAGTTGGAGAAGAGGCGTTGTTTTCACTGACCGGACTCTAGTCCTAGAGTGACCGGACTCAGAGGGGTGTGTCCGGTCATTTATTGTAGTGAAGGGCTCGGTCTCGGTGTGACACCAGACGCTGGCGTGAGGAGAGGACCAGACGCGTAGGGCCTACGTCCGGTTAGAGCAGACATACGTTGACGTGAGCTTTGGCGTGAGGACAATAGTGACCTAACTCTGCCTGAGTCCAATCTTGGTGGAACGGACATGTTCGGTCGCTATTTTTTGGCTCTAGAAGCTCTCTGGATGTGACCTGACGCTTGGTGACCGTGGGGAGTGGCGCGTCCAGTCATGGTGTTGTGGCACACGTGCGTGCAAGGACCTAACGCTGCTGCAGCGCATCCGATCATTTCTTGGTGCATCCGATCTCAACTTGACTGGTGCGCGCGATCGACTCGACCGTTGGAATCGGGTGGCCGAGGTCAAACACGGAGTACATATGCATGGATCCAGCGACTGGATACTAGATGGTGTGCATCCAGTCACTTTGACCGGTGCGTTTGGTCGCCCCGAGAATCTGTGTAGTGTGAGCCCAATGGCTCTATTTCATGGGGGCTTCTATTTAAGACCCATGGCTAGCTCTTGCTCACTCTCTTGGCTATTTGCATTGACATAGCAACCTAGTGAGCTAAGACAAAGCCCTCCCACTCAACTCCATCATTGATTCATCATCTTTGTGAGATTGGAAGTGAATCCAAGTGCATTGCTTGAGTGATTGCATCTAGAGACACTTGGTGATTGTGTTTCACTGCGGGATTCGCTTGTTACTCTTGGTGGTTGCCGCCACCTAGACGGCTTGTTGCAGCGAGGATCATCGAGCGGAGGAAGGTGCTTGCCTCTGGCTCCGATCATGGTGATTGTGAGGGATTCTTGACCTTTCCCCGGTGGAGAGCCAAAAGGTACTCTAGTGGATTGCTCGTGGCTTGTGTGATCCTCATCTTGTGTTGGTTGTGCAGCACCCGATTGTGGGCTAGGCGTGTGATGCCTATAAGCGCGTGAACCTCCAAGTGAGTGAATCACCATAACGGGGACTAGCTTGCCAGCAAGCAAGTGAACCTCGGTGAAAAATCACTGTGTCATCTTGTCTCTAAGGATTTCATTGGTATTCATTATGATTGATTGATTGTCTCTTGCCATGGTGGTATAACTTCACTACCTCACTCTTGTTTTTACATTCCTAGTATAGCTAAGCTCTTTAGTGTAATTAGTCTTGAGAGCTAGCTTGTGTCTTATCTAGCGGTTAGTGAGGCTCTTTAGTTAGTCTTTGAGAGCTCACTAACTTAGTGGTAGTGACTTAGCCTCTTGTGTAATTTAGAGATCATAGATAACTAGAATTGTGGATAGGTGGCTTGCATTTTGAGTAGGCTAGCGCAACACTCGCTTCGCTTCATAATTGTCTAACCACTTGGCTTAAGTGTTGTTGTAGAAATTTTTATAGGCTATCCAACCCCCTATAGCCATTAGGACCTTTCATCCGCCTCAACACCCCATCTTGCAAATCTCATCCAATGGTGGATCGAGCAACGAAGCACCCAATGGAAGAGTCGCCAAAGGTTGTCCCTACTCATCCTCGCATTTGTGTGATGCTACGACAGAACGGGGAGTGCAGCTCGGTGGTGCTGCCACCAGAGAGTCGATCCCCGCTTTCGGCTATCTCCTTCAACGACGATGGGGGGATGCTGTCCTTGAGTTGGTGGAGCAGCTAGACAATGCCCGTGTCTCCTCCCGGATGGCGACCGAGAGCAACAGGCGCTACCAGGACCACGTGGCAGCAGGCAACGCCGTCCACGTGCTTTCGCCTCCTGTGCCTGCGAGGATGACCCTAGCAGACCGCCTCCGCACCATACCACCATGGGTCGTGGGGGTGGCCACGTACTGCATTCGCCTAGGGGGCGCTTTGGCCATGGCCGCTGCCTAGCTTCGGCTCAGTGAGGACCTGACCGTGGTGGAGTCGGGGTTCCTGGGAGAGACGAGCTATCAGCAGTGTGAGAACCTGATCGACAAGTTCTCCGCTATGGGCGATGGCGTCTTGGCCACGGTGGATGTAGAGGACATCATTCATAATGCTCCCCATGAGTAGTTCGATTGTAACATGCCTCTGCATTCTGAATAAAATTGTTCATAATATTTAGTAGTTATTACTTTGAGTTCATATTTGTTTGTTGTGACTTGAACGTTCCATTTGTGTGCCTTAGAGTTCACGGACCGTATGACACGTCTGTCGTTAGTAGGTGCTAACATCTCCCATTCATCACCGTCGGTAGCCTTCACCGTTGCTTTTGTCAATTTCCAAGCCCGCATGTGAGTCCTACACGTCACTCCCGTGAGTATTTACAAAGCTTTGCAAAAATTTGCATTCCCGCGTCTGATATAGTTCCTTACAAAGCATGCTCCCCACCGTATCTTTCTCCTCCTTAGTGCTGCTCTTCCTCATCACCACCCCTGCTCCCCAGTACCGAACTACGCGATCGCCCCTACTCAGCAGCGTGCAAGCCGCCAGTCACCGCCGACAAGCTAGTGCTCCACGTCGGTACGCCTCACCGTCAAGTAGACAGCATAGATCCACCAGTAACCAGGCTGGTACTCATCACCATTGTCGCCGCTCAAGCTCAATGCCGCAAGATCCAAAGGCAATGATAATGCTTTCGCACTTCCCTTATGCATTGTTCTTGGATTTTTATTCCCTTATTCACTCATCTGAGTATGAATGAAGCTTCCATCTAATTACTAATGAGGTCACGAACACATCTCCGTAGTCACTTCTTCTCTGATTTAGGCGATAGCGCAGCCGCTTCCATCGCTGTCCCCGCTCCACCAGATACTCATCAAGATGGAGGAGGCCCCCAACAAGAGGAACGAAGTGGCCATCCTCACAGACCATGTCTTGGTCCTCATCCGCCTCACCGCCCGCTCCTTGTGCAATTGCAAGTGTGTTTGTCGCTCCTAGAATAGCCTCATCTCGGGATCCGAGTAACGTAAGGAGCTACCCCAGATTCTCACCAGATTCTTCTACCACAGTTGGAAATTCAAATGCAACTTCACCAGCGTCAACGGTGAATACCCTTACTTGTCCTTCTTGCCCTTCCCCATTCAGCATGTCGTGATCTCGGATTGCTTCCAGGGCCTCATCCTCTTCTGGTACTCTGGGTTTTGCTATGTTGTCTGCAATCCAGTGACTAAGAAATGGTTGCTACTGCCGGGTAGCAACCATTCTTGTGGTTTAGCTCGCTTGGGGTTCAATCCGACAGTCTCCTCGCACTTTCATGTGTTTGAATATGGGATCAACGATGATGACTCCTTAGGTGTCAACATCTACTCATCTAAAACTGGAGCATGGATCTTTAAAGAATCTAAATAGGGTGAGGGCATTGTAGTATCCACATATAGAAAAGGTGTGTTTGTTAATGGTTTTATGCACATGCTGGAGTTCACCCAAATAGTTGCTGTTGATATGGAGGGAAAGACATGGAGGAAAATTCATAGGCCAACTGGTGATGCAAGCTCCATCCATGAAGCTCAGGGTCAATTGTATTTATGTACTACTGATACTTTGAACAGGTATGAGCTTTCAATCTAGATGCTTGAAGGCTATGGTACTAGTAAATGGACATTAAAGCATAAGGTGACCACGTTGGAGCTATTTGGAAAGAAGAATATTGAAATTGGTACCAAGGTTTGTGATGCGGCCTACAGAGTGATTGCAGTTCATCCAGAATGGAATTTGATTTTCCTTGTTGGGGAGGACAAATCACTGCTTGCATATGACATAAACCGTAGTAAAGTTCATGTCCTCCTTGCCCAGGCCATCGGCTATCCTAGAAGTATCTGGAAACTATTATGTATGAGTGGTGGACCTCACTATCTTTCTTATGTTCCCTTGTTCATGGAGTCATTAGCAGAGCAGTAAAGGTGCATATGATGTATTTTATTGTAATTACGTCATGCCTTTGTTTAGGTAGGTAGTTGTTTTGATTCTATATATAGGCCAATTTGGGCTTCGTTACTAAAGAAATAGTGTGTTGAATATTATTAATTGCGCTGCTTTGTGCAGGTGGAGTCTGAGTGCTTTTGAACAATTTTCCTGCGTCGGCTAGGAGGAAGAAGAGAGGTTCCATGGTGCATTGCCTACCAATTCGAAGGATGCACTAATTATATTCATTTTTGCCTAACAAGCAAGAGTGCCACATAGGAGGAGCACAGCTATGTCGTTTCATTATGTAAGTATGTAGAGATCAGTATCTTTAGTTTGCAATCTATGTACCGCTTGTGTTAGGACATCAGTTGAGAAAGATATTATGGTAAGCGTCCATTGTTATTGTAAGAACATGGTTTATGAATGCAATGATTATATCTGTATACTTTGTGTTCAGTAAGCTATTAAGGGTCGTTTATTGTTTTGTTATCACCACCGCCGTTGGTGGTGCAAACATCCAACACTGTCGCTATACGTATTATGTGACAGAGATAAAAGTGTATCACCGCCGAATCGTTTAGTAACCCGACATCGATTAAACGATCATCAAAGGGGATCATGGTGCAAGGTGACGGTGACCATGACCTTTGTGCTGACGGTTCATACGCTGAAGCGAAGGTGATGTTTGCCTCTACAAACGTCTCGGCCGTCGAAGTGATAGCGAAGCGGCACCGTAGACAATCGTGACGAAGTACAAAGCGACGGTATTGGTGACCACTACACCAGCTGTTGATGTGCCCACACAACGGTGATGATAGCCTCCACACAGGCAGATTGTTTACCAATGCGGCGGTGTTAGTGTATACCCACAGACGGGTTGTGCTCCAATGCGACGGAAGTAAGGACCTTATCACAGATGGATCATAAACCAATACGGCTGTGTATACCCACAGACGGGTTGTGCTCCAATGCGACGAAAGTAAGGACCTTATCACTGCTGACAGTTTACTGTGGAGGCCAAAATGCAGCTGCGATAGGGATTACGACATGGCTGTGAAAGGTCCGAGTGTAGTAGTGATTTTATGCCAGCCTTTCCACCTCCTGCTCATGATGATCCTAAGGATCGGGATGGTGATGGGACAGAGAAAGACAGGGATATGGGAGGACCAAATACAGAACCGGCCACTAAGAAGTGGCACAACTCTGAGGTTTCAAATCCATCGACATCTGGACAGGAGGATGAACCGGTGCCAATGCAAACAGCTTGCAATGATGCCTTCGAGAAGCAACCACCCTTCATTTTTGTCTCCTCAGGTTACCTGTTCATCACCTATTCTGGTGACTCCACTATCCCAGGGGCTGAAACTAGGCGGTTGATGATGGCGCAACAAAAATTAGCTCAAGTTTTAATGCACTCTGGTGGTGGGGCAATGAGCTTGATGCCAAATCAACCGAAGGATAGTTTGCCTCCTAACACTTCTACCAGGAGTGCTGAACTGCAGCTGCAGCCTTCACCTGATGTTGAACTGCACCAACCCGTTGTAGTTGATGAGGACCTGCAGACCAACGAGCAGCATTTTATTGAGCCCGCTGATTCACCAAAATTGTTGTGGACTGAGAGCAGTACATGCAGCCCACATGTGCTGCCAACAGAAATGAACAAATCTGCTCCTACTTCTCCGAGTATACTATCTGGTAATGATTCTAATTTGGCAAAGGATATTGATGATAATTCAGTTTACCTTACGTTGCAGCACATGAACTAATGTTCAGTGTGCGGATGGTATTACTGTTGTAGATGAGGATACTTTGCAGAAAGCGATAGCTAACCATAGGGGTACGCCACAATTGCTTTGACTTCTCAAGTCAAACATACTGGTATGTTAGACACAATTTCTTTTACCTCTTTTGCTACTCTACCCAATGATATCTGTGTTACAAATTTAAGTAATTTGGATTTCAATTTGGGAAACAGTAGTAGTAAAGTTAACATGTCTATTAATGCTCTAAAACATATTGAGATCGATAGAACCGGTGTCACATCCAGTAAGAAAACGCAAATAGTAGGTGACTTAAAAGCCTCTTCTAGTAAACTAAATCTCTTGGATACAAGTGATGATGAGGGTGTTGAACCAGATAGTGCTCTACTCGCACACTTGGTTAGAGATGTGTGAAGTAAATTTTGATGATGTGGACCTATAGACATAAGAATTTGTGATCTCATGGCAACCACAAGAAAATCAAAATCTAATTCAAGAGGATCACAAAACCCGGAAGGGTAGGAACAAATACAAAAAAAATAGTTTCTCCATGAAAGGTTTTTTTTCAGGTCTCTTAGACTTGGCTAAATACCAGTACATTTCAGAGGTGGTTAGCGATCATGGGCTTGATTTCATTTCTGTAATGGAGACTGGGAAACAAGACATGTCAAATAAGAATTTGTCACGCTTTTGTGGTGGAGCAGATTGAGTTGGTGTGTAGCACCCAGTTTTAAAGACAAAACCGGATATACACCATATGTGAGCCCATCCAATTAACATGAAAAATTTTGAAATACACAACTTTCTATAACTAAATTTGCAAAAACTCAAATTAGTCTTGTCAAGTTTTATACAAATATTAAAACATTTGTTTTATTTAGTGTTTTCTATTCACAAACCAAAATTAAAAATTTGGGGTGTTACATGGTGGAGCTGTCCCAAACAGACCCTAAATTCCACCACACCCTGGTCTCATATTTCTTATTTATCATGTGTTAATTCTGTTGATGTAACATCCTAGTGATGCTGTTTACCTTTTGAGTTCGCTTCAGCATTAAAAACGCTCGCTACTCTCATGGTCAGGCATACTCGATTTCCTTGGGCAGAAGAGTGGAAATTGACAGTGGCTGAAGGATCCAAACAGAAGCAAATGGGAAAATATGATGTATGTGAACAGCCCCAGTGGATGGAAGAAGATGATGGCGGAATAGAGGGTCATACCAGGTCCGCTGGAAGCACTTGTTTCCAGTTGAATGAACCACATTCTTTTGAAGCATTCCTGCACCCTGTTGAATTAGAACTTAGACTAACAGAATCTTATCTTAGCCTAAACATGATCACTAACTCATCTTAATGTGGAAATAAATCTTAGATACTAACCAGGGTCGACAGATGCCATCTGTGCTCATGTACCTGACGTAGAAGTTGATGTAGATGAACTTATTTTCACCAATGTGAGAACCAATGCTTTCTTTTGACGAAGAAAGCGATGTAGATCCAATCTGCAGCAACTGTACTTAGACATGGGTAGACAACCTTCCTAAACCCTCCAGCGCCTTAGTGACCAGTTACGTGATTTGTTTCACGTGGGTGGAGCCGCCAGGGACGTCTCCTCTTATTTATAGATGCGTTGTGGGCTAGGGGCCGAACCCTAGAAGATCTAAGGGTTGCCACCAATCACGACAAATCTTATTTAGTTGGAAATAAATGACAGGTGGATCAAAAACTTAATTCTTAATTAATCTCATAATTAAGTTTGGGATTAGCCGAACCGATCATATCCCAACATTCTCCCACTTGATCGAACGGCTAATGCACTTATATAACTAATGTTCGCCTTACACTTATATTCACAATCAGTACTACAGGAAGACTAGACCAATATGTCGTCAGCAGCATTAATCGCCACTGGGACTCCATTACCCATAGTTCACTGCAATACCTTGTTAAAACGCTTATTACTTATTGGGAGTATATGGCCCTATTACCAGGAATCAAGTTAGAGACTCTGCACTAAAACCCAAATTAATTTGCACGCTTATCAATGGGATAAGTGTTAAGCCTCAAATAATCAAATATGCTAGCATCAGCTTAGTTCTTATTTTTCTCAAGCTTAATAATTTGATCCCGGGTTTTTTCTTTCACAACATTTGGAGTGGGTCAGTGGAATATTTGAAAATAGGTGGATGTCCCTTCAGAAACTGTTCCCTCTTGTCTCTGACTTGAGGGGGTGCATTCCCATTCCCAATATTCTACATGCTCTGAGCCATCTGCTGAAGCAATTGAGTTTGCATCATCATCAGTTGCTCCATAGTGATAGGGGGTGGCGGCGGCAAGTCCTCGCCTCCTTGGTTGTTTCTCATGGTGTTCACCATCTGTAGATACATCATATAAGTCTCATATGTCCAAACCATATAACCTTTAAGAGATAATCGCCTAATGAGAGTAGTTATCACAAGATCAAAGACAAGAGGTATATATAAAAGGTATACAAGAAGATAATTGTTCTGAACTTTTTCGGTGAGTTGGACAAATAGTAGTGCAGTAAAATGAGCATATCTCATTCTCTGTTTATTATCTGAATTCGAATTTTTCGTTTCTGGAAAGCTTATGAAATTCTATACAACCTTAATTTAGAACATATTCTCAGATTCTGACATTTAATAAGGAAAAAATAGACGACAAGCAGTACTGCTCCAAAATTCTGACAGCACAGAAACATCAAATTACAACAGCTGTATCGCACAATTCGTAATAGCTATTGAGGTGATTCTAGAGCCAAAAGATAGATGTAGAAGTCTACTTATCTCCATAAAATTTTCATGACCATTGGATATCTAGAACTTGATATATGAACTGATAAAGGTGGACTGCTCAGAATGATACAGAATGGACAGCAAGATAAAAAGAAACCCAACTATTTATTCATACCATCCTTAAGCCTTAATCTTAAACTAAATGACTGTGGTCATGCCCAAAAGTCATCACAATCATGACAAAAATCCAAATCAAACATTGTTCATCGTGACAATCATCCAACCACTCAAGTAACAATTGTTCAACCATTGAAAAGAAAAGAAACTAAACACACTCGTGCATATCTATGTGTGTTTATTACATATTTTTTTGGGAAATCCTCCTATGGGTCGATGCTGGTGCTGGTGTTGGGGTCTCCAAAGCATCCTCTATTCCTTGGGGGTGATTCGGCAGGAATACCTGGTGCTTCCACATCAGGACCTCCTTGTTGCTGCTTCAACATAGCATTCTCAAGGGCAAGTTGCAGGTATGCCTTCCCCATGACATCAAGCTCATCCAAGGCTTGATCCAAGTCGGTGTTGGTCTGGGCCAAGCTCATCAAGGTAGGCCTAAGCCTATGGTTTTCCTCCCCAAGTGGTGCGGCGATGTTGCAGGTGGATTGGCCACTCCGACGGTGGGAAAAATAACGATCCTCCTCCCATTTGATGTCGTCGAAGTGGCAGTCGCGATTGACCACCAATGCCTGTCGAGCAGCATCCTGGATGGTGGGTACACATGTGAGCCATGCAGTGATAGCACGGTGGATGTAGTTCACCCGACTCCCTTCGTGGATGTACACCTCTATCTCCCAGAAGTCGGTGTAGTCGGGGTGGGTCCAATGCTCCATCCTATACTGCACGGTGCACCTGGTGTGGTAGCGACGTACAAGTGAGAGAAGCTTGGGGTGGTAGTAGGCATCGCCCTACAAATCATAGTGGATCTCCGCGGTCCACCCCTTAGCCAGCAGTGTAGCATGGTAGTCGTCACTAGCATCTCCACCGTCTCCTCCATCTCCATCACCATCACCACCATCTCCATCACCACCATCATTAGCCCCATCATCAGAATCAGAGTTGTCAGAATCATCAGGGTCACCAGCTCCATCCTAACCCTCCTGTTCAGCTTCCTCCATGGGCTCCTCCTTAGATTCTTCTATCTCTATAGGCTCCTCATACATGGGCCCCTCTTCAGTATCCTCATCCATAAGTTCATCCTCAATTATGTCCTCTAGAGGTTCCTCCATGGGCACCTCCACAAGCGGTTCCTCCTCCATGTCCCTCAAGGCCTCAACTAGGTGTGGGGGAACGCGCTTGCCAAGCATGAACCTCGTCCTCCTTGTTGGCATCACAATGGTATGCTTGCGGGCGGTCAGTTGGTGTGGGCCATCTATAAGATTGAAAAGGTTGAGTATTAGAGTAAGATAATTTTTGCAATAGATAAAAAGACAGAATATAAGCAAAAATTTTATAGTAAATTAAAGGTAGCAAAATAAAGATAATGTGATTCTAAAAACATCCATTTCTAACTAGGTTGGTCGTCCTACAGTCAGTTATAGCTTTGATACCAATTTGTCACACCCAAATTTTGCATAGCAAAATCAAGTGCTCATATATGTGCGCCTATGATGTCCAAACACACATATAATCCCAAATTGCAATAATATCAAAGTAAAGTACTTATTACATCACATATTTCATCACATAGTTATCACAAGTCTTGCTTATCGGCAACATTATTACATAGAGTGGAAGACTACGCCCAAACACCACAGGGACTCCAACTGGGGGACATCTTCCTAGTAGTCTTGGACATCCTCTGGAAACTCTTCATATGTATTATCTGTCACCCATCCGGGATTTTCATTGAATGTAAAACAAGTGTAAGCTCACCATGCTTAGCAAGTATATCAAAGGGATCTATGAGGCTCAAAGGCTAGACACGGTTTGACTGCGGTTAGCAATTTTAGTTGGTCAAGTTTTAGCATCCTGAATCACTACTTTAGTGAATAAACCCAACCCAAGTGATAATAATGAATAATCAAGATTATATCAATTCCCAACCATCCATAGTAACCACTAATCATGAAGGATCTAGATCGCTCGTATCCATGAGCACGGCTGTTATAACAGGTTAAGTATTTCTGCAGAAATTGTACAACTTTACCCACCGAGCCGTCATTCCTAATGCCGGGGTTTGCAAAGCCCACATCACCTCTACCTAGGAAGTGTGGTAGGGTTTCACTATGTAACCCTTTGCTAGTCGCACTAACAAGTCGTAGCTACTAAGGTTTCAGCCGTCTAGCCATATGTGGCCCTCCTCTAGGAGTGGCACGCGTGGTCATGGCACGGTACACACCCTAGCAGGAAAAGAAACATACCAACTAGTGCCCCCCTCTTGCCCTTATGGAAAGCTATAGATGAGCTAGTACAATCTAGTTAACAGGTTAAAGTTAGAGCCATATGACACTCGGGGTTGTACGAAACCTCCTGGGTGGCCGCTTTAGGATTAAGTCCTTATGGAGAGGCACTAGTGCACTCAACCCCATACTCTAGCCCCCTAATTGTTGCCAAAAAGCTCCATTTTAACACATTGCATAATACCTTTAGTCATGTTTAACAATTATTCTATGTTAAGCGCTGCAGCATCTATCCAAAATGCATCCGAAACCATAGGTAACAAGGATATGTGGTACAAGTAGTCATCTAGGTAAAGTCCTTAAAGGTAATTCAAATTTAGACACATGCATGTATATGAATTGTAGAGTTCATAGGTACATGGGGCCTTTGCTACACTTGCCTTCCTCAAAGTTCTCCTCTTGGGATTGCTGGTCACCTAACTGATCCTCTGAAACCTCGAACCGATCACCCTCTAAACGTGTTCTAATTCACCAATCAAGCATCCATTCCAATCATCACATGCATACAAATCGACTTCTATTAGAATAGTACACCAAACAGTAGAAACATAGATTGAAAAGCTTATAGAACTAATCTACGTACTGCTACGAACACATGAGCGAAAGAATCACTCAAATCGGACTTAAAACGCAAAAGTTATGCATGAAATAAGTTTCAATGGCATTTATGTAAATAAACTGAACTCAAATTTGAATTTAAACTAATAAAATCTGAATTTAAACAAATTATGGATGGTGCGCACTATTTTCTAAAACTACAGGGGCTAAAACAGAAGAAAACAGGACTAAAAAGTAATACTTTTGAACTATATTGGACCGCGGGTTGATTCATTGAAAACCCGAGGGCTAAACTACAAAATCGCTCGGCTGACTGCGGGTTGTCCCACGTGGCTACTGACTGGATGCCACGCAGCTACGTGGGATTGGTATGGTGCACCACGTGTACATGGATTCGCTGACGTGGGCGCTGTGCACCGCATCCACGGTCCACGGTGGACCGGTCATGACCCCGAAGGGGTATGTTCTAATCAGAGCCGTTCGCTGATGATCTAACGGTGCAGATGAATGAATGAACTTCCCTCACCGGCGTGCTGTGCCCGCATGGCGGCACCATGGGTGCCAATGGCCTGAGCTCGCCGGTGTCACCGGTACGGGCGATTGTGGCCACCCTAGACCAAACCGAGGGCACAGAACGATGAGTGCATTAACGTGAGTCCAATACGATAGAAAGGTAGGGCGGGGAAGCACGTCGGGACGATGGACCTGCGGCGGTGCCATGGGTGGTGCGACTGGAGCTCACCGATATGGTGCTCTAGAACGACTTTCAAGGAAATGAGAGCACAGGAAGATCGGGTGGCTCACCGTGGGTCTAAGGAAGGCGTTCACGGCGTCCGAGAGGGCTTCGAGGGACCTGGTCGATGGCGACGGCAAGCTAGAGAGCGAAACCTTCACGAGTGAGGGTGAATCCAAGCAATTCGTTACCAAAACAAAGAGATGAGGGCACCTATGGTTCTCGTGGAGTACGGCGGAGTTCCAGGGTGCGTCGGCGACGTCGATTGGGCACCGGAGTGGGCGAACTATGGGGCAGCGGTGCGAGCTCGGGTGAACGGGAAAAAGGAAGAGAGGGAGGGGCTCCACGGCGGGTTTTATAGGTGAGTGGACGTGGCAGAGATGGGAAGCGGGCGCGCGGAGCTACAAAATCAGCGGCTTTCAAAAGCTTTCCATTGCTGGCGCGGGCATGGCAGCGAGTTGCCATGCATGGCATGCACCATTGTCGGGAACAAAGAAGGAAGGGGAAGGCTGATGGGTGGGTCCCGCGATGCAGTGAGTGAAGAGAGAAGCGAGCATGCGACGTGGGCGCAGAGCAGGCTTCTGCCTGGGTGTAACGTCCAGTCCCGACATACATGGCCCCAGCCCACTCTTCCTAGGAGTGGTCCGACCCGCTTAGCAACCCGCTTGAACTTTCATCCTCGCTTCGTTCAAAACGGTTAACCGAAGGTTACTACGCGTCCCTGGCCCTAATATTTAAGTTGATCTGGCGAATCTTGAGTTTCCAGTATGGTACTAAACCTGGTTGCACAGCGTTTTCGCGGTGCCACAGTACCCCATGAACAGTACCCCCGAATTTGGCCAGTCCGTTTTTGGGTGAACAGTGCTCGGTCTACAGTAACCCCGAAGTTCGGATTCTACAGTAGCCGGCCCATTATGCTACAGCCACCGGCCCATAACTGGCTTGGATTGGGCCCACTTTGGCCCATTAGGATGTTACACTGGGCCGTGTTGCTAGGCTGTGATGGCGCTGAGCGGGCCGCCGAGCAGGCCACGACGACATGCCGCTTGCGTGAAGGAAGAGGAAGGAAAGGTTGCACGGGTCTAGGCCGCCAACAGGCTGCGCACGAATCAGCAGGTAAAATAGGTGCACGGGGCTGGGCTGCCGAGCAGGCCTGGGCCGAATTGAGGTGCAGGTGAAAAATAGAAGAAACCTTTTTCCATTTCTAGTTTTCAAATCCAAGCCAAAATTCAAATAAGTTTGAATTTTTTTAACTCCAACAACTTAGCCCTACACTCAACCAAAATCATGTACTTCAACATGAATGCAATCAATCATATTTCTCAGCCTTATAGTTAATTTTAATTAGCTGAAATTTACTATTTAACCTAGTTTAAAATGCATCAGAAATTAAGTAAATGCTCTAATTTAATATCTAGATTATAAATGAATTTTTAGGGTGTTACATTTTAGCGTGAGAAAGGGGTCGGGCATCGAGAATGTCTACCGAATAGACACTCGTGCCAGCCCCCGAGCGAGACCCGACCCCTTGTCGTTGCTGGGGTCGGGGGCTTGATAGCAAAATTAATGCGCGTAAAGTAAGGGTGACCCGTCTCTCGGCAGCAGCCCGAATCGTTCGATCAACTTGGGTGACCCGCTGGCACATGACTTACCTCGATGGCACGAGTGATGGGTTTAGGGAGCTCTTACTGGATATGTTCGAAGGGAATCCGGGTCCGTCGTTCGTAACAGGGTCTGCATAACCCACGTGGGGCGTCTTGCTGCTCCCTACCCGTCCCTCGACAGCAGCTAAATCGTCTGGTCGACTTGTATTGCCATGCTAGGACAGGACTTACCTATAGAGATAGAGGATGAGAACATCCCACATAAGAATTTAGTTAGGCAGATAAGCCAGGCGGTGAACTTGTAATAAATAGACAAGCTCTTAAATTTCGTTATAGCCAAACAACTTTTTAGCCCTTCTCCCCTTTTTGTATAAAAATGTTAGTGCATTCCAACCCTTTCCGTCGTTAAGGTTGTAAAGCTCAGGGTGCGGGTGAGCAAATTCTGATCACACTGGTGAGCAAAGGTGCCATAGCCGCTGGGGTGTAGGTTTCTCGCAGTCCGACCAGTTATACTCAGAGCTTGTTCCCGCTGGCTCCTAGGTCTTAACGTGATAGGGGGTCGGGCATAGAGAAAGTTGGCCAGGTGGATAAACTCTTAGACGTGCACCGACACTTTTCGCGACATAGGCCAAAAAAGCCCAGGGTGTGGAAAAAACTCTGATCACGCTGGTGAGCAAAGGCGTCATAGCCACCGAGGCATAGGTCTCTTGCAGTCCGACCAGTTTTACTCAGCGTTCATTTTTGCAAACCTCGCTTCTAGGCCTTAACGTGAGAGAGGGTCAGGCGTAGAGAATGTCTACCAGATAGGTACGCTCTTATTTGCCCCCGAGTGAGGCCCGACCCCTACCGTTGCTGGGGTCGGGTGTCACTAAAGGTCGGGGAGTTTGATAGTGAAACTGATAATAGAAAGTGTGTGTTTATTAAGGGTAAAAGCGACGTAGCTGCTCGATGTTCCAGGCATTGATGAAGACTCTGTCGTTGATGGTCTTGAGCTTGTAGGCACCCGGTTGGAGCACCTCTATGATGATGTATGGTCCCTCCCACGGCAGAGAGAGCTTGTGGTGGTCCTTGCTGCTCTGGACGAGGCGGAGGACTAGGTCTCCGACGTTGAAGGCCTGACCCCGCACTCAACGGCTATGGTACTGGCGCAACGCTTGCTGGTACTTGGCCGAGCGGAGGAGGGCAACGTCACGCGCTTCATCCAGCTGGTCCATGGCATCCTTGAGGGATGCCTCGGCTCCCTATTCATCATACACCCTGACCCTTAGCGCTCCATAGTCTAGGTCGGTCGGGAGGATAGCCTCAGAACTGTAGACCATGAAGAATGGTGTGTAGCCGGTGGCCCAGCTGGGAGTTGTCCTTAGGCTCTAGAGCACCATGGGAAGCTCTGCGACCCATTGTCCGCCAAACTTGTTCAACCGGTTGAAGATCCTAGGCTTGAGGCCCTGTAGGACCATGCCGTTTGCGCGCTCGACCTGCCCGTTCATGCAGGGGTGTGCTACAGAGGCCCAATCGATGTAGATGTGATATTCATCGCAGAATTGGAGGAACTTCTTCTTAGTGAACTGCGTGCCGTTGTCCGTGATAATGGAGTTCGGTACTCTGAAGCGATGGATGATATCAAGGAAGAACAGCATGGTTTACTCGGACTTGATCACGGAGATCGGTAGGGCCTCTATCGACTTTGTAAACTTGTCTATGGTGACAAACAAGTGGGTATAGCCCCCGGGCGCTCTTTTGAGAGGTCCGACCAGATCGAGCCCCTAGAACGCGAATGGCCACGTGATGGGGATCACCTAGAGTGCTTGGTCCAGTAGGTGGGTCTGCTAAGCGTAGTACTAACACCCTTCGTAGGTGCGCACAATCTGTTTGGCGTCAGCTACTATGGTCGGCCAGAAGAAGCCTTGATGGAACGCGTTTCCAACCAGTGTTCTAGGAGCAGCATGGTGACCGTAGATCCCACCGTGGATATCGCTCAGCAACCGCTTCCCTTGTTTGATGGGGATGCAGCGCTGCAGGATCCCGGTGTGGCTTCACTTGTAGAGTTCACCCTCAATAAGGACAAAAGACTTGGTGCAACGCACGAGCCACTGAGCCTTCGTCTTGTCCATCGATAGTGCCTCACGAAGAAGGTAGTCGAGGTAAGGCATCCTCCAGTTGGCTAGAGGGTCGGGCTCTATCGCTGGATCCTCATCAAGCTCGATGACCTCGGGGTTGGATGGAGCCAATGGCTGGTTAGCCCCTAAGCCTAGGATAGGTGGCCCATCACTGGCTTGTTTCGGCTCCTCATAGCAGACCGAGGGTTTATGCTGATCGCTGACGAAGACGCCTGTCAACACCAGCTCTCGATCGGATGCCTCCTTCGCCAACACGTCGGCCGCCTCGTTGAGATGCCTCGGGATGTGATTAAGCTTGAGGCCGTTGAACTTGTCTTCCAGCTAGTGGACTTCTCGGTAGTATGCAGCCATCTTGGCGTCGTGGTAGCTTGACTCCTTCATGACTTGGTCGATGACCAGCTAGGAGTCACCCTGGATGTCGAGGCATTGGATACCCAACTTGATGGCGATGCGCAGGCTATTGATGAGCGCCTCATATTTGGCCACATTGTTGGAGGAGGGAAATGGATACAAACCATGTACCTCATGTGTACCCCAAGGGGTGAAATAAAGACCAGCCCTACGCCGGTGCCTTTCTTCATTAGCGATCCATCGAAGTATATCGTCCAGTGCTCCTGGTCGTTGATTGCTGGCAGCATTTGGACCTTGGTCCACTCTACAATGAAATAAGCTAGCTCTTGGGACTTGATGGCCATCCGGGAGGCATACGAGATGGCTTGTCCCATCAGCTCGAGTGCCCACTTCGCGATTCTTCCCGTGGCATCCTGGTTTTGGACGACCTCGCTAAGGGGGAAGGATGTCACAACCATCACCAGATGTGACTCGAAGTAGTGGTGCAACTTCCTCTTGGTGATGAGGATGGCGTATAGGAGCTTCTAGATTTGGGGGTAGCGGGTCCTAGAATCAGGCAGGACCTCACTAATCAAGTACACGGGGCGCTATACTTTGAGGGCATGTCCATCTTCTTCTCGCTCCACAACCAGGGCGGTGCTGACAACTTGCGTGGTGGCCGCAATGTAGAGCGGAAAGCGGTTCTCCGTCGGTCGAAGGAACCAGGAATGGGGCCTTCATCAAGAGCTATTTGACCATGTCAAGTGCCTCCTGGGCCTCGGGCGTCCATTTGAAATGGTCGGCCTTCTTCAGAAGCCAATAGAGGGGGAGATCTCGTTCACCGAGGCGCGAGATGAAGCGGCTAAGCACGGTGAGGCACCCTATAACTCGCTGTACCCCCTTCATGTTCTGAATCAAGTCCATCCTTGTGATGGCTGAGATCTTCTCTGGGTTGGCTTCGATGCCACACTCAGAGACAATGAAACCGAGCAGCATACCCCTTGGGGCCCCAAAAACACACTTATCGGGGTTGAGCTTAATGTCGTTTGCTCGGAGTTTTGCCAAGGTCTGCTCAAGGTCGGCTACAACCTGGTCAGCCCGTTTGGACTTGACCATGATGTCATCCACATAGGCCTCAATGGTTCACTCGATGAGGTCTCCAAAACACTTGAGCATACAATGCTGGTATGTAGCCCCTATGTTCTTCAGACCGAGCAGCATTGTGATATAGAAGAATGATCCAAACGGGGTGATGAAAGATGTCATGAGCTGGTCAGACTCTTTCATCGTGATTTGATGGTACCTAGAGTACGCATCAAGGAAGCAAAGAGTTTCGCAGCCTGAGGTAGAATTGACTACTTCTATGCGTGGCAAAGGAAACGGATCCTTTGGACACGCTTTATTGAGACCCATGTAGTCAACACACATTCTCCATTTCCCACTCTTCTTTCATACAAGGATGGGATTAGCTAACCACTCTGGGTGGTATACTTCCCTGTTGAACCCTGCCGCCAACAGCTTCGCGATCTCCTCGCCGATGGCCCTATGTTTTCCCTCGTCAAAGTGACATAGATGCTGCTTCACCGGCTTGGAGCCTGGCCTGACCTTCAAGGCATGCTCGGTGACTTCTCTCAGGATGCCCGGCATGTCCGAGGGTTTTCACGCAAAGATGTCTCTGTTGGCGTGGAGGAAGCCGATGAGCGTGTAACAGAACCGTCCAATTTATAAGAGCATAAGTACAATAGCAATCACCGAAGTGATCAAACCGTCATACTCGAACCCATATAAACCCGGTAGTCCAATGAAATCACGAGGGATCTCAAACAAACCAACGTACAAACGAAGATCGTACATGATTCAACACAACCAGTCACATGTTACAACAGGTTCACAAATAGTTCTCATACATCAAAGTTTCAACGAAGTTATTACAACACAATTTAGAAATAGCAGAAGCAACATAGTTTTGAAACAACACCATGATAGTTCAAATACAGAGCCAGTTTAGGATCATCTCCAACAAAAGCACATAGAGGAGATGATATAGAATGACCATGCCCTTGGTCTTACTCTCCATCAAATGCAGGAGTTATGCAATGCTTGCAGTAACCATGGTACATCACGTCATCTACAACAAATGGGAATAAATCCTAAGTACGAGAATGTACTCAGCTAGATTTACCTGTCATAAACCAAAATAATAAGACACCAAGGAGTATGCATGGCTTTAAAAGGTGGAGTTAGCTTGACAACATTTTGCATAAAAGCTTAAGTAATATAACTTGGAAATTTAGTACCCCTAGCATCAATTTGAATACCTATTCAATTAAGCATCTCTAGATTAGCACCTGTACTAGAGCAATCACTTGATTAATGTGGCAGAACCTCCTAAATTATAGGACCCACATACATTTGTCACTGTCTAAAGACCTTTGACAACAATGCATATGTTCCTGGTAACTTAAGAAGTCTGTCGGGTGTCCTCGGGGAACCCCGAATCATCCACGATTTCCGAGCAGGATCATATTACAGAGTCATTGCAGTATTACAACAGTTTATTCAAATAAATACATCAGAGTAAAAGTAGCGAAAGACTTACAATAACATAGTTTACAAACCATTTGTTTCAAACCATACAACTAAGTTCGATATTAATACAAACCAAAGTAGTGGAGCGGCATTATAATATAATACTAAACACACAATGAGGCTGCCCTGCCCAAGAGCCACACAATTACTTCTCAACGTCATCACAAGGTACAACTGTCATGCAGCACGATCCAAAACAGATCTGCTCATGAGGCTCACCTGCAACAAGGGTCAACGAACCCTGAGTACAAAAGTACTCAACAAGACTTAACCGAAATAAGAACTGATAACTCAGGAATGCAGGCTCAGGGATTCAAGGTATGGTTTTAGCAATAATCAAAGTTATTTTGCGTAAAAGCTCTTTGACAAAAGTCTTTGTTTCAACAGTTTAAACTTCATAAAATCATATACAAAGATGACACGATCCATAATGAGATCATGAAACTTCATATCCAACACCTTCATCAACCATTCTCAAGTTCTAGTTATTAATTACTACGATGATGAACAGTGAGTTGAGTCTCCATAACCGAGGAGCAACGACGATTCGAACCGATTATAAACCCAAATTGGGATTCCAGACCACCGACATATGCGGTCCCCGACCTACATATACCAACCTATTCTCGGATCCTCTAAAACAAGAACGGGTCCGCGCCACCCGAGAATACAATACTCCACCAATCCAAATTTTGCCACGTGGGTACACGCTATTCCCGCCATCTCTCCACTCCCAAAGGCGCGAGTAGCCATTCTCGTAATAGAATTGCCAAGTTCAGGGCTTACAAGTATGTGGTTAGTACTACAAATTCTCACCTCATGCAATTCAACAACGGACGTGCCTTAATCGACACCAAGTGGAAAGAACCCGCTCACAAGACCTCCATGTCTTATGGCTCACACACACCGAGTCCGCCTTGGTCTAGATTTATTACTCCACATTCCCATATCACATGCTAACATAATTAACCAATGTTCCATTTAAAACTTGCGGTGGCGGGTAGTCACCGACTTCATCGTTCTCACGATAGCTAAGCAAAACTAGGCATATACGAGTTCAAAACTGGTAATATGGTAAATATGGAATAACAAGGGTGGTAATGCACCAATTAGGCTCTTACTTAACTCTTAATCACTTAATGCAGTAACAGAAAGCAAAAGCGAAATTAATTTGTAAAACGCAAGGTAGGGTTGTATGCATCCGGGGCTTGCCTTCGTTGACGGAAAAGTCTGGCTCATGCGACGCTTCACAAGTCTTTGATCCGACCTCAACAGACAGATCAACCTCCTCCACAACTTGATTAACTACCACGTGTTCCCCTTTGTTTACTACATGTAGTAACATTGCCATGTTTAACATGATGCGGAATATGAAACATGATGCTCGATGATGGATGCAAAAATTAATAAATTGGATATAATTTTCCTTCGCAGTACAGTTACAAACCAAACTAACCAAACCATATTCGTAACTGATGTGACCACACCAGCACCGATCACTTTGGTGAACTCTCCGACCACTATGGTGAACTATCCGACCACTACGGTGAACTATCCGACCACTACGGTGAACTATCCGACCACTACGGTGAACTATCCAACCACTACGGTGAACTATCCGACCACTACGGTGAACTATCCGACCACTACGGTGAACTATCCGACCACTACGGTGAACTATGCGGAGCAAAGATCGTCGGTGAGGGAGAACCGGCGACTGCAGTGATCAAAATGAGTAAACAACAACTGATTAAGGACTACAGCATCGAAACGAAACCGTAAGTACACTGATTATAGACAACGGCTCACCGAAGGACTCTGGCCACGATGACACGCCCGCAGCGGTGAAGTTGCTGACCTCGAGGAAGAAAAACGTGGACAGCGAGTTCTCGGCAATTTTAGGCGACCAATGCTAGCTGGCTGGATTCGCAAGGAAAAGACGGAACTAAGACGGCCTTTATCGAGATGGCAACAACGCTGGGGAGACGATGCGAGCTTGTTGGAGCAATGACAACAGCGGTGGTGAAAACAAAGGAAGAAGAAAAACGACGATGACGACGTCTTGGTACTTATAGCGCGGCGCAGAAGCTCAAGGAAGCCACGACGGAGCCGTTTCCGTGCCAGCGCGACATCAAGGACGGCCACGACGCGCCTGGAACATCGAAGAAGGTCCGACAGCAATGTAGCTTAGGCGGTGAACACTGTTCACAGGAATTACAAAATTGCCATACGCCAAAATTCACAAATTTACTCTCAAATTTTCATAACAACTCAAAAATCTCCAAAAACAAAAGTTGTTCAAAATCGAAAGTTCTACAACTTTGCTTCTATAACCATCTCCTAATTTGGTCTAGATTTTGAAATGGATTTTCAGGGTAGGATTTAAATGCTGAAAAGCGGGGTTTTCTCGAAAAATTCAAAATCCAAACAAACTTTGAACTAGAGTCAACTAATACAATTCAACACATACCACATGAATATAAACTTGTTTTAGTGTATGCATCTCAAAGTTTTCACCAAATGCCAAATGCTTTGCAATGCATATGATGACATGTCAGGTTTTAGTATTTTAAACACCCGAGGTGTTACAATCCTTCCCCCTAAAAGAAATCTCGCCCCGAGATTCAAAGCCATAGAGTAAGTAATGGAAAAGGAAATGTGTCAATCCAAAAACATCCAGAACTTTTCCATAAAACAACTGAGGTTCTTTTACAAAACACAATTTGTAGTAACCGAGCTCAACTAACATTATTCTATTCTATATTAACGCTAGAAACTCTGGAAACTTTTCTAACAAGTAATCTTCTGATTCCCAAGTAGCTTCCTCTTCTGAATGTTGATTCCATTGTATCTTGTAGAACTTTATTGTTCTCCTCCGAGTAACACGATCTTTCTGATCCAACACTCGGATAGGATATTCTGAATAAGTCAGATCTAGTTCAAGTTCCACTCCTTCAACTTCAACATTCCGCTCAGGCACTCGGAGACACTTCTTTAACTGAGACACATGGAACACATCATGTACAGCTGATAAATGTTCGGGTAATTTCAAGCGATATGCCACTTTTCCAAACCTCTCCAAAATTTGATATGGTCCAATGTATCGAGGTGCCAACTTTCCTTTAACACCAAAACGGTTAACTCCCTTCATTGGTGATACTTTCAGATATATAAAATCTCCTTTGTTGAATACCAATGGTCTCCGTCGTCTATCCGCATAACTCTTTTGGCGGGACTGAGCTATTTTCAAATTACTTTGTATTTGCCTAACCTTGTCCTCCATTTCTTTCACAAGGTCAACTCCAAAGAATCTTCTTTCTCCGGGCTCCAACCAACTCAGCGATGTTCTGCACCTACGGCCATAGAGTGCTTCAAATGGATCCATTCTAATGCTTTCCTAATAACTATTGTTATATGAGAACTCGGCCAAAGGTAAGCATTCGTCCCACTTGTTGGAATAATTAAGGACACAACACCTTAACATATCTTCAAGCACTTGATTGACTCTTTCAGTCTGTCCATCAGTCTGCGGATGATAAGCTGTACTATACAGAAGTTTAGTACCCAATGAAGCATGTAAGTGTTTCCAAAAACTGGAGACAAACTGTGTACCCCTATCTGACACTATAGTCTTGGGTACTCCATACAAACTCATGATTCTTGCTAAGTACATTTTGGCATATTGGATCGTAGGATATATTGTCTTGACTGGAAGAAAATGTGCTGACTTAGTGAGTCGATCTACAATGACCCATACTGAGTCAAATCCCTTTGATGTCTTGGGTAGACCAACAATAAAATCCATACTTATGTCCTCCCACTTCCAAGATGGAATAGGCAATGGTTGTAATTCACCAGCAGACCTCAAATGTACAGCTTTCACCTTTTGACAAGTATCACACTTTGCTATATATCTAGCAATCTCTATTTTCATTTTAGTCCACCAGAATCTTTGCTTCAAGTCATGGTACATCTTGTTACTTCCCGGATGGATAGATAACCTAGTAGCATGTGCCTCCTCTAGAATTGATTGTCGCAACTCAGGAACCTTTGGTACCACCAGGCGATCCTTGAACCACAACACATCTTTATCATCTATGCTGAAGCATTCTGCTTTTCCATTCTCGACTCTTTCCTTGATATGGGCTATACCCTTGTTTTCCTTCTGAGCAGCAATAACTTGATCTCGAATAGTGGCTTCTATAATTATGTTGGTCAAACTTCCTTGTTGAATTACTTCTATATTCAACTTTTCCATTTTTTGACATAAAGTCAAACCCATTGTTTTCACTGCCAGACAATTACAATAACTTTTGCGACTGAGAGCATCTGCAACTACATTTGCTTTACCAGGGTGATAATGTACTTCCAAATCATAATCCTTAATCAGTTCTAACCATCTTCTTTGTCGCATGTTCAACTCTCGATCGAGTAAAGATATACTTTAAGCTCTTGTGGTCTCAGATATATATGGCACGTATTACCAAGCAGGTAATGCCGCCAAATCTTTAGAGCATGAACCACAGCTGCTAACTCCAAATCATGAGTAGGATAGTGTTCTTCATGTTGCTTAAGTTGTCTGGACGCATAGGCAATGACTCGGCCTTCTTGCATCAACACACATCCAATACCAATACCTGAAGCATCACAATAAACATCAAATGGCTTCTCGATATCAGGTTGAGCTAACACTGGTGCAGTAGTCAACATCCTTTTTAAAGTCTGGAAAGCCTCTTCACAATCTGATGACCAGACAAACTTGACTTGGTTCTTCAACAATTCAGTTATGGACTTTGATACTTTAGAGAAATCTGGAATAAACCGACGGTAATACCCCGCCAATCCCAGAAAACTCTGAACTTGTTGAACTGTGGTTGGCGATTTCCAATCAAGCACATCCCTCACTTTGCTGGGATCAACTGCAACTCCTTCAGCTGACAAGACATGTCCAAGAAATTGCACTTCCTTAAGCCAAAAATCACACTTGTTGAACTTAGCATACAATTGATGTTCTCTCAAATGAGTCAGAACAATTCTGAGGTGTTCCACATGTTCTTTCTTATTCTTGGAATATACTAGTATATCATCTATAAATACCACTACAAACTTGTCTAGCTCAGGCATGAATAATGAGTTCATCAAATACATGAAATGAGCTGGAGCATTGGTCAAACCAAAAGACATCACCAAGTATTCATATAATCCGTATCTCATGGTAAATGCCATTTTGGGAATATCTTCAGGCTTTATCTTGATTTTATGATACCCTGATCTCAAATCTATCTTGGAGAAAACTTTGGCTCCGGCCAACTGATCAAAAAGCAAATCTATCCGAGGTAATGGATACTTATTCTTGATGGTCACTTCATTCAACGGACGATAGTCAACACATAACCTCAGGGTCTCATCTTTCTTTTTCACAAAAATTGCCGGACATCCCCAAGGTGAGGAACTAGATTGGATAAACCCCTTCTCAATTAATTCTTGTAACTGAGCCTTCAACTCGGCCAATTCCTTAGGTGGCATTCTATAGGATCTCCGAGAAATCGGAGCTGTTCCAGGTTGTAACTCTATGCTAAACTGTACATCCCTATCAGGTGGTAGACCGGGTAAATCTTCAGGAAACACATCAGGAAATTCACGTACTACCGGGATATCTCTAATCTCTTTGACGGTAGTTGCACAAACTCGGCCCACTGATCTTCTTAAGGTTGGAAGTTGGATGAGAAGTTGAGAATTACTATCGAACAAACTTACTCTTAAAGTCCTATTCAAAGCATCTATAATAGCCTTATGTCGATATACATCCAATTCATTCCCAAGATTACATCTATATCCCGATCCTTAAGGATAATCATGGTAGTGGGAAAAATATGCCCACCTGTGTTTACGGTACCAGTATACCATTTCCTTAGTACACGAGCGTCCCTCGGCATCAGTATAAAAAACTTTCCTTTGTTGCCCCAATTGAAATTTCATGCTTGCACGACAAATGTTCTATTGATGAATGAATGCGATGCGCCGTAATCAAAAAGTATAATCTGCAGGTGATTGACAACGAAACATACCCATCATCACTCGCTCCCCTCCGGAATTTCTCCAAATTGAATATAGAACACCCGTCCCTGCTTCCTCTCATCTTTGCCCTTCCGAGCATTCTGATTGTGGTTCTTGTTTGGTGCCCGACCTGTTGTTGATTGGCGGGGGCCTTCCGATAATTTTAATTAGCTTTGCCTTAGGTATGGACATTCCCGGAGAAATGACCAGTCCTTCCACAATTATAACACGGATAGTTGTGACCTGTGACGTTGGAGCATTGCCACCGTGGAGCATTGGTTGACTGTGAGTTCGGATAGGTTATAGCAGATTTGGACATTTGACTGCTGCCTTGGCTTGGAACTCACGGCGACGATAAGGAGGACGATAATGGTTTATTTCTTGGATGATAAAACACTCTCTGCCTCTTTTGGTTTCCACCAAAAGGTCCAGACGGCACATTCTTTTTTTCTTCTTGAGCTCCTTATGCCGCCAATACTTTTGCTCTGAAGCAATTGCAATATTTATTGCCTCATGATAAGTGATATTGGTATAGGTCTGTCATCATTGTCTGCAGCTTTGGTATTCGGACCTCTCATGAACCATTTCTTTTTCTTGGCATCCGTATTGACATGTTCGGATGCATCTTTGCGATGATGATTGAATCTTCCCACATACCGCATAACCGCTTGATCCCCTTACCTCAAAGCAAGGAATTCATCCACTTCATAGCCATCACTCCTTCCGGGATATAATGGGCTCAAAGCGGTCATGAAATTCTGTCCAAGTTAACGGAACGCTGCGGGTTGCATGGCCATCGATTTGCATACCAAGCACCAACACACCTCTAAGTTGTTTGGGCAAGAAACACCGGTTTCGAAACTCATGCGATGAATAAGATCAAATTTCGCCCATGGTCCTAAGCCGGTCATCGACCTCCATGGTTCATCCGCCTTGGTAAACACCGGGGTTTTATATCCATGAAATCCACATAGGTAGCCTCATGCCCGTTATGATTATGCCCACGGTTTCCATGCATCCGATTCGATTACTTTGAGCCATCTCATGAAGCAAACGAGAATTTTCCAATCCACATTGATTAATGCAAATGATAGCATCACCCAGATTGGTCGGTATTGGTGGTGGGTTGGGGATATCATCATCATCTTGTGAAGTACCGTGAATATGCGATCCCATGTATGACACATCTCGCTCATAACAAACCAAACTTTATTCATAAGCCTTTATTGGATCGCACAAAAGCTTACTCCGACACATTACATAGGGTTTACTACTATAAACACCAGGACCCTATAAGTACCAAAACAAGATACATAGCCTAACCATAATTAACTATTATACAACTCTACTCTTTTACGTGATTACTTCAAACTTCAGCTTGGTATCCATTCCGAATTATTACGCCTTCATCATCACTTTCATTGATCATTACTAATTCTTCAGATCTTCTTCTTCTTCCTCTTCCGATTCGCTATCATTGGCAAGGATGACACTGGTCCATGGCATCGACTTGAGGCTCATGATTCGGGTTTAGTAGATTGCTAAGCCTATGCACTTCCTCATGTAGATAGGTATTATGTTCTTCTAAATCTTCTACATAGAACTCTAGCTCATGAGTTCTAGCTCTAGCTACATTTTCCTCCGCTAAAACCTCATTTCGTCCCTCCACCGTATGAACTAATATACTTTCTAGCTTCCTATGTGCGGTGGTGAGACGCCTCAATTGATCCTGTAATTCTCCTACCAGATAGCATCCAAAGCCCTATCTCTAGTAGCTTGTGCTAATTCTATAGAAATTCTTTGTATCTCTGCTTGGGGATCGGGCCTAGAATCTGCTACTGCTAGCACCATCGTTTCTAGGGGCAAGTTGGTGATGAGGAACTCCTTTGGGTCCAGTGGACTTATGGGGCGTCATCTTGGCACGAGCCATACGTAGGAAACCAATTTAATCCAAGTAAGACCACTTGATCAAAGTCTAAAGAGCAGCTATGATGGATTACATTCCTCAAACCAGACTCACTACTCAACTCCAGACTAAGAGGTGAAGGAAGTAACGAGTGAATTGTTCATGATGCATGAATCGTTCTTACGAACAAAAACATCAAAGTTTATAATGCACATAAACAACATTTATTTTTTTTATATAGGGCATAGTAAGATTACTACTCCACCACACAAGACCCTTTTTATCAAATAAGGAATGGTGAGAAAGAAATAAGACAAGTCAGAAGCAATTTGGACCAAATTAATCAAGTTAAATTTAGTCATCCCAAATCATTTTGAAGTTTTCGTTAACCAATACCACAAAAACTTTGTAACGAATGCTCTGATACCATTCTGTGGCAGAACCTCCTAAATTATAGGACCCACATACATTTGTCACTGTCCAAAGACCTTTAACAACAATGCATATGTTCCTGGTAACTTAAGAAGTCTGTCGGGTGTCCTCTCGAAACCCCGAATCATCCACGATTTCCGAAAGCGGGATCACATTACGAGTCATTGCGATATTACAACAGTTTATTCAAATAAATACATCGAGTAAAAAGTAGCGGAAGACTTACAATAACATAGTTTACAAACCATTTGTTTCAAACCATACAACTAAGTTCGATATTAATACAAACCAAAGTAGTGGAGCGGCATTATAATATAATACAAAACACACAATGAGGCTGCCCTCGCCTAAGGGCCACACAATTACTTCTCAACGTCATCACAAAGGTACAATCATCATGCGGCCACGATCCAAAACAGATCTGCTCATGAGGCTCACTTGCAACAAGGGTCAATCGAACCACGAGTACAAAAGTACTCAACAAGACTTAACCAAATAAGAACCGATAACTCGTGAATGTAGGCTCGAGGATTCAAGGTATGGTTTTAGCAATAATCAAAGTTATTTTATGTAAAAGCTCTTTGAAAAAAGTCTTTGTTTCAACAGTTTAAACTTCATAAAATCATATACAAAGATGACACGATCCGTAATGAGATCATGAAACTTCATATCCAACAACTTCATCAACCATTCTCAAGTTCCAGCTTATTAATTACTACGATGATGAACAGTGAGTTGAGTCTCCATAACCGAGGAGCAACGACGATTCGAACCGATTATAAACCCAAATTGGGATTCCAGACCACCACGACATATATGCGGTCCCCGACCTACATATACCAACCTATTCTCGGATCCTCTAAAACAAGAACGGGTCCGCGCCACCCGAGAATACAAGATACTCACCAATCCAGCCCATTGCCACGTGGGTACACGCTATTCCCGCCATCTCTCCACTCCAAGTCTTGAGTAGCCATTCTCGTAATAGAATTGCCAAGTTCAGGCTTACCGGAGTATGTGGTTAGTACTACAAATTCTCACCTCATGCAATTCAACAACGGACGTGCCTTAATCGACACAGGCGGAAAGAACCCGCTCACAAGACCTCCATGTCTTGTGGCTCACACACACCGAGTTCGCCCGGTCTAGATTTATTACTCCACATTCCCATATCACATGCTAACATAATTAACCAATGTTCCATTTAAAACTTGCAGGTGGCAGGTAGTCACCGACTTCATCGTTCTACGCATAGCTAAGCAAAACTAGGCATATACGAGTTCAAAACTGGTAATATGGTAAATATGGAATAACAAGGGTGGTAATGCACCAATTAGGTTCTTACTTAACTCTTAATCACTTAATGTAGTAACGGAAAGCAAAAGCGAAATTAATTTGTAAAACACAAGGTAGGGTTGTATGCATCTGGGGCTTGCCTTCGTTGACGGAAAAGTCCGGCTCCTGCGACGCTTCACAAGTCTTTGATCCAACCTCAACAGACAGATCAACCTCCACCGCAACTTGATTAACTACCACGTGTTCCCCTTTGTTTACTACACGTAGTAACATTGCCATGTTTAACATGATGCGGAATATGAAACATGATGCTCGATGATGGATGCAAAAATTAATAAATTGGATATAATTTTCCTTCGCAGTACAGTTACAAACCAAACTAACCAAACCATATTCGTAACTGATGTGACCACACCAGCACCGATCACTTTGGTGAACTCTCCGACCACTATGGTGAACTATCCGACCACTATGGTGAACTATCTGACCACTACGGTGAACTATCCGACCACTACGGTGAACTATCCGACCACTACGGTGAACTATCCGACCACTACGGTGAACTATCCGACCACTATGGTGAACTATCCGACCACTACGATGAACTATCCGACCACTACGGTGAACTATCCGACCACTACGGTGAACTATGCGGAGCAAAGATCGTCGGTGAGGGAGAACCGGCGACTGCAGTGATCAAAATGAGTAAACAACAACTGACTAAGGACTACAGCATCGAAACGAAACCGTAAGTACGCTGATTACAGACAACGGCTCACCGAAGGACTCTGGCCACGATGACACGCCCGCAGCGGTGAAGTTGCTGACCTCGAGGAAGAAAAACGTGGACAGCGAGTTCTCGGCAATTTTAGGCGACCAATGCTAGCTGGCTGGATTCGCAAGGAAAAGACGGAACTAAGACGGCCTTTATCGAGATGGCAACAGCGCTGGGGAGACGATGCAAGCTTGTTGGAGCGATGACAACGGCGGTGGTGAAAACAAAGGAAGAAGAAAAACGACGATGAAGACGTCTTGGTACTTATAGCGCGGCGCAGAAGCTCAAGGAAGCCACGATGGAGCCGTTTCCGTGCCAGCGCGACATCAAGGACGGCCACGACGCGCCTGGAACGCCGAAGAAGGTCCGACGGCAATGTAGCTTAGGCGGTGAACACTGTTCACAGGAATTACAAAATTGCCATACGCTAAAATTCATAAATTTACTCTCAAATTTTCATAACAACTCAAAAATCTCCAAAAACAAAAGTTGTTCAAAATCGAAAGTTCTACAACTTTGCTTCTATAACCATCTCCTAATTCGGTCTAGATTTTGAAATGGATTTTCAGGGTAGGATTTAAATGCTGAAAAGCGGGGTTTTCTCGAAAAATTCAAAATCCAAACAAACTTTGAACTAGAGTCAACTAATACAATTCAACATATACCACATGAATATAAACTTGTTTTAGTGTATGCATCTCAAAGTTTTCACCAAATGCCAAATGCTTTGCAATGCATATGATGACATGTCAGGTTTTAGTATTTTAAACACCCGAGGTGTTACAATTAAGCTAACAAGCATTTGTAACCATATCCGGTATAAGAATAATTTGAGCATCATCATAACCATTAGGTTTCAATTAATGCTTCTACATTGCCGCTGCTCAGTCAAGTTCTCACTATCCAGGAGAGACGGTGATTCGAATAGATTCCTACCCAGTTGAGGAATTTATTCCTAACACAAACCGAGGCACACCTCGCGAAGGTAGCCTTAGGTCACCTTTGGTACAATTCAAGACTAACTTGTGGGTCCGATCAGCGCTGCACCCTCAGAGATTCTACCAATCTACCAGGAAGATCAGGACCCGGTCCCGCCCTTAGACTCACGCCATTGGCTCTCCACACATCCTTACTTCCTCCAGTGTGCGCACTTTCACTTATCAGGGCCCAGCCTGAATTGAGCTACTCGGCTTCGCAGTCGTATCATCGGATCCAGCCAACTAAGTGATAGGCATGCGTTCAATATGACATGAGGACGTACAGCGAATCGGTCCTTAACCGACACAGATGGGGATAAATAGGCACCCAAGACCTCCATGCCTTGTTGCTTCTTTATCACAATCCCGCCTGGACTCCTTTATTCATTAATGCATGGTTATATTCCATGCTAGCACATATAGCCAACCGTGATTAGTTGTCCGCCTATATCATGCAGGTGATAGGTAATCACCCGGCTTCTACCGAATAAGCATGGCTAAGCACATATTCGATCCTAAACCTACATAGGATTCAAGATATATATATATCTAGACAAGGAAGATATATGCAGCAAGTGGTTCCAATCAACTCTTAGTACTTAATTGATCAACATAAAAGGACTCAAGTTGATAGTTCAAAAACATAGGAGGCTTAAAATGCTTCGGGACTTGCCTTTCACAAAGGTTGAGGGCCGGTGATCTGGGCACTCAAGCAACTGTTCACCGTTGGGCTCGCCTTCTCCTGGGGCCTCCTATTGCTACACTTCCTGATGCTCTTCCTGTGGATCGGCTCTGTACTCCAACACGGTGATGTCTTCCGTCGCACCTATTGCATGCATATGCAAAAAGTGAGAATCATGAATGCATAAGAAGGATCATGGATGACATGTCATGATAATACGCATGGTTAAATGATGACTATCATATTAGGTCATTAGGATGATAACAAGGTTAAATTCTTATTTATTGAGTAGGTGCATATCTCTTCTCTAGAAATTTCGAGAATCCACACTAAGTCCATTTTTGAACCACAACACAGCAACTACAAGTTTAGATCATAAATGGAGTTCTACTCAACCAAATTCTATGATCATGGACTTTCTGCAAAGCTTAAAAAATTGCCTACAACTTTTATTTAATCATCAAAAGGTGATTCAACAACTATCCTAGCCAAAATAGGTAAACTTCCTAGGTCTGTCCAGAAATTACAGAAAGGAAGCACTTCGGAAGACCAATTTTTAACAGCTATAACTCTCAAATCATTTGGTCTATTGCCCTGAAATTTTGACATAAGCTATATAAAAAAATTCCTTACAACTTTGTTATTAATCATGTTTACAACAAACTCCATTTTACCTATGCAAAACACCTAGCAACAGAATCTGTCCAAACAACTTCTATAATTGAATTTTAGAGCCATAATATTTTACTGCATACTAGAAATTAAAATTGGGCACAACCAAAGGTACCAACAGTTCATAGGCATCATACACACTCTAGAAAATATGATGGTTAAGCCCAAATAAATTATTTAAATGCCTTTTTTAATTTATTTGGACACTAAGGTGAAATAAAGAAAATATATCAAAAGTGCACAATAAATTCTAAAAAATTACAGTAGCCTACATATGACCCCAAAAGTCTACTGTACAAATTTCATCTCATTTGGATAAGTACATCATCCTCTACATAAATGACAAGTTATATGGGCTGATTTTAGTGAAAATAGGTATCCCTATTGAAAAGTGTCAAACAATAGATTTCATATTTTTTCTTAGCTTCCCTAAAACCCCTTAATACTGTACAAAAAATTTGCATGGCAATATGTTGCTTATTTTTATCCTTATGAATTTCCTCAAAAAACACTATTTATTAAAAGATAAATAGAAAGACCCTACTCCAATCAAGTTTACAAGTTAAACATTTTTACTAACAAGAGCAAGTCAACATAAGATCAACAAAAATGGAATCACAATTTTATCACTTTCCTAGCTCAAGTTATGTATTTTACAAGATTGCAAATAATTTAAAAGCACTTATCTAGCTCCATTTAATTCTCCTAGAAAAACAAGGCAAACAGTAAGTTTCATATTTTATCAAATACTACACTTCATGATGAATCCAATAAAATTTGGTTCACTCCATTTGGACACTCCTAGCTCTTGATATTAATTTTTGAAGTTGGTATTCAAATCTGTGAAAAATAAGAAAAATCAAAACAAACACAATGACTGAAAGACGGGGCCTGCTGGTCAGCAGGACCCACGCGTCACTGACACAGAGGTAGAGGAGGTGCTCCGGCTAGCCATATCTCGCCGACGGTGAGATCACCGGTGACGACGGTGACACCAACGTGTTCCCCACAATGAGCCACGTCGGTTGGTGGTGAAGATGCGACCTAAGGTTCATCGGAGACGGCTCATCGGCGGCAATGGCGGACAGCGGAGGTAGCGCCGTGGTACGCCGGCATTCTCTGACCATCACGGGCTCCAATGAGGTGTGCTACGGCTTCATGGAATCCTAGCAAAGCTATCTAGGGTGGTTAAGGTTCCGGTGAGGCGGCGGTGAGCTCCGACCGCATGCATGCCGCGGCGGCGGCGCACAGAGCACGGTGGTGCTCTCATCGTTCTGGCTAAATGGCGACGAAAGGCAGGTCTCCATCATGCCATCCGCTAGGTCTAGGCTTACTCAACCTAATGCGCACGAAAGAGAAGGGAGGCGATGGGTCAGCTCGGCAACGGCGAGCTTGAGTGCCACGGCGGCCGCGGTGGAAGCGACGGCGCGTTCCCGCACAACCAAGTAGTAGCATCTAACCTAGTTCTTACCTAAGCACAAGGATCACAAGGCGACTACAGATCAGAGAAGAGGAGGACAGGAGGTGCGATGGAACGGTGTGGCCACGGTAAGCCGAGCGTGTGGCGGCGCTCCAACGAGATCGTGGCGACAGCGATGCAAAATACGCCCTTACCAAGGCTCGGCAAGTGAGGCTAGCGGGTCGGGGTGGAAGAGGTGACGATGGCAGAGTTGCTGGCAAGATGGATTGGGTGGTGGTGCAACAATGACAGCATGTGAGTGGGTGGAGCACGATGGCAGTAATGGCGAGCGCGGTCGCTTCGGTGTGGCATGGAGAAGAGAGTAGTGAGCGAGATATGAAATGGAAGCAGCAGCAGCACGTCACTCGGTTCCTCTACTTTGGCATGGCGTCGCAGGGCCAACGGCGGCGTATAGGCACCATGCAGCGGGAGCGCGCTGCGCGCGGTCGGCCACGACCGGCGACTGGTCTGAATCAGCCCAGCTGATTCAGTCACCCCATGGACTGACTGACAGCGCGAATTCATCCGCCTAAATCTCCTAATCCATTCGTTAATTGAAAAAACTTCATTAACAAGAATTGTAGAGCTACACGAGATCTACAATATTGCTTAAATGAGTTTGGTCAAGATCGGCCTAGTTAACAAACTACAGTGCGTCAAACACCGGTACATTGAAAGTGTAACCCAATTCCAGACTTAGAAAATTTTTCAAGTGCTAGAACAGTATTTTATTGCTACTTGAGAGCTGTTTTTGAGCATGCTATGCACCGAATTAGGTCTTGACCCAAAAATAAAAGTTGTTACTCTAGTCAAGTACTACAACTTTGCTTAAGGATGCACTGCCATGTAAACAATCTATGCTATAGTTCAACTTAGGTCAAACCTACAACTTGAAAATAGTAAGTTACTATAACCATGACTTGGGAGGCCAAATTGGTCCAAGTCATGAATACCAAAGTTATTCCATATGACATTCTAAATATGTTTAGGGTACCCTTAAGGTCCCACAAGCATTTTATACATTGGTCACATGTAAACCCTAGCATATGTGAAGCATTTAGTGACAACACATGCGATATAAGCAATCATAGAGATAAAATTTGAGATGCTCATGCTCATGAATGATCAATGATGCTTGTGCTCATGCAATGCCAATGCCAAATGCATACTTAACACTAGGGTGTTACAGCTCCTCCCCTTATAGAAATCCCATCCCGAGATTGGAAAGACCTACCAATTCTTAAACAAAATGGGGTAGGCGTTACGCAGAAAATGGTCTCGTTCCCACATTGTATATTGCTCACTATGGTTGTTCCACACCACTTTATAGAATTTAACCACCTTACTTTGAGTTACCCTCTCCATTTCTTCTATCACCCGGATAGGTACTTCTTCATATGTCAAATCAGATTGGATCTTGACATTAGTGGGTTCAATGGCTTCTTCGGGCACATGAAGACATTTCTTCAATTGAGATACATGGAAAACATTGAAGATGACGCTCATCTATGGTGGTAGTTGAAGTCTATAAGCTACTGGTCCACATTGCTCAATAATTTTATATGGGCCCACATATCAGGGGCATCAACTTTCGCTTCACACCAAATCGTTGTACCTTTTTCATCGGTGATACTTTCAAGTACACGTAATCACCAACTTCAAATACAAGAGGACTCCTCTTATCCACATAACTTTTCTATCTTTATTGAGCAGCTTCTATATGTTGCCGAATGATTTGAACTTGCTCTTTGGCTTCTTTGACAAAGTCAATACCATAATACCTTCTTTCGCCTGGCTCAACCCAATTTAGAGGAGTTCTACACTTGCGGCCATATAAAGCCTCAAAAGGGGTCATCTTGATGCTTTCCTGATAGCTATTGTTGTAGGAGAACTCAGCCAAAGGTAGCCATTTCTCCCACGAACCCTTTGAAGATATTACACAAGCTCTTAACATGTCTTCAAGAATCTGATTCACTCGCTCTGTTTGCCCAATAGTTTGAGGGTGATAAATAGAACTTCAGATCAATTTGGTACCCAACTGATTATGCAAATGTTCCCAAAAATGATTTACAAACTATGAACCTCTATCAGACACAATGGTTCTTGGTATCCCATGCAATCGCACTATGTGGGTGATATATAGCTCCGCATATTGATGTGGGCGGTAAACTATCTGAACTGGAATGAAATGTGCTGACTTCATTAGATGGTCCCCAATTACCTAGATGGAATCGTTACCCTTCTGAATGGTTGGAAGACCAACAATGAAATCCATGCTGATTTCTTCCTATTTCCAACCTAGAACAGACAGTGGTTGGAGTAGCCCTACTGGCTTCAAATGAACGGCGTTGACTCGACAGCAAGTATCACATCTAGCCACATATGTAGCAATCTCTTTCTTCATCTTGGTCCACCAAAACTGGGTCTTCAAATCCTGATACATCTTGCTACTACCAGGATGGATGGATAATTTAGAAGAGTGTGCTTCATCTAAGATTTGGTTTCTAAGTCCTCTATCTTTAGGTACAACAAGTCTATCTTTAAACCAGAGTACACCTCTCTCATCTAATCTAAAATGTTTAGTCTCTTTTTCTTCCATCTTTCTCTTGATATGAAATATACCCACGTTGGTATTATGGTGTTCCATGACCTTAGCTTCAAGAGATCAACTAATAGTGAGATTATGTAAAACTACATGATGCAGTAGGTTGAAGCCATCTTCTAGTAATGGTTTGCTATCATACATCCAGCTCAAAGCATCTGCAACTACATTTGCCCTGCCCGGATGATAATGCACCTCTAGGTTGTAATCCTTGATTAGCTCTAACCATCTTCTTTGTCTCATGTTCAACTTAGGTTGCGTGAAGATGCACTTGAGGCTCTTGTGATCAGTGTAAATGTGACACATTTCCAAGCAAATAGTGCCTCCAAATCTTTAAAGCATGAACAACCGTGGCTAGCTCTAAATCATGAGTTGGGTAATTAACCTCATGTTTGCTAAATTGATATGAGGCATAGGCAATGACTCGGCCCTCTTGCAGAAGCACACACCCCAAACCAGTACTAGATGCGTCGCAAAACACATCAAATGGTTTTTCTATGTCGGGCTGTGCTAAAACCGAGGCGGTGATCAACAAAGTCCATAAAGTGTGAAAAGCAGATTCACACTCCAAAGTCCACACAAATTTCTCATCTTTCTGAAGTAATCTGACCATGGGCTTGACTATTTTAGAAAAGTATAGAATAAAACGATGATAATAACCTACTAATCCAAGGAAACTCCGAACTTCATGAACCAAAGTCGGGGCCTTCCAATCCATAACTTCTTGCACTTTGCCTGGATCTACTGAAATTCCATCTTTAGATAACACATGACCAAGGAAAGGTACTTTCTTTAACCAAAATTCGCATTTGTTAAACTTGGCATACAACTTATGTTCTCACAATCTAGTTAAGACAACTCTTAGGTGTTCTTCATGATCTTCCGCATTCTCAGAATAAACTAAGATGTCATCAATATACACCACTACAAATTTATCAAGCTCAGGAATGAACACCGAATTCATGAGATACATGAAATGAGCAGTAGCATTGGTCAGCCCAAAAGACATGATAAGATACTCATATAAACCATACTTAGTAGAGAAAGCAGTCTTAGGTACCTCGATCTTAATCTGGTGGTACCCCAATCTCAAATCGATCTTGGAGAACACTTTAGCCTTTGATAGCTGATCGAACAAGATATCAATTCGAGGCAATGGATACTTGTTCTTGATCGCAGCACTCGACCTCGCATTCTTAGGCACGCTAGAAGGAGGTGCCGATGGTGATAACCCCACATGGTTCCGACATCTTCAACTTTAGATAGGTGTAGTTAGGGATGGCTATGAACTTCGTGTAGCATGGACGTCCCAGGATGGCGTGGTAGGTTTCATGGAACCCGACCACCTCGAAGGTGAGGGTCTCCGTCCTATAATTGGACGGATCCCCAAAGGTAATGGGCAGATTGATCTATCCAAGTGGCATGGCCTGCTGCCTCCATCCATCAGTACCTTGGTGAGCCGCTTCATGCCGATGATCGGGTCGACCACGAGCGGAGATCTCCACGGTTGCGGGACGCTCTCCGGGTGGTCGGTCCGATCAAAGGTTATGGTGGACTCCGACCATCGGAGGAAGGTAGGCGTGGCCGGCTCGGCCGTATAGACCTCGCGGTGCGTGAGCTTCTGGCATTGCTTAGAGTCATAGGCCGCCGACCCTTCAAAGATCATGAGGCAGCCATCCGGTGTTAGAAAGCCATCATCCATCCCCTTAGCATCATCCACGGTCGGCTTGGGGTCCTTCCCATGCTCCCCCTGTTGAAACCTCCAGACAAGAACTGCTTCATGAGGCCGCAGTCCTTGTATAGATGCTTGACGGGGAAGGAATGGTTCGGGCATGGCCCTTCGAGCAGCTTCTCGAATTGTCTAGGGTACCCTCCATGGGCTTCCGGCCCCCTTGCGGTCGTCGACGGCCATGAGTGAGCCCTCGGGCCGCTGCTTGTTCTTCTTGATAGGACGGTTGGAGGCGCCTTAGCCGGCGTCCTCGTCCTGCTTCGCCTTGCCTTTGGGGCATCGAAGATCGCTCCGACCACCAACTCATCCAAGGCATGGCTGGTGGCGATGTTGAGGAGCTCCTTTGTGGTTCGCGGGCCCTTACGTCCTAGCTTGTGAACCAAGGACTCGCTAGTGGTTCCAGACAGGAAAGCTCCTATAACGTCGGCATCGACGACGTTAGATAGCTCGTTGCACTGTCGGGAGAAGCGCCGGATGTACCCACGGAGGGATTCTTCGGCCTTCCGTCGGTAGTTTTTGAGATCCCATGGGTTCCTAGGATGCTTGTACGTGCCCTAGAAGTTCTCCATGAAGATCTCTTTTAGGTCCTCCCAATTTTGGATTATGTTGGGCGGAAGGTGTTCCAACCATATTCATGCCGAATTGGCCAGGAACAATGGAAGGTTGTGGGTAACAAAGTCATCATTATCCGCTCCACCGGCTTGGCAAGCAAGCTGATAATCCTCGAGCCATAGTCCGAGGTTCGTTTCCCTAGAGTATTTTGGGATGTTGGTTGGTGGTCGGTACCGTGGTGGGAAGGCGGTGTTGAGGATGTGTCGGCCAAAGGCCTGAGGTCCCAGTAGGCTAGGGCTCGGGCTTCGGTCCTCGCCGCTGTCGTAGCGTCTGCCACGATGAGGGTGGTAGCCATGGCTAGCTCTCTCCCTCGCATCACCACAGGTACGCCTGTAGGCGTCGAGGGTGTCGCGTGCGTCATGGTTGTGGCCAAGACGCTCATGCACTGGGACCGCGGTGCGTAGCCTGCCACCTTGCGGCGCCAGGTGGACTGATGCATCCTTGTCGGGTCACTCTAAGGGCGTGCACTGGCTAGCGTCGAGCTCGCGTTGTTAAGATAATGAGCTTTCGGCTTGTTGCGCTGCCGCACGCTCGACTAGTCGTGGGCCCCGGAAGCCCACGGAGCAAGGACGCCGCAGCAACGATATTCTAGCTTGCCAAGGCGAACTGTGTGAGGGCTTCATCATCCTCGATGATCCTCCGATTCATGTCGCGGGACATGGTGCGTGCGTGCCCACATTGTCTGTGGCGCTCGATCTCTCGATCGAGCTCCGCGCATTCCTGCTCGAGCTGGAGTCGTGCTTCCTCGAGCTCTTGGTGCCGGGCCTTCAGCTGCTCCATCCGCAAGCGGGGTGGAGCCCTTGTATCCCCATCGACCTTATCGTTGAGGTTGTATGTCGGGGTAGCCTCCTCCTCATGGATGCTTTCAACGTGTCCCTCGGAGATACTTGCCATAAAACATTCACAAGAGGGGTGATGGCTCCCCCTGCTGGAGTTAGAGGTGGAGGGCGACTCCGTTTCTTCCATGAGGACATTGTGGAAAGACTCTAAGACATATTCGGTCATCCCTACGAGCTCATCGTTCACGGGGAATGGAGGCACAACGGTCTCTACGGCGTTGCGAAGACCGAACGGCAACCCTGTCGGGATGCTCCGGATGAGGTATTCCGGGGAGAGGGGCTCTCCTCCGACAAGCTGCACCATGACATTGGCGAATGAGAAGGTGAGGTGGCGCAGGTCCTTCCGGGACGGTTAGGGTCCTATGAAGGCGTCGAGCTAGCGCTCTAACCTCCCGCAGTCGAAGCCGTGGAGCTAGCCACTCCCAAGGGCGCGGGCCTCCGGTGCATGTAGCTATAGCTCCTCAAGCACCTCAGCTATTGCGTCGAGGCCGGACAAGTGGAGAGGTTGGACGGCGATGGGAGCCTGCGCCAACTCTCCTTCTGTCGTGACGATGAAGTCCAGGTCTCTGAAGCGCACATGCATGCCGGGGACCTAGCTGAGGTTGTGACTAGCCATCTGAGGCCTGGTGTGGATGTCGAGACGTGCAAAAGGACCCTACCTAGCGCGCCAACTGTCAGTGTTTTGAGTTGCCACCGACTAGTAAATTTCTGATATTGCGCGTCTGGCTCGGATGGTGTGCTAAGAGGACACGAGGTTTATACTGGTTCGGGCAGAATGTCCCTACGTCTAGTTCGTTGCTGCTGCTCATGTTACTAGCATTGAAAGTTCGTAGTAGGGGTTACAAATGGTCGAGAGAGGAACAGGTCCCAAGTCTCTAGTGAGAGGAGCGAACGGGTGCCGAGAGGTCGATCGCTTCCCGGCTATATGCTTATGTGTTCTGATCGGTTCAGGGTTCGATGGGTTCGAGTCCCCTTCATGGGATGCCCTACTTTCCCTTTTATAGGCTAAGGGAAAGCACGGGTTACAGTGGAGGGAAAAGAAGAGAAGAAGAAGGAGAAGAAGTCCTCCAGGATCACCGGGTCCTTCTTTTCCTTCACGCGGGTCCCGCCAACCCTGTAGACGTCAACAGGGATAGCTCCACATCATGACCCTGTTTGTCACTAGCGCCGTGCGTAGGTGTCATCTCCCGGTCGTAGCGCTCCACTCCGTCCTGGCGAACATTGTGGTGAGCTGACACGCATGTCAGTGCTCGTACAAGGGTTAGGTAGAACAACACCGGTACGCCCGACACTATTCCTGATGTGAATCCCTAGATATGGCCCATCACAGCCACGGGTTATATCGGGGCGTGTCGAACACCTCCCTGGTGTCAGAGCTTTGCCCTAGGCCCATGCGCTTGGACCTGGAGTGGTTGGTGGCGGTACGGGTCTCCGTCGGGCGAGAGGTATCCCCCAGCCTCAGGGTCAGTCGAGGCGGAGTCCCCCCAGAGGCCGGGTGAGGCGAAGCACAAACCCAAGGGTCGGGCGAGGCGGAGCCCACCCCTAGAGGTCGGTGCGAGGCAGAGGCCACCCTTAGAGGCCAGGCGAGGCGCAGCCAGCCCTTAGAGGTCAGGCGAGGCGGAGCCTGTCCTCAGAGGCAAGACGAGGCGGAGCTAGCCCTTAGAGGTCGAGCGAGGCGGAGCCCGCGGCCTCGGTGTCGGCCGAGGCGGAGCGCAAACCCAAGGGTCGGGCGAGGCGGAGCCTGCCCCCAGAGGCCGGGCGAGTTGGAGCCAGCCCTCTGAGGTCGGGCGAGACAAAGCCCGTGGCCTCGGTGTCAGGCGAGGCAGAGCCCGCCCTCAGAGGTTGGGCGAGGTGGAGCACGAATGCAAGGGTCGGGCGGGGCGGAGCCCGCCCCCAGAGGTCGGGCGAGGCGGAGCTCGCGGCCTCAGTGTCGGGCGAGGCGGAGCCCGTCCCCAGAGGTCGAACGAGGCGTAGCCCGCCCTCAGAAGCCGGGCGAGGTGGTGCTTGCGCACCTGGGGTCGGTTGGAGCTGTAGTCGCGCTCTTGACTGCTCGGATGAATCAATGTTGATGGTTATTAGCTCCTCCTCTTCGGGTACCCTAGTATTGGTTCCCGACACGAGGTTTGAGTCACATGATGTCGTAAGCAGGTATAGCAGTAATAGCGCAGGCACCACAATCCAGCTAGAGGATATGTTGTGCTAGATCACATCACTAGGGGTGGTTCGGTGTAGATTATTTACGAAAAGCTGGCTCTAGGAGAAGGTGGTTGTCTGGCGACCCTGGTTTTCCGAAAGGGGGTTTGTCTGACCTGAGTGTGCAATGACTTGTATGCCCTCAACTTATGTAACAACCTGTTCTGATGGTGAGTAGTATAGAATATATTTTTAGTACTGATTAATTGTTATTTTCGTTAGTGTAATGCTATGTTACACAATTTGTAAATAAGTACATCTTTGGCGTTTGGTTCAATAAAATGTAACTTAATTAGATTGCGGAGGGATCGGATAGTGCTACAGCTGTTTGGTTCAGGTCGGGCCGTTATTGAGTACCACGCAATCAGATACAGGCCCGTTCACGGCCGATATCGCCCCTCCGCGAGCCTTATCGCATTACGCAATAGCTACCATGATTGGTTTCCATTACTTTTTTTTCAACCAAACAAATCCCGGGAATCAAGATCCCTGCTGCTCCCCGTGTGATCTTTCCATTAACATTAACGTTTCCATCCATGGGACCAAACGCCTCGAGAATTCCATTACACACATTTACAAAGCAGTAAAGGAAGGCAAAATGTTACACACATTTGTAAATGTTACACACATTTTTACGCAGAAAAAATGTTACACACATTTCTTATTATCAAAGCGGGGAGGTTCGGCCGCTCCTCAGGGTGTCCACGTCGCCCCAATTTCCCCAGCCCGTCCGATCTTCCGATCGACGTCCCTTGCTCTCTCCACCACTCGCTACAGTCCCCGGCCCCGCTACGAAACCCTCGGCGGGTCTCACCGACACCGACGCCCTCCTCCTCTCCGCTCTCTCGCTCTCTCTCTCTCTCCCTCCCTTGCTCCCGACTCGGGACGCGGCTCAGGCGAACGCGCGGGACGACCTCGGCGGTGGCCCGACTTCCGCGCGGCGGTGGCGTCCCTCCTCCTCCTCCTCCTCCACCACCACCACCACCACCCCCACGCCACTTCCTCGTCGTGCCGCAAGCCAGCGGGTCGCGCGGCCTAGGGTTTCGCGCCTCCATCGCCGGTCGTCCCCACGACCGCGCGGCCAGCCAACGGAGGCCCTGACGCGCCGGAGGGCTCTGGCGGCGGACGAAACTCCGTGCTGGCCGTGGATGACGATGGGGAGGTCACGTTAGCAACATCGGCGGTGGATCTAGAGCGGACGCCCGCGGGTCCCATCCCGGCGGCGGATCTGAAGCTGGAGCACGGCGTGGAGCTCGCGCAGGCAACGGAGGAGATGGATCTGTGCCCAGCAGGCGGATCCAGCGCGGACCCTCCCCGTCTCCACTAGATCCGGCTGCATGGCCTCCACCGATGCCAGGCAAGGTAGGAAAGGACATAAAGGGGATTTTTTGCTCAGCCTCCTTCCGGTGCTGCCTGAATTTACTCAGCCCTAAAATAGAACCTGTGGTGCATTGACCCTGTGGTGCATTGATTAGTTTTAGGTTTGCGCTATCTGCTTCCATGTATATTCCGGCTGTTGATTTCAGTTCTATTGATCTTTTCCCTGTCTATTGCAGCAGTGTGTGTCAGGATTGCCATCAGATGCTTCCTGTGCTACTCAAGGTACCACCCCTCACGTTCCTTGCGATTTCCTCTCCATCTCGCCTAATTAGGATCATGTAAATTATCAAGCTTGAGTACTAAAATGTCCTTCAGTTTATCAATATCACATCAACTGTTCTGCTTAAGCAAGACAAACAAATGCTCTTTGTTTTCTCTTTGTCATAGTTTCAGAATTCAGCGTTCCATCCTCAGTCAAATTTGAATGGATGCTAGATATGTCGGTTCTCTGGTCCAAGTCCCTGACCAGCTTCAGCATGTGTTCTCGAGATAGATACTTCAATGTTTAACCATACGCTTTAATCCCTAATTTCTAAAATAGTCACAACTAATACTTCTATATCACCTTTCAATTTGCTAATTGTTCACAAAATATTGTTTTATACATGCAGCCTTGGCATCTACAATTTCTTCATGGTCACCAGGTCATCAGAACATTATATAAAATGAGGCAAAGGGCCACGTGTTTCATTCTTATTGCTGAAAAGAGCACTGGAGGAGTGTTTGCCAACAAAGAGAGTGCTGAAGCAAGTGAAAATATTAATTGATGGTAAAACTCCCATCCCTATTATCATCGGGTATTTTATGAAATATAGTTTACTTTATTGGTTCAAATTTACTGTTCTGGCAGAAAAAGAATTGTGATTATTCGTAGTTGACCCAATTGGAAATCATGTCAGATTTTATTGCAATGATTACATGCCATCTCTAAGCTTGCACTGCAACTGTGTCTCTGGTGATAGGTGTCCTTCAGCTACAAAATACAGTTTTGTGCCATATTTTTTGCGATCCACTTATATATAGATACATATGTCATATACTTGCAGTTAGTATAGACATGAAGCATATTTAATGGTTGAGCGCTGCCTAAAGGATACTTGACAGAATGGTGGTTCCATGGTTATCTGCTACTTTGGTCTGCCCATTATATTCTAACCATGTCAATGGCAGGCTTAGTCCTCTCCCAGGTTAGATTTCTTCGTCTATCTTCACTGGTTGGAATGGTCTGTGTCTACCACATCATATATTGTAAGTTAGCTTTGCGCATATATACAGTTTCTTAGGTCTTAACCGCTGGCCATGTCTTTGTTTTCCATCTATTATGTTAGTTCGTGTGGTTTGCCTGCAATTAGTATTCAGTCCTTACTGCCGATGCAGTGGCCTCACCTAAACCTTCGTATCATGTTGTCTGAAACCAAATCGAGGCAGATAAACAGCATGCAGCACTAATGGAGAAGGACAGCTGCTACCTCCTTTGCGAACTGAAAATTAGTCCATGAAGTTGCACGTTAACACATGGTTGGAAATTATAACTAAAGATAAAAAAGGTAATCCAATTGGTAAGGCTCATATTATGGTGAAAAAAAATCATGGTTCAGTGAGAAAATCTTCCTAAATACTTAGCTTCGTTAATTATATTTGTCAGCAATGTTTACGCATTCCGGCTCGGGATGCAATTAACACCATATATGCTAAATCTTCGTGTGGCTAATAGATTAGGAAGCAACAAAATACAGTGCTCCCTAGCTTATAAGAATTTATTCATGCTACAATGATTAGGACATGACGTCCTTTTGTCTATTATTATTCCTGGCAGGTTGATATGATGATGTAAGGTCCTGCCTGATCCATGTGCACTATCAGCAGAACGCTGCCAGATTTGTAACCTCTTACCTCTATATGTATTTTTATTTGGTTTGTTTCTAAATGCTGATACATCTTGTGGACTACAGCGAGGTATTGTTTTCATAAATGTTAAGATTAAATAATCATATATGGTTATATGTTGATGTACTGTGCTTCTATGCCTTATACCATACTAAAGTATTAAATCAAATGAATGAGTATGGTTACTATGGTTGGTCCAAGGTACATGATAACAGCGTGTGTTTACCTATGTACTTATTACAGTTATTGCCTTACCAAAATATGTCAGACAGGCTGATCCACCCCCTCTCTCATTCCCTTTTCATTTCCATCTAATTTTAGTTCTTTTCCTGTTTTCCTTCATGGGTATTTTTTTTTATTTCTCAACATCCAAGTTCTTTGTTTATCCTATGGCTTAATCTACCGGTACACACCTCTGCCTCTATTGCGATTGAGTTAGCATCACACTTGCCTGTTTTCTCGTTCTTGCTTTTTTCACATTTTAATGTGCTGCTTTGGGTTTCTAATATCATGATCTTTGTTCCAACGTCATGCATTAAATTGCTGCAACCTGTCGTGAGCCAATGTGGCCTGCCATATGCTTAATTATCTCTTCTTCAAAAAAGCTTCCACATGATCCATTCTTTTTGGCTTACACACCTACATGGCTTTATATTTTCCCATATGTGCTTCCTGCATTGTTCCTATTAGATTAACCCAAATGCAGGAAGCTGTCGTGTTTGTATTTCTTCATCTCTGTCAGCTTTTTCCTTTGGATAATAAGATCTTCTATTTTGCTTCAAACAGTTTGGTTTCGCTTTCTTAATTTCCTATTTCAGTCAGCGCTGCCTTTTCATGTCTCTCTCACACCATTAAGTTACTTACTACCAGCTCAGCAGGTGCACCAGCCTACCACCGATACCATCAGGCCTGTTCATGTCTCGGTACGTCGATTTAGTCTCCTCTATTTGTGTGTATCTGTCTGTTAGCACTTCTACATTTAGGTCATCTGCAACAAATAATTAAACACTGACAGTCTTCTTTTCGTTCCATCTGTGGATACCTCCACCGGAATTTGACCTTGATCAGACACTACTCATCAAAACAGCTCACGCTGCTTGCCATGCCTTACTTCATGATCTACAAATAGCTTTTATACCTGCATTTTGGAATCGTTAAGCACCTGACTTCTTACTCAAATCTTACGGATGCAGAACAGGATAGCCGGCTCATGATTTTGCAAGATGGAAAGGTTTACAGTTGCTGTGCTCTGAACGCTGCCCAGACCACGCAATGACAACAAACAAGAAGACTGTTTTAATTTAGTAGGTTTGGTGTTTATGTATTGTCTAATTACGTCCAGTATAGTTAAACACTACCTAATTTTGTTCTTGGTCATGCAACTGCCTACGTCGTCCTGTAGTATCCTTCAAACAGCAATTGTACTGTATATGTACCAAAAAACGTATATCTATGAATATATCTACGTATCGTTCTTACATAATCTCAAGCTGTACTGCCCACACTTTGCTCGCCCACGCGCTCAATGACGCGCACCGTATGTGACATACAAAACTTCAATGTATATTTAGGTGTCCTTACTCGCCGGCGCGCAGTTTGTACTAGTTTGTATCATTATCAGCACTGGCCCGGGCTAGCTAGCTAGTCACGCTGTATACACGTGCCAATTTAGACGGGCAGACAACAGTTGGGTTAACTGGTGTGAGTTGAAAGTGGCGACACGCATTCCATCCAGCTGGTGTCGTGGCAAACTGGCAACAGGCAGTACGTAGAACAGATTCGAGCGCGATCAGGAACGTACGCGTGGCCCCCCATGGATTGATGGATCATCATCATCATGGATTCATCGAGCAACCCAACGGACGCAGCATGCGCGCTCGACAACAACAGAGCAACACCTGTTTTTGGTCGAAGCAGAGCAGAGGCAGGGGACGAGGACACACGTACACGGTCCGTACGGCCCGGAGGCCAAATGGGATCTGGATAGACACAGGGAGGCGATGCCCCCCTCCATGGCCAGCTGCATCGCACGGGCAGAGCACGTGCAATGCATTATAACAAATATATATACTATTATTTCATTATAAAAAAAAACAAGGAGAGAGGGGCCGAGGGCAAAACCGTCAGTCAGCGTGCATGCGTGCGGAGACCAGGGTCAGCGGTATGATGCAGGCAGGGCTCGCAGACCAGATACAGATCCATGTCCAAAGCCATGGCTGTGGCTCGCGGATCGGCGCAGGCAGTCCATGGATGGATGGAGATGGATTCATGGATAGATAGAAGACGGCCGATGTCAGGCCGTGGCTGCATCTGCATCGGCGTCCATGGGCTAGGCGGGCTGCATCAGCGTGACCTCACTGTGGCTGGCCCGGTCGCCACGTGGGCCTTGGTGCTGCGACTCGTCCGAGGCGTCCATGTGTCCCGCCCCGCTGGCCCCCACCCCTTCGTGTCACCCGCTCTCCCTTACTTGGCACGCCGCGCCCCCCGCGTGGCCCCACGCCAAGGCTCCGCCTGGTGCCGCCTCTACACGGAGGCGCCATGCAGTGCCATGCGCCGGCTTCTCGGCCCGCCCGCCCGCCTGGCTTCATTGCGCACACTGAAACTGAAAGACTGCTGCCTGGCCTGCAGTGCCGCATCTGCACGCCTTGCCAACTGTCTATATATACCAGGCCAGGGAGCCTCACTCAGCACACACCACCACTCCACCAGGCACCGACACCCAGGCAAAGATTGCATTGCTAGCATCCATCGCCGGTCGCCGCCATCTCGATCCATCTGCTCACGGACGGACGAAGCTGGTCCACATGGATCGGTCGCTCGCCATGGACGTAGCGGCGATGCAGCGACGGCGACAGCAGTTCGTCCACCGCCTGCAGGTCCAGCAGCAGCAGCAAGGTACGCACCACCAGCCGCTGCCACCGCCGCCGCCGCCGCTGCCGCACCAGCAGCAGCAGCACCAGAACAGCAACAGCAGGGCTACCGGCGGCCGCAGGTGCTGCCCGCTGCGGCGGTCGCGGAAGGGGTGCATGAAGGGCAAGGGCGGGCCGAACAACCAGCAGTGCCCCTACCGCGGCGTCCGCCAGCGGACCTGGGGCAAGTGGGTGGCCGAGATCCGCGAGCCCAACCGCGGCGCGCGCCTCTGGCTCGGCACCTTCGGCAGCGCGCACGAGGCCGCGCGCGCCTACGACAACGCGGCCAGGCAGCTCTACGGCGACTGCGCGCGCCTCAACCTGAAGCTGCCAGTGCCTCCTCCGGCGGTTGCGGTTGCGGCGGCGGCAGGCGGAGGAGGACCGGCGGCGGTCGTGGTATCGTCTCCGTCCCTGCCTGACACCGTGGCTGCTGGCCCTGCTGCTGCTGGTGGTGGTGGGCACAACCGCCACCACCAGTACCTCCAGCAGCAGCAGGCCACCATGGCGTCGGCGCCCATGATGATGATGCAGTACTCCTCCAGCTACTCCGCCGATGCGTCGTCGTCCAACTCCGACTCCTTCTCCAACTCCTACTCCAGCTCGTCGCCGGTGACGACCATGACGGCCTCGCCCACCTACAACTACAACCACCACCAGACGATCCAGATGACGCCGCCACCACCGTCGTCATGCGGCGGCGTGATGACGGCGCCCACCGTGCCTCAGGCGCAGCAGGGCTGCCACGTTGACGACGCCACCACCGTCACCACCACGATGGAGATGCAGCGTCACCAGCAGATGCTGCGCGAGCTGGCGGCGGCGCCTCTGCACCAGGAGCCCGACGACTTCGAGGACTTCATGACGCGGCTGCCCAGGGCGGAGGACTTCGGCCTGCAGGGCTTCCAGGAGGTGGCCCCCGAGGTGTTCGACGAAGCCGCCGGCATCTGGGACCACGCCGCCGCCGCCTGGTCGACCCCCGCCACCATGATGATCGACTCCGCCGCCGGCGCCGCCCAGCACCAGCCGCAGCAGGTCGTCGTCCCTCTTTGACTCTCGCGTCCATCGATGACGCCGCCGCGCGCCCTGCACCTGCTACTTCGTTCCAAAGCTGCATCGACGAACTGGCCGGTGTACGTGGCGAAGTGTTTCGACGCGCGCGCGATGAGAATACTCTGTGATATAGACTGCTATATAGTTTTGTTTCTCCGTTAACCGTGGGTTTTATGTCTGGATAATGTTCAAGGTTTGTAAGATATCCTCCCTCCGTACTAAAAAAAATAAAGTTATTTTTGAACAGTGATATGATCTCCAAAGTATTACTTTGACTCTTTATTTTTATAAAAATATTTATTAAAAAGTATATATATTTTTATAAAAGTATTTTTAAGATAAATCTATTTATATAGCTTTCATATTTCCAAACTCAATAACTTAAAAAATTATTTATGATTTATATTCCTAATGTTTGATCAAAGCTTTGCCTAAAACAACTTTATTTTTTTAGTACGGAAAGAGTATACTGTAGTATTGATGTCTTAAACATATATATACTCCTAGCTATATACATATAGTCTTTGTGGGTTTGTATGTGTGGTATATGCATGGGCGTCTAGCTAATGTACAGTACTACTACCATGGACATATTTAATATTCATTTCGTTTTTCCTAATTATTTATGGTTTTCATTTAATTTGGATCTGTTTCAGGTTTTGTAAATAAACAAAATATATACACTATAGTGGTGTCCTAAAAATATAATCTTATATAGTCTATGGCTTTATTTGGATGCGTGTGTATTTATTCAATTTACGTATGTTGGAGTGAAATGAAATGAAATTTAGTATAGTTCCACTGTAATTCACTTTAACCCATGTGGATTGAGATTAATCATGAATACATGCGCATCAAATAAGTCCGGTATGTTTTCTCTATTAATATAGTATTGCATCGAAGTGCGTACTGCGTACGTGCGTATTTACATGTACGTACAGTAGTGCTTTGAAGCAGCATAGTCACAGTAATGATGTATGCAACGAATTGAACTCTGTTGTGCTGTTGTTTGATCCGAGGCTATTGATGGTCCCGTTCACTTGTCTTATAATCTGTATTTTTTAGTTTATTTTTTACTCGAAACAATATTTTTCTCTCATAACGAATCAAATAAAACAGTGTTTCAATTCGTTTTTTCAATAAAGCGAACGGGACCGATGTCGATGTGTACCTGCACTGCTCATGCGTGCCGGGCTCGGAGCAAATAAGGCAATGTTTAGTTCCACCGAAATCTAAAATTTGGCACTATATAAAAAGAAGATTCTCCGTCACATCAAACTTGTGGTACATACATGGAGTACTAAATGTAGATGAAATCAAAAACTATTTGCAAAGTTTGGTTGAACTTTGCAAGACGAATCTTTTGAGCCTAATTAGTCAATATTTGAACAATAATTCATAAATACAAAACGAAATTACTATAGTGTTCGCCGTCACATCGAACACTATGCAAATGTCGAATCGGCAGCGAACTAAACGCGGCCTAAACCATCCAGTGGAATTGACACGCGCATCATGCATGCATGGATCGGAGTGTGTCGTGTACGCTCGACGGCTCGAGCGATGTGCACAGTTGGCTCGTGGAGTCCAGAGTCTCGGGGGAAGTAGCTAGCCTCATGCCATATGGCATGGTGTTGATCTGTATGCTATACTAAAGGCGCGTTTAGTTCCGGCCAAAGGTGGCGCCGCGGATTTCCAGCTACACCGTAGCGCACTGTAGCATTTTGTTTGTATTTGGTAATAATTGTTCAAACAATGACTAATTAGGCTCAAAACGTTCGTCTCGCAAAATACCATCAAACTGTGCAATTAGTTTTTGATTTCGTCTACATTTAATACTTCATGCATGTACCGCAAATTTAATGTGACAAGGAATCTTCTTTTTGCATAGTGCCAAATTCAAAAATTGGGGGAACTAAACATGACCTAAAGTAGCCTACTTCAGCCATGTGACGGCTGAAGACACATGCATATGCGCACGTGCGGCTATTACAAGGGTTAATTGTATAATGATATATACTACTATTAGCAATAGCCAGGAAGGGAGAAAAATGCATGCAATAAAGGATCAGAAAATAAATCGCAAAAAAGAGAGAGAAAGGATCAGAAAATATATATAAATTGAATATCAGCAAAGGCTCGACCCAGCAGACAACGTTGCAAACCAACACGTAACTCTTGGGCCGGCCCTAGTACCTAAACAGCAGGTCAGAAGGGCGATCCAATTTTCGACCGGAAGGCCTAGCCGAGGAGGAACGACGCCCGCTTCTAGCTCCGGCCCACCTCTCCGATCGGAGCGCTCGCTTCGGTTTTCAGCCCGCCTCCGGACGGCCTCTCCGACGGGAAGGCCTGGCCAAAACACCACTTCCGACTCCGACCCGCTTCTCTGACCGGAAGACGCCGAACCCCTGCCTACAGCTCCTCTCCGACTGGAGCAATCAAAGCCGACTAGGGACCAACCGACCGGGGACGCCCGCTCGGTAAGGACCAGGAAACGGACGGAGAAAGTAAGGCAGGGTACACAAGTCAAACCGTAATACCAGGAACCGTACCCTGTACACCTGCAGGATAGTCCCCTGTGACCCCCATGACATGACGGAACCGAAGCAGTGTTGTAGGCGCCGATATTTTCCCCTACACTGTTGTGGGCGCCAATCAACTCCCATACCAGATAAATACGGTAAGGCTCCCCCACATGCCTCTGGGCATCAACACTGTTGTGGGCGCCGCCATTTACCATACCAGGTGAACATGGTAAAACTCCTTACATGCCTCTGGGTATCAACAGTGTGGCAGGCACCGACATCTGCCATACCAGAAGAAGACGACGTAACCTCCCACGTGCATCTAATAAGATAATAAACAGTATTGTGGACGCCTACCATCATCTTGTACCCACCGGCGTAGGCAGCAAGACTTAGCAGCGTACGTACTCTCTCCCTCTCACTTGTAAGGCCATCCCCTTCATCTATAAAAGGGGATGAGCTCTCTCCAAAAGACAAGTTGATTCAGATCGATCAGTTCACTAGTACACAACCATAGAATCACCAGGTTCAAACCACGACCACACGCTTGAACACTTTGCACATAGCGGAGCTCCCGTCACTCTCGGCCCCACTAGACCAGAGTCCGACCGGACCTCTTGTACCCCCCATCTTTCTCCTTCTCGTTTGTAACCCTACTGCAAACTTCAAGCACCTAGGCTCAGGAATAAAGTCATCGACCGACTCAAACTGGACGTAGGGCACGTTGCCTGAACCAATATAAACCATGTGTCATTGAGTGCTAGGCCACATTCGATCACAACGTACGGCAACATTACAAATATTTACGTGTTGGTCACTTTCTGCACCGACAGTTGGTGCCGTCCGTGGGGAATCCGCTGTACGTTCAACACTTTTTGGTTATTGGATGGCCCACTTTTCCGCCACCCTCGCCGTGGCGGGCTCAAGCAATATGACTCGCTTTGGTTCATGGGAGTTTCCCACACTTCTACCTGTTGGGATGTGGGTTCCACCTGTCTTCGAGCCGTCCCAGGCCTTCCTCTTCGGAAGCCTGGACTTCGTCGCCGAGCGGCTCGGCGTACTACACCTCCACGAGGAGGCACTAGTTCCAGCACCCGTCGGAGGGGTGCCCTCCATCGGCTCCAGGTCATACGACGACTTCAATGATGAGGTGCCTGCGCTTCATTCCGAGCAAACTTTCTACTCAAACCCCGCTGTGAGTAATGTACATGCTGTTATTTACTTACTATTCACTATCTTCCGCTGATTATCTGGAGGGACCCCGTTGTCCCTGCCGCGACTGCCATGCGACCGGTTCCCCTACGGCCTCGCGTCCCCCACAGATGCGTATGCCCGGGGGCTCCGAAGGATGCCGGCGCCACCCCCTCTCATGTCCGAATTCATGGGGATGGCGAGCTATGCTCCCACCTATTTCCTTGACCTCATGGATGACGATGTTGAGAGTGACGGCTCCAGCATCGGCGACGTGGCACCTAGCCACCGTCTGTCCTAGGAGTGCGCTATGGCAGATGCTCTAGGACAGCCGCCGGTGGTAGTATAGTCCTTGTAGACTCGCACCTCTCCGGACCCTTGTGCGGGGACCCTCGCGCTCACACAAGACCACGACGAGAAGCTACGACAACGGTGGCAGAACCAGCCGCCACCTGCTCCGGCACGCTCGGCGCACCACACTGCGCCCCGTGCGCATAAAACAGCGAGCAGCGCTCGAGGCCGCGCCCGCTAGCTCCAGCGCAACATCATGGACGGGGGAACGATCCCCCCACAGTTCACATGGGCTGACCAAAACATCACCACTACGGCGATGCTTCTACGCGGCCTTCCCGAGCCGAATGACCCCCAGGAACAGGCGATCCACCGGAACCTTCGGGCACTGGTGGAAACCACCACTGTTCAACAGGCGGAGAGCTCCGCATCACGACACCGACTCGCAGCCTCTCTCCCCAGGGGAGTGGGGACACGCCAGACGAATCACTCCACCCGCTCGCCGCTACAGCCGTCGAGCGCGGCACAGGAGGCTGCATCTGCGTCTCGATCTGACCTAGTGTCCGCTCCACACCGACCGCCTATATGCGAGCGGCTCGGGACGAACCAAGATGCTCGCAACGTCATCAGCAACCGGCATGGGTCCTAGCATGATGATGACGTCCATCAAGCGACAGTGATGGCAGGCGACACAGACCCCGGCTGGACCATCACGAGGAGTGGTCAAACACACCCTAGGTGTGGTCGCCGGCCGGACGAGCAGAGTCCTAGCCCGGATGGCCTGGGACCACGGGCCTTTGCCCGACGCATCTAGAAAGCGCTACTCCCACAATGCTTCAACGGAGGCCGAGGCAAAGGCAAGACCAATCACGAGGATCAGGACGAGAGCCCCTCCATGCAGAGGGGCAAAAAGAACAGAAAAGATCGCCGCTGACCGGCCAACTCTGTGTTGGTCACCATGGCTGATCACACAGACAAGCAGCCCCAGCAGGGCCTTCTGGACCACTTCAATGATCTTATGGAGAGCCCATGCACCAACCATGCCTACCCCGTCAAACACCTCTACAAGGACTGCGAGCTCCTCAAGCGCCTTCTACGACAGGCCAGCGGGTCGAAGGAAGGAAAAGGCAAAGAAGCAGCGCCCAAGAAAGGGGGCATAGCGGGCAAGGATCCAGATGACTGAAGGTCAAGATGATCCGACCGGACGCCTACCGACTGAAGGACGACAATGACAACGTTCTCACCAACGCTTGGAATAGCTATGTCGTTTCTTCCCCTAAAATTCAGTCTTACCATTGTTTACTTAACGTTTGCTCCTATAAAAGCGCCCCAACCCGAACACTTTTGGCCCGGGTCGCTCGGGGGCTCCATGGGGGTGCACTACCACCTCTCTTTTTGTTTACTATCATATGGTAAAACTCCTTCCTACCCGAACAAAAGGGTAGTTCATTCCTTTAAATTACCTTACGTAGCGTTGCTTTAAATATTCCAATTCATCGCATCCCGCCTCTACCTACGGTTACGAGCAGCTGAGCCTCGTGGGCCACACCCGGGCTACTAAGGTTGCAGCCTATGGGACAAACAGGCAAGTGCAAGAAAGAGAGAATAAAAAATAAAATTATGCTAAGGTAAAACTAAGGAACGAATGGGACAAGCTTATCCGAACGGAGCGATTCCATCACAAAAAATGAAACTAATTGTATTCATTAAGTACACAAGAATGTTTACATGGGGGCTCCCCCATGAACTTAACTTCTTACATCTACTAAACTACTTATACTTTACAAGCTATTGAGGCTGCCTGGCGTGTCTGTTGTTGGTACGATCGGCGAAGGCATGGGCTGCTCGCTCCCCGGCTAGACGACATTCGGCTCTGTCGGAGGCATGGCGACGTTCATCTCTGACCCAAGATCCACGCCATCCATAGGCTGGGCGACGTCCTCCTGACGCACACTTCCGGCCATGTCCTCACGGCGAGCATCCATCACCCTCTGCGCGGAGACTTGCTCGGCCAACAACTTTGCGTGTGGCAGCAAGATCTTCCCGAGCGACTGGATGTCCTCCGTGCTACAGCCATCGGCATACCCACTATAGATGGTGGCGAAGTCTAGGTCCGGGTGGTACGTCGCCACCGAAGTCAACACCCCCGATGCCCCATAGAACAGCCCATGGGTGATGCGGCCCGGACCTCATCTGAAACCTCTGCCAGCCGGATGGCGGGCGCACTAGTACTTGGCGCCGACCCAAAGACGTTGCTCTTCAAGGGACTTGGCCAGCGCCTCCGTGTCGGGGACCTAATACCGGGGTACCCCAGAAGGTGGAATCAATAACCACCGAACATTAAAAACTTCTAGACGCATAAGAGCGTTGCTTCACCCCTCACGGGAATGACAGGAGCTTGGTTCCACCTTGCCCGATGCCTTTGGGGTGGGCTTGGTCTCGCCCGAGGGCCCAAGGCTAGTCTCTGTCTCACCCGACGCCTTTAGGGTGGGCTCGGTCTCACCCGAGGGCTGAGGGATAGACTCTGCCTCGCCCGACCCCGGAGGAGCAGGGTCGGTCTCACCCAGGAGATAGGGATTGGTCTCCGCTTCGCCCGATGGCAAGGAACAAGCCTCACTCTGCTCCATATCTAAAGATTGGATTCATCTTACCTGACCACTTCTCCCTGTTCCTTCAAGATGATAGAGACAGGGCAAGACATGACGTTCAGGTCAACCGTGGCTCCAAGAGCCATACCCTGCACCCTGGCAGGAAAAGTACTACCAGGGGATGATGGGACGGGCGCTTTAGGCCCTTCTAGGCGCCGCAGAGCCCGAAAGGTGTCACAGGTGCGAGCTCTCCACCCTATAGAGTTGTAGGCGCCGCCTTCAGCTCTGGGACACGGAACCCAATGAAGATATACGACAACCACTACGCTCCAAAAAAGGATTTGCTATCTCCACGAACGACGGATATTCCGTCACCACGCGGTGGACCCAAGGGAGCGGCGCCCGCTTCCCGACCCCTCAGGTCCACCAAGACAGAAGACCTTGGCCACGACGCTACTCCAGACCCCGACCCCGCATCCCTCCGACGAAGAATCATAGGAACCAGAAGGCGTACGGAGCAAGGCTGGGGGAGGCTCAAAAGTCAAAACCACTGTACTGCGGCCCATACCCTGCGCAGGGTAGCATTCTGTAACCAACCTGACATTCTACAGGGACATCGACAGTATTGTAGGCACTTATCTTCCTTCGCACTCATCAGAATGAAGAACCAGGCCGGGTAGACGTGAGCCACAAGACTAATTAGAGTACGCATCCTAAAGCCCTCACCCTTGTAAAGCTAGCCCCTTCATCTATAAAAAAGGATGTGCTTCCTCCATAATGAGGGAGAAGAAAAAGATCGAACGAGACGACTCTCAGATACGCACAGTCAAGTTGTGTCGAACCTCTTGACATCCCTTCAACCCTTCCATCAGAGACTTGGGACCAGTCCCTCTCTCGATCGTTTGTACCCCTTACTGCAAACCGTTCACGGTGCTAATAACATGAGCAGCAACAAACTGGACGTAGGGACTTTCGGCCCGAACCAGTATACATCTTGTGTCCTTTAGCGCATCATCCGAGCCTAACACGCATTACTATAAATTTACTTGCCGGTGCTTGTACGAAACACCGACACTCCGCATTCCGGCCAGTTGTCGCCTTGGCCATTTATAGGTCCCACTCCAATGACTCCACCTTTCCACCTAGCTCTAGAAGAAGGGCTACAGGCTCAGAAGCAAGCTAAAGGAAGAAACCAACATGACGAAAAAGGTACGTACCGAGATAGGAGTTCTTGAGGATGGAGAGTCCCTCCGCCTGCCGGGTCACCTGCTCGCGTAGCCAGGCGTTCGCCTCCTCCGTCCCCATCACCCGGCCCTGAAGCACAAGCACTTCCTGGTCAGCCTCCGACCAGGCCTTCCACTCCGATGCCAGAGCGCTACGCTCTACCTTCAAGGTCTCTAGGGTACCTTGGAGTGCCGTCTTGGTGTCCGACAGGGACTTCCGCAGTGTCGCCTCGATCTCCACCTGGTGGGCCTTCACCGCCTCAAGCCCCCGCTCGGCGACGGTCGCCCGCTCCGCCGTAAGCTGCTCCACCGCCCGCACCTCGGTCACCTTCGCCGCCCGACCCTAGGACTCGAGGCGAGCGGACACCAGCTGACGCTCAAGCTTAGCCATCCGGGCGTGCTCCATCCAAAGGAAATGGGACTTGCGGCACAACATCTCCTCTAGACCCTGCAAAAACAAGAAGCAAGCATGCTGGGGCAACCAATGAAAGACCAAGGGGTCAAGGATGAGCGCAGGAAACTCACCGTCGCAGCACGGCGTAGGTCGACCTTGACCAACCGCTGGACGGACTTAACCAGCTCCTAGGCATCCTCTAGCTTCACCGACAACTTAGCGAGATCAGACTCCATGGCAAGTCCTCTCCCCCTAAGGATGTCCCAGAGCTGACACTCCTACGAATCCCAAAGGATGAACCAAACCTTGGTTGGGTCCTCAGGACAGGGCCACTCTAGGTCAATCTCCTCCGACCTGCTAGAGGGCCCAGCCCCCGACCGGACCACCGCCAGCTCCTGCGATGGTGCCGGTAGCTCCACCAAGTCATCCGCTTCGTTGTCGGAAGGGATCTCCACCACCTCGGTTTCATGGGCCACCGATAGGTGTTCCGGTTCTAGCTCCGGCCGCACCTTCGGCACCTTCAGCTTCGACCAGGAGGGTGAGACGTGCGGCCCTTCGCCCGGCGAGGTAGGGAGCCCGGTCTCCCTCTCCTCTTCCACCGTAGCCAATGGAGGAGGAGGGACACAAGGGTCACCTCCGACGCGACCATAGCCATCGCCACCGGGATCACCGCCGCCGCCACCGCTGCCACCATACTAGCGACCGATCCGAGGGTCGCCACCCCGGAAGGAAAGGATCCACCACCACCACCGTGCTCTCCCCGCCGCTCACCACGACACGCTGCAAGGTGGGCCTCCAATCCTCCCACACGGGAGTTGGGGCGATGCTCAGCCCCGTCAGCATCCGGCCGCTGTCGAAAAAGCACAGGTCAGTCACACTCTAAAAAACTAACAACAAGATCAAAAAGAAACAAAAAGGCATACCGAGATGAAAGTGGTATGACTCTGAAACCCTGACTCGATGATGATAGGCCCATAGGGCGAGGACCGCAACCCACGCCCCCTCGCTTCAACCGGGGGAGTCGACCCAACCAGCTCCTGCTTAGCCTGCGAGTCACCATGACCTTCCGCTTGGGCGCACCGACTGGAGCAGTTGGCGGGGCATCCTCCTATTGCGGGTCGCACACTGGCGCCGGCCCCAATGATGCACAGGTATGAGCCCGCTCCTCCGACCGCCGAGCTTGTCTCGCCACGTCCACAATAGGGGACGAGGCCGGCGCCGCCGGAAGCGGTGACCGCGTCTGCTTCACTTCCCGTTCATCGACGGCGTGCACGCTCGCAGCACACTTCCTCGGCGCAGGAACATCACCGTGCCTCTCTGCCTCCTACTTGCCACCAATGGATGCGGCCATAGGATCGCGATGCTCCACCGAGGTCGCAACGACCTCTCGCTTTCCTCATCCTCGGAGAAGATCATGTCATCTCCCACCTCTATGGGGTCCTCCGACTTGAGCTCTTACTCGACATCACTCCTATTTTCCCCGGCCCTCACGCGTCGCGTGATCTCCTTCTCCTTCTCATGCTTTCGCTGAGCCTCCTCGGCTTTCTTCTTCTTCCTGGCATCCGCCACCTCCTTCTGGGCGGCTATCGAGCCATGCCTTCTGGCCCCTTCGGAAGGTGCAGCCGGGACTTGTAAACCCCAAGTCCCTACGAAACAGTGGCTCAATCAAAAAAGTGAGAGAACAAGGGAAAACACGAAGTAAAGAAAGGGAGCATACCAGTTTGGACACCACCAAGGAGTTAAGAGGTCTGGGCTTTCCATCGACGTTCTCCTTGGGGCCCAGCTGCAGCACCCGATCAAGGCGACTCCAGACCTCATCGTTCTGTAGCTCCTCCAGCAACACACGGTCAGGGTCCGTCGGGCTGTTGTACTTCCACATCGGTCGCTTCCTCTCCGCCAGCAGAGCAAACCGATAGCGGAAGAGGGTGTGGAACACCCGCACCCCATCAAGGCCATGCCGCACAAGCTTCTAGAGCTCCGCCTCGATGATCTCCACCTTATGCTTCTACCGACTAACAGTACCCCATGACCAACTGTCCAACCGCTCTGGCCTCCTGCTGGTGAAGGGAGGGAATGGTGCCTCTATCGGGTTCCTGAATGTAGAACCATTCCCTGTGCCACCCCCGATTGGAATCGTAGGGGATATAGATGGGGTACGAGCCCTCGCGCTTGGTTTCTTCTGCAGGGCGAAGCCCCCCACCGACGTAGCCTCGGTGGATTCCCCACCGACAAAGTTCACCCAGAGAACATCCACCGAAAGAAGTCCACGTGCGGCTCCATCACAAGAAAGGCCTCGCACACGATGACGAAGCCGACGATATGTAGCACCCCAGTCGGATTGAGGTGCTGCAGCTCCAAACCCCACTCGTTGAGGAGACCACGCAGAAACTAGTGCGCGGGGTATCCTAGCCCACGCTCATGGAAGGCAAGGAAGGAAACCACCTCGCCAGGGTGAGGTTGCGGGAAATCCTCCCTCTCGGGAACCCTCCAGTGCGCCACCTCCTTCGGTGGCAGAAACCCCTTCTCGGTGAAGGCCTCCAACACTGACTCCCTCACAAACGGATGACCTCCAGCCTGACATTTCGCTCTAGGTTTGCAAATGGATTTGTGAGTTTTCTCCTCTCCCTCGTTCTCTCCCTTTTCTCTCCTAGGAACCACTGCGGCGCTCAGACGCTCTTGGTGAGAAGGAAGAAAGAGAAGAGACGACAGATGACGAATAGGTGAAGGAACAGGGGTGAAAGCCCTCTCCCTTCTCCTACTTAAAGAAAAGGGCGCAGCAGTTGGGGAAGGCGCGGCGATCAGGGGAAGGCAAAACGACGGAGGCAAAAAACCCTCTCCCTTCCCCATTTAATGCAAATGGGATACGATGGGACGTGCCCTGATCGATGAGATGCACCATGTCCGATGGAACGACGCCTGATCAAATGGGATGTGGCCTGGGTATGGCCCACCACTACCGCACGACTGGGCACAAAAAATAAAGCGCCACCACACGCAGGCGACTCTCCGCCTCCCTAGGCGGGACTTGGAATAACCTAAACAACGGGATCTCCTCCAGGAGAGACCATCAGGCTTCCTAAGTCAATCGAACGGCTTAGGAAAACACCAAGGGACAGGTAAGGAGCAAAGGGACGCCCCATGTAGGCCATGCCGACTCTATCATGAACGACGAGCGCGGGTCCCGGTTGGACATTTCCGATTGGAGCTCTTCAAACCTCGTCACTCGAGTCATCAAGGTAACATTATCGACCCCCGTTCTTTCTTTATAATCATTCATACATCCATACACACATTCATTCCATACTCCCGCGCCCCCAGACAATTCTACCCGAATCGCCTGGGGTTCGAGAACTAAAGCATCACGTATGCAGTCAAATGCATCACAACGCTTCGTGTTGCATCATGAAGCGGCAGTTGCCTCATTCAAACATGAGCAACGACCAACCGGGGTTCGAAGGCCGGTCCACAAATGGCTTGAGGCTGCCTCGTGATAAACAGAGCCTAGGGAGAAAACGCAGATGAGCCCTATGAGGCCCTTGCCCAGTCCGACCCGAAGCGGATAGGGTCATCTCAACCTTCTCATTCGATCCTAAACCTCTGCCAAACCCATAGAATCTCCATCGAGGGAAGGCCAGCGGGCCACCCGGGTCGATCTCCAGAATGACCCAGGCATCTATCGGGTTGTAGGTAAAGGAGTAGTGGAATGTCACAAGAGGGCTATGCCGACCCCATTATGAACGACGGACCCAGATTCCACTTGATCATACCCGTTAGCGAGCTCACCGAGCGCGTCACTCAAGCCCGAGCGATCGAGGCAAGTGACAAAGCTCAGCACCTCCGGTTGTGAGAAACCGAGGATGGGGTAACGCACAAAACTCAAACCGACCCCTGCCAAAGGCCCAACGGGGCTCAGGGGCTCAAGACACCTAAACTAAACTGCCTCGACTGCGTGGGCTGCACTGATGCCAGGATCTGCGAGCTCTGTCTCGCCCGATCCCTAAACTAACTGCCTCGGTTGTGTGGGCTGCACCGACGCTAGGATCCGCAAGCTCCGTCTTGCTAGATCCCTAAACTAATCGCCTCGCCTGTGCTGCACGCGGGCTTGCACCGCAAGCTCTGGTCTTGCTAGATCCTCGAGAGCTTCTCCTTGCCCAGGTCCTAAACTAACTTTGCCTCGCCTTGCGCCCTAAACTAAGCGCCTCGGCTTGCACGGGCTACACTAAGCGCCAGATCCGTGAGAGCTCATCGCGCTAGGATCCGAGCCAAACTAATCGATCCTTAAACTAACTACCTCGGCTGCGCGGGCTGCACCGATGCCAGAACGACTCTGTCTTGACTAAAATGCACGCACACAAGCCCACTGACAAAACCCCCTAGGCGATCCTGCCTGAATCGCCCGAGGGCTCGGGGGCTACACCCATGGGTGCGCTCGCGCGCACCCGTTGACAAAACAAAAACTTCCCCGCTGGAAACACACAAAAAAACCTAGACGATTCTACCCGAATCGCCCGGGGCTCGGGGGCTACACCCGTGGGTGCGCTCGCGCGCACCCGTCGTCAAGTAAAAAATCCCCAGACGATTCTACCCGAATCGCCCGGGGGCTCGGGGGCTCCTGTCGGGTTCATAAACCCGGGGTCCCTCATGGACCGGCTTCCCAGCAAAGGCTCGGCCCAGTGGACAACGTTGCGAACCAACGCGCAACTCTTGGGCTGGCCCAAGTACCTGAATAGCAGGCCAGAAGGGTGATCCAATTTCCGACGGAAGGCCTGACCGAGGAGAAACGGCGCTCGCTTCTGACTCTGGCACCACCTCTTCGACCGAAGCGCTCGCTTCGGTCTCTAGCCAGCCTCCGGATGGCCTCTCCGACAAGAAGGCCTGGCCAAAACACCACTTTTGACTCCAACCCGCTTCTCCGACCGGGAAGACGCCAAACCCCTGCCTATAGCTCCTCTCCAACTGGAGCAATCAGAGCTGACTAGGACTAATCGACCGGTGACGCCCACTCAGTAAGGACCAAGAAACGGGCGGAGAAATTAAGGCAGGGCACACAAGTCAAACCGCAATACTAAGGACCATACCCTGTACACCTGCAGGACAGTCCCCTACGACCTCCCTAGCATGACGGAACCGAAGCAGTGTTGTAGGCACTAACATTTTCCCCTACAGTGTTGTGGGCGCCATCAACTCCCATACCAGACAAATATGGTAAGGCTCCCCCACATGCCTCTAGGCATCAACAGTGTTGTGGGCACCGCATTTATCGTACCAGTGAATATGGTAAAACCCCTTACATGCCTCTAGGTATCAATAGTGTGGCAGGCACCGACATCTGCTATACCAAAAGAAGACGACGCAACCTTCGACGTGCATCTGACAATAAACAATATTGTGGGCGCCTACCATCATCTTGTACCCACCGTGTGAGCAAACTTAGCAAGCGTCGTACTCTCTCCCTCTCCTCTCACTTGTAAGGCCATCCCTTCATCTACAAAAGGGATGAGCTCTCCCCAAGTTGATTCGACACTAGTACACAACCACAGTCTTCAAACCACGAGCACCTCTTGTACCCCCATCTTTCTCCTTCTCCCATTTTTAACCCCTCATTTGTAAAACTTCGAGCAGCACCTAGGCTCAAGAATAAAGTCACCGACCGACTCAAACTGGACGTAGGGTACATTGTCTGAACCAGTATAAACTCTGTGTCATTGAGTGCTAGGCTACATCCAATCACAACGTATGACAAAACTACAAATATTTACATGTTGGTCACTTTCTGCACTGAAACCATCCCTGTGGGATTTCATATCCCAATTTTCAAGACCCTTCATATGTTAGATACTCCAACACTATAGCGTAGACAATTTCATTCTCATAAAATTATAAATTATTTCATCTCATCATCATTTTCATCATCTCTTTTCATTTATACTATACATGTTAGTTTATTTGTCTATGGAACTATCATGAAACCCTCACCAAGACTGCATATGTTAGATACTCCTACACTACGGTGTAGACAATTTCATCCTCATAAAATTATAAATTACTTCATCCCATGATCATTTTCATCATCTCTTTTCATTTATACTATCCATGTTAATTTATTTATCTATGAAACTATCATGAAACCCTCACCAACACTGCATTTACGAGCTATACAGGCATGCCGCCGTTTGGATTTAAGCATATGGTTAATGTGCTGCAAAGCTCTTCTATTAATATAGAAAGAGGAGAATCTCAATTAGCATAACAAGTTGAGATGGCCGAGTTGGTCTCAGATTAAGGTTCTGGTCCTAAAGGTGCGTGGGTTCAAATCCCATTCTCAACATATTTTTCATGCTTTTTGTTTTTTATCATATAAACATTTTTCATACTTTTTTCTGTTTTTCTCATATAACCATGGAGCAAACCATATTTTTTATTGTGCTCATACACTCTCAACACATTTTTTTTGTTTTCCTCTCAACATATTTTTCATACTTTTTTGTTTTTCTCATACAAACTTGCATGGAACAAAAGTATATTTTAACCATATTTTTTTGTTGTACTCATACTGTCGGGTTCATAAACCTAGGGTCCCCAATGGACCTGCTTCCCTACAAAACTCGGCCCAGCAGGCGACGCAGCGACAACACGCGCCTGGGCTGGCCCAGATACACAATGACAGGCCAAGACCACGATCCGGTCCCCGACCGGCACCTCCGACCTGGAGATCTAGTCAGAGCCCCGGTCGGAAGGCCGGGTCATGGTGGGACCACAGTCTAACTTCGACCCCCTATCTCCGATCGAGGATGCACCGGACCTCTGCTCGCTGCTCTTTCCTGACCGACACGGTCGGGGCCGACTGGGAACGATCGCACGGGGACGCCCGCTCGGTGTGGGCCCGGGGAGCAGGCGAAGCAGATAAGGTAAGGCGCTCAAGTCAACCGCAATACCGAGGACCATACCCTGCCATGCCCTGCGCACCTACAGGACGGTGCCGTCAGGCCACGTTAGACGGACACTGTACAGCCTGCCAGACATGTCAGAGCATAAATAGTATTGTGGGCCCCGTCGTTTGTCGTACCAGGCGAACACTGTACAGCCTGCCAGACAGTCAGATCATAAACAATATTTTGGAAGCCGTCGTTTGCCGTACCAGGTGAACACTGTATAGCCTGCCAGACGCGTCAGAGCATAAATAGTATTGTGGGCGCCGTCGTTTGTCGTACCATGCAAACACTGTGCCGCCTGCCAGATACAACAGAGCATGAATAGTAAGGTGGGCGATGACGGTGTAAACAGTATGGCGGGCAACGGCGGCCATCCCATACCCGATGGCGTGGGCAACAAGACTTGGCAGCCCCCGTATACGCTATCTCTTTCTCTCTGACTTGTAAGGCCATCCCCTTCAACTATAAAAGGGGATGCACTCCCTCCTAAAAGTCGAGGACCCAAGGAATCGAGGACTCGATGACTCGATGGCTACACAGGCTACTGAACACGGTCTCAATAGTCTCAACAGCTCGCAAGCTCAAGCACACAGAGACGCACATAGAGCACACGCTCCGATACTTGGCGTACGTTTGAACACCCGTCACTCTCTTCCACTCGGACTAGAGTTCGACCGGGCCTTTGACACCCCCACTTCATTCCTCACTCGTTTGCAACCCCACAGCAAACTTCGAGCACCTAGGTTCAGGAATAAAGTCACCAACCGACCTCAACTAGACATAGGGCCCGTTGCCTGAACCAGTATAAATCTTGTGTCATTGAGTGCTAGGCCATATCCGATCACAACGCACGGTAAAAATTACAAATATTTACTTGTTGGCCATATTTCGCACCGATAGTTGGCGCCATCCATGGGGAGGACGTCGTGTGTTTTTTGGTCATCGGATGGCCCACCTTTCCACCATATTTGGCATGATGGGCTCAAGCAATACGATTCGCTTTGACTCGCTGGAGTTTCCCACGCTCCTACTTCTTGGGATGTGGGTTCCTCCCGTCTTTGAGCTGCTCTAGACCTTACTCTTCGGAAGTCTAGACTTCATCACCGACTAGCTCGGCATACTTTGCCTCTGTGAGGAGGCACTCGTCCTAGCATCCACTGGAGGATGAGCGCCCTCCACCGGCCCCGGGTGTAACACCTCGGGTGTTTAAATACTAAAACTGCCATGTCATCATATGCATTGCAAAGCATTTGGTCATATTGAAAAATTTGATATGCATTCACTAAAACAAGTTTACATTTATGTTATGAGTGTTGCCTTGTATGATTTGGATCGAGTTCAAAGATTTGTTGTGATGTGGATTTCCGAAAACCCTGATTTCCAGTGATTTGTTTTACCTCGAAAACCCATTTCAAAATCAAAGTATATTTTGGGGTTGAGCCTTAAAACAAAAATGTAGAGCTTGTTGAGTTGTACAAAGTTTGTTTTTGAAGTTTTCAAAGTTGTTTTATAAAAATTAAAGTAATTTGAAAAGGCGTAATTCTTTAAATGTCCCTTTTTGAATTCAAATTTGCATTTCAAAATATAGACCGAAATAGGGGGTGGTTATAAAAGCAAAGCTATAGAACTTTTCATTTTGAACAACTTTTATTTTTGGAGATTTTTGAGTTGTTACATAAATTTGGGAGTAATTTGAGTTTCAAATCGGATGGCAATTCTATAAATATGGTGAACAGTGCTCGACGCTTAAGCTACATCGCCGGCGGCCTTCTTCTCGGTTCCAGGCGCACGTGTGGCCGTCCTTCGCTTCGCGCTGGCGTGGGAAAGGTCCCTGCGTGTCTTCTCCTTGTTTCTAAGCCGAGCTATTTAGCCTAAGCCGTCGCCGTTGGTCCCCTTTTCCTTGCTCTGCTTTTCCCGACATCACTGATCATCTCCGTCGAGCCCGCGCCGTCGCCATAGTGCTTCACCGTCGTAGCCAAGCCTATCGTAGTTTCGCCTACTCTTTGCAAACCCAACCGACTAGTCGTGGGCGCCTGATTATCGCCGGGATACGCGGTGTGTTGCCTTTCTTCCTCACGGCCGGCAACGTCACCGGTGACCCCACTTCACCGTGGCCGGAGCTATACGATTAGTCTCTACCCTCGCGTAGTGTTGCTCCATCTTCTCCGTGTTGTTGTGATTCTATGCGACTTGTTGATTGGACCGTTCATCCACTGCAGCCACCGGACGTCGAGCTTGTCATTGCCGCCGTCGCCATCAACGTCGACCGTAGTGCTCTCTTGCTGCTCTCGGTCAACCAAGTGCCCTATTCCGATCTAGGTGAGCCGTTGATGCTATCTGAGTAGTTGTAGGTAGCTCTAGCGAGCTTTAGCAGTTAGAACGCCGTGCCCTGCTCGGCCGAACCGCCATGACCGATGTTAAGCTCGAACCTCGCCGTAATCGGTTTACTTTGTGCCTCCAATCGATGCGCCGTGTTGTGAGGAACGTGTTGGTACCGTCGCCGTGGCTGGAGACCTCGCCGTCGGCGAGATTTTGCCGGCGGTCAACAAGGTTGTCGTTCGTGGTCATTCACGAAGGTAGACGATGATGTGGGGTCGGGTTGTCGGTGGCTCGTTGTTTCAAAATGGAATTTTCTCTATTTTCAGAATGAATGAATAGTGTCTGTTTTTGTTATTTTTGTGTAGATTTATTTAGAGCTCCAAAAATTATGAAATTTTTGTGTGACCTCTCTGTGATAAGTACTATTTAGGAAAAATATGAAATGTTGTTTTTAGTACTTTTTGAATGTGATAGAAATTGCTCAATTAATTAATAAATGAGTTTCCATGATTTTTCTAGGCTTATTTATTTATCCAAAAATTATGAGACTTGTTTTGTCACTTAGTTATCATGTGATGAACATTTACAAAAATTTTGAGGTCAATTGGAATAAGTTGATTTATTTCATAATTTTTTATTAAATAATTAATTCATAAAAGCAAATAATAACCTTTAATGATTTAGGTTTTGTTTGAATTTTTGATTGAGTGATGTCCTTGGGTCATTAGTTGGTAATGATCCTTGGCAATCGAGGTAGGTGTTATGAAAAAGGTTTAGTTAGTTTAACTTGTAACTGTACCACGAAGGAAAGTTGTATTCAAGTTGTTAATTTTACATCCATCATCGAGCATCATATTTGGTATCTCGCATCATGTTAAACATGGCATTGTTACTACGTGTAGTGAATGAAGGTGAGCACGTGGTAGTTAATCAAGTGGTTGAGGAGGTTAATCCGTCTGTGGAGGTTGGATTTGATAATTGTGGAACGACTCCAGAACCAGACTTTTTCGTCAACGAAGGCAAGCCCCGGATGCATTTAAACCTACCTTGTGTTTTACAAATTGATTTCGCTTTTTCTTTTCTATACTGCATTAAGTGATTAGGAGTTAGTGAAAACCTAATTGGTGCATTACCAACCTTGTTTTTCCATATCTACCTTATTACCAGTCTTACTTCGTAAATACCTTGTTATGCTTAGCCATGCCTAGTGAGATAAAAGTTGGGTGATTACCTGCCACTTGTGAGTTTTAAATGGATCTTTGGTTACGTTTGGTTACTTATGTGATCATGAAATATGAGCATGTGGAGTAATAAATCTAGACTGGGCGGACTCGGTGTATGGGAGCCACAAGGCATGGAGGTCTTATGAGCTGGTTCTTTCCGCCTGTGTCAATTAAGGTCCATCCGTTGTTGAACTATGTGAGATGAGACTTTGTAGTACTAACCGCATACTTCGGTAAGCCTTAACTTGGCTATTCCATTACGAGAATGGCTACTCACGCACTGGGAGTGGAGAGATGGTGGGAATAGCGTGTACCCACATGGCAATGGGCTGGATTGGTGGAGTACTATATTCTCAGGTGGCGCGGACCCGTTCTTGTTTTAGAGGATCCAAGGGTAGGTTGATATATGTAGGTTGGGGACCTACATATGTTGTGTGGTCTGAAATCCCCAGCTGGGTTTAATCGGTTGGAATCATCATTGATCCTCGGTTATGGAGACTCAACTCTCTGTTCATCATCGTAGTTTTAATAACTGAAACTTGAGGATGGTTTGTGAAGGTGTTGGATATGAAGTCTCATGATCTCAATACGGGTCATGTCAGCTTTGTATATGATCTTTATGAAGTTTTAAATGTTGATATAAAGAATTTTGTTAAAGAGCTTTTACGCAAAAGAACTTTGATTATTGCTAAAGCCACACCTTGAATCCCTGAGCCTGCATTCCTGCGTTCTATCGATTCTTATTTCGGTTAAGTCTTGTTAAATACTTTTGTACTCAGGGGTCATTGACCCTTGTTGTAGGTGAGGCTCATGAGCAGGTCTGTTTTGGGCCGTGCTGCATGACTGTTGTTCAATGCGATGACGATAAGTAAATGTGTGGCCCTTGGGCAGGACAATTTATTTGTGTGTTTTGTATTATGTTATAATGCAACTCCACTACTACGTTTTGTAATAATTATCGAACTTAGTTGTATGGTTTAAAACAAATGGTTTGTAAACTATGTTATTGTAAGACTTCCACTGATTTACTCTGGTGTAGATATTTGAATAAATGTTGTAATACTGCAATGACTCTGTAATGTGATCCTGCTCGGAAATCGTGGATGATTCGGGGTTCCCCGAGGACACCCGACAGTCTTCTTAAGTTACCAGGAACATATGCATAGTTGTCAGAGGTCGTCGGATAGTGAAAGGTGCATGTGGGCCCTATAATTTAGGTGGTTCTGCCACACCGGGTCACTCGACTACCTCGACGTTGAGACACTCGCGCTCCGCCTCGAGCCCATGCTAGGCTCAAACCCCACGGTGAGTAACGTAGATATTATTCTTTACTCACTGTTTAACACCTTCTGCTGGCTCTCCGGAGGGACCCCGTTGTCCCCACCACGACCGCCATGCGACCGGTTCCCCTATGGGTTCACATCCCCCATGGACGCGTGTGCACGAGGGCTCTAGAAGATGCTGACGCCACCCCCTCTCACATCTGAGTTCATGGGGATGGTGGGCTACGCCCCCGCCTCCTTCCACGACCTCATCGATGATGAGGTCGAAAGCAATGGCTCCAGCATCGGTGATGTCATGGAACCTAGCCACCCTCTGTCCTAGGAGTGCGCTATGGCAGATGCCCCAGGACAGCTACCGGAGGAGGTGGAGTCTCTGTAGACTCACACCCCTCTGGACCACCATGCGTAAGCCCTGACGCATGCGTAGGAGCACAGCGAGAAGTTACGACAAAGGCGGCAGAACCAGTCACCACCTGCGTTAGCGCGCCCGGCGCAGCACACTATGCCACACGCACGTAACCCAGCGAGCGGCGCTCGAGGCCATGCCCGTCAGGTCCAGCGTAACATCCTAGACAGAGGGGACGATCCCCCTCAGTTTGCTCAGGCTGGCCAGAACATCGCTGCTGCAGCGATGCTTCTACGTGGCCTCCTAGAGCCTACCGACCCCTAGGAGCAGGCGATCCACTAGAACCTCTAAGCGTTGGTGGAGACCACCACCGTTCAGTAGGCAGAAAGCTCCACGTCGCGACATCGGCACACGACCTCTTGCCTAGCTGGGGGACTGGGGCCGCACCAGTCGAAACACTACGTCCACTCACCACAGCAGTTGTCAGGCTTGGAGCAAGAGGCTGTGGCTACGCCATAGCCCAACCCGGCTCCCAATCCACACCGACCACCTATGCGTGAATGGTTCAGGCCAAACTGTTATGCTCGCAGCGTCATCAATAATCGATGCCACGCCTGGCACGATGACGATGTCCATCGAATGGCGGCGAGAGCAGGCGGCATGGGCCCCCTTCTTGACCATTGAGGAGTGCAAGGACACGCACCATAGGCATGGTGGCTGACCGGAGGACCAAAGCCCTAGCCTAGACAGCCCGGGGCCACGGGCCCTTGGTCGCTGCATCCAAAAAGCATTGTTCCCACAGCGCTTCTGACCACCCACCAACATTGCCAGGTACACAAGGGAGATGAACCCTAGTATATGGCTTGAAGACTTCTGGCTTGCCTGCCGATCCAGAGGAGTGGATGATGACTACTTCATCATCTAGTACCTCCCCATCTGCGTGAGGGAGCATGTTCGAGCATAGCTTGAATTCCTTCCGCTCGACAGCATTCGCGATTGGGCGAATCTCAAGAGGGTCTTCGTCGGAAATTTCTAGGGATGTATGTCCGTCTTGGGAATTTCTAGGACCTCAAGAGCTACTAGGAGGAGCCCAATGAGTCCCTGCGGGATTACATCCATAGGTTCTCAAAGCAGTGCAACTCCCTTCCTAATGTTGTCGACGTGAACGTCATCAGCGCATTCCTCTCTGGGACAACCTACAAGTCCTTGATCCACAAGCTCGGCTGTCTGAAGCCCCATACCACCCACGACCTGCTCGATATCACCACAAACCACGCCTCCATCAAGGAGGCGGTCGAGGTGGTCTTTAGCGGCGATTGGGATAGGGTCAAGGCCAAGCGTGAGGACCAAGGTGAGTGCCCCTACACACAAAAGGGCAAGAAGAACAAGAAGGATCGATGCCAACCGAGCAACCCAGCTTTGGTCATCGCGGCCGACCGCGCGGGCAAGTAGCCCCAGCAGTGCTAGCCCGACCACTTCAACAAGCTCATGGAGAGTCCATGCACCAACCACGCCTATCCCATCAAACACCTCTACAAGGACTACGAGCTCCTCAAGCGTTTCCTGCGACAAGCCGCCAAGCCAATGGAAGGGAATGGCAAGGAGGAGGAGACCAATAAAAGAGGCGTGGTGGGCAAGGATGAAGATGGCTTCCTTGACCCCGAGGAATGCCTCATGATCTTTGGGGGATCCAACACCATCCACTCCAAGTGCCAGCACAAGGTACGCTATAGAGAGGCATGCACCGCCGAGTCGGCCATCCTCTCTTTCCTTAGCTAGTCGAACTCCCCGATCACTTTTGATAAGAGAGTCCCACGTCACCTGATTAGGTCGCTACCCACTCATCATCGACCCCATCATCCACAAGAAGTGTCTCACCAAGGTGATGATGGACGGAGGTAGTGGCCTCAACATTCTCTACGTCGACACCATCGACGCCATGTGCATCCCCCGATTGGAGCTCCGCCTAGTGAGCTCTTCCTTCCATGACGTGATCCTAGGGATGCAGGCATACCCACTAGGGCAGATCGACCTGCCCATCATGTTTGGTGACTACGCCAATTTCCACTCGGAGGTCCTAACCTTCGAGGTAGTGGACTTTCTGGGATCCTACCACGCCATCTTGGGGCGGCCATGCTACGCCAAGTTCATGGCGATCCCTAACTACACGTACCTCAAGCTAAAGATGCCGGGGGCGAACGGTGTCATCACCATAGGTAGAACCTTCTTGCACGCCTACACATGCGACCGCGAGCATTACGAGCTAGCCACTACCGTCATCAACTCCACGGAGCTCTCGGAGCTTGGGAATTCGGTGACTCCAGCAGTCCCCGACTACAACGGGCAGACCTTCTCAAGCACCTTCCATCCAACCAAGGAATCCAAGGCGGTGGAGATCGACCCTAGCAACCCAACCAAGAAGGTGAAGATCAGGACCAAGCTCCCGCCCAAATAGGAAAATGAGCTCGCCGACTTCCTACACGCCAATCGTGATGTCTTCGCATGGAAACCTTCTAACATGTCGGGCATACCGAGGGAGGTTGCCAAGCACGCACTACGCGTTGTCCTAGGCTCAAAGCCCACCAAGCAACGCCTATGTCGCTTTGACGATGAGAGGCGCAGGGCCATAGGCGAGGAGATCACCAAACTTCTGGCAGACGGATTCATTAAAGAGGTATACCACTCTAAATGGCTAGCTAATCATGTTCTTGTGAAAAATAAGAATGGGAAATGAAGAATGTGTGTTGACTATACTGGCCTCAACAAGGCATGCCCAAAGGACCACTTCCCTTTACCACACATAAATCAGATAGTCAACTCCACCTCAGGGTGCGAAATGCTCTCCTTCCTGGATGCCTACTCAGGCTACCACCAGATCATGATGAAAGAGTCTGACCAAGTCGTGACTTTATTCATCACCCTATATGGTTCGTACTGTTACGTAACCATGCCTTTTGGTCCGAAGAACGCTGGCGCCACCTATCAACGGTGCATGCAGCAATGCTTCATTGACCAAATCGACCCGCCCAACCAACCTGACCAAGTCAAGCGGCCAAAACCAATAATCGCCATCTATGTAGATGACATAGTGATGAAAATGGATCAAGCTAGCGACCTGATCGCAAACTTGGCCACCACATTTGTGAACCTCCGAAGGTTCAGCATCAAATTGCATCCCAAAAAATATGTTTTCGGGGTTCCGATGGGAAGTTGCTCGGATACATCATGTACGAGCACGACATCGAAGCCAACCCCAAAAAATCATGGCCATCTCCAACATGGGCCCTACATGCAACGTCAAGGGTGTACAGAGGCTCACCGCCTCTTTGGCCGCCCTAAGCTAATTCATCTCCCAACTAGGCGAATGGGGCATGCCTCTCTACAAACTTCTCAAGAAGATAGACGCATTCGTCTGGACAAAGGAGGCACAGCAGGCTTTGGAAAGCCTCAAAGCATCACTAACGTCGGCCACAATCCTCATTGCTCCTAAATGGGGAGAATCCCTCCTCCTCTACATCACTGCAAGCAACCACGTTGTGAGTGCCGCCCTCGTCATCGAGGGAGGAACCAGGACACCCCCTGAAGGTCCAATGATCGGTGTACTTCATCGGTGAGGTACTCACCGACGCCAAAATTTGCTACCCCCATGTTTAGAAGCTTTTGTACACCATGCTGATGGCGACCTAGAAGCTCCTGCACTACTTCACCGACCACAACGTCATGGTTGTCACCTCATACCCACTCGGGGAGGTCATGTATGTCCCCCACACCGCTATTAAGTCTCAGGCTCTTGCCGACTTCATCGCCGAATGGACGGAAGTCCAGCTCCTGATCCCGAACGTCACCCACGAGTACTGGATGATGTACTTTGACGGGTCAATCGTGGCGCCCGGCTTGGGGGTAGGAGTTGTTCTGATCTCCCCGGATGGGAGCAGGCTCCGCTACGTGATCTGTCTCCATTTTTTAGCCTCAAACAATGCCACGGAGTACGAGGCCCTCATCAATGGACTGATCATCACCGTCGAGCTCGGTGCCACACGGCTATATGTCCACAGCAACTCAGAGTTGGTCGCCGACCAAGTCATGAAGGAGTCCTCCTGCAAGAGCCCTGTCATGGCGGCGTACTGCTAGGAGGTGTGCAAGCTCGAGGACAAGTTCCGAGAGATCGAACTGCATCATGTCCCTCAAAAGGACAATGAGGCCACCGACTTCCTCGCAAAATTGGTGGCCATACGAGAACCGCTCGCCGACGGGGTCTTTGTAAATGACCTCCATGAGCCGTCTGTCCACATCTGAGACGATCCACCCTAGACGTGCTCCAACACCAATCTAGCACTTGAGGGGCTTCGACCCCCTGATGTGCCTCGACCCCGACCGAGTGCTCGAGGGCTCTGACCTTGGTGCCTCCATGGCAATGTCGCTCAGTGACATCGCCGTGATGGCACTCAATCCGGCCTACTGGAGAGCACCACTGCTCGCCTACCTCATCGAGGAGGTTCTCCCATCGGAAAGGACTGAAGCGCGATGAATTGCTCAATGCGCCAAGACGTTTGTCGCCATTAGTAATGAACTTTACAAGCGAAGTCCATCAGGAGTGCTCTTGAAGTGCATCCCGACCGACCAGGGGAAATAGCTTCTCCTCGAAGTCCATGCTGGAATCTGTGGACATCATGTGGCCTCAAGGTCGCTGGTCGGGAAAGCCTTTCACCAAGTTTTTTACTGGCCCACTACGCTGTGAGATGCAGAGGAGGTGGTCCGCAGGTGTGAAGGATGCCAATTCTACGCTTAGCAAACTCACATGCCAGCGCAGGAGCTTCAGACCATCCCTATCACCTGGCCATTCACGGTCTAGGGCCTCGACATGGTCGGACCCCTCAAAAAGGCCCCGGGTGGCTTCACTCACCTACTCATGGCGGTGGACAAGTTCACCAAGTGGATAGAGGCGAAGCCCATCACCAATATTCGCTCGAAAGAGGCGGTCAAGTTCTTCCTCGACATCATCTATTGGTTTGGTGTCCCTAACTATATCATCACTGACCACGGAACAAACTTCACCGGGAAGAAGTTCCTGGACTTCTATGATGTATACGACATCAAGATCGATTGGGCCTCGGTCGGACACCCGCATACTAACAATCAGGTCGAGCAGGCCAATGGCATGGTCCTCCAAGGACTCAAGCCCTGCATCTTCGACTGACTCAAAAAGTATGCCGGGCGATGGGTTGCAGAGGTCCCAATGATCCTCTAGAGCCTAAGAATGACCCAAACCGGTCCATGGGGTTCACCCCTTTCTTTCTGGCATACGGAGCCAAAGCACTGTTGCCATCCGACCTCGATCACGGTGCCCCAAGAGTAAAGGCCTTCGACCGAGACCAAGCCATGGAGGCTCAGTAGGACGCGGTCGACCTGCTCGAGGAGGCTCATGAGACAACCATCATCCGCTCCGCTCATTACTAGCAAACTCTCCGCAGGTACCATGAAAAGAAAATCAGGGGGAGGATCCTCGAGGTCGGTCGTACTCCAGAGGACTCAGTCAACCAAGGACAAACATAAGCTCTCTACACCATGGGAAGGACCATACATGGTGGGCAAGGTGATCCGACCGGGCGCCTATCAGCTGAAGGACGACAACGGCAACGTTCTCACCAACACATGGAACATAGAACAGTTACATCGTTTCTTTCCCAAAAGCTCAGTCTTACCGTTTATTTCCATTCAATGCTTGCTCCTACAACACCCCAGTCTGAGCACTCTTAGCCTGGGTCACTCGGGGGCTCCACAGGGATGCGATACCACCCCTTTTTTTACTATCATGTAGTAACACTTTTCGCCCAAACAAAAGGGCATCACCCAAATGAAAGGGCATCCCATTCCTTTGATTACCCTATGTAACTTGCGCTTTAGCCTCCCGACTAATCACACCCCACCATGACCTATGACTATGAGCAGCTGAGCCTCATGGGCCATGCCTAGGTTCTTAAGGTTGCACCTATGGGTCAACGGGCAGGTGCAAAAAAGAAAGGACAAAAAACAAAGCCATGTAAGGATAAAAACAAGGGCGGACGGGACAAGCTTCCCCTCATGAGTGATTCCATCACAAAACGAACTTAAAATATTCACGAATGTAAAACTATTCACACGGGGGCTCCCTCAAGAATTCATTTTTTACATAAACTAACTATTTCTACTCTAACTCTATTGTGGCCCCCTGGCTGCGTTGGTTGACGGTGTGGTTGGCGAGGACAAAGGCAGCTCGGTTGTGGTTGGGACGATGGCGCTTGGCTCGGCTATGGTCAGGACGACGTTCGACTCGGTTGGGGGTGGGACGACGCTCGCCTCTGACTCAACCTCCATTGCCTCCACATGATGGATGACATCTTCCTGGCTCACATCTACGGCCACGGTCGAATGGCAAGCCTCCATCACCCACTGCGCGGTGACCTGCTCAGCGACCACCTGTGCGTGCGGCACCAAACTTTCCCCCAGCGCATGGATCTCGTCTGCGCTCCACCCGTTGGCATATCCTCTATAGATGGCCATGAAGTACAGATCAGGGTAGTGGGTCGCCATCGAGGTCAGCACCCCCGATGTCCCGTAGAACATGCCATCGGAGATGAGCACCCAAACTTCATTCGGGACCTCCGTCAGCTGGACAGCGAGCGTACTGGTGCTTGGTCCTAACCCAAACACCTCGGAGACCACCACCTCAGTGATGTCACTTGGAGGTGAGGCAAACTCGATCGGCATCGATGGAGTCCCCTGTTCCGTCGGAGTGGTCGACACTACACCTAGAGTGCTTGGCACCCCGGCTGTAGTGGTCGGCATCACTCCTAGAGTGCTCGGCACCCCCTCTTCCAGAGTGCTCGGCACCGCCCTAGGAGTGGTTGGCACCACTGCAAGACCTCTCGGCTCCGCTATGGGAGCGTTCAGCACTTGTCCTGGAGTGGTCGGCACCACTGCAGGACCGCTGGTCGAGCTCTCCCTCGAGAGCGCGTTGCTCCTCGAGGGACTGGGCTAGCGCCTCCATGCTCCGACCGACCGCCACTTTGATCGTCTCTAGCTCTTGCTCCAAAGAGACGATCTTTCGACCTAGTTCTAGAAATGGATGACAAATTTAGGAGCAAGGAAAAGAAAAATTCTAGGCATCAACTGAGGGCAGAACAGGTACGTACCAAGGCGGGCACTTTCGAGAATGCAAAGCCCTTCCTCTTGATGGGTCACCCTCTCGAGCAGCCAAGTGTTCGACTCCTCAGCCCCGAGCATCTGCCCCCGGAGCATGATGACCTCCTGCTCGGTGTCCGACCGGGCCTTCCGCTCCACTTCCAAAGCCTCCAAGGACTTCCTAAGCGCAGCCTCGATCTCCACCAAGTGGGCCTTTGCCATTTTGAGTTTCTGCTCGGCAGCAGTCGCCCGCTCGACCGCACACAGCTCCACCGCCCGTGCTCCCATTGCCTCAGCCTCCCAATCTTGGGACTCATGGCAGGCGGACTCCAGCTTATGCCTAAGCTCATTGACCCGCCGCAACACCACCGCTTCTTGCTCCATCCGACCGTGCTCCTCCTGGAGACAACCGTTTAAATGCCAAGGAATCAAAGACAATACCAGGAATGCAGAAAACTTACCTCTGCAACGCATGGAAGGTTGATAGTCACAGCTTGATGGATGAGCTCAACCCTCCCCAAGTCCTCCTTGAGCTTCACCATGGTAAGGGAGAGATCGGACTCCATCGACAGTCCTCTCTCCCCGAGCAGGTGCCAAAGCTTCACCTCCTCCTCATCGCGAAGGATGAACCGGGCCTTTCCTGGCTAGCTAGGGCAAGGCCACACCAGCTTGTGGGTCACCCCTGACTCGCCGGAAGATCCAGCCATCGCACTATCAAGCGATGACCAGATCATCCCTAACTCCTGGGACAACAGGATGGCTAGTGGCTCCACCCTGGTGTCTTCCTCACCGTCGAAGGGGATGTCCACCACCAGGACTCCATGGCTCGCTAGCGGCTGCTCTTCCTTCGGCCTACTCATGGCTCCTCCGACCCCCTCCAGCTCTAACCAGGTGGGCAAACCGTGCGCTCCTCCATCGGGCAAGACGGGGAGCCTAGCTTCCCTCCTCTCCTCCTCCACAACCGGCGGGGGAGGGACCATAAGAGTCACCCCTGACCTAGCCTCTACCAACACCATGGGGATCACCGCCATCATCGTCGCTGCCGCCACCGCTGCTGCCGTACTCACGACCAGTCAGGAAGAAATGACCCTCATTAAGGAAGGTCACATCACCATCAACCTACTTCCCCCACCGCTCATCGTGACCCGCTGCAGGCTGGGCCTCTACTCTTCTCGCATGGGAGGTGCGGAGATCTCCATACCAGCCGGAGCATGGCCACTGCAAGAGAAGGCACAAACATAGGTTAGTCACACCCCCAAAAACTCAACTATGAGGGCAAAGGGAAGCATGAATACATACCCAGACGAAAGCGGCAGAACCTTGAAACCTCGACCGGCTGACGACGAGCCAACCAGACGAGGATAGCTTAGGGGTCATAGTCCGTGCCCCCTCAGATTGACTGAGGGTAGGGACGACATGGTCGGTCCCTGTTTGGCTCATGAACGGTCACGGCCACTAGCTCGAGGCGAGACCACTGGAGCAATCGGTGGGGCATCTCCCCATTGAGGGCCAGGCATGCATGGTGACCCCAAGGGAACAGGCGGATGATCGCACTTCCCCAACCGACCAGCGTGCTCCGTCACACTCAGAGCAGGGGGGCTGAGAATCCGATGGTGCCTCCAAAGGGCACGGTGACCGCGCCCGCTTCACCTCTCATTCAAGGGCGACGTCTTCACTCGTGACGTGCTTCCTCGACTCCAGAACATCGCCACGTGCCTCCATACCACACCCACTACCGATGGGCGTAGCCGTGGGCTCACGACACTCCACCAAGGTCATGGCAGCGCCCCTGTCTATGTCGTCCTCCGAGGAACTCGCATCATCACCCGTCTCCGTGGGCTCCTCTGACTCGAGCTCTGCCTCCATGTCGCTCCGGCTCTCGCCACCACGGACCCGCCGATTGATCTCCTTCTCCTTATCAAACCTCCTCTGGACCTTCTCGGTTTTCTTCTTCTTTGCAAGTGTGGCCTCCCTCGGGGCGTCTTATCGAACCTCGCCTTTCAGCCCTCTTGGAAGATGCGGCCAGGATTTATAGCCCGCGAGTCCCGTCCAAAATGGGCAACTCAAAATCAATCAAAACATCAAAACAAGAAGGAAAAGGTCATAGGAAAAAAGCATACCAAATCGGATAGCTTCATGGCATGAAGGGGTCAGGCGTCCCTTCGAGGGAGTCTTCATCCCTCAACTGCAGTACCCAAAAAAGATAACTCCAGACTTCATCTTTCGACAACTCCTCCGGTGATGCACGGTCGGCATCCATTGGGCCGGAGTATTCCCACATCCGCCACGTCCTTTCCCCTAGTGGGGCAACCCGACGGCGGAAGAAGGTGTGGAAGACCCGCAACCCATTGAGGCCATTACGCACGCTTTCAAAGCTCTAGATCGATGATCGCTAGCTTTTTCTATTGACGGGAAGGACCCCACGTCCAACTTTCCCTCTTCTCTGGCCTCCCCCCGGTAAACGTCGGGAACGACGCCTCCACCGGGTTCCTGATATAGAACCACTCTCCACGCCACTCCCGATTGGAGTCACTGGGGGAGTACACGAGGTAGGGGACCGACGGCTTCGGCCTCTTCTACAGGGCAAACCCCCCAACCGGTGCGATTCTGAGGCGGATTCCCCTCAAACAGGGCTCGCCCGATGAAGACTCACCGGAATAGATCCACATGCGGCTCCATCCTGAGGAAGGCCTCACAGACAATGATGAAGCCAGATATGTGCAGCACCCCAGTTGGGTTGAGGTGCTGCAACTCCAGGCCCCACTCGTTGAGGAGACCGTGCAGGAACCAATACGCGGGGTACCTGAGCCCACGCTCATGGAAGGCGAGGAAGGAGATGACCTCATCAGCTCGAGTTCGCGGAACAACCTCCCTTGATGTGGGAGCCCTCCTAGTGCACCACATCCTACTATGGAAGTAGCCCCTTCATGGCGAAGTTAGCCAGCAGCGGCCTCATCCATGTTGGAAGGCCTCTAGTTCAACATCGCACCTTGGATTTACGAACGAATCTATGAGTTTTTCCTCTCCCTCGCTCTGCCCTCCTCTCTCCTAGAAACCGCCGTGGCACACGAACAAGCTTGGCAAAAAGAAGGAAGGAGAAACGGCAGTGATTGAAGAAAGGCGAAAGAACGAGAGGAAAACCCTCTCCTTTCCCCCTATTTAATGCGGAAAGGCATGTGGCGGGACGTGGCCCTGACTGACGAGGCGTGGCCTACCCGACGGGACGTCGCCTGGCTAACGGGACATGGCCTGGGTGGGGCCCACCACTACCACAACCCAGGCATGGGAAACAAGGCGCAACCACACACAAATGACCCTCCGCCTTCCTAGGTAGGGTTTGGAGGGGCTCATCGACAGAATCTCCATTGAGGAGAGGCCAGCGGGTCACCCGAGTCGACCGGATGGCTCGAGCAGCCGTCGAGAGACAGGTAAGGAGCAGTGGGATGCCCCATGCGAGTTATGCCGACTCTGTCACGAACGATGGACCCAGATTCCACTCGGACATATCCGATAGGAGCTCCCCGAACTCGTCACTTGAGCCATCGAGGTAACTTTACCAACCCCTATTTTACTTTTCTAGTACATAAGCATTCATTCTCATGCATGCATTCATACATCCAAATCATTGCATATGAAATAATTGCATCGAAACGCTTCGCGTCGCGTCACGAAGTGGTAGTCGTCTCATTCGATATGAGCGGCAACCGATCGAGGTTCGAAGGCCAGCCCGCGAAGGGCTTGAGGCTGCCTCGCGTGAAACAGAGCCAGCGGAGAAAATGCAGATGAGCCCTAATGGCCCTCTCCTGACCCGCTCAAGAGCGGACATGGTCATCTCAACCTTCTTGTTCGGTCCTGACCTCAAGTTGTTCCCACAGAATCTCCATCGAGGGGAGGCCATCGGGCCACCTGAGTCGCTATCGGAATGACTCAGGCATCTGCCAGGAGGTGGGTTAAGGAGAAGTGGAGTGTTGTAACACCCCGGGTGTTTTAAATACTAAAACTGTCATGTCATCATATGCATTGCAAAGCATTTGGTCATATTGCAAACGTTGATATGCATTCACTAAAACAAGTTTACATTCATGTATAAGGGTTGAATTGTATTGTTTGAATCAAGTTTGAAATACCTGTATTGTTTTGAAATTCCGAAAACCTTAATTTCAGTATTTAAATTCTACCCTAAAAACTCATTTCAAAATCTAAGCATATTTTGGGGTTGAGCTTAAAAGCAAAAGTGTAGATCTTGTCAAGTTGTACAAAGTTGGTGTTTGGAGTTTTCAAAGTTGTTTAGTAAAATTTGAAGTAATTTGAAAAGGCATAATTCTTTAAAGTGTCCCCTTTTGAATTCAAATTTGAATTTCAAAATGTAAAATGAATTTGGATATGGTTTCAAAAGCAAAGTTGTAGAACTTTTGATTTTGAACAACTTTTGTTTTTGGAGTTTTTTGAGTTGTTAGGAAATTTTGAGAGTAATTTGTGAATTTTGGAGAATGGCAATTACATAATATTGATGAACAGTGTTCACCGCTCTTGCTACATGCCGGCGAACTTGATTTGCTTCCATCATGGCATGGCCGTCCCAAGCGTCAGCGTTGGCCTACTGAAGGCTTCGTCGTGGCTTCCTTGCGCTTCCTTGGCTGCCCTATAAAGCTCTGGAGTCGTCGCCGTTCTTCTTTTCCTTTGCTCTGCTTTTCTTCCGTCACCTTGCTCATCTCCGTGAGCCCGTGCCGTCACTGTCGTGCTCGCCATCGCTGATAAGCTAGCTCCAGCTCCACCTACTCCTTGCGCGTCCATTAACCCCTCAATTTAGTCTGATTTCGCCGGGGACGCCGCATAACGTACTTCTTCTTCTTGGCGTAAACAGCGGCTTGGTGATCCCGTTTCACCGTGGTCGTGGCCCTCCGGTGAGTCGTTGCTTCTAATTAAGCGTAGCTCCACTTCGTCTCGATCTTTGTGATGCTTAATCCGTTGTTGCTTGCTCATTTTGATCACCACAGATCACCGGCACACCATTACCGACGATCCTTGCTCACCGCCGCCGTTTTGTGCACGCGACACCCGCGCTCTCTGTTGCTTCTCAACCTTGCTCTCTGCCCGTCGTCGTGTTCGTGGTGAGCTCTTTGGTGCTTCTGTACCGTTTATTTAATCGCTACCGAGCTCCTGTCGCCGGCGTAGTGCCGCTTGAGCCACCGCGTCCGCCATGGCCGATGCCAAGCTCGTAGCTCGTAGTAATTGTCTAGCTAGTGCCTTCAATCGATCGCGCCCGTGATGATGTGGTCATTTTGGTACCTTGACCGTCGCCTTTGGATTCACCATCGGCGAGTTTGCGCTTTAGCGCCAGTCCAATGCCGTCGTCGTCGTAGTCAACGCGCGAAGGTTGAAGATGACATGTGGGGTCCGATGTCAGTGACTCAGCGTTCAAATGAGTTTTCTGTTTTTCAGATTTATATGAATAGTGCTGGAATTTGTTATTTTTGTGTAAATTTATTTAGAGCTCCAAAAATTATGAAAATTTTTGTGTGACTTCTTTGTGATGTATATTATGTGACAAAAATTTGAAATATTGATTTTAAGTATTTTTGGGGTATGATAAAAATTGCTCAATTAATTAATAAATGACTTTCCATGATTTTTCTAGGCTTAATTAATTATCCAAAAATTATGAAAATTGTTTTGCCACTTAGTTATCATGTAATGAACATTTACAAAAATTTTGAGCCCAATTGGAATAAGTTGATTTATTTCATAATTCTTAATTAAATAATTAATTCATAAAAGCAAATAGTAACCTTTAATGATTTAGGTTTTGATTGAATTTTTGATTGGGTGATGTCCTTGGGTCATTAGTGGATAATGATCTTTGGCAATTGATGTGTGTATTAAAATGATTTAGTTAGATTAGCTTGTAAGCTGTCTTCAGAAGGAAAGTTGTATTCAAGTTGCTAACTTTTGCATCCATCATCGAGCATCATATTTTGTATCTCGCATCATGTTAAGCATAGTATTATTACTACGTGTAGTGAACGAAGGTGAACTCAGTAGTGGTTAATCAAGCGGTTGAGGAGGTTAATCCGTCGGTTGAGGTCGGGTTGGATAAGCGTGGACCGACTCTGAATCGGACTTTTCCGTCAACGAAGGCAAGCCGGATGCATTTAAACCTACCTTGTGTTTTACAAATTGATTTCGCTTTTGCTTTTCAATACTGCATTAAGTGATTGGAAGTCAAGTGGAAACCTAATTGATGCATTACCAACCTCGTTTTCCTTATCTACCTTGTTAACCATTTTAATTCAGATATGGCTAGTTATGCTTAGTCATGCTTAGATAATAAAAGTCGGGTGATTACACATCACTGCGAGTTTTATATGGAACTTTAGTTACTTATGTTATCATGAAATATGAGCATGTGAAGTAATAAATCTAGACCGGGCGGACTCGGTGTGTGTGAGCCACAAGACATGGAGGTCTTGTGGCGGGTTCTTTCCGCCTTTATTGTCGATTAAGGTCCGTCTGCTTGTTGACTGTGTGAGTTGAGAATTTGTAGTACTAACCACATACTCCGTAAGCCTTAACTTGGCTATTCTATTACGAGAATGGCTACTCGCGCCTTTGGGAGTGGAGAGATGGCGGGAATAGCGTGTACCCACGTGGCAATGGGCCGGAGTGTGGAGTCTTGTATTCTCGGGTGGCGCGGACCCGTTCTTGTGTAGAGGATCCGAGGGTAGGTTGATATATGTAGGTCGGGGACCTACATATGTCGTGTGGTCTGGAATTCCCAATGGGGTTTATAATCGGTTCAATCGTCGTTGCTCCTCGGTTATGGAGACTCAATTCTCGATCATCATCGTAGTTTAATAAGCGTAACTTGAGGGCAATTTGAGAAAGTGTTGGATATGAAGTTTCATGATCTCATTACGGATCGTGTCGATTTGTATAAGATCTTATGAAATGTTAAATGTTGATAAAAAGAATTTTGTTACAAAGCTTTTACATAAAATAACTTTGATTATTGTTAAAGCCCTTGCCTTGAATTCCTAAGCTTTGCATTCCTGATTCTTATTTGTTATTTCGGTTAAGTCTTGTTGAGTACTTTTGTACTCGTGGTTCGTTGACCCTTGTTGCGAGTCGCCTCATGAGTCGATCTGTTTTGGATCGTCTTTGCATGACTATAGTTCGATCGATGACGAGAAGTAAATGTGTGGCCCTTAAGCGTGGCGCTTTATTGTGTGTTTTGTATTATATTATAATGCCACTCCACTACTTCGTTTTGTATTAATAATTATACTTAGTTTGTAAGGTTTGAAACAACTGGTTTGTAAACTAAGTTGCTATAATGCTTCCGCTATATTTTACTCGATATATCTATTTGAATAAACTGTTGTATCTTCGCAATGACTCTGTAATGTGATCCTGCTCGGAAATCATGGATGATTCGGGGTTCTTCGAGGACACCCGACAGTCTTCTTAAGTTATCGGTAACATATGCATTGATGTCAAAGGTCGTTGGACAGTGACAGGTGTATGTGGGCCCTATAATTTAGGAGGTTCTGCCACAAGTGTCACATGAGGGCTATGCCGACCCCATCACGAATGACGGACCCAGATTCCACTTAGACATGCCCGTTAGCGAGCTCACCAAAGCCCGCCACTCGAGCCATCGAGGCAAGTGGCGTCAGCTCAACCCCTCCGATTGCAGAAATCATGGACGGGGTGACGTAGGAAATCATGCGACCGATCCCGATTGGCCCCTAGTGGCTCAGGGGCTCGAGCCGCCAAATCCTGACTTCAGGAACCCGACCAACCAAACAGGTTGCGGTCGGAACGGACACGGGCAAACACCCCAACCGAAAGAGACACAAGAGTCTGCATCCCCAAGAAAGAGTACCAAGGTGCTCAGCCTTCGACCGACTCCCCAGTCGCCCGTAGGCTCGGGGGATACACCCACCGAGTGCGCTCGTGCGCACCCGGCGGAAAATGGATTACCAGTGAGTCTCCTCCACAGCGGCTGGACACCTATGTCTACACGGCATGCCTCCGCGGCCTTCGCCAGTCCCCTCCTTAGGGGCTCGGTGCCAATATCCCTCCATCGCGCCTCCATGGCCTTCGTCAGTCCTCCCCATGGAGGCTGGGCGCCCGTATCCACTCTACGCGTCTCCGTGGCCTTTGCCGGTCCTCCACATGGAGGCTGAGCGCCTAAATCCTACTCTGTTACCCTACGCAATACAAGAAACCAAGGGGAAAACATCGAAGTTCTAATAACAGGCGCCTCCACGGCACAATGGGCACAGGAATTACAAAGCAAATACAAGCTTTCATTAAGCTAAAAACATAAGACCCTGGCTTTTACAATATCACGTAAAGCGTGTGTGAACAACCCCTTCACGGCTTCATAGAAGTCCCAAATGGGCTCAGGGTCCCCAATGGACTCGTTTCCCTATAAAACTCGGCCCAGCAGGCGCGCAGCGACAACACGCGGCTGGGCCAGCCTAGATAAAGATGATAGGCCAAGACCATGATCTGATCCCCGACCGACACCTCCGGCCAGGAGATCTGGTCGGAGCCCTGACCGGAAGGCCTAGCCGTGGTGGGACCGCAGTCTAACTCCGACCCTCTTTCTCCGACCGAGGATACGCCGGACCTCTGTTCGCTGCTCTTTCCCGATCGACATGGCCGGTGTCGACTGGGAACGACCGACCGGGGACGCCCGCTCGGTGTGAGCCCGGGAGCAGGCGGAGCAGATAAGGTAAGGCGTTCAACTCAATCGCAATACCATGGATCATACCCTGCCATGCCCTGCGCACCTACAGTACGGTGCCATCGGGCCATGTCAGATGGACACTCGACGCACAAACAGGACCTTTGTATAGCTTGCCGACACGCGTCGAGCATAATACGATGATATTGTGTTGTGGGCGTAAATGTCGTTTGCCGTACCAGGCAAACACTGTATAGCCTATCAGACGCGTTAGAGCACAAACAGTATTGTGGGTGGCATCGTTTGCCGTACCAGGTGAACATTGTGCAGCCTGCCAAATACAACAAGCATGAACAGTGAGGTGGGCGATGGTGGCGTAAACAGTATGGCGGGCGACGGTGGCCATCCCGTACCCAATGGCGTGGGCAGCAAGACTAGGCAGTGCCCGTATACACTCTCTCTCTTTCTCTCTGACTTGTAAGGCTATCCCCTTCAACTATAAAAGAGGATGCGCTCTCTCCTAAAAGACGAGGACCCGAGGACTCGACAACTCGACGGCTACACTGGCTACCGAATACGTTCTCAACAGTCTCAATAGCTCGCAAGCTCGGGCACACAGAGACGCACACAGAGCACACGCTCCGACACTTAGCATATGAGCCTCCGTCACTCTCTTCCACCGGACTAGAGTCCGACCGGACCTTTTACACCCCCTACTTCATTCCCCACTCGTTTGTAACCCCACAGCAAACTTCGAACACCTGGGCTCAGGAATAAAGTCACGAACTGATGTCAACTGGACGTAGGGCCCGTTGTCTGAACTAGTATAAATTATGTGTCATTGAGTGTTAGGCCACATCTGATCACAATGCACAGTAAAATTACAAATATTTATTTGTTGACCACATTTCGCACCGACACATACACTCTCAACATATATTTTTTTTGTTTTCCTCATAAAAACATGGAGTATTTTTTTCTCATACAAACATGGAGCAAAACCTGCTCGTTTGTTCTGTAATTTAATTCCCTAGCCTAGAGATTATATTATATATGAATAGTCAGTGCTTGTACCATTGTTCCGCATGCATACAAACATGGAACAAACCATGTTGGTTCCTTCCAAGTAATTTAGGGGCTATTTGGGTACTATTCTGGGCACAGATTGCCTGACCTGTACCACGTTTGCTTGCAGCCCTGGTTTCTTGCCAGGTCTGGACATTCTAGACACAAAAACGATCGCCTGGCTCACAAGCAACGTTGCCTGCTGAAATTCCTTCACAGTTAATGAAGATCAAAGTTGCTAGGCATATACTTCAAACCAAATGAAATATATGTGATGTAGCCTGAGCAGGCAAAACCAAATGAGTTAACAGGCAACAGTCGCAGGTTCCATCCAAACATGCCCTTATGATCTGGTATAGGTATTTTATATATGTACTAGTTAATACTATATCTCAACTAACTCAGCAATCTATTGTACCGTTGAATATACTACCCTACAGATAGGTGATGAAAATCTCGACAGATGAAATCCACTACAAGTCTAAAACTGACGTATTTGTCTCTTCTTTTACTCTTTTTAATAAAAATTCTATTTTTTCGCAATGAATTATATATTAAGGAAAAGGTACTAGCACATCACACCTCGAACATTTGTAAAGAATGACATGAAATGACGAAAAATTATGACTATAATTTCTAGACTTTTCTTACCAACAACCTCCTTCCCGTTCGCCGCTGATGAACATCAGAACTAGGCAAACAAGATCTGCCTCCCATCTCAACAAGGGACACCAAAACTTGGATCTGTAGCATGAACCATCCACCATTTTAAATCAATGCTGTTGAAAGAGCATCGACTGTCATCGCACCAAGAATAGAATGGAAGAGGAAAAGAAGTCCACTACTAACCAAGAAACTGACCTAAACAACAATTCACGGTTGCAATAACCCAAAAGGAAATTCATTAATGAGGATGCCAAGATCTCCTATCCTTCCAAAACAGAGTAGGAGAAGTAACTCACACTATCGCCATTGGAGAAATTGAAGAAGCTCGCCATGCCGCCTATGAAGCTGAAGCGCCTGTGATGCATCCGCCCACACAATCATTGGAGATAAAGTGGAGGAAGCCAAAGGACATGCGAAACCATCAACATAGGTAACTGAACCCTAATCTACTGAAATCCTAAACTAGTAGAGAAGGTTATGTAAGGCCCTGTTTGTTTGAGCTTTTTCGAGTCTAACTTATAAGTTGAGCAGGATTATCTGATGAGCAGTGATTTGGAGAATCTGCTGTCAAAATAGTTGGGCATTTAGCTGTGGAGATTATTTCGGTAGCTTGGTGGAGGCCGCCGAGACCCTGAGGGAAGCGGCTTGGTGGAGGCGAGGTGGTTGGCGGGAGCTCAGAGAGCCCGGAGCCCGGTGGAGGCCGTCCGCTACCGGGAGGGAGGAGGCCACCAGCTACCGAGAGGGAGGTGGCGTCCTTCGAGAGGCCAGATCCGGTGGAGGCTGGCGTCCTGGAGGAGGCCACCGGATGCCGAGAAGGAGGCGGCGTCCGTCGGGAGGCAAGATCTGGTGAGAACTGGCCACTGGCGGTGGATCTGGGCTAGGGGAGGCGGCAACCAGGATGGAGGGAGGTGGTGAGGGTGGAGGGAGGCAGCGGTGGGGAAGGAGCGACAGGGAAGGAGCCCCTCACTTGAGGAGGGGCGAGCACGGGTGGGTGGGAACGCTAGCCGCGTTTTCCAAATCATGGGCCTGAGATTGCGTTTCGAACAACACTACGAGCGATGCTCTAACGCGGACGCGCGGTCGCGATGAGCGGGCGGTCGCGAGGCGTTTGGCCAGCGTTTGGCAGCTTTTCCGGCTTATTTGGCTCAAACGCACCACGGCCGCGGAAACAAACAGGGCCTAAACGATCTGCTAAAATCATGGCTTTTCCATCCTCCAACATTGAAGAGGTTGTTTGAGGCGAGAGAGAACATACGAGACCTGCGTTGGAACAGAAGTCACCTTCTACTATAGCAAGGGGAAAGAGGAAGGACTGAGAAGGCACTTTGTTTTTAGTAGATGGCAAAGTTGCATATTTACTATTTCGCCCTACAATTATTTTAGATTTGCTAGTATAGAAAACCAAAATTGCAAACTGCCACAAAAAAAAACTTGTAATTATTGCAGATTTGCCATTATAGAAATAAAAATTGCAATTGTGCCATAAAAATTGGGCACTATTCCTTTGGTTTGCTGCTTGTTGCTTCTTCCATCATAATTATTGTATATACGAGGCACAAAAGGTATTCACCGAATTAACAAGGAAGGGAATAATGCCACGTGAAGACTAAAGTGCACGTAAATATTTTATCTTCCTTCTCTCCAACCAGTGGCTCCTAGTGTCGTGAACTCTTGCGCGGATGTCTCTCTCACATACATAAACTCCATAAGGTATCTAATCACCAACCATCCCAAACATAAATGCCGCTGCCAGAGATCAAATTTCAACGGGCTCCGTTATAGCTCATGTTAAACCAGTTGGCACGAAAATCTACTTATGTGACTTTTGTTCACATAAGCTGGTCAATAAGGTGGCCCATGTGATGGCTCAGTCGAGTGAGCTCTATGATAATATGGCCTATATTGACATTATATTTGTTTACATCTATGATATTGTGTACTCTAAAAAGTTGTGAGTTAATGAACAAAGACAATCTTATTAACTAAAAACATCGTAGCCTAGATCTTGAAATCCTTCTTTATCCTCTCTAATCCACTAATAAATAACCTAAAAATGGATCTAGTAATAAATAACCTCAAAATCAGTCGCAGTTGACAATAGAGTGGATGAAGGTTAGCGGATTAGCATTGAAGAGGACGATAGAAATAATCAGCCAAAGAAGATGGCGATGTTCATATCAAAGAGAAAAAGAAAGGGCCATTTCAATTAATTAGAGCAACTTCAATGTTAAACCTTAGTTCTATGTCCCGACGTCTACATCCGCATGGAGTTTCGACATCAGTATGAAAAGTGGTTTTTGTAGATAGTCAAATAAGCTCCTCGCAGAAAGAGCGACTGTTTTATCAAGTGTTGTTCCGCTGATGGTTTCTGATGCTAATAAGGCGGCTGAAGCTGATTTGTTGTAAGAGAAAAATATTGTATCATCGCTAATAAGTTCAAGCGAACATGGGTGAAAGATATTGTTGAAGAACACATAATGTGGCCAAAGATGGTAAGCCAGGGCAAAATACCCGATACCCATTACCCATACCCGAATTACCCGAACTCGGACGCGAATTACCCGAACCCGAGGTACCCGATCTCAAATTCGGATAGCGATTTTGATTAGTTTGGGTAATTCGGGTAATATCCCCCGGTACCCAAACATTTGTCTCTGTCTTTGTATTTATTATGTGATGTTAGTTGAACACTTGAACTTATCACTTTATTAGAATATAATTCTCTCTGTTTGAACAAGTGATTGTAATACATTATTCTCTACAAATGCTATTGAAATTCTATATAAATTGCTGTTGAAATTATATATAAATTGCTACTGAATATTTGTGTAGTTTGTTGTTTTTTTTGTAAATTCGGGTATGTCGTGAATACCCGAACCCAAACCTGAACTATCGGGTACCCGAAATTATGGGTATTATTTTTTCAGGACTAATATCGAGTAGTAGTTTTGGTTACCCGAATTACCTCACCCGAAAAAATCGGGTAACCCAAACTTCCACGCCTAAAAGCAGGGTTGGATCATGTGTTTTCTTCGGATCATGAGCAAGTGCAAGATGTTAGGTTGATCTCCACCGAGTCGGCCCAACGGCCGACTCGGGCCTTGATCCCGCGCCCTGATCGGGGGGCGCCTAGCCGCACATATGGCTGGTGGACCCCCGTCGCGCAGTGCTATATAAAGGAGGTGGGGGCCGGGGCTCGCAACACGAGGTTCACCGACGCCGTCACAACCCCACCTACAACCCTAATCCGATCTAGAGAGGGTGCGCTGTGAGCGACGGGAAGCTTCACCGCCGCCCCTGCACCAACCCCGACGTCAACACCGTCGCCTGACGCCACTACCACCCTTCACTGACACTTCGCGCCACCATCACCATGCCATGGCTTCCTCCTCCGCCAAGCCCACCGATGGTCGGTAACACCTCTTTCTCATCCTTTCTTCTCCCTCTCTTTCTCCGGTACATGTTCTAGGTTGCTTTATCCCAAATGCAAGTGAAATCACCTGCAAGATCTACTCCTAGTAATCCTAAGAATCTAACAATGGTATCAAAGCCAGCCTAGTGTGTAGATCTAGTCTAGGGTAGTCTAAGTTTCAGCATTTAGAAGGAGATGAATCGAATCAAACGAATCAAGTCGGGTTAAACCCTAACCCTACGAAAGAAAATGGAGAAAGGGGGCTCACCGGGGCTCCTCCATCTCTGTAACCACCTCCGTCGCGTAGGAAGTAGACCGCGCCGTCGCGCAGCAAGGGAGCCGCCGGAGGGCGCGGCCTCGCCGCCGCGTGGATCTTCCTAGGACTAGGCTCAGGGCACCATCGCAAGGCCACTCGAAGGCGGCGCGCTCACCCTCAGGCGAACACGCGCGCCGATGAGGGGGCCCGTGGTGGTGCCGCCATCTTTCCTCCGGCCGCCACCGGTGGCCACCGCCGTTCGCTCTCTTACTCGGCTGCGGTGTGGAGAGAGAAGGGGAAGAAGCAAATGACTTAGGGTTCGGGGAGGAGGCCAGCCTCGATAGGTTTTGTTCTGCCGAGCAGCACGGGCAACCGTCGGATCGGATCCGACAGCTGGCGGTGGCCGGGCCACTTTAGGCCTAGGCGGGATGGAGAAATCCCAGCCCAAGACCAAGTTGTGGCCTGGGCGTAGGGGAGCGCGGCTGGGCTGTGGGCTTTTTCGCTGCTAGGCCACGTGCTGTGTTACTGCTAGCCATATGAACAGTAGCACTTAAGAATTAATTTTATTCTTTTTTAGAAGCAATTTTGATGATTTTTGTCTAGTTTTCAATCTCTACTCAAATTTGAACCAACGGGATAATTTGTTTACAGAGTAGATGAGTACGTTGAGATGCTTCTGATCTAGAATTATTATTTTTCAAGCTTTTTCATGTTTCCGCTGAAATAAATATGTTAATCCTCTAATTAAATATGAACCAAAGGAAAATATTTTAATTAGAGGAGTAGTCCTATTTGTCTAAGTTAAATTATGATATTGTTATTTTTCTTACCAACATTGATGATAACAATATTATAAGTTTATTCATGAGTTTTCATGCATTAATACTATTTCTGCCCAACGGTGATGTAGAAGAATGTTGTATTTATGATATTGCTATTTTCTGACCAAAGTTGATGATAGCAACATTATAATTCTTATTAATGAGTTTTATGTATTAGTTTTATTTCTGCCTAACGGTGATGTAGAGTTAATATAGAAGCACATTGTATGTTTTAATTTTGACCAACAATAATGTCGATAGAATATCATCAGCAGTCCTCCGAGGGGTATCCCACGAAGGTAGATTGATCGGCAAAGATGCATGTAATCGAGAACAATAAGGCAACAGAGACACACGAGTTAGACAGGTTCAGGCCGTCAGTATGACGTAATACCCTACACAAGTTAGACAGGTTCAGGCCGTCAGGCCGGGAACTGGACTGGAAGCCCGATGAAGGTAACCTCGGCGGGCTCATGTGCAACGGGTAGCGGCAGTAGTGAGTGCCCCTTTTGCCATGTTCCATTGGTCTGGATCCAGAGCAAGCAGCCGACGACTTTGGGCAAGTGGTATATCAAGTGCTTGTACAACATCAAGGTAAGGATTCTTCACATTGGTGACCTCACTGTGTCTCTTGCTACTGCTCTGATTGATGCGTTTTGAGTGTAGGGTGATCCAACTATCTGTGGTTACATTCGGCCTGAGGTGCAGAATGTGAAGTTGGAAGCACAAGAATACCAACTGAAGGCTAAGAAGGAGGCATCAGGTGACTGTTGCTCTGAATTAAAAACAGAATTGCAAGAGTTGAAGCAAACACTTGATAGTGTTGTAGCTGAACTTTGGAAACTAAAGGTGAAGCCTGCAGAGCCGATTCCTGAGCCGATTCATGTGCCAAAGCCTGAGCCAAAGCAAATTGTGATCGATTATTATGTTTTTGTGGGCTTTGTAGGTGTCATGATTGGTGTCGTGGTTGCCTGTATATGGAAGTGAACAACTAATGTCTGTTAGTCAGCCAATGTGTGTGAGTTAGCTCTTGTGTGTCTGTGTGGTTGTGTGTGAGTTATACGGTAGACAGGATGGATTTCAATTAGTCGGTAGTGCTTATTAGGAAGTGAAGCATGTGTTGTAATGACATCCAAGTCCTATGTAATGAAGATGTTTTTCTGGAATCATGAGTCATTTTTCACTTGTTTATGCAGATCGTGTGGTCTGATTTTGATAGAATCTTGTATGAATTTAAACAAATTTTTGACAACATTTTCTTGAATTTGGACAAAATTTCAATTGAATTTAGAAAGAATTTTGACACAATTTTATGATCACAATAACATTCCAGAAATATAGTAGATTTCATAAAGGTTCACACAATACATAGGTACCATTTACGTTACAACAGTCGGCATTACAATAGAGTCTTTCAAATAGGATAAGGTCGAGATACAATTTCATGATATGAGATACATGTCCACATACATAGGCATTACAGTAGAGTTTTTCAAATGCTAGCTCATACATAGGTATTACAATAGAGTTTTTTAAATTCAAATCTCAGTTCGTCTTCAACTTCCTTGGAATCAACTTCTTCACTATTCCCTTCTTTGGTGAATTTGTAGCCTTCTTCCTTGGTTTTGGTGAAGTTGTAGCCTACTTGTTTGGCGATAAATGATTTAGCAATGTACTTGGTCGTTCTCCAAGTAGTGCAGCAAGTCGGCTGCAACATGAAAGAATTGTAATGGACGGCAGCATTTTCATGAAAGAATTATAATGGGTTCATGAAAAAATCGTAGTACCTTCTAGTCAACCTTTCTGGACTTGTTGACAAAATATTGGCCTTAGCTGTGGCAACATTTTCAGCATGTACAGGAGTATTTTCAGTAGCATTTTCTGGCTGGACAGCAGTATTTTCAGCATGGACAACAACATTTTCAGACTGGACAGGAGTATTTTCAGCAGCTTTTTTAGTTTTCTTGTTACCATTCTTCCCATACTTGGTTGTATTTGTCCTAAGCTTCTTTTTCCTGCAAGTTAGAACAATTTAGGCACTTATAGCTTGTTTGTCCCATTTAGTAGATGTAAGTTACAGAAACTAAAGAAATCAGTACATTTTCTTTGTCCCATTTAGGCGGCACTTGTAGCTTGTTTCTCCATGACCCAATTCTCCACACCCCTTGCATATTCTTTTCCCTCTTACCAATTGCCTTTTAGGTTTAGGTTTAGCAGCTTGCATAGCCTCCTCTTCAGCAGCTTGATCAGCCTCATTGGCAGCCTCCTTGGCAGCTTTTTTTCCTTTGCCACCACTTCCTCCTTCAAGACATCCTTAGGAAGCAAGTGAAAATAAAAAGCATGCATTCCACCAGTGAGAAGTAAACTCTCTTAATGTGGAAAACTTGACTATGCCCTGAATATCTTGCCTGCACTCTTTTTTTTAGAAGCAAAAACATTGATAGCACAAAAAAAGGGGTGATGTTGCATTTGATGTGTATGGTACTTGGACCAGGAGGGTTCTGATTTGGAATCACTTGAGCATTTCCAGGGTTCTGTTGGGTCTTTGTCTGACTTTCCAAGGACACCATTTCCAGACAAATCTTCCCCAAATAATCAGACTGAGTGATACAAAACAAAAGGATTTAAGTTGTGGTTTTTGCATTAATACAATTTGCATGTGCAAGTTGCATGGGCCCATGATATTTTGATACCATGCCTCCTAAATATGATTAGCAGAGGATCCATGCATTGCCCCATCATGTATTTTACCATGATAAAAAGACCTATAAGCATCTAAAATTTACCTAAAAGCCTTTAAGATTGTCATAGATCAAATGTCCATATCATTGACCCACCCCATGACTAAACATTCTGACTCTGTACGGGAGCGTACTAGAGTTAGGTTAAATGTACCTGGTTGGTACGTGGCTGCAGTATAGATTTTCTCTTCAAATCGCACGGCAATTTTGTGAAGCTCAGTCAGTGCGTGCTTCATTAGAGTCTCCATTCTATACATACTAGCCACTGCTGCCCGCGCTTCGCTGCGGGTGATGCGCTTAGTATAGAAAAAATCTTGAGAAATATGGCTCATATGTCTAATATGTTTTCTCATCGTGTTGGTACGGAAGATTGGTCTCAATACTGTAAACGAACATGGAGGTTGGTTGTCATTACATGGTGCCTATTCTAGGCTAACAAATCAATGACATGTTAGTGGAAAGAAATATTTGATGGAGCTGGGCTCAAGCAACTAACACATTTAGATTTAAAGCACAACATTGGCTAGGATTACATTATAGATAGAAACAGCAAAAACTACAACACAAGTACTTCTCCTAACGTGGGGGTTTATAAAAGAGTGAATTAGGATCCACTCCCCTTAGGCGAAACTACAATACATTTCATAAATATGAAATTACACGAAAGATTATACGGTGTTGAACACTAAATTACACTGGGATTTAAAGTTATATGGTTAAGAGCAACCTAGCACAACCAAGGCTTACTCTAGAAGTCGGGATAGACGAGGGCAATGGAGAAACAACAAGATAATGATTATCCAAAACATGGCGTATGACCAACAGATCTAGAAACAGGAGACTGAGAAGTTAAACATCATGAACCCTAAGACCAAACTAACCAACGGTAGACTTGAACTTCTTCGGAAACCAGATCCCTTATTCTTATATTACACCATCACCTCAGTCAGACGAAATGAGGATCGGATCTCATAGCTCTGCTTCGGATTCAAGAAGGATGGGGATGAAGAAGAAGAGCAAGGACCAAGGGCATCTTATAGTGGTGAACGAAGATGGGGCGCAATGCACCGAAAGTGGAGACGGTATGGATGGGATACGCTGCCGGTCCATGTTGTGGAGATACAGCCTGCCATGGCACGCTCCCTGCTCAAGCGAGCGGAGGAGGTAATAAAGGAGAGGAGAGAGGGTTCGCTCGACGAGGGAGGCGTCTTGGTGGTCGTGTCCCCAAAAGAAGAAAAGAAGGGGGAGGGTCCGCATGCAGGGACAGGGGCGAGATCAAGAGCGGACCGAGGCCGGGAAAGGAGAAGCGTCAAAGATGCGAGGATGGCTAGCGTGGCACGATGTCGAGGCCATGCAAGGACAGGGTGCTAATGGGCTCGACACCGACAGCGTCCGCGGGGCACGCGGTGACAGCGACCCGGTGTGCGTAGCTTGGTCGAGCTAGGCATAGTGCCTGGACTTGACATCCACTCAGGCTTTTCTAAGCATTCCCTACTACCCAAGGCTAACTTTTCCTAGGTGTTCTTCTTTCCTTCCCTTTGTTGTCCACAATATGCGCCAAACTTTGTATGAAGTGAGATCGCAACATACATACTTCCTCCGAAACCACCTCCTCTTATTTACTTTGAGAGAATACTATTTCATCAACCCGTTGTGGATTTCTCGTTCAAACACCCGAATATTTGTATCAAAAGTGGCATGGCGGTGTCACTTGGTAAAGGTACTTGGTCAACAACCTCGATACCAGCGCGTGGCGAGCAGTGCCACCATGTGGTAGCTGTTCCACAGGGAGCCCTCGGTTTCGTCATGACACCATAAACTATTAACCAGGCAACTACTACCAACTTCATGACTGGAAGGCGGTGGGGTCATAGACCACAGAATGAGGGGAGTATTGCAAGGGAAGATTCAAACAAGGGTTTCCTTCACAACAAGGGACAATGAATTCAAATCCAGCGGTGGATTTGATTTAAAGAGATTCAAGTGTTCTACTGGGACATCCACAATTAATCGATACAGCGTCCTATATTATCCAATCATGACTTGTTTGCTGATATCTAGATGGCAACTTCTCTTATAACCCACCTACCATCGCCCTTGAAAACTCTAAGCACGTTTAACGGGAATTAAGTAGATGGACGCAATAAACACAGGGAAATAAACCAAATGCATATTCCAACGGTCTTATATAGGTACATCATACAGGCATCCAGTCTTCCATTCATGACACAACATTCACCTTCCCTACGACGGACGATCTCAATAGTACATACGAAAACAACGGCAAGAGTATAATATCGGAAGACAGCGAAGAACAGCACTACTACTACGGGTACAGCATCTCAAGGCAACAAATCTACTTGGAACTACGCATCTTCATTCCTGGACTTGGCGGATTCTTCAACCGCCTTGGCTATGGATCTGCATCTTCTCTTGGCGATGGCTGAGTGAGAGGAATCAAGGGCTCTACTTCTAACACTTCCGAAGGTGGAGGTGCTGGCGGCACTGCAACACCGGTCCTCCTTCTTTCAGGCTGGTGGGCAGGGATCCCTTCTAAGATCGAGGCATCCTGCCTTTCAGCAGCCGGCGTCTTCTGCTTGGCCCTGGTGATAAGATAGGCCTCCAGCAACTGATGGACATGTCGATCTTCAGCCTCCTTTAGAGCTTCGGACATGGCAGTCTCCTGGCTCTCAGCAGCTGCAGCACTGGCATGCGCCTCGGCGAGCTGGACCTAGAGGATTCGGGTGAAGATCTCAGCTTCCTCCGCCTACCGGAGGCATATCCTTAGTTCCAAGGCTTGTCGGTCATACTGCTCATCCAGGGCAAGAAGGTACGCGGTCAAATGCACCACGGTAGGACTATCCTCTTGCGCATCCCGCCCTTGCAAAGCCTCCATGCGAGCCCTCCATGCCCTCTGATTCCTATCCAAAGGTGGAAAGAACCTCATGGGGGTACCAGCAATGGGCTCCTCATAGATCTGGCAGAGGTACCGCAAGGCTTTGCGGGCCACAACCTAGTAGGTGTCGATAAAGCTAAACCCGGTTGTGGTCACACTCCAGGCTCCAGTGAGGTCGGGGAACTCCTCACTCTTCCTGATGTAGACGGTAACCTCACACCGCTCGGTGCCTTGCTCCTCATACTCACGGCCCTCATACTCGGGACGATCTTTGACTCCGAGCTTTTGTAGGGTGGCATGCAGGATTCTGGAAAACCCTCAACGTTTAGGCAGTAACTACTAACCTAGGATCCTACCATTTCTGGCGGTGGTTGTGAGGAAGGTTGAGCAAAAAGATGGCTCAAAGGAAAAGCTAAGCGAGCTAAAGTGCATCGAGTGGTGGTACCAATGGCTAAGCCAGGCTCTGCTTATAAAGGCGGAGCGGTCTGTGGTCCTGACATAGTTCACTAGGGTTCCTTGGGGGATCACTACGAATGAATCGACCAAATTCCGCGCGTTCGAGGCGAGCGACGTGCGATGCCATTACTAAGTAGTATGACTGTAGGGCAAGGGTCTGACAAGAGCACAGAAAAGGGGTACGAGGAGATGTGGGTCACTACAGGCGTGAACCACGGGCGAACATGGAGGACGAAGCCACAGTGCAGACCTAACTCTGGAACAAGAATGAGTAGGTCATGCACAGTACGACACGCGGAGGCCTAGTGGCGGCTCGCACGCGGCGCCCTAGCAGCAGCTCGCATGCGATGGACCGGGGCTGCAGACAGGAAGCGTTTAGCACAGGGTGCCTCAGCAGCAGTTCCCGCATAGTGGACCGGTGGCAATTCATGTAGGACGCGCCAATGGCGGTCATGGAGTGCCCACCAGCGTACCGGCGACGACTGAGCAGGGCGCTGTGGCGGCGCTTCGTGGAGCATGCAAAATTTATGCTACACGCACGGCATGTTGCAACGCGTTGTAATAGCAGCAAGCCCATAGCGAGAGTAATGCTCATCACAGCTTTAACGATTGTGAGTAGGTATCTTATATGAAATTAAGCCTACACAATCATAAGAGCGACAACTGATTGTGGACAACCTGCTGTTGTCTTCTTACCTCTGTATATATTGTGTGAAGTGATATATTAGTGACTGTGAAATGGTGCTACATATGTTATATTTATGAGCAACGCAAGTTAATATGTTTAATTCCATTATATTAGATACCATAAATATCAGTTTTACTCTCTCCGTCCCCAATTAACTATCACCTTTGATTTCCGTATAGAAAGTTTGACTTGATTTATAAAAATACGTGTAGCGTTTGTCTCCAAACAAATTAATTAAAAAGTATATTCTAATGATATTAATTATGTACCATAAATATTAATAATTTTTTATATATATTTTGGTCAGAATTGTTTCTTGAAAAGTGAAAAGAGAAATATTTAGGAACGGAGGGACTACTCCCTTATCTATGCCTAGTTAGTTTTGGAAATATATGGTTTTGGAAGTCACAAAAGGACAATCCCTATGGGACGAAGGTAGTAAGAGACAAGTTCACAAGTTGAGTTGATCCATGAGAGACCGAGACATGCATCGCTGTACAAATGTGACGAGACAAAACATGTTTCACGACACCAAACAAATAAATGCAACGTGCTTAGCCAAACACATAAAAAGTGTATCTACCACTGCAGCACAGAACAGGGATAGTGCATGATGACAATTCTCCCATGTGGTAGCTGTACATTTGATGGGTCACGGGAGCGGTCCTTTTATTGTTGTTGCTGCCACAGCTTAGGCACACCAAGAGAGCAATAATTTATAGATGGTACCCATCAGCCCTGATCCTAGCGTGCACATGGCTGCATGCCGCCGCTGCGCTGGTCCAGGTTGTACGGGGCTATAGGCACGGAAGCATCAAAGCAGCAGCAGGCTTGTCTTTTCCAATTACTACCAAGCCACATGCAAACGCACTAGCTAGCAGCTGGTAGCACAAAGCGACAAGTGTCCAAGCGGAAGCCTACAGCATGCAACCATCAAGCACCTGGCTGCATGCACTCATCGCATTTAAGGCTTGAATGGGAGGGTCAGGAAGCCACGAGAACGAAACCATAACACGGGATTCATCTACCCTTATCCAACGGCTATGAAAATAAAGGATACGTGGACACATTGGGAGGCCGCCTAGACGGCGCGGCCTCATACTTCTAATATAATGCAAGAAGTGATATATTGAGAGATACACTGATAAATGTGTTTGATTACCATTTAATTAGTCCAGTAAACCAGAAGCCCCAGTACATGTACAAAAATAATAGTTCACTAGTGGAAACAGTGGACATGGAATTTGTGGACCGCTAATGCACATACATATTTTTGAACCGAACGAACAACTAGGGTAAAAATGGACACATTCAAGTGGCAACTAGGGTAAAATTTAAGTGCTGGCAAGGGTAAAATGGACACATTCCATTGACAGTATATATACATGACTTAATAATTAGTTAGCGAGAAAAAGACTGGGGGTCATACCGCATAACCAATGCTAAAAGGTCCTACACAAGATGAGGGTCTAGGAAGAATATGGTTTTACCCTTTCTTATTTTGCAAGGAGGTTGACAATTTGGAGAAAGTCAGCAGCCTACCGCTACGCTCCATGCCTACCCTCCACTAGGGGATAGAGAAGTGTTTGGAAAGAAAGAAAAAACAATCACATTATGAGTTGTCACATTCTACACCCATACTCAAACTCAAATGTTGCGATATGCAGTTGCATATGTTTCTATGTGTGTTTATTGTGCAGAGATGGCTTTATAAATATTTTTTTTTAATCTTATAGCAAGCAAACAGGTAGTCAAGTAGTTTCTACTGATAATTTTGATGATTGAATTTGGTTTAAATAAAGATATATAATCTTAGAAAGTATGATGTATTGGATTGGATGGCATTAATGCGACTGTATGGATCCATATGTCACGAACAAACACGACTGTATGGATCATATGTCACGAATAAACGAGTAGGTGATTCGTGGGTAAACAAACAAGAGAAAGGTAGACGAATTGTTAGGTCCAAGTGTGAATCAGCAGGTCTAAGTGCATGGATGCATCAACAAACCCTACCCAGCAAGCATGATAATGTCTATCTAATCTAAATAAAGTAAAGAGGGAAGCAGGTGTACATGGATCGAATCGATCGAATCATAAAAGAAGCGACATGGATCCGCCACGGCGGAAGGAAAAGATTGCAGTTGCTTGACAATTCCCATTATGGGGAGGAGGGAGGGAAGGAAGATGGAGAGGACGTACATCTTATTGACGATCCTATGGCACGCCTCGGGCTGAAGCTGGGTGCGCCAGTCGCTTCTGGCGGGGGCAGCCGCGTTAGGGTCGACGCCGCCGCCGGCAGCGACGGCGGCAGGGTCGGCGCCCTGCGTGGGGCACCCTCGGGTGAACGCGCGCGCCGGCGAGGGGGCCTGCGGTGGTGCCGCCATCTTTCCTCTGGCCATGGTCGTTCGCTCTCTTACTCGGCTGCGGTGTGGAGAGAGAAGGGGAAGAAGCAAATGGCTTAGGGTTTGGGGAAGCAGCACGGGCGACCATCGGATCCGATCCGACGGCTGGCGGCAGCCGGGCCACTTTAGGCCTAGGCGGGATGGAGAAATCCCAGCCCAGAACCAGGTTGTGGCCTAGGCGCATGGGAGCGCGCCACGCGCGGCTGGGCCACGGGCTTTTTCGCTGCTAGGCGCGTGCTGTGTTACTGCTAGCCATATGAACAGTAGTGCTTAAGAATTAATTTTATTCTTTTTTAGAAGCAATTTTGATGATTTTTGTCTAGTTTTCAATCTCTACTCAAATTTGAACCAATGGGATAATTTGTTTACAGAGTAGATGAGTACGCTAAGATGCTTCTTATCAAGAATTATTATTTTTCAAGCTTTTTCATGTTTCTGCTGAAATGAATATGTTAATCCTCTAATTAAATATGAACCAAAGGAAAATATTTTAATTAGAGGAGTAGTCCTATTTGTCTAAGTTAAATTATGATATTATTATTTTTCTTACCAACGTTGATGATAACAATATTATAAGTTTATTCATGAGTTTTCCATGCATTAATACTATTTCTGTCCAACGGTGATGTAGAATTAATGTAGAAGAATGTTGTATTTATGATATTGCTATTTCCTAACCAAAGTTGATGATAGCAACATTATAATTCTTAATAATGAGTTTTATGTATTAGTTCTATTTCTGCCCAACGGTGATGTAGAGTTAATGTAGAAGCATATTATATGTTTTAATTTTGACCAACGTTAAATTAAGGCACGCAATTATTATGTCAAATTTTTCTCACTTTCTGTGATGTTGTTTTTAGGATACAATCCAATGATGTTTATCTCGTCCATTTCGTCTCTCAATGGAAGCAACTATAACGTATGATGAGAGAAGCTTGAGATAGCACTTGCGGTGTCCGACAATGATCTAGCGCTTATCTCTCTGTGTCCCACTGAGCCTGAGGACCCGGTGAGGGTAGAAAATGAGACTGATGCAGCTTTTGCTACTCGGCAGCGTGACCATGCATCAGTGAAAATGAAGTACGACCTTGATCGTGCAAAGTGGGATAGTTCAAACCGCAAGTGTTTGATGGTGATTAAAGACTCCATTGAGGATCCAATAAGGGGATAAATCCTAGAATGTACCACCGCCACTGAGTATCTAAAGAAGGTAGAGAGTAGCTTAGTGGCTCTTCAAAGGCTTATGCAAGCACTCTTATTAAGAAGTTAGTCAATGAGAAATACACTGGAGGGATTAGAGAGCACATACTAAAAATGAGCAGCACGGCATCCAAGCTCAAGCCAATGGACATGGGGCTCAAGGATGAGTTTCGAATTCATTTGATTTTTGCTTCTTTGCCCAAAGAGTATGAAACCTTTGTCATTAATTACAACCTACAGCCCAATAAGTGGGACATTGAGAAGCTCATTGTCATATGTGTGCAAGAAGAGAAGAGGCTTAAGAGCTCATATGGTGACTCCATCAACCATGTGAAGAAAAATAAAAAGAACTTTAACAACAAGAACGCTAAACCACAAGGGAAACCTCAGTGGGACAATAGCTCCTCCTCTAAGCCACAAGGAAAGGCCCCACAGAATTATCACCATCAGAAATTCAACCATGTTCAAGTAGACAAAGATATCTGCAAATAGTGCAAGAAGAAGGGACACTACTAGAAAGATTGTCCAGAGTTCCTAAAGCACCTGATGAGAAAAAGGTGAGGACATAATTACTTTTGTAGATGAGTTCTTGTATTTAAGTTACGCAAAATCTACTTGGTGGATTGATTCAGGTGCAACTATTCATGTTGCAAATTCATTATAGGAATTCCATACGAGGAGGACCCTGCAAAGAGGAGAAAGACACATTAAGGTAGTAAATAGAGTCAAAGCTGGAGTTGAAGCCATTGGAGAACTCCCATTAGAATTAAATGATGGCATTGTACTTAAGCTTACAGATGTCCTTTATGTACCCTCTTTGCGTAGAAACTTAATAAGTGTTTCACGTTTAGATGATGATGGATTTGATTGCCATTTTGGTAATGGCCAATGTAAGATTATGTTTAATCATAAGTGTGTTGGTCTTGCCTTCCGACAAGATGAGCTTTATTTGTTATCACTTTGTGAGAATGTGAATGTTGTAAGCACTAAGAATGAGAATGCCTCCTCGTCTATGAATGTAAGAAATAAGCGGAAGAGAATTCATGATGTATCATCGAAATTATAGCACTGTCATTTAGGGCATATTTCGAGGGGGATAATAGAACGATTGATTAAGAAATCAATTCTTCCGCCATTAGAATTTCCAGACTTAGAACAATGTATTGATTGTATTAAAGGAAAGTATGTTAAGAAAATAAAGAAAGACGTCAAACGAAGCATAGGAATTTTGAAATAATTCACACAGATATCTGTGGTCCTTTTCCTATAAAAAGTGTGGATGGTTATGATTCATTTATAACATTCACAGATGATTATTCTCGTTATGGCTATATTTATCCAATTAAGGAAAGATCATAGGCATTGGATAAATTTAAGATATTTAAGGCTAAAGTAGAAAATCAGCACAATTTAAAGATTAAGATAGTAAGATCCGATTGTGGGGGGTACTACGGTCGACATACCCCATATGGCCAAGTTCCTAGACCTTTTGTAAAGTTCTTACAGGAAAATGACATAGTTGTCCAGTACTCCACACCGGCGAGCCTCAGCAGAATGGAGTAGCTGAAAGATGCAACCGTACCTAAATGAATATGGTAAGAAGTATGATAAGCTACTCCACTTTACCGATAAGTTCGTGGATGGAGGCGTTAAAAACCGCCATTCATATTCTCAATCGAGTACCAAGCAAGTCGGTGCCCAAAACACCATATGAGTTATGGATAGGAAGGGAACCCTCACTTAACCACTTACGTGTGTGGGGCTATCCAGCTGAGGCTAAAGTATTTAACCCAAACATTAGGAAGTTAGACTCCAAGATAGTCAGTTACCATTTCATTGGCTATCCAGATAAGTCAAAAGATTATCGTTTCTACTGTCCTGGCAGACATACAAAATTTGTAGAAACAAGACATGTTGTGTTCTTGAGGATGAGATGGTTAGGGAAAGCATGGTAGCATGAGAAATTAACCTTGAGGAGAAGCGGGTATACGTGCCCACTCCAATTGTTTAGGAGCCATTTTTCTCGCTACCTGTTGCTGTTGCACCAACAATGCCAGACACTATAGTGACGGGACCTGTTGTTAATTCTCCCGTGGCGACAATAAATGAACATGAGAAACCTGTCCTTCAGGATCCTGTAGAGCCTGTTGTCGCACATGAGGAAGAGCAACAACAGCCCCACATGGAACAAGTGCCAACTAATGAGGGCCCCAGAAGGACTCAAAGGGCCAGAAAATCAACCATTTCTGATGATTCCTAAGTCTATGCTAGTGAAGAATTCCAAATGGAGGGTGAAGATGAATTTCAAATGGAGGGTGATCCCACCCTATTTGAAGAAGCTATGAGAAGCGCTCACTCGTCGAAGTGGCTTGACGCCATACATGATGAAATAAGATCAATGAGCACCAACGGTGTTTGGGACTTAGAAAAAATTCCTAAAGGAGCTAAGACAATAGGCTGTAAATGAGTCTACAAAACTAAATATGACTCCAAAGATAACATGGAAAGATTTAAAGCGCGACTTGTGGCGAAAGGCTTTACGCAAAGAGAAGAAATATATTACAATGAGACATTTTCTCTAGTCTCATGTAAGGATTTTTTATAATCATAATGGTGTTAGTGGCATATTACGATTTAGAATTATATCAGATGGATGTAAAGACGACTTTCCTTAACGGGAATTTGGATGAAAATGTTTATATGGCACAACCAAAAGGTTTTGTCGTAAAAGGAAAAAACGTATGGGATGCCACCTGAAGAAATCTATTTATGGATTAAAACAAGCCTCTAGACAGTGGTATTTAAAGTTTGATGAAATAATAAGAAAGTTTGGGTTTAAAGAGAATGTAGAGGACAATTGCATTTATACAAAGTTCAAGAATGAAAAATTTATTTTTCTAATCCTGTATGTGGATGACATCTTACTCGCTAGTAGTAATGTTAATCTACTACTGGAGATGAAGAAGTTCTTGTCCTCAATTTTGATATGAAAGATCTCGGTGAAGCTTCATTTGTTTTAAGAATAGAGATTCACCAAGATAAAAAAAAAGAGGTTTTAGGATTATCGTAAAAGGCATACTTAGAAAAGGTTCTAAAGAAATACAATATGCATGCGTGTAAGCCCTCACCTGCTTCCATAGTCAAGGGCGATAGTTTTGGAGAATTCCAATGTCCCATGAACCAATATGAGATCGATCGAGTGAAAGCAGTTCCATATGCTTCGGCTATTGGAAGCTTACAATATGCTCAAGTATGTACACGTCCTGACTTAGCTTTTGTTACCGGAATACTCGGCAGATATCAGAGTAATCTAGGAATAGAACACTAGAGAATGATAAAGAAAGCTTTGCATTATGTGCAAGGCATAAAAGGCCTCATGCTAACGTATAGAAAATCTGATTCCTTTCATATAGAGGGGTATTCAGATTCAGATTTCGCGGGAGACGTAGATGAAAGAAAGTCCACATCAGGCTATGTATTTGCTCTCGCAGGAGGAGCTATATCATGGAAAAACTCCAAGCAAACCGTCACTGCATCGTCCACGATGTATGCCGAGTTTATAGCATGTTATGAGGCTACGGGGGAGGTGAACTGGCTAAAAAAATTTATGCTCAGGTTAAAAGTGGTCGATGACATTCATAGACCACTCAAGTTGTACTACGGCAATGAGCCAGCAGTATGTTATACTCACAACAATAAGTCAAGTGGTGCTACCAAACACATTGATATAAAGTTTTATATTGTGAAAGACAAAGTCCGGAATCATTCTATTAGTCTCGAGCATATAAGTACAAAGAAAATGCTTGCAGATCTGCTACTAAAAGCTTACCGCCCAATGTGTTCATAGAATACTTAGCCGGCATAGGTTTATGGGAAAGCCTATGATCTTTGGACAATAAGGGGCCTAGCTGAGAATCTGTTTCAAAACAGATAGGTGTATTGTAGTTGTTAATCAAATGGTACTAACTGTTGTAACGAGGCACGCTCTATGCGCTAATCTGTGATGGAATGGGACAAGAGATAAGTATTTTAAGTTTAAGACAAAATGTGAGATCAAAGGGAGAATGTTAGGCTGATCTCCACCAAGTCGACCCAACGGCCGACTCGGGCCTTGATCCCGCGTCCTGATTGGGGGCGCCCAGCCGCACATATGGCTGGTGGACCCCCGTCGTGCAGCGCTATATAAAGGAGGTGGGGGCAGGGCTCGCGACACGAGGTTCACCGACGCCGCCACAACCCCACCTACAACCCTAATCTGATCTAGAGAGGGTGTGCTGTGAGCGACGGGAAGCTTCACCGCCGCCCCTGCACCAACCCCGACGTCCACACCCCGCCGGACGCCACTGCCACTCTTCACCGACACTTCACGCCACCATCATCGTCAACGTGGCTTCCTCCTCTGCCAAGCCCACCGATGGTCGGTAACACCTCCCCTCTCTCATATTTTTCTTCTCTCTCTTCCTCCGGTATATATTCTAGGTTGCTTTATCCCAAATACAAGTAAAATTACCCGCTAGATCTACTCCTATTGATCCTAAGAGTCTAACGCAAAACTCTCACGAAGAGAAAGCTGAAAGTGAGTTCCTATAGAGAGAAATTGCGGGACTAGCAATTAATTAATTAATTTATACGCAAGTATTAGCAGTTTATACTGAACAGTGGGACCGCAGTCGCAGTGGAAGGGCAAGCTCGACTCAACAGCTGCGTCGTCGACGGTCGACACGTAGAGAGAGGTCCACTGCGGCAATCCAACGCCAACGCAGCGCGCACGAGTCAGAGGACAGGACAGTGGACAGGAGTCGTCGGGAGGTGCTGCCCGCAGTTGCCTCGCTGTTTCCTCTTCCTCGTCTCGCCTAGCACGAACAGATCCATCCAATACTCCAATCCAAGCACGCCGATCCAACCACGAAGCACGAAGCCATGGACGCCGGCGATGACTGGCGCGCCCAGCTCCAGCCCGCGGCGCGCGGCAGGATCGTGAACAAGATGTACGCCCACTCCCCTTTCTTCATGCCTCCTTCCTCCTTCCTCGCCACCCTCACACTTTAATCAGACGCATGTCTTGCATTCAGAGTACTGACTCTGAGGAAGCATCTGCCGGTATCAGTGGCAGAGGGGCTGGTTGAGCTTCAAAGAATTGCCGTGCGATTTGAAGACAAGGTGTATGCCGCAGCCACTAGCCAGGTACCTTAACCTAACTCTGCTCACTAACTCTGCTTCTACTTTCCGCTCAGCGCTCAGCACTGAGTGGGTGGGTGGGTGGGTGCGTCAATCATAGTTTCTACATTCTCGCACAAAAAAAAAAGGAAAAAATGCAAACATAGAAAAAAACATGGAAAACAGCCATCTATGAACAATCTGCTACCAGGATTTTAGGCCAATTTTTACATGCCTGTAGCATTTCCTTTTCTCATCATGTTAGCATAAGTCGATAATATGCATGCTTACTGTGCTAATCATACTAGGGCATGCAGGAGGAAAATATTGACCCTGCACTTAAAAAAAAACTTATCAATGTGAAACTACAACTCCAATCCTTGTTTTGTATCATTCAGAGTGATTACTTACGGAAGATTTCTCTCAAAATGCTGTCAATGGAGAGTTCCGCAAATACACAACAGAACCCTGGTCCAGGTACCATACACAATAAATCCAATATTACACTTTGTGCTGTCTATATATTTATTTTTATTTTTTACTATAAAAAAAAAGACTATGAGTAAGATATTTGGGCCACTAGGGGAACGCGAGGGATGCATTTTTCTTTAAAATTTACATGTTATCTAATTTGTTCCCAGCTTTCATAATCTGAGCATCTAACTTCCATCGATTTTAAAATGGGCTTGTGGGGGCAGTTTTTTCCTAATCCTAAGAATGATGCCGTGAAATGGCAGTGTTCAGCCCATTCGCTTGGTTGAGGCAATGGGTACCATTCTCAGCCTTGGATGAGACATTGTCTTTTCACAGCTGCCGTCCAAAATTTTCCTCGACACAAGCCTTTGTTCAACTTGAAGCCCTAAATTCCAAATTTATCGATGTGTGAAATTTACAAACGAAATGTATGTGCATGAAATTCAAGTCATGGTCTGTAGCAAACTAGATCAACTTAGGAGGAATCATAGGTATCCAGATTCTCCTTGATGATGACTCTAGATTAGGTGGGTTAGGTGTGCCTCCATATCATCAATGAACTTTGATAGGCTCAGTTCCTATGTCCAAGTCATGATCTCATAGGTTTTCTGGAATCTGGATTGGGTGGACACTGAACTGATGAGAAAACATGAGGTTGCTGTGAATGTCCAGTAGAATGACAATTTTATGGACTCTGTGAACAGGTCACATCCGGCAGGGGTAAGTGATCGCCCTGATTCCACTGTCAAAGGGGCATTGGGTACAGGTTGGCTCCAGAGGCGGACCTAGAATTGCAAAGCATTGATGTCACTACCATTGGTGTCATGTCTATGTCAATCGTTGCCTCTTATGTGTACAATAACTTACCATTGATTTTATATAAGCCATTGCTGTCAGATGACAACAATACTAACACTCTGAATTCGCCCACATCCCTAACGTCCTGCTCAGGATTCAAAGTAACTTCCTTGCATGCTTAATTATGAAACTCTAGTACTCTGTGTGCCTAATTAAGAAAAATCTTTAAGTTGTTTGTATCTAAATCTTTACCGTTTATTCATTGTCACTGTATCTCTATAGGGATTAATTTGCTGTTGCTAATTTCACATACTCACAATTAAATGTTATTTGATGGTGTGTAAAGTGATGCACATGAACTGTAAATGGTTATACATAGCAATCAATTTTCATGGTGGATAATGGTGCCAGCAGGTAGTAGCAGCAAAGGGAAGAAGCAAAAGAAGTTGAGATGCCATTTCTGCAAAAAAGGTGGCCATTTTAAGAAGGATTGCTTGAAGAGAAAAATATGGTTTGAAAAAAAAGGTGTATACAATATTTTTCTGCATGCTTGGAAGTTAGAATCTACTCATTATAGGTCCTAGTAATACCTACTCGTTAGATTCTAGTGCTATTACTCATGTGTCAAATGCTATGCAGGAGTTGCTTATGATCCAACCCATAAGCGGACTAAAGCACATGAGAATAAAAATGAAGGCACTGTATTGAAGGGATCAGGACTCGCAGAGTAATCCATGTATATGTCTGTATGTCTGTGATTTGTACTTAAAGAGTGTATGTATGTTTTTCGAATGTAGCAGAAATCTTGTGTTTATGAGAAAGTTGGATGTACTAAGTTTTAAGGTTATGCATGTAGACGAGAGAATACATATACATATTATTGTGGTCCCAGTACTTTAATTGATCAGTTATGCCATTTCAACCTTCATGATGTTTTTTCTAAAGCCATGCGGAACAAGTTATGAAAATAAGTGTGATGCACACAATGATATGCTTTCTTTTGGCACAAGAGATTAGGTAATAACGTAACAAAATGAAGATTTTGTTGGCCGGCATATATGTGGATTCACATTAAGGGCTAATAAGACCTCACGAATATCGAAGCAACCATCTGCAAGGAGTTAATACAAGGTTCACATAAGCTGTTACGATTGAACACACAAACCATTTTTGTCCATTTGATGTTCCTTTTTATTGGGGTGGTGAAAATATTAATTTCTCTTTATTGATGACTTCTCATGTTATTGTCTTACTTAGCCAAGGACATCTAAGGATTACCTGTAGCAAGTGAAAAGATAGGTTGATAGAAAGTTTTTGTTTCTTCAAACATACTCCCTCCACCCCACACAACAAAGAATGTCATTCTCACTTTTCAAGAAGTCAAATATTTTTAACTTTGATCAATTACATATAAAATAATATTTATATTTATAATGCATAATTAGTATCATTAGATAAATTGTAGAATATATTTTTATAATAATTTTCTTTAGTGATACAAATGTTGCTAATATTTTTTCTATAAAGCTAGTCGAATTTGAGAAAGTTTGATAAGTACGCATATCATAACGTTATTCTTTTTTGGACAGAGGGAGTACACGCTTTGAATTAATTTATACTTTAGCCTCACCCACACAAACTGAAAGTGCATCTAGCCCTTTAGTGGGTTTTAGATGATTGAATGACAACGTGATTAAAGGTCTAACCCGTTTGCTAAGTGTGGACAGGTGATAGGTTATCTCACAGGTACTTAATGAAAGCCAAAATGATGTGTTGTTGTATAAACAATCTAGTTCAAGCACAAGACAACAATGTAAATGGAATTCATGCAAATGCTTATTTATTGTGGGATTTTCATGTACTATGTAAAAGCAAGCTTATGAGATTTAATTAATGAGACATAAGGGATTGCATATGGAATGGTCTCATATTTGAAGCTTGCTAAATTGAAATGAAAAAGACAACAATACAAATGAATGGATGATTCAACACAAAATGTGACTTGATGGCTTGAGATGATGAAGATAGCAAGGAAAGGCTTCGAGGTACTAAGCAAGGGTGAAGGGCAAGTGACGGCTTGGCAGCCGAAGAACCTAGCTAGGGTGAAGAAGAAAGTACTTGCATTTAGTTAAGGTATTAATCAAGCTACGATGGTCATATTGATGTGAAGGATCAAATCACTATTGGAGTGTTTGATAGAAGTGACTTCATACATTTGGGATTATTCAAATTTGATGAATGAAATCAAGTCACGTGCTCAAGATGGCAATGCTCAAGTGAAAAAGATCAATATCAACATGTTGGCACCCTCACTTGATGAAGATTGGAATACACGGCTTCGGTTCAAAAAGAGCAACTCAAAAGGTTTAAATTCGTTATACTTTTAAATTTGAGTAAATAGGAATGCCGTACTATTAAGAGGGATGCATCTTGTTGATAGATAATGTTTCATAAGTGCTCAAGCCAACCCATGTGAGTTTTGAGTATTTGAGCGACAAAGGAGCTAACTTTATTTTTGCTGGTCTGGCTATACCGGACGTGTCCGGTATGCATACCGGACGTGTCCGGTATTTGCCCAGTAACTGTAAAAGTGTTGTTTTCGGGTTGGTTCATCGGGAGTTCCGACGGTCGGAAGTTCCGGCAATGGTCGGGAGTTCCGACGTCTCGCAATTTAAATAATTTTGAGAGTTCACTGTCCAGGTCATACCGGACGTGTCCGGTATTCATACCGGACGTGTCCGGTATGGACGACCAGAGGCCAACGGCTGGTTTTCCAAAGCCTTGAGGGTCGAGAGTTCCGACGTAAGTCGGGAGTTCCGACGGTCGGAAGTTCCGGCATGTGTCGGGAGTTCCGGCACCTCATATTCTTTAACTCAGTTACATGGTTTTTAAATTTGCTGAGGATCGGGAGTTCCGACGTGAGTCGGGAGTTCCGGCGGTCGGGAGTTCCGGCATTCATCGGGAGTTCCGACGCCTCACAACTTCATTGTAACTTAGTTACCGTTGGGGCAGTGTAAGTCATACCGGACGTGTCCGGTATTGCAACGGCTATAAAACGACTAGTTTTTTAAGGAGGCTATAAATACCCCCAAGCCTCCACCTTTGGAGGCTGCTGATTCTGCTGATATACACACACGTTTTTGAGCCTTGCCTAGTCTCCTAAACCCTCTCTTAGTGAGTGTGTGATCCAAATTGCAAAATCAATTTGTGGGTTAAGAGAGAATTTGAAAAAGAGAGCAAGCCACCCTTGAGCACTTGTGCATATTGTCAATCTCGTGATTTGCATTTGTTACTCTTGGACTCTTCGGTCCTAGACGGCTAGGCGTCGCCGGAGAGCAACCGAGAGATTGTGGTTGCTTCGGAAAGTTTGTAACAGTCGATTCCGTCGCCTCGGAATCATTTAGTGGAAGGAGGAAAAGGAGTTGGAAAAGACTTCGGCTAGAGTGACCTTCGTGGTACCCTCTAGGGCTGACCTTCGTTGGGTCGCCCGTAGCCCCCTCAACATAGAGTAGGACTTGGACGAGTCCGAACTTCGGTAAAACAAATATCGTGTCTCAATTCGCATTTCATTTGATATTTGTGTTGCTCTAGCTATTCTGCAGGTTCTCTGTGTATATTATCATCTCCATTAGGTGCCTGCAGTTTGGTTTGAAGATAGAAATCGAAAGGAGCAAGTTCGGGGCCGATCTGCAGAAATCGTGTATACCGGACACGTCCGGTATTCATACCGGACACGACCGGTATTTCCTACCTGCACTGAAAATATTTATTCTCTGTTCTAACTTGGTGTTGCAGGGTTGTAACTTCTAGATATATTCTTTATACCTTGTTTACTCTGTGGCTAACTTGTGAGGGGTGGTAGTACTCTTAATTTGGAGTTTCCATTTTGGAAACTCCCCTTTCTAATTGTTTCCGCATTCAAAGGTGTTAATTTTCAGAAACGCCTAATCACCCCCCTCTAGGCGACATCCTAGGTCCTTTCAATTGGTATCAGAGCCTGGTTCTCACCTAAAGCTTTACCGCCGTGAGAAAAGGATGTCGACGTCTATCGAGTTGGAGCCGGTGCTTCTCCAAAATGATGGTTCAAACTTTCTACCTTGGTCAATTCATATACTCAATGCTTTTAGACATATTAGTTCTATTGTTGAGCATATTGTGTTTGCAAGCATACCTCTTCCTATAGTTGATTGGAGCAACTATAAGAATTTATCAAAAGAGGAAGAGATATGCGTGCAACTCAATGCTCAAGCTATTAATACCATTTTGAGTACATTGAGTGCAGAGGTTCAAGATGAGGCAATATTCAATGGACAACCACCTCCGGAGAGTGCTCATCTCATTTGGACCAAACTCATTGAGTTATATGGAGAATCCAGATGCGATGATGCACTTGAGGTCGAGTCAATGGAAAGTATGTCCATTGTGTCTTCATGCAGCAAAGAATCCTCAAGACCTCAAGAGCGCCGAGCCGGAGCAAGAAGTGCAAGCAGCACATGACTTGTTGTCTGCCTGCACATACCAGACGTGTCCAGTATGCCTACCGGACGTGTCCGGTATGGCCGAGGCAGCAGACCAGCAAGCAGTTGTTTGCAGCGATACTCAAGCAAGGTGGCGACCAAGTGATGAGTCAATCTCAGTCTCTCATGATACTCATCACTTGTGTCTCATGGCCAAGAAAAGTAAGAAGAAGAGTAACAAGAAAGATCAAGAGAAGGAGAAAGCACAAGTAGATGATCAAGATGAGAGTGACGTTGAAGTTGAAGATAACTACAACCTTGATCATCTCAACCACAAAGACAAGTTCATCATCATAAAGATAGTTGAAAAGAATGATGAGCTTGAAGAAGAGATTGAGAACCAAGAGCAATCACTTCAAAAGCAAGAATTGTTTCTCATCTCTAAGATGGAAGAACTAAAGGCTCTAAGTGAAAGGTATGAAAAATTGTCAATTGAGCATGCTTTAGTTACTAACTCCTCTTCTAGTGTTTCTCAACTAGAGAAGGAAAACTTAGAGCTCAAGGCAAGGCTAGATGAACTATCAAGCAAGTACAATGTGCTACAAGCTAATTATGTTCATCTAAAGTGCTCTCATGAAGAATTAGTAGAATCAAGCATTATGCTTGAGGTAGCACATGAGGTTGTGATCACATCGGTAAAATCCTCTCAACCTCTCACACATTCACTCACTAGTACACCATCTCAATTAAATGTTTCTTGTACTAATGAGTGTGCTCCTCAAGCAAGCCAATCTTCGATTGAGCTAAATCTCATAGAAAACATAGAGCTCAAAGAAGAAGTGAAAAGATTAAAGAAAGATGTGATTCAGTTGAATGGTGAGGAGAAAGCACAACCTTCTCAAGATAACCGTGATTACATGGTGAAGAAACCTGAGAAGGGTTCAAACCTTGCTTCCTCCAAAACTCAACAAAGGAATCACATTTCAAGCAAGGCCAACACAACCAAGAGCAAGAAACATGGAAAAAGGTTATGCTATGGTTGTGGATTATATGGACATGAGTGGGTTGTGTCCACATAAGAGTTGGGCCGACAAATGTGAAGTGGCCGAACAAAAGGCCTCAAACAAGTTGGCCAACCAAGTAAAGAATGATGGACAAAGTGCTTGTCTCATGAGCAAGAAATTGGGGCATCCTACCAAGAAATGTCCAATGTACAAAGAGGCAAGAAAGGAAGCCCAAGTTGCAACAAGAAGATGCTTTGGATGCAATAAGAAGGGCCATAAGGTTGATAGGTGTCCATACAAGCAAAGCAAGCATAGAGCAAACAAAGGCCGCATATGCTATGCTTGTAGAAGAAAGGAGCATCTAAGCTATGAATGCCCAAATGGTAACGCTCCTAAGCCAAACACATATGTTTATAATGATAAGCTTAGGAAGACCACAAATGGAGTTAACACTAGCAAGGTGATGTGCTCACCACAAACTAGTGCTAAAGTCATTTGGGTGCCTAAGCACTTGTTGACTAACTCAAAAGGACCCAACAAGAGTTGGGTACCAAAGTGTGCTTAGGTTAATGATGTAGGTACTTGGTGATGAGATAAAGGCATCGGGGTGGTTGAGCAAGCAATTTGACAATATTCACTCAATCTATCAACCAATTCTTATCATAATTCCTTATATGGTTGACCCGAAGATAAGTTAATGAATATATCATATATTTCATCCTCACCATTGATAACAAGTACCTAAACCTAAACCTTATAGGATAGTCACTTTGTTTACTTTATGCTCAATGACTCACAAATAGGCATGTTTGATTTGTTGAGATGCAAGTGTCAAATAAATAATAGAGATAAATGAAGAATCACAAGCAGTGAATTAATTGGTTCTGTCCTACACCTATCGGACGTGTCTGGTATTACTATCGGATGTGTCCGGTATGGCCAGGGACAGAAAGTCAGTGTTTCTGTTCTGTGTATTCCGGACGTGTCCGGTATACAACCGGACGTGTCCGGTATTACAGGAACCAGAACACTAATTGAATTGCAACTGAGTCTTTGATTCATATATGTTCATATATCTCTAATTTACTCAGAAGCTTGTGATTTATTAAAATCTAAGTGGATTGTGAGCATCTCCCGAACTCAATTTTAAATATGGCAAACTTATTTGATTTATGGTCAAAATAGAAAATTGGCTCCCGATTTCTTAATAGAATAAAAGTGCTTGTTGAAAGTTATTCAAATTACTTAAAGCACTTATTTAGGGGAAGCTAAGTTTCTATTTTGTACTAATGTGGACTAACAAATCTATCTAGCATTCTTTGTAGTCCTTTGGATGAAAAGTGATTTTGAATCTAGCATGATTATTTGGCAATCAAGGTCAACATAAAGATTATCATGCCATGAATCTTCTTAGTCGTATTCTTGTGGGCTCAAGGCAAAGGTATGTGTTTACATATATACATTGCAAGTGCATCTAAGGCCCTTTATATATTAGAATGTGCATTTGTGTGACATAGGAGAGATGTTTTTCAAAAAACCCCTAACTAGCATGAGTAGGAAGTGTGAATTTGAAAAACTATTTGAATCTTGGTCTTTGTGACCTAGCCTTGTTATGTGACGATTATAGCTCTCCTTGATTGTTTGATCGGCTAATCACACATGACATGGCTCTCTTAAGTCCACAATCTACATTGTCTCATTTTATCTCTCTCAATCAAACAAATTATTGTTTATGCCATATATTTGGAAAAGAGAAAATCAATTGATGGCATTGGATAAGAGAAGTGATCATATTCAGTTTGGATCAAGATTTTACATCTTTTTGGACTGAGAAATAATAGAAAAGGGGATTGGAAGAGAGAAAACACATTTTGGAATAGCTTAGGCCAGCCCGCGTATACCGAACGTGTCCGGTATGCTACCGGACATGTCCGGTATGAGCGGGACTATAAAAACAGAAGTACCCCTTCGGCCCAGACCAGTCTCATCTTCTTCCAAGCCACCCAGCCGTCATCTTCTTCCTCACCTAGGGCAACCGAGGATTTCACCAACAAAAGAGAGAGAGGGAGATCGCATTGGAGAAGGCTTGCATCAAGATTGAAGGCCCGAGGATCTGATTTCACATCGCCTTCTCATCTCTTCTCCAAAGGATAGCAGCCATGAGTGGACGACAGGAGCCCAGATCCAAGCACAGGCATGATCCAGCACTAGAGAAGCACAAGAAGGCAAGACAGGAGATGCATCCTGGATTCCAGCCAAGCAGCAGGAGGCCTACCAGAGCTACCTCTAGTGCAGCACCTCAGTATGCAGAGGGATCAGGGAGCTCTTCCTCTGACACTGACACTGATGAATTCAGAGTGGAGTCCAGAGAAGAAAGAAAGAGGAAGAGCACTGACAGAGGTTCAGATGGTGATAGCTCAAATGAGGAGCAGGAGATTGAGGAGGAGGAGCCAGTTCCTCCAGTTCAGCACCAGCCTGGTCAGGGGATGCATTATGGTCTCCTTGAGACACGTTTGCCCAATGTGCCCTCTTATGTTCCTAGAGTTGACTTCAGGGGAAAGGGTATGACCAGAAGAGCTAGAGATGAGCGAAGGGTTGATCCAAGGGGCTTACCTAAGGTTCAGTACGATTACCGCTTCTAGACAGCCTTTCACCTGGACTTCTACTCCAGTGTGATTCTTACCAGGAACCATGTGATTGCTAGGTCTCTGTAACACCTCGGGTGTTAGCCTTGCATAACTTGACTTGCATAACATGAGTATGAGCATCAAGCATTCATAAATCATCATTTACAATTGAAACATTTGATCGAAACATATGAAACATTGCTTGTTATCTCGTGTTTCTTGGAACATATGCATATGATCATGTGCAAATAAATGCAAGTGGGTAATGTTAGCCACTAAAACACCTTAGCTACACTTAGGGTAACAAAAGGAACCTTGTTCATGAAGGTCACCCTTCATGATCAAGCACTTAAGTAATATTACATGTATTGACCTGGATAGCTCTATGAGTGACTATTACATGAAATGCTTAAATGACCTTGCAAATTGTTTAAACATGCTTATAGTATCATCATGAACAACTTTGGTATTTAGGGCTAGGGCTAGTTTGGTCATTAAGCCATGCTTGGATGTGTTTCATCTTTTAAATGTGACATGTTTGACCAATTTGGGACTAGGTGTTAGAGACCTTGCATGGAGAAGTTCACTAAAGCAATGTTGTAGTGTTTGACATAAGGAACAACTTTGATTTTTGGGTCTTTGACTGATTCAGCTCCTAACATGTGTGAATTTGGATTTCAAAAATCATCAAATCACTGATTTCAGCACTTAGCAAATTTCACTAAGTCATGAACACTGACCGACTGACAGGCTCACTTTGGGAATGACTTTTCTCGATTTCATTCGCAATTAGCACAAGATGATTGAACAACATTTGTTGTTTGGTACTTAGGACTACGAAAGTCATTTAGATCGTTACTGAATTGGAGCAATGGTTTAGCGATTAGATGAATGTCAAAAATCGTCGTCGGGCTCGGCATGTCGCGACCGACGAATCGAATCGAAGCCGATCGGTGGCGACCGCCGCGCGGGCCTTGACTTGCCCAGCGTGTCATGGCGGCGGCGACATTGTCATAACGCCTCGATCACGCCCGAGCCACGCCGCGCTGGCGAAGGCCTTCATCACGCCAGCGTCTGCCCGAGCCGCCGTCCGCGCCCCATTTGCTTCGCCTCGGCCTTTCTTCCTCGCGGAAGAAACGCCGAAGCTCCGCAGCTCCGTCGTCGCCATATAGCAAGACACAACCGCGCCTAGCCACTCCAAATTTCACCGCCATAGCTCCACCACCACCCAGCCAAGACTGCGCTCCTCCGTGCCCTGTCACGGCGGTAACAGGTAAGCCACCGCATACGCATGCGAGCTCGCGGAGTTCCGCCGTGAGCCCGTCTCTCGCGGGCCCGCGTCGCCACCGTCCATCCCAGCAGCGTTAGGGCACTAGATAGCTCCGCCGCAGCTCGGTGATGCTCGGTAGCGGCGTTCGTTCGAGCCACCGTAGCCCACACACGGCGTTCGCGCCGTGGTCCACCCGCCGTTCGCCATGGTGCGCCGCCGTCACTCTAGAGTCGACGATAAAGGCCGACCAAGTGGCTCAATAACCGCTGAGGTCACGTGATCACGTAGCATAGATGTCATCGCCCGCCGGCTCGCCGTCGACGAGCCGCAGCCATGCGAGGCTGAGCAGCCTTGCTTTGCTGCTCTCGCTTCGAGTCGATGACATGTGGGGTCCCCTGACCACCGGGTCCCACCGGTCAGCGACTCCGTGTTTGAAGGCTAACTCATTTGATTCCAGTTTTTGATTTCTTTTGTGATTTTCATACCTCCAGTTTGGTAGCTCCAAAAATTGTGAAATAAATTTGTGGGTGTTCCTCAGGAAGTGTAGTATTTAGGAAAAATATGTTTTTAACATTTACAGTAGAAATTTTTGGAGATTTAAATAGGGATTTGAGGTGTGCTTTTGAATGCATTCAAATTTATTTAGTTTATATCTAGAGTTCCTGTGCTCCAAAAATTATGAAATTTTTGTGGTAAGCTATTCTTGTCATATATGAACTCTGGTGAAAATTTTAGGACCAGTGCTTGGGTAGATTTATAGTTATAGATTTTTCTTTTATGAATAGTCAATCCTTGCATTAATTTTTATAAATTATTTATGAGTCTAAAATTCATGAAATTTGTTGGAGGTAATCCTAGTACCATATGGATGTTAAGAAAAATAGGAAATCTGTTGCTTGACACTTTTCAATAGGATTTTCCATTTATGCTATTTCAAGCCTTGCTTCCTTGTCATTTTTGTATAGAATGTTCTACTTAGTAAAATGACATGAATTTTTTATAGTAGTCCTTTGATAACATTAGTAAGGCACTGTAAATTTTTGAGAATTTATTAAGTATATCTGATATATGTTTATTATTTAACCCAGATATCTAAATAAAATAATAAAGGTAATTAAATAAATAGTTTGGGCTTCACCATTATATTATCTTAATTGTATTTGGTATGATTAAACTGTTGGTAGATCCTATGTTGTCAAATTTTGCATGATTACATGAAGTAGAAGTATTATTACTTTATGTTGCATATTAATTAGTTTCCGGACTGATTCTAGAGTTTGATGAGTTGCATGTTGAAACTGATGTGTACTGTAAAAATGGTTAATAACAAAGTTGTAAAGAATTTGATAAGCTTTCCAGAAAGTCCAGGATCACTATTTTTGGGTTTGTAGAACTCCAGTTATGAGTGAAACAAGTAGCTACTGTTTGTGGCATAGTCGATGCATTGTCAAAGTAGATTCAGGAATAATCGAGAAGAGATATGCACCTACTCAATGAACATGATGCACTTGTTAACATATATGCATTCGTAATACTTATGCCATACTCATGCATCTAGGATCGGAGGAAGAGATCACGTTGCTGGAATTCGAAGAAGCAGAGGAAGGGAATCAGCAGGAAGATCCGCAAGTCAGCAGCCCTCAAGGCGTGGGCGCGAACCCTCAAGAGCTTCCTGAGTGTCCCGACCACCGCCCTACTTCCTTTCTGCGAGGCAAGCCCCGGAGCATTATAAGTCTCCCAGTATTTTGCAAATGTTTACTTACGTATTTATGATTGATGCATTAGGTTATAAGAGTTGAATGAAACCACTTGATGCATGTACATTCCTTGTCCAAATATTACACCTTTAACCGGTATAGGTCCAGGATCGAATATATATGCTTAGCCATGCTTAGACCGGTGGAAGTCGGGTGATGTCCTCACCACCGCGAGATATAGGTGGATCTACGAAGCACGGTTGGCTATATATCTCGCTATCGTGTAACAGAAACCATGAGGTAAAAGTAAATCGAGACCGGACGGGAGGTCGATAGAGAAGCAACAAGACATGGAGGTCTTGGGTGTGGATCTATCCCGTCAGGTCGATCAAGGACCGCATCTGTTGTTGGAACTTGACAAGATTGAACGCATGCCTCTCACTTAGCTGGCCGGATAACTCATTCCGACCATGAAGCCGAGTAATTCAACTCGGTAGGGACTCGTTACATTGTGCGCTCCTTCCGGGAACAATCGGTGAGCCTAAGGGCGAGCTTGGCTCGAAAGCATCCCGGCATCTCGGTGTTCCAGTTAAAGCGGCGCAATCGGACCCATGCGAAATGTGTACCGGGAGTTGTACCAAAGGTGACCTAAGACTATCATGGTTTGGTAGATCTGGGTTTGTGTTAGGAATAAATTCCGGTGGTTGAAATCGATTCGAATCGCCGTCTCTCCGGATAGTGAGAAACTTGGCTAGCTCCAACATCGTAGTAAGCGTGTTATGGAACATGATGGTTCGGATGAAAATGGAATTACAATACCTGCTTTGTGGTTACTATTGTATGCTTCTAAATGATATACCACATGTTTGGCACAGGATAGTTGCTAATCTAGAAATGGATAGTTATAATTAACTTGGTAAAGGAATCATAATTGTACAACGGGTCGGTTGCCTTTTTTCGCAAAATGTTGTCAAGTTCGTCCCACTTATACAACCTCGCATAATCCTTGGAGTCATTTTATTTACGGTTCATGATGAGGTAAGTCTAGTGAGTACCTTCTCGTACTCGTGGTTTATTTTCCCATTGTTGCGAGATAGCACTTGTGTATCATGGTTATTGCAAGAGTTGCTTCTATCCCATTGTGGATGAGGAGTAAGCCTTGGGCGAGCTTCTTTATTAATTCCTATCCTTGCTTTTGTGGACCGTGATCTTACTTGGCACCGCATCAAACTATGTTGGAAATTTTATCTTGAACTTATTTGCTTCCGCTTTTATTTATCAAACTTGGTTTGTAATAACTTTTATTCGTACTCGATTATGAAAAGTATCATGAACTTTATGTAATATGTGGCATGTATGTTGAATCATATACGATCTTGGTTGTTGTAAATCGTTTATCGAGACCCGTCGTGGTACTCGACGGACTACCGGTTTATATGGGTTTCAAATATAACGGTCACGACCGCTTGCGGATTGCCATTGTACTTGTATTCTTATAAATTGGTCGGTTCTGCGGCGATCTCGATGGATTGACCGGCGATGCGTCGACGCCGAGAGTTGCGAAGAAGGCCTCGATTGATCATGCCATCGCCATCTCGCCAGAGCACGAGTTTTATGAGATCATGAAGTTCCAAATGGCGGGAACACGAGGTAGTAGCTTCGAGTTCTATGCTACTACTGTTGCGTTGAGGATGAGAGGCGGATGCATTGGATGCTTGAGGGCAGATGGTGCAGTGTTGACTATGATGTATTTGCCACCCACCTTGGCTTCTCGAGAGGATGATCTCCAGAGGGGACAGATCCACACCGAAAGCGTGTGTTACCTCCTGAGCAGCTTCGCATATATGTATCCTCCTGGTGGTGAGAGAGGAAGCGATGGGGAAGGTTTTAGGTCTTCACCCTACTTACAGATACCTAGACAAGATGTTCAGGAAGACTATTGACTGCAAGGGTGGAGACAAGGACAACATTGCTGATTATTCCAGGAACCTACTCCACAGGATGGCACCCGATGCTCGGCCCTTTAGCGTGTTTGATTTTATTTGGTCCGAGATCGAGGAGTGTGGGAGAGAGCCCCTCAAGGGCTGTGGTTTTGCTTCTTATATCATGCATATGATTGAGCAGGTGACAGGGCTGCGTTCGAGTATGACAAGATTCACAAGGCCACGAAGATTGTTGCGGATCTGCTGAGACAGATTACCTCCAGGCCAGGACCGGGAGGAGCAAGCGGACCACCAGAGGCGAGATGCACCTAGGAGTGGTGCACCAAATAGGAGCTTCACCTTCACCACGTGCTCCTTCACGTTCTACTTCACGCCGTGGTAGTCCTCCCTCACCTATCCATGAGCTTTTCAACTTCATATTTGGGATGTGCAGAGACATCCGGACCGAGCAAAAGAAGGAGAAGGAGGCTAGGAGGAAGGACACTCGGACTTTGAAGCAAATTGCTTCTAATCTTGAGCTTGATCCTCCTAGATCTCCTCTATCCGATGAGGCAGCTAGTGAGCCTAAGGCCAAGAAGCAGCGGAGGGCTAGATATGATAGAAAGTATGTTGAGTTCATTCAATGACAATGAAGCGGCAGCAGAGCACCACAAAGACCGACACTCTTCCACTTGAGGCTCGTGTGCCTACTCACTCTCGACCACGTCCTAATCTGCATGAGCGAGTATGCTCTGATTGGTGGAGTGACCTCACGGTGGTGGCGGCTACTACGGGTCTAGTGGCTATGACCCGTCCGTAGCAGTGGTTCTCGTTAACCGGTGTTACACGTTCGGATGAGCGAAGATCTTTGGGAGAGATGATGATGATGATCTTTGAGTGATGCCGAGATCGAGATCTGACTTGCAGCCCCTTTTGTCCTTAGTTTGTCATTGTTGGACCTTTGTGGTGATAGATGATAAAGGGGGAGAGAGACTGATTAAAGCTTCGAGATTTTTGTTTCATTTGCTTATCTTTATACCTGAAGATATGTACTGCAGGCTGTAGTTTTTGTTCATGAGCTTCATTGATGTATCTTGAGTTTGAGATTGCATTGTATCATGTGAGAGATGAGACTCACTTATGCTTTATCTATGGATCTATTGAGATATGATCTTTATTATCTGTGGCTTGTGGACTTGAGAAAATGTGTAATGAGTGCTATGTGTGGCATACATGTGTTGTATTTATTTTTCATAAGGTCTATGCATGATAGAATAAAAATATTTGATGTGATGTCTTTATATTTATTCTTGTGTGATATATCCTGTCATATGCATCACAATTCTATTTTATCACACACACATGCACCCCACGGATGCAATGATTTAGGGGGAGTCTCCTATATGTTTTAGTATGTGCAATTGACAAGTTGAGGTCATTTTGTGAATTCCAATCACAAGCACATATTAAGGGAGAGCCTCTTATAAATCATTGAACCCAAAAGCTTAAATGTTTATATTCTTTTGTAAGCTTTAATCAAGTTGTCATCAATCACCAAAAAGGGGGAGATTGAAAGTACATCTAGCCCTTTAGTGGGTTTTGGATGATTGAATGACAACGTGATTAAAGGTCTAACCCGTTTGCTAAGTGTGGACAGATGATAGGTTATCTCACAGGTACTTAATGAAAGCCAAAATGATGTGTTGTTGTATAAACAATCTAGTTCAAGCACAAGACAACAATGCAAATGAAATTCATGTAAAGACTTGTTTATTGTGGGATTTCCATGTACTATGTAAAAGCAAGCTTGTGAGATTTAATTAATGAGACATAAGGGATTGCATATGGAATGGTCTCATATTTGAAGCTTGCTAAATTGAAATGAAAAAGACAACAATACAAATGAATGGATGATTCAACACAAGATGTGACTTGATGGCTTGAGATGGTGAAGATAACAAGGAAAGGCTTCGAGGTACTAAGCAAGGGTGAAGGGCAAGCGACGGCTTGACGGCCGAAGAACCTAGCTAGGGTGAAGAAGAAAGTACTTGCATTTAGTTGAGGTACTAATCAAGCTACGATGGTCATATTGATGTGAAGGATCAAATCACTATTGGAGTGTTTGATAGAAGTGACTTCATACATTTGGGATTATTCAAATTTGATGAATGCAATCAAGGCACGTGCTCAAGATGGCTATGCTCAAGTGAAAAAGATCAATATCAACATGTTGGCACCCTCACTTGATGAAGATTGGAATACACGGCTTCGGTTCAAAAAGAGCAACTCAAAAGGTTTAAACTCGTTATACTTTTAAATTTGAGTAAATAGGAATGCCGTACTATTAAGAGGAATGCATCATGTTGATAGATAATGTTTCATAAGTGCTCAAGCCAACCCATGTGAGTTTTGAGTATTTGAGCGACAAAGGAGCTAACTTTTGTTTTTGCTGGTCTGGCTATACCGGACGTGTCCGATATGCATACCGGACATGTCCGGTATTTGCCCAGTAACTATAAAAGTGTTGTTCTCAGGTTGGTTCGTCGGGAGTTCCGACGTATGTCGGGAGTTCCGACGGTCGGAAGTTCCGACAATGATCGGGAGTTCCGACGTCTCGCAATTTAAATAATTTGGAGAGTTCACTGTCCAGGTCATACCGGATGTGTCCAGTATTCATACCGGACGTGTCCGGTATGGACGACTAGAGGCCAACGGCTAGTTTTCCAAAGCCTTGAGAGTCGAGAGTTCCGACGTAAGTTGGGAGTTCCGACATGTGTCGGGAGTTCCGGCACCTCATATTCTTTAACTCAGTTACATGGTTTTCAAATTTGCTGAGGATCGGGAGTTCCGACGTGAGTCGGGAGTTCCGGCGGTCAGGAGTTTCGGCATTCATCGGGAGTTCCGACGCCTCACAACTTCACTGTAACTTAGTTACCGTTGGGGCAGTGTAAGTCATACCGGACGTGTCCGGTATTGCAACGGCTATAAAACGGCTAGTTTTTCAAGGGGGCTATAAATACCCCCAAGTCTCTACCTTTGGAGGCTGCTGATTCTGCTGATATACACACACGTTTTTGAGCCTTGCCTAGTCTCCTAAACCCTCTCTTAGTGAGTGTGTGATCTAAATTGCAAAATCAATTTGTGGGTTAAGAGAGAATTTGAAAAAGAGAGCAAGCCACCCTTGAGCACTTGTGCATATTGTCAATCTCGTGATTTGCATTTGTTACTCTTGGACTCTTCGGTCCTAGACGGCTAGGCGTCGCCGGAGAGCAACCGAGAGATTGTGGTTGCTTCGAAAAGTTTGTAACGGTCGATTCCGCCGTCTCGGAATCATTTAGTGGAAGGAGGAAAAGGAGTTGGAAAAGACTCCGGCTAGAGTGATCTTCGTGGTACCCTCTAGGGCTGACCTTCGCTGGGTCGCCCGCAGCCCCCTCAACATAGAGTAGGACTTGGACGAGTCCGAACTTCGGTAAAACAAATATCGTGTCTCAATTCGCATTTCATTTGATATTTGTGTTGCTCTAGCTATTCTGCGGGTTCTCTGTGTATATTGTCATCTCCATTAGGTGCCTGCAGTTTGGTTTGAAGATAGAAATCGAAAGGAGCAAGTTCGGGGCGATCTGCGGAAATCGTGTATCTGGGACACGTCCGTATTTCTACTACCTTGAAAATATTTATTCTCTGTTCTAACTTGGTGTTGCGGGGTTATAACTTCTAGATATATTCTTTATACCTTGTTTACTCTGTGGCTAACTTGTGAGGGGTGGTAGTACTCTTAATTTGGAGTTTCCATTTTAGAAACTCCCCTTTCTAATTGTTTCCACATTCAAAGGTGTTAATTTTCAGAAACGCCTATTCACCCCCCTCTGGGCGACATCCTAGGTCCTTTCACAAACCAAGTAACCAACATACAGAAAAGAGTAACAAAAGTTTCAGGGTGCATCCCTTCATTCTAGTAGTAATGGCCCCGTTCGGCTTACCCCATATCCGGCTTCTTCGGCTTCTTTTTTCAGCCGGAACAGTGTTTTTCTCTCATAACATTTCAGCCAGAATAGTGTTTTCAGCCAAGATTCAGCAAACACTAGTCCTGGACAAATCAACTTGTGCACAGTGCACTATCTAGAATTTTGTGACGATTAAATTTCCTAGGAATCTACCCAATATTGCATCTCAGTCTGTTCAATACCCTGTAGATATATCAGACCGACTACCACTTCCACTACAGCTGTTGTTTAGTCTCTTCCTTTTCTGTCAATGGGAACTGAACAAACGTGACCTAGATTCAGTCCCAGCACAAACCACACTTGAGCACAACAAAACTGCTAGCATGAAAAGTTCGACTGCTCTTGAACTTCACCAACTGTAGAGACAAACAAATCAGGTCTAATACAATTAGCATAGAAGCCAGTAATTCACAAGGTTACACAGCAAGCGTACCAGGAAGTTCTACTGCAAAGTTAGCTTGAGCATCAGCAGCCGAGTTATATTCCTGCGAAACAAACGAGGCAGCATGAGTGTCAGGGGTATCATGGTTTAGCTAGTGACATTTTTCCCTCTTTTTTTTTTGATAGAGAGGGACTTTCCGACAAACATTGAATCAAGTTAAAAGGGACTCTTGCAGAAAGTTATGTTTTACTGAAGGGCCTTTCAGATGGTCTTATCAATCCATAGAGAATTAGAGATGCCAATCTAAATGTTTATCAAATAAATAAAAAATCGATATGTATTAGACAGATAGAGGAAATTGCTCCAATAAATATGCTAATTAGCAGTTGAGTACTTGACTCTGAGGCAACCTGAAGCAATCATGAACTGGCCATGCAGCGATCTTGTGTGTCACTTTTCACTACTTCAACCGCAAGAAAAAAAATAGTGCCATGCTAATGCGCACGAAATAGTTGTTATGCAACACCCATACAGTGCCCGAATGGATTTTATTTTCAAGCACGCACGAGAGTTGTGTATCGTTATATTAAGATAAGAGTCTAAGAAGACTCATACAAGTAATTCCAGGTTATGCCACCTTTTTTGAGGGCAGTTTCTGCCATGTGGTATCTTTTGAGAATTGATTATATGTGATGTCAACATAAAACCTTGCATGGCCAGCATAATGGTGCCAGTAGAATATGATATGGCGCAGCACATGAACATGGCAAACTGCAAAGCTGGCTGGTCTAAGAGAAAATTGAACAAGGTCAGAAAACAGAGGAAAGAAGTGACACCTACCCTCAAAACATGCCTGATTTGAAATAAATGAAATGTTCCCTTTAGCTCCTTAACTTTCTTGCACAAGCCAGCCATATTCTCATTCTTAGCACGCCAGAGATCTTGGACCTGCTCCAGAAAGCACAATGTGTTACTTTTGTCAAGAAAAAAATTAACATCACTACAATTTCCAGCTGCTCGAGACTCTCACCTGAAAGCTCTACAAACTAGGTTTCACAACATGTTTATGAAAAAACAGGTTTTTACCAGATTATGTATGCAGAGATTTTGAGATAAAGTCTTTATTTCAATGTGAACTGATTTGAACAAGGGCTCTTTGAACGAAATGATAACAAGAATGAAGAAAATTGTATGGCAAAATCACATTCGAGGTGTTATTACCTTAGTGGAATTTGAAGTCAGAATGAATTGCACAGTGCTAAATCTCTATTGATAGTTCACAGTGGAACAAAGAACATATAAGCTACAAAATAACAAAGCTATCACCACTGACCTGGTTACAGACAAGCTTAGAATCGCCTTGAGCACGAATATACTTGAACCCTTTCTTGGCCGCATATGTCAGCCCTAGGATCAATGCACGATATTCAGCAGCATTGTTGGTTGCAATACCCAGACCCTCACGTAGTTGAGCAATCTTCAGTAAATAAAGATCATAACACGGTAACCAGCTAGGTATGATAATTCAATATAAATAGAACACATCAGTTTAGCTACCAGTTGGCTACATACCACAGAACCATCTATCCGCCTTATTATTGCTCCAGCACCAGCTTTCCCTGGATTTCCTTTAGAGGCACCATCAAATTCAAGAATACAAGAGAGCTGCAAAAAAGGTCAAAACTGCTGATGAGCACAGGTTCATGTATCATCACAGCAAAGATAAGTTGAAAATATACATGTTAGTAACAAACCACAACTACAGAAACGAGCCAATAAACAATGCATAGAGTGCGGGTTACATTATTCATACTCACATGACTATCAGGTAATTCCTGCTCATCAACTTTGGGATGCTTCTTTGATGGTCCGGTTTCCTTGAGAAAATGATTTTTTGGTGCGAGTAAATGAGATATATATAGAGGTCACTTTTGAATGGAAATGGATCACCTATTCACACTTATAGTGACAAAGAAAAAATGCTACTCACAATCTCGTGTGACCTTTTCAATGTAGAGGATGCACCTCCATCAGGTTGCTGAAACCACAAGTAGCACAGTGAACATCTCATGAGATGTTACGCCAAAAGTCAGGTAGTATAAAACTGAATACCATGTACAGAAATGACCACCAATCAGATCCAACTAGTACATAAGATGCAACAATAATTACATAAAAGCAAGCAAACGGTTGGTGGACGCTAACATTGTAGAATCTCCTCACAAAGCGTGGCTCTGAAGCAGCTGGAACTTACAATTACAAGCCCAGAGCATTGTTTGCGTTACCTGGAAAGGGCAGGGAACTAGATCGTCGAACAATTCATCTCGTGCATCTGCTGCGTCAATGGCGTAGAGAGCGTTCCTTAACCCCCGCGCCGCGAGGTATTCCTCGGTGTCTTTACGCAGAGAGCAACCTTTGAAGACAGTGACAGAAGGGTCGCGAACCTAGCAGCAGCAGCAGCAGCAGCGGTAGGGGCATGGTCAGCGACAGCAAGCCAGCAACGGAAGGAAAGTCACGGAAGGCAGAAGGCAGATACCGAATTGCCGACTTGAGCTTGGCATTCGCTGAGGGTCTTGTAGATGCCGATGACGTCCCCCTTGCGGACCACGTAGAAGGGTTCGCCGGCGGGAGCCGAGTCCATTGGCGTCTTTGCGGCGGATCTCTTGGTGGAGCGCCGGGAGGAGGAGGAGGCGAAGAAGCGCGTGGGCGGCTGTGGGAGTGGCGGCGGCGGCACGAGAGGCCTGAGAGCCCAGAAGAGGGGGTAGTGCCTCCTCCACGCCGCTCTGGAAATCAGCAACCCACAGTGGAAAGAAGAGCAACTCCGAATCACCATTAGAGAGGCGGAGAAGCACAGAAGACACACAACGGTGGCTGTGACCGGAGGTGGGGTGGGGCGTAGGGCGACTCCAACCAATCCCTCAAACTTTAACCCCTACACCAAAAAAAATAAGAGTTCATCATCCAAATTGCATCCCTCATTTATCTCTACACTCCTGAACCCTCATTTCAGTCTCCCTATATTTCTTTTACCTATATTTTATATATAACTTCTAACTACCAATTCTAGCATTTTATAGATAAACCGTGTTATTTCAAATTAGTATTATTGGAATAGATATTTGTTAACAATATTTTTGTATGGTTAAATATTGGAGAAATTATTTTTTTCAGATAGTTTACAACTATTATTTTTTGGTTTGTCAGTCTTTGAATGGCTATATATTTGAACCGTCACTCTTCCAACGGCTACAAATCAAACCGTCGCTTTTCCGACAGCTATATTTCAAGTGCTCTATCTCCAACGGTTATATATATATGGTTATTCCATTTCCTAAACCAATTCTGACATTGTGTTGCTGCTTCTCCACTAAAAATGAGAAGTCTCTCTCAACTAGATTCATCTTCCTCGTCTGATGACGGTGATGATGATCTTGAGGACACCCTTACTACATTACACCAAGCACACACTCAATATCAAGCTCTCCATGCTCCACGATGCGGTGGTTCTGTACCTGGACGTTAGTACATTCATCGGGACAGAGAAAATGGGCACCGGAGGTTGTACAATGACTATTTCTCCGAAAATCCAACCTACGGGTGTAAGGTCGAGATGGCGACTAGAGGGGGGTGAATAGTCATTTCTAAAACTTAGTCGCGTCGGCTAACCGAAACAAGTGCGGAATTAAAACTATCGGTCTAGCCAAGACTACATCCATCTATCTATGTTCTCTAGCACCTTGCAAAGATTCTAATTAAGCAACAAAGATGCCGGGTAGTTAGAGCTCACCTATCCAATTCTAGGAGCAATGTCATAAACCTATGCCACTAGTATTTCAAGCAACGAGGGAGCTCCTACACATGCTAGTAAGCAAAAGCACAAAGCCAACTAAGCTCACTAGCAATACTCAATAACAAGACAACCAATGTCAAATTAGAGAGCGAAAATACTTAGCTACACAAACTAAGCAATGTGACTAACAAGGTTACACAAACCTAATTAGCCACGCAAGGGAGCTACTTCTATGCTACACAAGCAAGAAGGTAACTAGTGAGCTACACAAGCTAACTAATTATAAGAGCAACTACACAAGCACAATATATATGAAAGTAATTATAAGCTTGTGTAAAAGGATTGTAAACCAACGGGAAGAACAAAGTTGACACGGTGATTTTTCTCCTGAGGTTCACGTGCTTGCCAACACGCTAGTCCCCGTTGTGTCGACCGCTCACTTGGTGGTTTGGCGGCTAATTGTCATCACCCGCCAAGCCCGCACGTCGGGCACCGCAAAAACCTAACCCGAAAGTGAGGGTAGCTCAATGACACGCTCAACTAGAGTTGCTCTTCGTGGCTCCCGTGGGGCGAGCACAATGCCCCTCACAAAGCTCTTCTCCCTTCTCCGGAGCACTGCACAAGCTTCTTGCAGGCTTCGACGCAGACCACCACCAAGCCATCTAGGAGGTGGCAACCTCCAAGAGTAACAAGCACCATCGGCTTGTAACTCGATCACCTAGTGCCACTCGATGCAACCTCACGATGCAATCGCACTAGAATCGTTCACTCACTCAATCGGATGAACACTATCAAGCTAGAGTGAGTTAGAGGGCTCCCAAGCACCACCACATAAGCCACCAAGGCTCTAGTGTGCTCAGCTAATAGCCCAAGGCCGAGACCCCCTTCTATTTATAGCTCCCACAAAAATAGAGCCGTTGTATCCCTTCACTGGGCACAGCTTGGGGTGACCGGACACTTCGGTCAAATCGACCGGACCCACCCTGCCAGTGTCCGGTCAACGGATGGCCGCCACATCATCCCTGGCTTCAAATACTGAGCGCCCAATCTCAACGGTTAAGTTGCGACCGGACGCAGCACGGTGTATGACCGGACGTAGGACCTCGGCGTTCGGTCACTTCTAGTAAGGTTCCACTCATGACCGGACGCATCCGGTCATCCCCGACAAGACTCGACCAGCGTCCGATCACTCATTGTCTCCTCTGTGCACCACCACACCAGCGCGACTAGACACATCCAGCCAGCGTCCGGTCACTTTCAACGCCAGCGTCCGATCAAAGACCGACGCCTGCGCGTTCTCTGCTGTCACTGACCGGACGCAGGACCCCAATGTCCGGTTACTGCGTAACTAGCGTCTGGTGCACTCTGTGAAACCATGTCTTTTCTATATAGGGCACCGGTGGAGTTTCGAACCTTTCTCGCCTCCGTTTCATCGCCGAGTTGATCCACATCAACTCTAACTTTATCTCCTTTGTAAATGTGCCAACACCATCAAGTGTACACCACCATATGTATGTGTGTTAGCATTTTCACAATCATTTTTCAAAGGATTAGCCACTCAACTTATCACGCCACTCAATCCTAGCGACGATGCAAAGTTAGATCACTCAAGTGACACTAGATGACCGATATGCAAACAAGTTTGCCCCTCTTGATAGTACGGCCATCTATCCTAAACCCGGTCATAAAATTCTCTACACACCTATGACCGATGAAATGAAATGCCCTAGGTTATACCTTTGCCTTGCGTATTCCATTCTATCTCCTCCAATGTTGGTGCAACACATGCACCAACCAATCACCAAATGATATGGTCCACTTCATATCATCACGTGACCGTATTGGTTCATTGATCTTGACTTTACTTGTTTTTCACCATTGCCTTCGTCCATCGATGCCAAGTCTTGCTTAAGCTTTACCGCCACGCGGTCCATCGCTCCAAAGCCTCCGACTTGCCCTTCACGCTTGCAACCGGTCCATCAAGCCAAGTCTTGTCTTGATCTTCTCCACCTTCATTTGCAATGAGCTCCTTCATCATCACATGTGTAAGCTTTGCAACATCTCCAAGCCATTTTCACCTTCATGGCATATGTTGCTCACACACATGTACCCGTGGACTAATCACATGTGTATCTCACATAAACACAATTAGTCCACCTAGGTTGTCACTCAATTACTAAAACCATACAAGGACCTTTCAACGGGCCACCTTTCTTCCGGCGTAGGTTTGCTAATAGCCTGTAAATTTTTGTCTACCTTCTTTATCCACATTCCTATGTCCATGTTTGCTTAGTTTGGATTTATCCCTCAGGTTTAGGATGTCTCGTACGCTATACCTTCGCATAGCATGGGCGGCGACAGGGGTATGCCCCTGTATGCCAAGATTTGGGAGACAAAATTAATATGTATATATACACACTAATACACAGGCTTATACGTATCTTGTTACATTCCCTCGTAGGCCCAATAGAACAGCCATTTCCTACATCCCACGAAGGAAGCCCAGAATACATTCTGCGTGACTCCATCGCCCGGCCGCAGCACGAGCACGGAGCACCTCCCACACTTCGACGACCGGCGCCGCCGGGCAGCACCTCGCCACCTCCCCCACTCTGGCTAACTCGCCCTTTGCCCTCCACCTCGCCAGCTCGCCCGGTCGCCCCCTACGGCCCTGCCCTTTTCCCTGTTGCGGTTGCCTCCTCCCAGGTCCCAGTGTGAAGGAGCCGGCCACTGGCGGTAGCGGCGCCCCTTCTATAGCACCTTCTGGCGACCCGCGCCCTCCCTCTCGGCCTCAGCGCTCGGCGGCTTCAAGCAAGGTGAGCAGAGAAGATGATGTAAGTTCAATCAAGCCCTATTGTGGGTTTTGGTATTGATGATCACCAAATTAAAGGACTAATAAGATTTATCGAGATGACAAGTAGGGAATCAAAGAATGAGGATGATGTACAGGTTGTAGGTGTCCTAATTACAAAAGGTGGCTAGACCTAGCTCAAAGGAGGTTTAAATTCTTTTATGTTTTGAAATTGAGTTTAGGGAAAGCCCTACTATTAAGAGGGATTTTAGGACAGTTGGTCAACTGTTGAATCAGATGCTTAAATTCACAGATCTACATCCTCCCACCTAGTCAAAACAGCCAGCCAAATTTCATATCATATTACCTGTTTTGGCTAGGGTGGCAGTGCCGCCCTGTTAAGAGCGACAATGTCGCCCTTAACTGACTGTTGGGCTCGGAGGATATTTATACCCTTCAGGCCCGGCCCACAACGGTCATCTTCTCCACTGACTCACTCTGCTCGAAAACAGACAGAACCAAAGCTCATCCCTCTCCTCCATTGTTGCTCCTCCATCCCTCAACCTAATCCATGATTCCAACCATCAAAACTTGAGAGAAAAGGCAGCAAAACTCGACTAGAGAGAAGATCCACTGATTCCCAAAGTCTAAAAGCATTTGGTTCACGTTTGGCCAGCGGTTCTAGGGCTTGTTACTCTTGGAGCTTGCTCCTAGCCGGCTAGGCGTCACCCTTGTGCTTGCCAACTTGTGTGGCAGCCTTGGGAGGTTTGTAACCTCATTCAAAAGCTAAGAAATCACCCCTCACTTCAAGAGTTCACTCTCTTGATTTGAGAACGAGGGTAAGGCAAGCCTTGGTGGCAAGCTCAAGCCTTTTGTGGCTTCCTCAACAACGTGGACTTAGGCAAACCTTAGTGGTGAGCTGAACCACGGGATAAATCTTGTGTCTCGCGTGCTTCATCTTTACTATACTTGTTGTTTACTTTATTGCTAGCTGTTGTTAGGGTTTAGTTGCTCGATTTATTCTTGTGTGAAGTTTCTGTGGTATCCAGTCTTCGAACTGGATCTTGACTCTATATTGCAGGATTAAGCAGCTAGGGGGTCAGGTTCATCTCTATTAAATCTCAACTGTGTTAGATTATTTTTCGTAGAGCGTCAGTGCCGCCCTCTGTTCTAACAGAGTTTTGAGTTGAATTTTTATAGGCCTATTCACCCCCCCTCTAGGCCTTCTTTATCTTCCAGTAGATCCTACAAGTGGTATCGGAGCGAGGTTGCTTCATATACGCTTCACCACATGAAGTATGGAAGAAGGAGAAGGTTCGAAGTCCATTCGCGTTGCCGAAGCAAGTGGTGTGCACGTTGAGGATGTCGGCAGCAGCAGTGAGCTATCCATGTCCACAGCAAGTGATGCCACCATCAAAGAACCCAAGACCACCGATGTTGAAAGAAGAAAGGCAAAAAAAGAAAGAAAACCCACCAAGATCGCAACAAGAGAAGCTAGAGAAAAGAAGAAGGAAGAGCAGCGGCTCAAAGACAAGAAGAAGAGAAAAGAAGCTAGAAGAATCACAAGAGAGGCAAGAGCTAAGAGAAGGGCAGCAAGAGCTAAAGAGCAAGAGAAGAATGAGTATGATGCATCATCTAGTGAGCTCTCTAGTAGCTCGAACGATGGAGATGATGATGTGTCATACCATGCTTCAAAAGATAGCAAGGAGGTGAAGATGTAACGTCCAGTCCCGACATACATGGCCCCGGCCCACTCTTTCTAGGAGTGGTCCGACCCCAGCGTAGAACCCGCTTGAACTTTCGTCCTCGCTTCGTTCAAAACGGTTAACCAAGGTTACTACGCGTCCCTGATTTAAGTCGATCCAATAAGATTTCCAGATGGTACTAAACACAGGTGCAAGAGCTACAGAACCACCGTGAGATGTTCAATTTGGTCCGCCCAATTCGGATGAACAAGATCTGCTACAAGAACCCGCTTTGGATGCTACAATGAGCCGTCCTTATTCTCGCTACAAGAACAACGGCCCATATTGGATTTTTAATTGGGCCCACTTTGGCCCATTAGGATGTTACAATCATCCCCTAAAGATTCGACGTCCGTCGAATGCCGAATCACCTACCCTTCGGGACATTTACCCCGTGATCCGCCTCTCTTCAACACGTTTGTGGCCCGCGCGTCTGTGATGCGCATGTGTATGCCATGCACCACGAGGATCCACGACATGCACACAACATACCGCGCGATTGTCCCCACGTGCCGTGAAACCTCGAGAGTGCATCGATACCAAATGTAACGTCTCCCGACATACATGGCCCCGCCCACTCTTCCTAGGAGTGGTCCGACCAGCGTAACAACCCGCTTGAACTTTCGTCCTCGCTTCGTTCAAAATGGTTAACATGATGATGTGTCATACCATATTTAAGTCGATCCAAGATAGATTTCAAGGTACTAAACTGGTGCAAGAGCAAGGATGCTACAAGAACCACCGTGAAACGATAGCAAGGACAATTCGGATGAACAATAACAACAACAAAGAACAAATATACTACAATGGCCTTATCCTTTAATTATTCTTATTTGTCTAACCATAACAAAAGGTCTTTTGTCAATGTGCCCAGAACAAGGGCAGACAACAACAAGAAGAACAAATATGCCGCCATTTTAATGGGACTTATTTGTGCTAACCATAAAAAAGCACTTTTGTGTATGCCTATCTTCATAGGTCTTGGGACCCCTTTGCCAAGTGGGAGATTGTGGTGAATGGATCTTCACCCACCGAATTGATCCCGGAAGATCCCGAAGCACCAACAAATGAAGAGCTAGCTATTGTCCATCTCAATGGCCAAGCCACAAGTATTCTTCTTAGTGCTTTAGATGAAAATGAGTACAACCGAGTGATGAATGTCAATGTTGCAAAGCAGATTTGGGACACTTTGCATCTAGCACATGAAGGTGTTGATGAAGTAAGGAAGGCAAAGATTGATTTGTTGATGGCCAAGCTCAATAGGTTTGTGATTGTTGATGGAGAGGGGCCACAAGAGATGTTTGATAGATTGATGACCTTGGTGGGCAAGATTAGAGACTATGGATGTGATGAGCTTGATGATCACAAAATGATGAAAATTATGTTGGAAGCATACTCACCAAGAAATGAGACCGTAGTCACCTTGATTAGAGAGAAGAAGAAGTTTGAGCACTTCACACCAAATGATGTGCTTGGAAGATTGTTGACATTTGACATGCAAAGAGAAGAAGCAAATGAGAGGAGAAAACTTAGTGAGTTGCAAGCCAAGTTAGAAGGCATGAAAATCAAAGAAGTGGCTCTCAAGGCAAATAAATCAAGCAATCAAGGCACCTCCAACAAGGCAAAGGGCAGCAAGCAAGCATCAACAAGTCAACCCAAGGAAATCAAGTCAACTCCACAAAATGATGATCCAAGTTCATCCTCAAGTGAAGATGAAGATGATGGGGCCGATTACATGAAGATCGATGACATGGCTTTGTTCATGAAGAGCTATCACAAAGGGTTGAAAAAGAATGGGTACAAAATAGTGCAAAGAAGGTTCCCAAACAAGAAAAAGAGGACTTGCTACAATTGTGGCAGCATGGAGCACTTCATTGCTAAGTGCCCCTATGACAAGAAAGAAAACAAATACAAGAGGGACAACAATGAGGGCAAGCATGAGCACAAAAAGAGATACAAGCAAGTGGGAGAGGCACACATTAGGCATGAGTTGGACTCAACTAAAGAGTCAAGTGAAGAGGATGTGAAGATTGCAACCATGGCTATTCAAAAGTCATCCTCTACACCAAGGCTTTTCAACATGTCCGATGATGATGATCACCGCTCCACTTATGTTTGTCTTATGGCAAAGGGTGAGAAGGTAAAACGAAGAGCTAAATCTCCTCCACCTCCTAGTGACATCTCTAGTAGTGAACTTAGTGATTTTATTGATAATGATACTAGTGATGTTGAGAAATATGCTAAATTGACTACGAAGTTAGATTCTAAAACCAAGCTTTTCATCATGAATCTAATGGAGGAATTAGAAAGTGTCAAAGTTGAGCTAGCCGATAGAGATGATTATCTTGAGGAAACAAAAAGATGTATATTGGTTGCAAGGAAGCTCTTAAGGTAGAGAGAAATGAGGTGGACTCTTTGAACAAGGCCTTGGCCGAAGAACAAAGAGAACATGCTCTCACAAAGAAGGCAAATATTGCACTCAATGACAAGTATTGTGTCTTAGTTGAAAAGCACAACAAACTTGAGAAGCAATATAACCTTCTATGCAAGAACACCCCACTTTCCTCCAACACAAATGACACTTCTATTCCCTCCACTAGCCAAGGATGTGGAAAATGTTATAATCTTGACTTAAATGTTTATTCCACTAACCTTTTAAACTTAGAGATTATGAAAAAGGAGATTGCTAGGCTCAATGCTATGTTAGGAAAAAGGTACATGGAAGGCAAGAAACCTGCTGGTGGCAAAGGTGAGAAACCAAAGAGGCCACAATACAAAGATGGAAGAAATCCATGCATCAAAGATAGGCTTGGGCACACTCATGGAGGTAAAACCAATGGAAGAAGGGTAATTAATGGATATGAGTGTGTTCAGTTCATGAGCAAAGGACAGGAAGGTACAGATAGGTCTGCACAGATGGTGCCACAAGGCCAGCCCAGAGCAGCACTACGGCCTATGGGCGGCAGTGCCGCTATGAAGGGCGGCAGTGCTGCCCCCCACAGAAAAGGCAAGACCACCTCCTCCTCCTCTACTCATGTCAAGCCCAAGAAGAAGGTGTCTCATCTAGAGCAGGTTGTCCAGAAACCAAATAAATCTATCTGGGTCACTCCAAATAGATATGCTTATCAACCAAAGGCAAAAACACCTCCTCAATGTTTAGATTCTAACTTTGTTTTGCAGCACAACAGCAAGGGGGAGGTGTTTGCCAAGTTTGTTGGCAATGGTCGAAATGTTTATCATAATGCTTTCATTTGGGGTCCTAAAGTTCTTGTGACTAACATGCAAGGCCCCAAGAATATTTGGGGACCTAAAACTAGGAACTAAACTTATGATGCAGGCATACTCCTCTGGTGGGTCAAGTTGGGTGCTTGACAGCGGCTGTACAAATCATATGACCGGAGAAAGGAGTATGTTCTCATCATATTCCCCAACTACAAATTCAGATGAGAATATCATATTTGGTGATAATTCAAAAGGGGGTGTGATTGGACTTGGTAAAGTAGCTATTACACTTGATCATTCAATTACAAATATCTTACATGTTGATTCCTTAAAGTACAATCTGTTGTCCGTTTCTCAATTATGTGAGATGGGCTACAATTGTCTCTTCACAGATAAGGGTATGGAAGTCTCTAAGAGGGAGGATTCCTCTATTGTCTTTATGGGTCACCTCAAGAACAAGCTTTACCTAGTTGATTTCAGCAAAGGGAAAGCTAAGCTTGAGACCTGTTTAGTGGCAAAATCTAGCATGGGTTGGCTATGGCATCGCCGACTGGCTCATGTTTGGATGAGGAACTTGGCCAAACTACTAAAAGACAACCACATCCTTGGACTAACCAATATTCAATTTGAGAAAGACAGGATTTATAGTGCTTGCCAAGCCAAAAAGCAAGTAGGTGTACCTCACCCACCAAAGAACATCATGACTACCACACAACTATTGGAGTTAATTCACATGGATCTCTTTGGACCGGTCGCCTACATAAGTATCGGGGGTAACAAATATGGTCTAGTTATTGTTGATGATTATTCCTGTTTCACTTGGGTATTCTTTGTTTATGATAAGTCCCAGGTGCAAGAGAAAGTCAAGATATTTGTGAGAATGGCACAAAGAGAGTTTGGTCTTCCTATCAAGAAGATAAGGAGTGACAATGGGACCAAATTCAAAAATACTCTAGTTGAAGAGTTTCTTGATGATGAGGGCATCAAGCATGAGTTTTCAACTCCTTACACCCCTCAACAAAATGGTGTAGTAGAGAGGAAGAACCGTACACTTCTTGATATGGCAAGGACAATGCTAGATGAATACAAGACGTCGGACCTCTTTTGGAGTGACACCGTCAACACCGCTTGCCATGCCATCAACCGTCTCTACTTACATAAGAAACTCAAGAAGACTTCATATGAGCTTCTAACCGGTAACAAACCAAAGGTATCTTACTTTAGAGTGTTTGGGTGCAAATGTTTTATACTTAATAAAAGACCCAAAACCTCAAAATTTGCACCTAAAGTTGATGAAGGCATTCTTCTTGGTTATGGATTAAATAAGCATGCCTATCGGGTATTCAACAAAACCATGGGTAGAGTTGAAGTCACGGTAGATATGACATTTGATGAATCTAATGGCTCTCAAGTGAAGCAAGTTGATTCAAGTATTGTAGGAAAGGAGGATCCACCATGTGAGGCAATCAAGCAAATGGCTATAGGCAATATTAGGCCACAAGAAGATCAAGTCACTGATGATGAGGATCCCCAGGCTGTTGCTGCACAAATTTCCATTGATGTACTCCATTGACAAGGGCAGCACTCACCTGCTGAACATCAGTAAGGCAGCAGTGCCGCTCATGAGGCCGGTAGTGCCACCCCATCCACCTCAGCAGCAGCTCCTTCAACTCCTACTCCATCACCTCAAGGACTCAACCTGGAGCCTATCTTTGAACAAGAAGAGGCTGGAGGTTCAGAAGAGGAACAGGGAGGGGTTGAGCAACCAAGGCTACGTCAAACTATACAACATGATCACCCCGTTGACAACATCCTTGGAAGCATTCGAAAGGGGGTAACAACTCGTTCACATTTAGCAAATTTTTGTTAATATTACTTGTTTGTTTCCTCTTTGGAACCTCTCAAGGTAGAACAAGCACTTGGAGATCTAGATTGGGTCTTGGCCATGTAAGAAGAGCTCAACAACTTTGAAAGAAATCAAGTGTGGAAATTGGTGGAAAGGCCCAATACCAATGTCATTAGTACCAAATGGGTCTTCCGCAACAAGCAAGATGAAAATGACGTGGTGACAAGGAACAAGGCAAGATTGGTGGCCTAAGGCTTCACTCAAGTAGAGGGCTTGGACTTTGAAGAAACATATGCACCGGTGGCAAGACTTGAAGCAATTCGAATGCTTCTAGCCTTTGCTGCCCATCATGACTTCAAGTTATACCAAATGGATGTCAAGAGTGCATTCCTCAACGGCCCAATACAAGAGTTGGTGTATGTGGAGCAGCCACCGGGGTTTGAAGATCTCAAGTTCCCAAACCATGACTATAAACTCCAAAAGGCGCTCTATAGGCTTAAGCAAGCACCAAGAGCATGGTATGAATGCCTTAAGGAATTCTCGCTCAAACAAGGCTTTGAAATAGGCAAAGCCGACCCTACACTCTTTACTCACAAAGTTGGAAATGATATATTTGTGTACCAAATATATGTCGATGACATAATATTTGGTAGTACTAATCATGTGTATTGTGATGAGTTTAGTAGGATTATGACTAAGAGATTTGAGATGTCCATGATGGGTGAGCTGAAGTTCTTCCTTGGATTTGAAATCAAGCAAATGAAGGAAGGAACATTCATTAGCCAAACCAAGTACACCCATGATATGCTTAACAAGTTCGACATGGTGAATGCCAAGCCTATCAAAACTCCCATGCCAACCAATGGACATCTTGATATAAATGAAGAAGGGAAAGCCATAGACATCAAGGTATATCGTTCCATGATCGGCTCTCTACTTTACTTATGTGCATCTAGACCGAACATAATACTTAGTGTGTGCATGTGTGCTAGATTTCAAGCCAGCCCGAAAGAGTGCCATTTAGTGGCTGTTAAGAGAATCTTGAGATATTTAGTACACACTCCTAATCTTAGCTTGTGGTATCCCAAGGGCTCCAAGTTCAATCTACTTGGCTATTCGGATTCCGATTATGCCGGTTGCAAGATAGATAGAAAAAGCACTTCGGGGACATGTCAATTCCTTGGATGATCCCTAGTGTCTTGGAGTTCTAAGAAGCAAAATTGTGTAGCACTTTCCACCGTCGAGGCCGAGTATGTTGCAGCCGATGCATGTTATGCTCAATTACTTTGGATGAGGCAAACCCTTTGTGATTTCGGGTGTCAATTCACCAAAATCCCACTCTTGTGTGACAATGAAAGTGCCATAAAGCTAGCAAACAATCTCGTTAGCCACTCAAGAACCAAACATATAGACATCCGACATCATTTCTTGAGAGACCACGAAACCAAAGAAGATATCGAAATTCGTCATGTGAGCACCAAAAAATAACTAGCCGATATCTTCACTAAGTCTCTCGATGAGTCAAGGTTTTGTGCTTTGCGTAGTGAGCTAAATATACTTGATTCTCGTAACATGGTTTGAAATATAGCACACCTCTGTTTGACTACCTAGTGAAGTAGGAAAATGATTTAAAAAAATATTATATTATGTTTCAAAATCATTTCAAAAGGCCAACTAAGTGTCGTGACCATTGTCTATATTGATGATTGCTTACTAGTCATGATATTTAGAGAATATATTTCCATGTCTGAGGTGAAGGAGGTCATAAAGTTTAATCGTAATCCCTACAAAATTGGTAGGGCGGCAGTGCCGCCCATCCTGACCGGCAGTGCTGCTCTCTGGAAACTGATCCGTTTTTAGCCAATTTTGGCTAGGTTGCGGGGCCCATTTTCTTCTACTTATTCCTTCTCTGGCCCCCGACCCAAGTCTCTCCTTCTCTCCCAGCCGACGCTGACGTCCGTGCTTCTCTTTTCTTCTCTCTCAAGCACGCGCCGCCGCCGTTCTTCGCGACCTACCACCCCAGCAGTGCCGCTCCTACAGCCGACCTGGTCCATTCTTCGCTGGTCATTGTAGGAGGCTCTTGGCCGAGCCATTTCTCCTCTTCTCCCTCCACTCCAACGGTTTGGAAGCAAGGTAAAACCCTAACCCCATTTGTTCTATGCAATGTGAAGCTTTTAGTCATGGATTTCAGTTTCTAGGGGGGTGAAAGGGTTTAGAAAGGTTCTTGATGGATGAATCGAGTTGATTTTGGATTTCACCGGTTGGATGATTTTGGGGAGAGCGGCAATGTCGCCCTTGGGACCATTAATGACACCCCTAGCAGATTCTAACTACTATACTCAAGCTCATAAATCCGATGAAATTTAGAATAGATTGGATTCATTTATCAAGAACTGTTTCAAAAAATTTCATACTCAATCTTTCAAATCCATGGCTAGGGTTTCATGTATTCTTTGCTTAGACTATGATTCTGAAATTGTGATGATGAATAGACATTATTGGAAATAGGATTTATCCAGAACAAGAAAGTTGAAGATGAAATAGTGAAGCAACTGAGGGCGGCAGTGCCAGCCTCAGGGGGCGGCAGTGCCGCCCTACCATGCTGATTCCAAATCCAGCAAGCTTCCTGCTTGTAGACACCCCTAGTGTTTAGCTTCCACATTTGCGCTTGCATTTCATGGACATGAGCATCATTCATTCATTCACAAGCTTATATCACATGAAACATGTCTTTGAAACATTGCAACATATCGTTATGTTTCATGTGTGTTGTTTCCTTTATGAAATGAAAAGTGTGCAACACTTAAGTGCAACATGTGCCACTCACTTTAGTGAAACAAAGTTAGTTAATACTATGCAACAAGATCATGAAACATGTGAAACATGACTATGAAACAATTGTAACAATTCATGTGTTTTGCATTATTTCAGTACATACCTAGCTTGACTCTTGTGTGACAAATGTATGGTGTGGCTAAAAATTCTTTTAAGTAACTTAGTTACACCTAGAATGTCATTTGGGACATTGTTCATGTTGATCACTTTGACTAATTAAGTTCCCAAGTCATGGTTTGACCAATTTTGACCCCTAAACCCTTTTGTTTGACTGTTTAAAAAGTGTAGCTTAGGATGTTTGCATGTCTGAGCAACCTAAAACAAAGTTGTAGCAAATTTTATAAGGAACAAACTTTGTTTAGAAGCCAAGTCATGAAAATGTGCACAACATGTTCAAAAAGGACCCACAAGTCAGCATTGAAGGTGGACTCAACACTTGAAAAATTTTCTAAGTCCTAAGTACATTTCCAGTTTGATCGAGCCAACTTTGGCTTGATGTAAGTCCTGATTCGTGGGGAATTAGACTATGATCCTTGAATAGAAGTTGAAGATGGAAGGTAGGGCTACAACTTTCATGAACATTTCTCCCACTAACTCATCTCGGTTTAGGAGTAAATCTGTGTCAAACTTCGCCTGTCAATCGGACTCGATGAACACTGAAACGTGAAGTTCAGACCGGTCATGGCCGACCGGCAACAGAGACCGGCCGCCGCGTGGCCGCCACGTGTCATGGCTGGCCTGCCGTCGCTGCCCGGTGTCCTCCGTCTTGAAGCCGCGTCCGCCTGCCTGTCTGCTCACTCTTCCTCATCCTCCTTCACTTCTCCAGCTAACAGCAGCAGCAGCCAAAGCGCAGCCGCTTTGCCATCGCTGCCAGGGAGCTCCGCCGTCGCTGAGCTCACGCACCGCTGCAAAAACGCGCACTACGCCTTCACCGTAGCTCCACAGTGTTCTTCTCGACCTTCTCCACCTTCCAGCTGAGCCAATCGTCCTTAGGTGAGGGCCTCAGGCCGGTTCCACCACCGCTCGCCATGGCTGAGCTTCGTCGGAGTTGGCGCTCACCGTGGCCAGCGCACCACCGCACCGTTCCTCCATCCCTAGCCCTTGTCTCGTCTTCTCCATCTCGTGTAGTTGCTTCTGCGAAGACGTTACCGACCACGCCGGTCTGGACATGCCGGAACGCAGCCACGCACCGCCGTGCGCCATGGCCGACGTGCTTGGGGCCGCTAGGGTCTAGGCTTAGGGGGTCAATCGACGCGGGAGACCTTGGGGAGCACGCCGGTGCCGTCAATTTCGCCGGAGGAGCCGCCGTCGGCGAGCTTCGCCGTGGTCAACGCCGTCGTCACTGCCTCCCCTGTTTCGTCTCACTGACAGTCGGGTCCGGCTGACAACCGGGTTCCACACGTCAGTGACTGTGTATTCATAAAGATAGTTCAAATTTTCAGTTTTGACTACTGTTTTGTAAATTTTGTAACTCCAAATGTGTAGATCCAAATACTGTGATTCAAATTTTGTTAGACTCACAGTGAGGTCTAGTATTTAAGAAAAATATGTCTTGAGCACGTTATGTAGAAATTTTGGATGAATTAAATAGGAACTTGAAAAGTGTTTTTAAATGCATGCAAACTTGTTTAAATCATATCTGGAGTTTCTGTGATCCAAAAATTGTGAAATTTTCTGGGTAAGCTAGTATTGTTTAGTAGAAGCTCTGGTTAAAATTTGAGAGTCATTGCATGTGTAGTTTTTGAGTTATAGATTTTCCTTTTATCATTGGTGGATACTTGTGTGAATTTTTGTAAATTATCTAGGAATCCTATGGCCATAAAACTTGGTAGGTAGTATCTTAGTACCTTAAGGATGCTAGGAAAAATATGAAATCTGTTGCTTGACACTTTTCACTAAGGTTTCCTAATTATGCAATTTTAAGCCATTATGCCTTATCATTTTTGTGTAGGCTGTTATACTTGCTCAAATTGTGTGAAATTTTTATGGTAGTCTACTTAGGACATGTAGTATCTACTGTAATTTTTGTAGATTTAATGGTGAAGTTTTCATATATATTTACCATTTCCTCTAATTAATTAAATAAATTAAGAAAGGTATTAAAAGAAATGTTTTGGTGATGAACACCCTACTTTCTGGTGTTCTTGTGATATGTGTGATATGTGAGTAGAGTTAGTTTTGTTCAATTATGTGTTTACATCATAAGTTATTAATTATTTCATTTGCATTATGTCCCTCTGGACAGATCTGGGGACTTTAGAAAGTTCCCCATGATATTTTGATTTTCTGTGGATGTGGTGAATACAAGAGTTGTAGATAATTTAGGTATCTAGCTCCTGTCAAAATTTAAGGGCATTTGGCCTAGTAGTTTAGAAACTACAGCTGTTTAAAGTTAGGTTCCAGTTTTTGCTTACTCTCTGCCTTGTGAGGACAAAGTTTTGTTGATTTAGGAATTCGACCTGGTAAAGGTTTGAATCATGCTTTGAGGTATGAAAATGAATTGTATACAATTTCATAAGCTTTCCAGATTGTCTTGTTGCGTGTCAATTGGATTTATAAATCTCCAGTTATGGCTAGTTTACTGCACCGCTACATAGTCTTCATTTTGCTGAAATACAAATGCTTGAGTGTATGCTTGATGCAATGTTTCCGTTGTTTGTTAGGGGTTAGCCTAACTTGAGAATATGCTTAGGTGCAGGTGCTAGGTCATTAACTGAAGATGAGCAATTATACATTAGGTTGTATAAACTTGGTAAGTAAAGTGATTTGAATAGGGCTTAAGTCAAAATATGCAAACTACAGCGAACATGCGCATTCCCCGAGCATCCCTAACATTCGTTCATGTGCATCCATGATATTTATCTTGTGCATTCATGCAATAGGTGTGACGGAGGGAGTGACATTGCTGGAGTTCGAGGGAGCCAACTAGGAGGAGGAGCCCGAGGTGCAGGAAGCCGATGAAGCAGTCACCGTGGAGGAATTGCCCGAGTGCCCTGACCACCAGCCTTCCTTGTTCCTGAAAGGCACGCCCCAGAGCATATTAAGCCTCCCATGCTTTTACAAATACTTTGAGTATCTTTTATTATTGATGATGCATTAAGTATAGGAATTGGTTGGAACCAATTGCTGCATTATATATATCCTTCCTTGTCCAGATACCGCACTGGAATCCTATTTAAGTTTAGGAATGGGTTAAATGCTTAGCCATGCTTAGTGTGGTAGAAGTCAGGTGATTTCCTATCACCTGCGAGCTTTAGGATGAGGTGGATCACGATTGGCTATATTTGCTATCGTGGAAAAGAACCATGTGAATAATGAATTAAGACCGGGCGGGGTCTTGTGTAGGTTTGAACATAGTGACTCTGTCTGAGTCGTTTAAGGACCGATACGCTGTACGTCCTCATGTCATGTTGAACGCAGCCTAACACTTAGCTGGCCGGATAAGTCGTTCCAACCGCGAAGCCTAGTAGCTCGACTCAGGCTGGGGACGCGAGCAGTGGCGTGCATTCTAGAGGTAGTAAGGATGTGCGGAGAGCCATTGGCATAAGTCCAAGGCGGGTTAGAGTTTCAAACAACCTTGGCAGAGTGGTTCTCTGAGAATGCCGATCTGTTCGGACTCGTGACTCCTGAATCATACCAAAGGTGACTTGTTTGCGACCCTGACGAGGAAAGCAGGGTTTGTGTTTAGGAATACCCCTCTAGCTGGATAGGAATCGATTCGAATCGTCGTCTCTCCTGGATAGTGAGAACTTGACTGAGCAGCGACAACGTAGATTCAATTAATTTAACGATATGGTTAAATGGATGATGATGATAAGGTTGCCACAATGAATACCTGATATGGTTATTAATGTTTGCACCTAATAAAATGATTGCTTAGTATAGGTGCTAATATAGATGACAGGTTAATGGCTAAAAAGTCACTGCTAGTCAGGCTAAGAGTTGATCATTATTACTTATGCTTTTCTACAAAAAAGAAAGTGTCAGCCAGATCCACTACATTAAGCTATGCATAACCCTTGGTGTCATTTATTTTGGTTTTCGACGGGTAAGTCTAGCTGAGTACATTCCCGTACTCAGGGTTTATTCCCTCTTGTTGCAGATGACCTTCTATATCAGGGATTCTGTAAGTATTGTTTCCACCCGGCGGGTGATGAAGACTAGATCATGGGCATGATCTCTGTTCTCTTATCTGAATGCTTTTGCGGGCTATGATCAGCAAACCAGTATGTGTATTTGAACTCGGGTGTGTAAGTTAAACTATTGCTTCCGCATGTTTTACAAGACTTGTTTTGTAATAACGATGACTCTATGATGATGTAATCTATTTGCGAACATCTGCGAAATATTGTAACGTACGATATGTTATGTTGAATTACTGTGATCTTGGTTGTATGCAAGTTGGTTTGAAATCCTTCGAGATTTCAGTTGACTACCGGGTTTATATGGGCTCAAGTTCGAGAATTTGATCGTTTCGGCGATTGTTTTTGTACTTGTGCTGTTATAAATTGGTCGGTTCTGTGACACTGCTTTATCTTCAAAAAAAAATTCTTGTTAAAACCTGCCTGCAGCTGTGTCTAACTCATTATCTTATACAGTTTCTTATCAAGTCTCATTTAATTGCATAGATGGACCGAGGAAAAAGAAAGGTGTTGACAACCAAACAAAATGTCAAGAGAGGCAGGGGATAGGCGAGCTATACTCCTAGAGATAGAAATCTTGATGAAAACCTTGCTAAAGAGGAAAATATTCAAAGGATGGGAAGAACCATTCATGTGTGGCCTGACTCTCCTTTACATCTTTCAGAGTTTGATAGCAGCTACATGAGAGATAACACTAATAGGTTCGACCTCATTCCTCCCCAGAACAGTGATGGTCATAGAGTTGTTGATTATTCCATGAGTTAGAAGAAGACAGGTGAAGCCAGAGAGATTGATCCCTACTTCTCTAACAAATCAAATGACATTGATTATAGATTTTGGAATGCTTTCCAATCTGATTTTTATGCTACATCCATTCTATCCAAATCAAAGGGCAAGATTAGTAAGATGCAGTACATTGATTTTGGTGACTTGGAGAGCACGAATGATCATTAGTTTGCTACAACAATCAAGACCTATGACCGCTTTGAGATGACAGACATCATGAGTTTTAGGTATGATTGGAACAGGGAGATTCTTGCTCAGTTTCATGCCACTTACTTTTGGAATAGGGAAATTGATGAACTTCATTGGATGACTGATGGGCGACATTATCGCATTGATTTTGTCACTTTCTGTCGTATTCTTGGCTTTGGTCACATCCACAAGGGATATGAGAGGATACATAATAAGCGTCGTCTTGAGCCAATGGAAGTAAGCTTCATGTGGGAGGATCAAAATCTTGCAGTTCCTGATTGGTCAAGGACAAAGCTCAAGAGTTTTTATTACATCATGAACAATCTTTTTATGATCACTCTCAACCCTAAAGACAATGCAACAGATTTGAATGGCTATATTACTAATGTGTTGTCTAGGTTTCCCAACAGTGAAAAGTTTAATGTTCTAGGATTCATTTGGGTTGAGCTAGCTTATGTCATGGATGATGGGAGAAGATCTTTGCCCTATGCTCCTTACCTCATGTTTATGATTGAGAGAGTGACTAGCATGTGGTTCCCTAAGGATGGTGAGCACACTGTTTACAGGATCAAGAAGACCCATGGTGGCTTAGGGGGACTTGGTTCAGCTACTCAGCACACTAGTTCTAGAGGACTTGGAGATAGTGGGGCAGCAGGCCTTCACCCTTCTAGAGCTGCACAGAGAGATGTTCCTGAGCCGTTAAGGGCTAGGGAACAAAAGAAGAAATCAAAGTGGGGAAAGATGAGTGCATGGATGAAGGCAATCTTTGCTCATTGTGCATATACTTCACAGACTATTTATGAGGATAGAATGGAGAACAGGAAAGCTGTGAGGCTTGCTAGGGAGATGGCTGGGCTACCACCACTTCCACCAGTGCAGCCACCGCCTTAGTTTCCTAACTTGCCTCGCCTTTCTTCTTCTGATGAGGAGCAGGATCAGCCACATGAGCACCATGATGGATAGCCAGATGATCAGCAGCATGGACACTCATATGAGCCATTCAGTCAATACTATGGATACCCACATGGACAACATTTTGAGGAGCCCCCAAGTCAAGCAGGACCTTGGTGCAGAAATTCACCCTACAGAGGCCGATCCACAGGTTCAGGTAGCTTTATTTCGCACTTATTCTAGGAGAATAGATCAGCCAGGGCTTTCTAAATCAGCTGGGGCAGCACCTCTGCGACGTTCAGCACGCTTCACTTCTCACACCCACGTTGCCAGACGTGCCTGCGTCGACTCCGACAGTGACGAGTGATTTCTCTTTTTTTCTTCTCTTTTTGGTATTTGATGCCAAAGAGGGAGAAAATTAGAGGGGTAAATGTATTTTCGACACCTTGTTGCTGTGCTTCTTGTTCAGATCCGATGAGAGTAGTTGTTAGGTTGTGAGTTTGAGAGTCGCTCAAAACTCTATTTTATAAAATTATGCTACTTTGTGACTTTATTTGCTTCGGATATGGACATGTATTCATGATTACAGTTTTCAACTTGTCATATTCTGAGTTTAGATTGCTTTATATTTATATGATCTGCTATAGAAATCAGATTGCTATCTGACTGATATAGTCAGGACGGCAGTGCTGCCCTATGGGGCCGGTAGTGCCGCCCTCTGCTGTATCAACCAGAATCTTGTGTGCTTGAACTGATAAAACCTGTCATATGCATCATGATTATTCTTGTGACACTTTGTTCAGCACCCCACAACAGGCATGGATGTAGAGGAGGTTTCCCATCACACCTAAAATGTGAATCATGGCCTTTTATGCCAAATTGAGAATTCAAATCTTTATTCACATATTTAGGGAGAGGCTCCTACACCCATGGTTCAAAAATCTCAGTTTAGATTTCATATCATTTGTAAGCTCTAATTGGGTTGTCATCAATTACCAAAAAGGGGGAGATTGTAAGTGCAATCAAGCCCTATTATGGGTTTTGGTATTGATGATCACCAAATTAGAGAACTAATAAGATTTATCGAGATGACAAGTATGGAATCAAAGAATGAGGATGATATACAGGTTGCAGGTGTCCTAATTACAAAAGGTGGCTGGACCTAGCTCAAAGGAGATTTAAATTCTTTTATGTTTTAAAATTGAGTTTAGGGAAAGCCATACTATTAAGAGGGATTTTAGAACAGTTGGTCAACTGTTGAACCAGATGCTCAAATTCACAGATCTACATCCTCCCACCTAGTCAAAATAGCCAGCCAAATTTCATATCATATTGGCTAGGGTGGCAGTGCCGCCCTTAACTGACCGTTGGGCTCGGGGGGGGGGTATTTATACCCTTCAGGCCCGGCCCACAACGGTTATCTTCTTCACTGACTCACTCTGCTCGAAAACAGATAGAACCAAAGCTCATCCCTCTCCTCCATTGCTCCTCCTCCATCTCTTAAGCTAATCCTTGATTCCAACCATCAAAACTTGAGAGAAAAGGCAGCAAAACTTGATTGGAGAGGAGATCCACTGATTCCCAAAGTCTAAGAGCATTTGGTTCATGTTTGGCCGGCGGTTCTAGGGTTTGTTACTCTTGGAGCTTGCTCCTAGCCGACTAGGCGTCGTCCTTGTGCTTACCAACTCGTGTGGCAGCCTTGAGAGGTTTGTAACCTCATTCAAAAGCTAAGAAATCACCCCTCACTTCAAGAGTTCACTCACTTGATTTGAGAACGAGGGTAAAGCAAGCCTTGGTGGCAAGCTCAAGCCTTTTGTGGCTTCTTCAACAACGTGGACTTAGGCAAACCTTAGTGGTGAGCTGAACCACGGGATAAAATCTTGTGTCTCGCATGCTTCATCTTTACTATACTTGTTGTTTACTTTATTGCTAGCTGTTGTTAGGGTTTAGTTGCTCGATTCACTCTTGTGTGAAGTTTCTATGGTATCCAGTCTTTGAACTGGATCTTGACTCTATATTGCAGGATTAAACAGCTAGTGGGGTCAGGTTCATCTCTGTTAAATCTCAACTGTGTTAGATTATTTTTTGTAGAGCGGCAGTGCTGCCCTGTAAGGCCGGTAGTGCCGTCCTCTGTTCTAACAGAGTCTCGAGTTGAATTTTTATAGGCCTATTCACCCCCCTTTATGCCTTCTTTATCTTCCAGTAGATCCTACAGATGTAGAACACCCCAGAGCCTAGATCCACTCCTCAGTGGTCCAGTGAGCTAATGAAAATTTCTTTTTCTAATTCTCTTGGTTGTATTCTTAATTTTTGTAATGTAGATGAAGAAGGGTGTTGCATTGTGGGAGAAAGCTGCAGAGGCAAAGGCAAAGGGGAAAAACCCTCCACATCCACACCAAATGCTCATTCTGTTGAGATTGAGAGTAATGGAGCGATATGACGTTAGCACTTGTGCCAGCACAAAATGATGGTGAAGCTCCCCAACTTGTGCCAATGCGGAATGATGATTTATTTATGTTTCGAACTTGTACTTTGGTTATTATTATGGATTTGTTTTGGCCATTATAACTTATCAATCTTGCTTTGAAATTTTATACATGTGGCATACCTAGCCGCAAATTCCTGGCTCTGCCACTGTCGCATAGTGCAAGCTATAGAGCAACATGATAATTACTTCGAGCAAAAAAGAGATAGAGTTGGATGACTCGGGTTATCATCTTTGCAAAAAATTACTACAGCTTTTTTATGATTAGTTATGGAGTACCAGCTGATTTCATGGATCAATACATTCGTATTGGTGAAAGTACTGTCATACAAAGCCTTAGAAGGTTTGTCAAAGCTGTTGTTGAAATATTTGGAGAGGAGTATCTGAGATCCCCTAATGAGAATGACACCGCTAGATTGCTTGCAATCGGGTAGCGAAGGGGTTTTCTAGCAATGCTTGGGAGTTTGGATTGCATGCATTTGAGGTGGAAGAATTATCCTAACCCATGGCGCGGACAATATACTAGGCATGAGCATGAGCCTACAATAATACGCGAAGCAGTCACATCATATGATCTTTGGATTTGGCATGCCTTTTTTGGTTTATCAGGGTTACACAATGATATCAATGTTCTTCATCGTTCCCATCTATTTGCAAAGCTAGCCAAAGGAGATGCCCTAGAAGTTAATTTTAGCATTAACGGTAATAATTATACAATGGGGTATTACCTTGTAGATGGCATCTACCCCCAATGGACGACATTTGTGAAGACCATATCAAATCCCCAAGGAAATAAGAAGAAATACTTTGCTAAGGCACAAGAAGCGGTTAGGAAGGATGTCGAAAGAGCTTTTGGGGTTCTTCAAGCTCAATTTGCCATTGTTCGTGGACCAGCTCGTATGTGGGATAAAGCAACACTTAGACAAATAATGACAGCTTGTGTCATCATGCACAACATGATCGTCGAAGACGAGCGCAGTGAAGACAAAGACGAAGATGACCATTACGAGGGTGTCGGCCAGCTTGTGAGGCCTACTCCACATGAAGCTCATAATCGTACACAGGAGTTCCATGAATTCATACAAGCTCATCACAATATCACAAACAGGCAAATCCACACCCAACTTATAAGCTCATCACAATATCACAAACAGGCAAATCCACACCCAACTTCAGCACGATCTTATCGAGCACCTTTGGCAACAACACCCGGACATCTATCAGTAGTGTACCATCATATCCATGTAGTCTTGTACCCTCTATTTTATCAATCATGTATCCTCTATTTTATGAGTCATGTATCAGTCATGTACCCTCTATTTTATTAGTCATGTATAAGTCTTGTACTCTCTATTTTTAGTCATGTATCAGTCAATTTCATCAGTCATTTGTGCACACAATTTAACAATCACTACACATAGAGGTCCATAATCGAGCCACAAATTATGCTTACAGGGTTCCTTGGATAACAAACATACTGATATATAATTTAAATAAACATAGTTCATAGTGCACAAATAAAACACGATGCCTCTAGTTGCGAGCACCACAATGTCAAGCAATGATCTCATCCTGCAATGTCTTATAGAATACCTTTCGTTGCTCACTCATACTAGTAAGGTCCATATTCATAACTTTCTCATCATCTTCTCTCCGTTTCAACTCTATTTCTTGTTGCATTAAATCCAACCTCCTATTCTCTACTTGTTGCTTGATTTCAAGCCTTCTAGTCTTTACCTCAAGCCTCTCATCATTATGTTCTTTTTTCTTAATCTCCCTCATCTCTTCCGTCTTTTCTCTCTTTGTCCATAATTTTTTCATTGCCTCCATGTAAAAGCCTTCTCCTTGAGAGTTAGGATTTCCAAACCTGCATGCTTTCTCCTTCTCCTTACCATCTGGCCTTCCTTTCCTTGGTGATGTATGACTTGGTCGCTCCTCTTCATTAGCATGCTTACTTTCATGAGTTCCAGGTGTACATGACCCTAGACTTGTAGTTGAGGACGTCTTGTGTTTTTCTAAGAGTTTTGAGAGGTTTTCACAACCTAGATCAGCCCACTTTTGCTCATGCTTCAACTTATTCCAGCAGTGTATGAAAGTAAATGATTTCCCCTCCGGATCTTTTGCCTGATACATTTTCTTTACCTGTTCTATCTGCACAAGAAACATGTGTTGACTACGATGCACAAAACATATACATTTCCAATCAATTAACACAAATAAATAACTTACCCTATCTTGTTCTGTCAGCCCACTTTCTTTTCTATTCTGAACCTGAGTATACCATCCACAAAATCTATTAACACTTTTGTGGATGATACCCCAACGGTGAGAGAGAGAACTGATATTACGCTCTGACTCAAAAGTCTTGTGCTCATGATAGTAATCATGAATTCGCTTTCAATAGGTACTACGAGTTTGATCAGTGCCCTGAACTGGATCAAGCTAATTTCTAGCCATGCTGTCAACAACATATTGTCTTCCTAGGGGGTGAAATTTCTAGTCCTCTTCTTACTTGGTTTCAAGGGGGGAGTTGATTGTTCAGCAACTTGTTCAACATGTGTTTTAACTTGAAAGTCATCAAAAAATAGACCATTGGTTTCCACATTGGCTGAGACCAAATCAACCAACTCTGCATTTTTTCTTCCTGCATATAGGAATTGTCTTCAATAATTCTAAGAACACAAAATCAACTTGAACTACTAAATAATAAGACCTTAATCTGTCTACAATCAACAGATAATATTCAATAGGTCTAAACAATCTTATGAAAGTCATAAAAGTTCTACTGGCAATTTTGGCCATCTCAGAATCGCATAAGCTTCAGAACCTTCTTCACCTATTGAATAAAAAAATGAAATGGCCTAATTGACACCTCCAACACATCAATGGGCAAGCTGTAGCCGGTCATTCTTCACCTATTAAACAAATTAAAAAAATTTATCTCGTCGAGATTTGGGATGCGAGCAGGAGGCCGCTCCAAAGAAGTTATGTGGGTCACAAGCTCCAAAGAAGACGAACGAGCAGCAGCAAAGAGGGGCGACCTCTCACTTGCGGGAGCAAAGGGCGGCCATGGGCGAGAAGGAAGCAGATTTGGCAAAGCAGCAGAAGGTGACGAGGGCGCCAGCGCCATGGGGCGACACCAAACGAAATGTAAGGATGGGGACATACCGCCATGGAGAACTCCGGGGCGGCGTGGGAAGATGGCCGTTCCTCCCCTCCGCCGGATGAGGCTTCGGATAGGATTGCCTCGGATGTGGGGGACGAGGAGAGAGGAATGAGGCATCCTCATCCGTCGGGGGCCGATAGGAGATGGGTTGGAGAACGTTTTTTGTGTTTTGGACCCTCAAAATGAGATGAGGGCTGAGATAAGGACTTCCATTGGAGTTGCCCTTACCAACCGCCACTGCGCAGGAGGACACGCAGGTGCTCTCCCCTTCCCTCCCAATGGAGACCTGCAGACGGAGATGGCGACCAAGATAGGGTGGGCCGGACAGACTACTGGGATGGATTCTCTTCTAAGCCCACTAAGTGATGGGCCTTTTCTGTAAGAGAATGAATATCCAAAGCCCATGACGTCTAGCGTGTTAGCTTTGACTTTGAGCTTTAGGCCTTGTTTAGTTGGTGAAATTTTTGAGGAAATGGTACTGTAGCACATTCGTTGTTATTTGATAATTAGTGTCCAATCATAGTTTAATTAGGTTTAAAAGATTCGTCTCGTGAATTTCGTCTAAACTGTGTAATTAGTTTTATTTTTTATTTATATTTAATACTTCATGCATGCGTCTAAAGATTCGATGCGATGAAAAATCTTGAAAAATTTTACAAAATTTTGAAAACTAAACAGACACTTATTTTCATATTTCCTTCTTGCCTTTCTTGGTCGCTCCTTGGCCTCCTGCACGGCACTTCTCGCTACAATTGCTCCTCTCTTATCAGAGAGGGGCGGGAGGAGGTACTCCCTCCTTCGTCGACCAGCAGATCGATCGAAGTCAGCAATCAGATTCGAGAAAGAGGCGGCCGAGTCCAAAGCCATGGACGGCGCCGCCAACTGGCGCCCCACGCTGGGGGACGGCCCTGCCGCCATCGCTGACGCCGGTGGCGTCGACCCTAACGCGGCTGCCCCCGCCGGAGGCGACTGGCGCACCCAGCTTCAGCCCGAGGAGCGCAACAGCAGCCCCCCCCCCCTGTGACGGGAATTGTCAAGCAATTCGATTCTTTTCCTTGAGCCGTGGCGGCACCATGTCGCTGCTTTTACGATTCGATCCGTGGACACTTGCTTCCTCTCTACTTATTTGTATACACTGTCATGATTCCAGGGTAGGGTTTGCTGATCCATCCGTGCACTCGTTTGTTTCCCCACAGATCGCCCACTCGTTTGTCCGCGACATATGGCTCCATATAGTCGCATTGATGGCACCCAATCCATCATTCTTTATAAGACTATGCATCTTTAAACCTAATTTAATTATCAAAATCACCAGTAGAAATAGAAACTACTTGTCTACTTGTTTAAAGATATCTTTATAAGGCCATCTTTGCACCATAAACACACACATACACAGCTGCATATCGTGTGAGATCTAACTCTTGCATATGCACATGTGACTACTCTTTTTTTTTCGTCAGCCACGAGAGGAGACATTAATGTGCATTTGAGTTTTTTTAAGGTATGGGAGTAGAATGCGACAACCCAATACTTGATTTTTTTTTCAAATGTTCTTTATCTCCAGTGAAGGGTGGGCATGGCGCAGCAGCAGACTACTGACTGTCTCCACTTGTGTCAACCTCCTTGCAAAATAAGCAAGGGTAAAACCATCTAAAAGTCCCCTTCCCTAGACCCTCACCTTGTGTGGGAGCTTTTAGCATTCGGTATGCGGTATGCCATTCGACTGTGTCCATTTTACCCTAGAAGGCTTAGTGAAAACCATATGTATGTGCATTAGTGGTCCACAAATTTCATGCCACTTTTGCCACTAGTACACTATTTATGTAGTTTACTGGGCTAATTAAATGGTAATCAAACACATTTTTCAGTGTATCTCTCAATATATAACATCTTGCATTGTATATGTAGAATGGAGACTCTGAAGAAGCATCTGCCAGTATCAGTGCCAGAGGGGCTGGGTGAGCTTCACAAAATTGCCGTGCGATTTGAAGAGAAAATCTATACTGCAGCCATCAACCAGGTACATTTAACCTAACTCTAGTATGCTCCTGTACAGAGTCAGAATGTTTAGTCATGGGGTAGGTCAATGGTATAAAAGTTTGATCTATGAATAATCTGAAAGGCTTTTAGGTCAACTTTAGATGCTTTTAGCATCTTTTTATCATGCTAACACACATGATGGGGGCAATGCATGGATACTATGCTAGTCATACTTAGGAGGTGTGGTACCAAAATATCATGGGCCCATGCATCTTGCTCATGTAAATTGTATTGATGCAAAACCACAACTTAAATCTTCTATTTTGTATGACTCAGTCTGATTATTTGCGGAAGATTTCTTTGAAATGCTGTCCATGGAAAGTCAGACAAATACACAACAGAACCCTGTAAATGCTCAAGTGATTTCAAATCAAAACCGCCCTGGTCCAGGTACCATACACAGCACATGCAACATTAAACTTATTTTTTGTGCTATCAATGTATTTGCTTCTCAAAAAAGTGATCACATGCAAGATATTTGGGCGATAAGTAAGTTTTCCATGTTAAGAGTGAAGGAATAAGTCTTGTGCTGTTGATATTTTGGAGCTCCATCTCTAGGATAAGTAGTAGTAATTAGTGCCTTGTCATGGCATCTTATATAGTGCTTTAGCAGCTTATCTTCTACTTTAGTTGTTGCTCTACTTTATGCTTTAGCTGGTAGCTTTAGTTGTAAGCAAGACCACTTGGTCTATATAATGTAACATACCCAGCCGGTTCAGGCATAGCAATAGAAATCTGAAAAATCCCAAACCTGTGTCTTTGCCAACAATTGGTATATAGAGCCTAGGTTTTCCCTTGTGTGGTGCCATGTCCGTCTGATCCACCACCTCCAGCCAGCGAGCTCGTGTCGCCGCCGCGGTGGTAAACCCCGACGCAGAGCGCAGCCGCGACGCGCGCATCGCTGCTGCAGAGGCCGCGGCTGTGTGGGCGGCCGAGACAGCCAGGCAGGCGGCGGCCGCGGCCTAGGCATTTTTAGCCGCCAAACCATACAAGGGTGACGTGGCAGCTAGACAGTGGCTGAACGTACTTCAATAACCTATGATTTATAAGCTTAAATGATATTATCTCCTAAACCATATTACTAATTTGCATTTTGTTTGCATGATAATTTTTGCATCGATTTTATTTACAAAACAAGATCCATGTTCACTACTCCCTCCATTTCAAATTATAAGACGTTTTGGCTTTTCTAGATTCATAGATTTTGCTATGCATTTAGATATACACTATGTCTCGATACATAGCAAAAGCAATGTATCTAGAAAAGCCAAAATATCTTATTATTTTGAGTGGAGGGAGTATATTTTTATAATAAAAGCAATTAGTGATGGGTGAATCCCACACGTCATACACACAATTGTATTGGCATGTTCAATAGCTTTGGTTTGGTCACCATCCAAACATGTCTAATAGGATGAAATTTTGGCCATGCCCTGATTTAGCTAGAGCCAAATTTTGGCTTGCCACCTAAACCTTCAATTCACTGTTGTGACTTCTTTCCACTAGTAGGCACAGAAATTTTCCACTCGCTGCTTGCATCTTGTTCTATGCTGTACAAGGTTGCTACTTGATTGCTTGTTCATGTTGTTGGTTGAGTTTTGACAACCTTGCTTTCTATGCAGCATCTGCGGATTCCACTGCTCAAATTGGTTTTCCAGGCACAGGTGATTTGCAAGAGGAGTTATATCAAATGGTAAAGCATGCTACAATCACATTGGCATTATCGCTTCTAGCTCACTTGCACATTTTCGATATAAGATGTGATAACTGACTGACTGTATTGAAATGTTAGGATTTCCACTTCCTGTTACACCTAAATTCCTTTTGCTGCTTTTCTATTGGTCTGTTATTTTGCCAAACGAGCCTCCGCGTTTTCGCTCTTTTTAAGATAAAGTTGCAATTGAAATCCATACAAGTGTGATATCTTAGAATTTCTGGCCGACTTTTAGTATTTTGGCGGATCTGTGTTCATATGACCATATGTGCTATGGAGCAGATGGTGTCTAGATGTACTAAGGTTACTATTTTCTTCGGGCAGTAGGTTTTTGATCTTTAAGTTAATTGGTTTGATCTAGAAAACACATGATCCTTCGGTGGACTTCATAGTTTCCATTTTTGTGCCAGATTCCATGCTTGTAATTGTAATGAATCGATCTTGTGTCAGCCTTGTGACTTAATGGAAAGACTTGTTCTATTCCATTTTTACCTTTTGTATACTCATGAACATGTAACCTCGGCAACCAATTTATCGGGTTTTTGTCCATTTGTGCACAGATTAAGAGCTTAAAGGACCAATACTTTGTGGAATTGAATGATTTGTATAATAAGATATCCATCAAGATACAACATATTGACAACCAAATGCCTTCTCAAAAGTCAGCAGAGCAGTATGAAAAGATGAAGGGCTTTAAAGTAATGTTGGAGCGCGCGTTGCATTTCCTGCAAGTTAACAAGAGCAGCATTCAGCCAGGTTTTAGGGAAAAAATCCCTATTTACGAGAGGCAAATTCTCAGTATCCTAAGTTCACAAAGAAGGAAGCCTGTGCAGGCACCTGGACTGCAAACGTTTCAGCACTCTGGTGGGCAAGCTACTAGCTCTAACATCTCACAAATCTAAAGGCAATGTTTATGCTCGAAGAAAAGGCTTCTAACTGTTTAGACAAAAAAAATTGGAAATGGCAACCATATATACATAATTCTGGTGCAGTTATATACTACAGTCTACGATGACTGCCATTTTTACTGAGTTGATTGTCAGCGTTTTTCCTTCACGAAATGTTGTTCTCATTTGTGTTTGGTATTGTTGTAAATGCTACTCTGCAAGACTTCTTTGTACTCTATCCTTTAGTTCATTGTTCTGACTCTTTCCACTAGTAGCACAGAAATTTCCACTCGCTGCTTGCATCTGACTCTATGCTGTACAAGGTACTTGATTGCTTATTCACAGTGCTGATTGAGTTTTGACAACCTTGCTTTCTACACAGCATCTGTGGATTCCACTGCTCAAACTGGTCATCCAGGCGCAGGTGATCTGCAAGAGGAGTTATATCAAATGGTAAAGCATGCTACAGTCCCATTGGCATTATCGCTTTTAGCTCAGTTTCACCTTTATAGATAGGATTTCCACTTTCTGTTGCCCCTAAATTACTTCTACTGCTTTCTATTGGTCTGTTCTTTTGCCAATAAACCTCCTTGTTTCTGCTCTTTTTTAAGATTAAGTTGGAATTGAAATCCATACAACAATGATTTTAGCATTTGTATGTAGATGTGCTATTTTCTTTTTTTTCTCGAACAACGCAGGAGAGTTGTGTGTCATTTCATTAAGAAGAAAGAAAAACAGAGAGACAAGAGTCTACTCCAGGTAGAAGGGAGAAAAAAAAACTAACTCCTGCACCCAACACTTAAAACCAAGAAAAACCAAAAGAAAAAAAAACACCCCAGCACACATCAAGTCTGTGTGCTTCGCAGCTGAAGGAAGATCTCATTAAGAGCACAGGCTTCAGCCATGCACCACAAAGCACTCTCATTAGCCACAGCTTGTAGAACCAATTGGACGTTTGGAGGAGCTCCTTCGAACAAACAAGCATTACAATGCTTCCATGTTTCCCAAACGACCAAGATGATTAAAGAATTCAGCCCTTTTCTCATTTTTTTATCAAACCCCTTGATTGCTTTGCACCACCAATTGGAAAATCGAGACTCTCCAGGCCGAGGAGCAATAGTTAGTAAACCCAGTCTGCTCAAGATCAGAGTTCAGACCTGTCGAGAGAAGACGCAAGATACAAGGATATGATGAATTGACTCTCTGCGTGATCACATAAGGGTCAGGCTGAAGGGTGGGGTAACCCACGTTTAGCCAGCCGATCAGCCTGGCTAGCCAGATAAAAAAATTGCACTTTAAAGGAGCCCAACTCCTCCAGATCCTTTTCGAGGGAGAATCTGATTGTTCCCAGTAAAAAAGCATCATAGGTTGACTTGCTGGACAGATGCCGGATTGTGTCAACTTCCAACAAAATTGATCAGGAGTATCTTGCTGCAAAATTACCCCATCCACCAAATCCCAAAAGGGCGTACCCAGTGCAGAGAGCTCCCGCTCTGTGCGGGGTCTGGGAAAGGGTGTCAGTGGCAAGCCTTACCCTCGCCAGTGCAATGCGAGGAGACCGCGACTCGAACCCGGGACCTTCCGGTCACAGGCGGTAAGACTCTACCGCTTGCACCAGGCCCGCCCTTCATCCACCAAATCCCAGATCTGCAAATATTCCACCAAGACCTGAACAGATAGAGCGCCTCTTTTGTCCTTCACCCATCCATGATTGTTGAGGGCCTGCGCAACTGTCCTAGTTTTTATTATTCTCTTAGGAACCAAACTGTACAGGTTTGGGGCAAGTTCAGCTATAGTCTTTCCTTGTAACCAATGATCCTTCCAGAATTTAATAGATTCTCCGCTGCCCAAAATGCAGATAACAGCCACGTAAAAAGGGCTCAGGCATTCTGCGGAACTTGGATAGGTAGGCAGACGATTAGTATTTTATGGAGCAGATGGTGTCTAGATGTACGAAGGTTACTTTTTTTTTTCTTTAGGCAGTAGGATTTTGATCTTTAAGTTATTTGGGATGATCTAAAGAACACATGATTCATTCCGTGGACTTCATAGTTACCATTTTTGTGCCAGATTCCATGCTTGTAATTGCAACCAATCGATCTTTGTGGAAAGCCTTGTTCTATTCCATTTTTACCTTCTGTATACTCATGAACATGTAACCTCGGCAACCAATTTATCGGGTTTTCGCCCATTTATGCACAGATTAAGAGATTAAAGGACCAATATTTTGTGGAATTGAATGATTTGTACAATGAGATATCCATCAAGATACAACATATTGACAACCGCATGCCTTCTCAAAAGTCAGCAGAGCAGTATGAGAAGATGAAGGGCTTTAAAGTAATGTTGGAGCGCACGTTGCATTTCCTGCAAGTTAACACGAGCAGCATTCAGCCAGGTTTTAGGGAAAAAATCCCTATTTACGAGAGGCAAGTTCTCAGTATCGTAAGTTCACAAAGAAGGAAGCCTGTGCAGGCACCTGGACTGCAAACGTTTCAGCAATCTGGTGGGCAAGCTCCTAGCTCTAACATCTCACAAATCTAAAGGCAATGTTTATGCTGGAAGAAAAGGCTTCTAACTGTTTAGACAAAAAAAAATCGAAATGGCAACCATATATACATAATTCTGGTGTAGTTATATACTACAGTCTATGGTGGCTGCCATTTTTACTGAGTTGATTGTCAGCGTTTTTCCTTCACGAAATATGGTTCTCATTTGTGTTTGGTATTGTTGTAAATGCTACTCTGCAATACTTCTTTGTACTCTATCCTTTAGTTCATTGTTCTGACTCTTTCCACTAAAAAAGGGGCGTACCCAGTGCAGAGAGCTCCCGCTCTGTGCGGCGTCTAGGGAAGGGTGTCAGTGGCAAGCCTTACCCTCGCCTGTGCAATGCGAGGAGACCGCGACTCGAACCCGGGACCTTCCGGTCACAGGCGGTAAGACTCTACCGCTTGCACCAGGCCCGCCCTTCTCTGACTCTTTCCACTAGTAGCATAGAAATTTTCCAGTCGCTGTTTGCATCTGACTCTATGTTGTACAAGGTACTTGATTGCTTGTTCATGTTGTTGATTGAGTTTTGACAACCTTGCTTTCTACGCAGCATCTGTGGATTCCACTGCTCAAACTGGTCATCTAGGCACAGGTGATTTGCAAGAGGAGTTATATCAAATGGTAAAGGATGCTACAGTCCCATTGGCATTATCGCTTTTAGCTCACTTTCCCCTTTAGATAGGATTTCACTTTCTGTTGCCCCTAAATTACTTCTACTGCTTTCTATTGGTCTGTTCTTTTGCCAAACAAACCTCCTTGTTTCCGCTCTTTTTTAAGATTAAGTTGGAATTGAAATCCATACAACAATGATATTTTAGCATTTGTATGTAGATGTGCTATTTTCTGGCTGACCATTAGTATTTTTTGGAGCAAATGATATCTAGATGTACGAAGGTTACTTTTTTCAGTAGATTTTTGATAAGTTAATTGGGATGATCTAAAGAACACATGATTCATGCAGTGGACTTCATAGTTACCCTTTTTGTGCCAGATTCCATGCTTGTAATTGCAACCAGTCGATCTTGTATCATACTTGTGGCTTAATGGAAAGCCTTGTTCTATTCAATTTTTACCTTCTGTATACTCATCAACGTGTAACTTTGGCAACCAATTTATCGGTTTTTCGTCCATTTGTGCACAGATTAAGAGCTTAAAGGACCAATACTTTGTGGAATTGAATGATTTGTACAATAAGATATCCATGAAGATACAACATATTGACAACCACATGCCTGCTCAAAAGTCAGCAGAGCAGTATGAAAAGATGAAGGGCTTTAAAGTAATGTTGGAGCGCACATTGCATTTCCTTCAAGTTAACAAGCCAGGTTTTAGGGAAAAAATCCCTATTTACGAGAGGCAAATTCTCAGTTTCCTAAGTTCACAAAGAAGGAAGCCTGTGCAGGCGCCTGGACTGCAAACGTTTCAGCAGTCTGGTGGGCAAGCTTCTAGCTCAAACATTTCACAGCAACATCAAACCTCCCAAGGTTTGCAGCAGCATGATAGTCATACTGATCAGAAGCCTCAAGCAAGTTTACCAAGTTGATTGTATGAACAAAGGGGTACAGACCTCTGTCACTGTACCTCTTTAGAAGATTCATTTTGTTATTGCTAATTTCATTGACTATCACTATTAAACGTTATTTGATGGTGTGTAAAGTGATGCACATGAACTATAAATGGTTTAACGGTTAGTTTTCATAGTGATTAATGGTGCCTGCAGGTTGTAGCGGCAAAGGAAGAAGCGAGAGAAGTTGAGATGCCATTTCTGCAAAAAAGGTGGCCATTTCAAGTGGAAAATATGGTTCGAGAAAAAGGTATATACAAGACTTTTCTGCATTCTTGGAAGTTGGAACTAAATCTCACTCTAGGGCCCAGTAATACCTAGTGGTTTGATTCTGGTGCCATTACTCGTGTGTGGAATGTTCTGCAAGCACATCGCAATAGAACGAAGGCACTGTATTTGAAGGGATCAGGACTAGAGAGTAATCCTTGTAGCATGTCCGTGCTTAGTACTAAAAGAGAGTATTTTTGTTTCCAAATATAGTGGAAATCTTGTGTTTATGATACAGTTCGATGTACATGCAGACGAGAATATATATTATTAGGGTTACATTACTTTAATTGATTGTTTATGCCATTTCAGCCTTCATGATGGTTTTTCGAAGCCAAGTTGAACAAATTTTGAAACAGATGTAATGCATATACAGTGAAGGACATGTTTTCTTGTGACAACGCCATAAGAGATTGGGTAACATAATAAAATGAAGGTTTTCGGCCCGTTCGCTGGTTTTTGGGCTGGTTTAGGCTGGCTGGTGCTGATTTATTATGAGAGGAAAACATTGTTGGTTGATTTGGGCTGGTTGAAACCAACAAGCGAACAGACTGTTTATTGATGGGCATGTACCCCCTCTATCCTAAAATAGAAGTCGTTCTCGCTTTCGAGAAGTCAGTTTTTTTTAACTTTGACAAATTATATATAAAAAGAATATTAATGTTTATAATATATAATTAGTATTATTAGATAGATTGTTGAATATACTTTTATTCGCACGTATTTTTTATTAAAAAAGTTTGATTTGCACGTACCCATAACGCCAGCGTGGGACGGAGCGAGCATGTGACAGTTGCAAACCCACCCACGGGCCACCGCTCACGCGAGTTCCTGACTGCTTGTGCAGTTTGGCGCGCCCTTTCTCCAAACGACTTTGCCTCTGCATCTAGATGCTTCCTTCCCATTCAGGCCCAATGCACGTCTCACAGCGGAATTCACAAGTCCAAGTCCAGGTTGTACATGTAACATTCTACTGGGCTCAAATTTGAGAAGAGGTGTTGGTGCAATCTCAGAGGGTGCCGTTACACTCCATTTGCTTCCGTTAAAGAACATCCTGTCCACATAATAACATAACGCAAGAATCAATCTAAAAAGGATCAAGGCCAACTTTCTAACACGACAAACATTTAAAACTCACAGTGTCTCCAGCTTCCCACAATTGGCACATAATGAAATCTAGACCGTAAGAGTGCTTAGTAAGAATTTTGTGGTTCCGGAAAACCAAGTTACAAAATGATCTCATCTAAGGATGCTGGTCCTTCTCCTGGCCTTAGTGCCCACTGCCCAACCGGACCTTACAGGACAGCTGCGGACAGTTCACAAGGATCACATGTCTGTGCAAAATGGGTTCAACAGCTTACCCGCTCGCACACAAAGTTCAAATTCAAAATACATAAAGCATCTTAAATAAGTTGGATACATGTCTGGCTAACTTTTTGCTGGAGGATGTCATCATTCACATCAATAGAAAGGATTCAGTTGCTCTGAGTTTTCATCAGTTGCTCTGAAATTTCGTCAGTCGCTTCGTTTCTTCCCCATTCTTCAAGAGCCGCCATTCCGTCATGCCGAGCGTAGAAGGCTGGCGGAACTATACGAGTGCATAAGTTGTAAGTATAATGGAAGCAATCATACAAGGCACAAACAGGAAATATAGTGACATTTACTAGAGCGAGAGCGAGGGAGGGAGGGAGGGAGGGAGAGCAATTCATGGCTAAGTCATACCAATGTCTATTTCTGGGTAGGCCCGACGATCGCGGCTGCATTTGACAACGTCAAGATGGTCAGAGGTGCCAACTAATAGTGGGTTACAGCAAAGCAATTCAAAAGGTGTAGTTCAAACTTACATGCAGCAAAGCTTAGAGGTTAGAGATTGAAGTTCACCAGGCAGAAAATTGTTCTCATCATGAACAACATGATAACAGACCAGTGTAGAGAATTTCTACAGGCAACCAATATAATAGCTCAATAACATTTTTAAGAACAGCCAGTCATGGATTCAGCAAATTAAAATCCACTGTATCTTGCCACCAGAATGACGGCACCAGAACTTATACCCAGTCAGGTCCTCCCCAGTTCCTATAAAAGAACACCCAGTCACCAAAGCTATGAGAAGCCGCACGCATATGCGGATATGCCCTTAGAAGCTAAAGTAAAGACACTAACCACTTTCGTTGGTCATCTCCATCTTTGTATGAGGCAACACAACCACATATGTGATGCGTGGTTCATATCCATCCATGAAATAGGCACAAGACTTTCAAGGGAAGAAGCATAAAACCATCAAAGTGAGCTAGCCAAACCAAATCAGATACAGGAGGGCAAATCACATTGTATTAGTACTGTTTTAATAGCACTCATCTCTTGATGGTAAAAGTCGCCAAATTGACCATCCTTTAATCCATTTCTGTGCAAGGTACGGCTGTGTGAGCATATCTGACTCAACTGGACAAAATATGGAAGGAACACAGGTACTTACCTGAAGAAGATTATCTTCTCTACAGTTCTCTTTGTTGTCTTGCTGAAGGAATAAATAAACTCACTGGAAAAATGATGTTAGTTCCCCAAATAAACAATGTGGCAATGGGTAGTCACAGAGATTGTATAAAACACAGAATTACGTGATCATGGAACCAAGCCTAGCAGACACATTGATGGTTCCTTCATCGTGTGAGATTTGAACAGTATACCGTCTGAATTTTGGCCAGTCCAATGAAGTCGTCACCTACATGGCTCCAAAAAAAATGATTGGCCACTGGAACGTAGCAAAAAACGAATCAAGGAAATGTTAGCTACTGGAAGAGACATACAGATGAAATATAGTCTGAACCCTCGTCTCCTGGCGTACAACGGAAGATGTCAGCACAAAAAAAAAGCATTGGGGCTTCTGACACAAGGGGTAAGGCCAGTCGCCGAAGACGTGCATCACGCATTACAACCTGATTAATAAACCCAAAACATGATAGTTCTGTAGCAAACAAAAATCACATGGAATAGGGAAGGAGGACCTTAGACTGTATTGCATGTGCGATTCTCTTAAGATGCCCCTTGCTTGGATACATAGCTTCACAGGCACAACAATGGTAGAATGTAATTCCAAGCGTCTTACACACCCCTTCCACTTTGTCTGCAAAACATCAAATACGGCTGTCACCCAAAAACAAAGTGAATATGACACAGCAATAACTTCCATACCATAAGAACATCCATCCTCTGGCAGAATCACAAGTAGAAGTCCTAACTGTTCTTCCTTCCTTCCACAGTTGGTTAATTGATCAATGATCTTTCCATGCAGATCCACCAAAGTCCTTTCTATATCAGTAGGGGCTGCCTGGGCCTCCTTTATTGGTGACGGAGTAAATTCCTATTTTGAAGATAATCAAAGTCAGATGTGTCTTGCATGATTATTAGATTGCCTTATTCAAAGAAAGAATGCAGACTTTACCATTCCGATGGCCACACACGTATCTACAATCCTAGTGACAAAGCGGTGTGACTCTTCTTGACTCAAATATGAAAAATCTGCACATGCCCAGTTTCTGACGATTCCACATTCAACCTTAAAGGGAAGAATTGCAGAGGTCAGAGAATTCTTTCATGAGATATTATGAAGGATAAAGAGTAACATCATCAAGAACCCATTCTTTAAATTATATACTCAAGGATGCTAGCTAACCCATGGGCCAGATATGTCTTTAGGTAGCTCCCATCATGTTTGTCAATGCTTATGGCAAATTTTAGCTTCAGACTTTCTACCCCTGGTTTTGAACAAAATTTTCTGATTCTGTGCGGTTCCCAATTGTTTTAAGTTGTGTTAGAACACTTGTAAATTCACATAACGCATGCAACATTAATATCATTCAAGAGTTAAGACACACAAGCTGTGTAGAGCAGATCTCACCCAAAGCACCATATGATGCATATTTTGATTGAGCATGCATGACATAACACATAAGTTTGATGCAACTTAGAACACCATCAGCAAAATACTTATTCTCATTGCATTATTTGAACAGGAGTAAAAAGGCAAACATTATAATAGACCAAATATATGTGATTCCAGAACAGAGAATCACATTGATTCAACCACAGTATCATAGCACTAATTCAAGTAACAAATTTAGCTTATCTCCGTGTTTTAAAGGCGACAACGCGACCTTGGCAACCTGCGCACACCTTATCGCCTAGGCGACAAGGCGGACCGGTTCCCCAAGGCGAGCTGGGTCCGCCCGGATGCTTAGGCATCACGACGCCTTTGAAACACTGGCTTATCTATAACAATTTCTTGAGTGAGGCTAGAATGAGTAATCAAATCTCTCTTCTTTGTTACTCACACGAAATACTTTATATTGTTTGTTTTGTCACATATCAAGTCTACAATACCATTTAGTTTAAACTTTGAAGCTAGTGAGATGTTGAACTTGACATTACATAGCACCCCCAGGATCCGTCACTGATCATTGGTACAACAGATGCAATAATTAATTGCATTGGTTCTTAAGAAACAAATGCCATGATACTATGCATAAAAATATCCAACGACATGGTAGCGCTTTGGAGAGAGTGATATGACACAGTGCATTGCGATTAGCCTTAGCGTATTCAAAAGTACTTCTTATGAATATGATTTTGTGTCACATAAATGATATATTGAATTAGTAATTGTGAGTCAAAATCTTGTCCTAATGAAAATGTGCCTTATATTACGGTATGGAGAGAGTACATATTTGTCTGACAAAAATTGTCAACAAAAGGTATAATAAAGTTAACAAATCTGAGTATAAAGCTTTTGATACCACACCAAATGTCTAAAACAACTTTCTTTTGTGATTGGAGGTTGTACTGAACAGTAAAAATACCTGCACCACGTCCTCATCCCCAAGGATATCAACTTTCTCCTCACTTGCCTTCTTAATGCGCTTGCGATCCTCTGTAGAGAGAGAGAGAGAGAGAGAGAGAGAGAAATCGTAAACAAGAAGCAACAATCAACTCAAACAGAAAAGCGCAAAACGAATGACACACGAATGAACTAATTAAAAGATGAACGGAGTGGAGTGGAGTTGAGTGAGGCATGAACGAGTAGGGATTGATCTGCTAGCCTTACCAGGGCACAGGAATGCTTCAAAAGAAGGTGGCTCATTCAATTGGAAACAAGTGCTTCCAGCGGACCTGGTATGACCCTCTATTCCGTCATCATCTTCTTCCATCCACTGGGGTTGTTCACATACATCATATTTTCCCATCTGCTTCTGTTTGGATCCTTCAGCCACTATCAATTTCTCGTAAAAACAGTCAGACTCTTCTGAGGAATCATCCTCCTTGTCATTTTCCATGTCAAGATCTAAACAAATATCATCTTCCATCTCATCGTCCGTACTATGGAGTCCTTCCGAGTAAAATGAGTCTGAGTCGGAATCTCTTATATCCATACCCTCAGCAAATAGAACTGAGCCATCATCTTCTCCCATCTCTGACTCGGATTTCTCCTCGGCAAAAATGTGTAACACTGCATTCCCGGGAAGGGCAGCAGCAAGGTCAGAACCCAAGTCCCATGAGGAGGACGACGACGTACCTGGCAAATAAAGTTTTGATGCAGTTTCTTAGTTGAAGCTTTTTTCTTACCAGGTTTTTCCGCACTGATGAATGTTTTGCCCCTCTTCCGCCCAAGGAAATCGAGTATGCCTTGTTAGTTGTTGAACTCTCACTCTCGGTAGTAGCAGAATTCTTACTCTCATCGAGAGAGGATGACACTAGGAGTTGGGGCAATTTTCTGGTTTATTTCTCACACAAACTCACACAAATGCCATGCCAACCCGAAGGGTTGGAAATACATATTTATAGGCTGTAAGCCAGCCAAGCATATGCCAAGATGCTAGTCTAAGATGCTGTCGTAGATGCTAGTCCTAGATGCTAAGATGTTAGTCAAGGGTGCTGTGCTGTCCTTGGGCAGAAAGATCACAAGGACCAGTCAAGGATGTTGTCCTTCACCATGCAGCCACAAGGAGCACAGCTGCAGCCCCACAAAAAAACCACAGAGACTTATCCATCATTCTCCCCCTAAGTCTTGTGCGTCGTCTTGTGGAAAAGTTGAACCATCCCGGTCCTGGAGCAGAGCTCAAGGAACTTGATCCTCTCAAGGGGCTTGGTGAGCAGGTCCGCAAGCTGGTTCTTGGTGTTGATGTAACTCGCCTTGATGCTCCCGTCCTCCAAACAGCCTCGGATGAAGTGGTACCTCACCCGGATGTGCTTACTCCGTTCATGGAAAACGGGGTGCTTTGCTAGGGCCAGAGCGGACTTATTGTCCACCCTGAGCTCCACCGCTCTAGTGTCTCTACCGAGGAGATCACTAAGCGCCGAAGCGAGCGAGCAGGCGCTGAAGTCGAAGAGGTGGAGGCCGCTATGTACTCGGCCTCGTGGTGGGACAGGCCACCACTGCTGCGCTTGACCGACCGCCACCTAACGAGGCACTTGCCGAGGAAGAAGAGGATCCCGCCGTGCTCTTGCCGGTGTCGATGTCGCCGGGCGTGGTCATCGCCGTCATGCCGCATTCGACGGCGTGTGCCGCCCAGGGCACCTAGGGTAGTAGAGGCCGTGGTCGAGAGTCCCATAACGTAGCGGATGATCCTCTTCACAACTTCTTTGGTGCTCCATTGTCGGTCATTGCATGAACCGACTAACGTAGCCGAACGGAGAATGCCAGTCCGGCCGTGTGTGGGCGAGGTAGCGAAGGCTCCCCACAAGACGCCCGATCGCGTGGCGCCCACCTCCTCCGCCGTCTTTGTCGCCATGCGTTCAGCTTGACCTCTCCTCCATCGGAGTGAGAGCTGGGTTGCGCCGGTGAGCCCAAATAGCTCAACGACGCGCTTGGCGTAGGCGGTCTGTCGAAACGTGATCCCGGAGTCATCCTGGTGCACCTCGATCCCCAGGTAGGAGAGAGGTCCCAGGTCACTCATCTGGAAGGTGGCCTTCATCTCTTCCTTGAATGCCGCCACCTCCGCATCCTTGGTGCCGGTGTGATCACCAAGTCGTCGACGAGACACCCACCAAAGAGCATTTCTTCCACCGCCCGTCGGTAGATGGTCACGCCTCGTCGCGGGCTTTGCTCAAGCCCATCCCCTTTAGCGTGGAATCTAGCTTGGCATTCCACGCCCTCGGTGCCTGCCGCAAGCCATAGAGGGCCTTGCGCAGGCGGAGCACCTTGCCCTCCTTGCCGGGGATCGCAAATCCCGGCGGCTGGTGCACGTAGACCTCCTCCTTCAAGTCGCCGTTAAGGAACGCCGACTTGACGTCTATGTGATGAACACGCCACCCTCTCTTGGGCAGCTAAGCGCAGGGAGGAGTCGCGACGGACTCCATCCGTGCCACGGAGAGCAAAGGCGCCGTCGTTCGACTCCTCCCCTCTGCCGCACGAAGCCTCGTGCCACCAAGCGAGCCTTGTGCTTGACAATGGCACCGGCTTCATCCCTCTTCAGCTTGTACACCCACTTAAGGGTGATCGCGCAGTAACCACGAGGAAGGTCAGCAAGCTCCCAGGTGCGGTTCTTCTCAACCGCATCCATCTCCAACTGCATCGCGGCGCGCCATGCCGCGTGTCTCTCGGCCTCTGCAAACAACCGAGGTTCGCCATCGTCACACGCAAGGTGCAACTGCGCCTCCAGGTCGTGAGGCACCGGTCCCGGCACCGGCTGGTCGCCGAGAAGGTTCTCCAGCGTACGGTACCGCAACGGCTCGCCGTCGTGGTACGCGTCGACACGCTCCTCGTCGTGAGAAAGCGGAGTAGCGAACTCAACCGGGCCGTGCTGGACACGAGCTGGTGGTGGGGTAGACGGCCCGGAGTGGTGCCTGTCGGTGTTGGAGTGCGTGGCGTTGCTGGCTGTGGTGGAGCCGGCGAAGAACTCATCGCAGCCGAGGTCCTGGCTGGAGAGCGTGGTGCTATCGGAGTAGCAGGCGCCGGGGTCGGTGGAGGCTCGGGGATCGGGGTAGACGCGCTCGCCGAGAAGAGCTACCTACTCCCCAGCCCCTCGGCGTGGACGTACTCGACGAGTGAAGTCGCCGACGCGTCGGAGCCGAGCCGTCGCCCACCGCTTGTCCCACGCCTATCCTCGCCTTTTCGTCGAACACAACGTCATGCCGTGCGCATACGCCGTGTCTTCGGTCGAGGATGCGGTGAGCCTTCGAGCCCTCCGCGTAGCCGATGAACACTCCCGAGTGCTCTCGCTGCCGAGCTTGCCGATGTGGCTAAGCTCCTTGGCGAGCCAAGACCCGCAAGTGGGAGACCGCCGCTTGCGCCCATGCCAAGCCTCGTCACGACGCGCCCCGCTGCCGAGCGCCTTTGGTAGGCGAAGCGGTTGAGGATGTAGACGGCCGTCACCACCGCCTCTCTCCGTAAAAACAAAAGCCGGCATCCCCTCTCGCTTAGGGAGGGCCCGAGCCATCCCCACAACCGCTCTGGTTGCGCGCTTTCCGACGACGCCGCTTCTGCTGCGGGTCAGACGGCGCGGAGTAGTGGCGCCAATGCCCTCGTCATTAGCGATGACGACGCGAATTCAACCGCCGTGAATTCGCCGCCGTTGTCGGTCTGCAAAGACGCTGCAGCTTCGGCCGCACTCCGCCTCCGCGACGACTGCAGCTACCGATGGCGTCCGCAGCCTCTCCCTTGTTGCCGAGGACCATCACCCACATGTAGCGAGAGAGGTCGACGACGAGCAGCAGGAAGTAGCGTCGTCCTCCCGGTGTGGCTGGTGTCACCGGGCCACACAATACCCCCGTGCACAAGCTCGAGCCTCTCTTTGGCTCGAAAGCTCGCCCGCTGGGGAAAGGGGAGTTGCCTCTGCTTCGTCAACACGCAGACGTCGCAGAGCTGCTCCACATGGTCGAGGCACGGCAGGCCTCGCACCATCTCCGTGGCAATCGAGCCGCCTGTGGCCTCAAAGTGAAGGTGCCCGAAACACTGCGGCCCTATCGCCACGCCTCGTCGTCCCGACGAGCAATGAGACAGAGGGTTGTGCCACCGCACATTAAGGACGAGAGTCGATTTGGCGCTTCGGATACCTTGGCAAGAAGGCGGCGACGATGATCCCAAATCCTCATGACTCCGTCCTCAACCACCACGCTGAACCGTTCTCATCCACCGTCCCCAAGTCGATGATGGAGTTCCTCAACGCGGGATGTAGTAGACTTCGGTGAGCGGCCGGTGCTCACCGTGACCGCGGCGGTGAAGATGACGGAGCCGACGCCTGATCTCCACGCCGAGGCATCCCCAAACTTGACGGAGCCTCGGACGCTAGAGTCAAGCTCGGTGAAGAACTCCCGTCGACCGGTCATATGATGGGTGGCGCCGGTGTCAAGGCACCACCTGCCGGTCTTATCGCTGCTTGAGCCGCCGCCGAGGAGGGCGTGTGCTTTTGGCTCGTCAAGGTGGAGGAGAGGCGCTGCGGCCGGTGCCGCTGGAGGTAGCTCGATGCTTGCATGTGCCATGAACAGAGCCGGCTCCTCGTCCGCCTGTGCGACTGAAAGGTCCTAATATGGCTAGAGGGGGGGTGAATAGCCTATTTAAAAACTACAAATCAACTAGAGCAATTTTGATTAGTAAGACAAATAGCGAAATGCAAACTTGCTCTAGCTCTACAAGGGTTACAAGCCACCTATCCAACAATTCTAGTTGCAATGATCTATTGGCACACAATCTACTTGACCACTACTCACTAAGTGCTCTCACAAATGCTACACTAAAGAGCTCCACTAGATATGTTTAAAGCACAAGGCAAACTCTCAATTCTAATTACACTAAAGAGCTTGCTATATCTAGTTTGCGGAAATGTAAATGAGTAAGTGAGACGATTATACCGCCGGATCGTGGAGTGAACCAATTACACGATGAATATATAGCCAATCACCGGGAGAATGCAAATGACAAGAGACAACCGATTTTTCTCCCGAGGTTCACGTGCTTGCCAACACGCTAGTCCCCGTTGTGTCGACCAACACTTGGTGGTTCGCCGGCTAAGAGGTGTTTCACAAACCTCATCCACACGATAGGACACCGCAAGAACCGACCCACAAGTGAGGTAACTCAATGACACGAGCAATTTACTAGAGTTACCTTTCGGCACTCCGGGGAAGGTACAACTCCCCTCACAATCACCGGCGCGCCACGAACAATCATCAACTCGTGCCGATCCTTCACCGCTGCTCCAACCGCTCTGGGTGGTGGCAACCACCAAGAGAAACAAGCCATCCCGAAATCAGCATAACACGAATACCAAGTGCCACTAGATGCAATCACTCAAGCAATGCACTTGGATTCTCTCCCAATCTCACAATGATGATGGATCAATGATGGAGATGAGTGGGAGGGCTTTGGCTAAGCTCACAAGGTTGCTATGTCAATGAAAATGTGCAAGAGAGACCTTGAGCCAGCCATGGGGCTATAAATAGAGCCCCCATCAAATAGAGCCGTTGTACCCTTCACTTTGGGCAAAACACGCCTGACCGGACGCTCCGGTCAAACCGACCGGACGCCGCCAGCCCTCGTCCGTCCGGTCACCGATGGACGCCACGCGTCACTAGCTTCAAATGCTGTTCGTCGATTTCAACGGCTCTGGTGCCGACCGGACGCTCGGCAAGAAAAGCGGCCGGGACGGACCAAGACCCAGCATCGTCGCTTTTCAATAAAGCTCCCGAGGCGTATTTCTTGACCGGACGCGTCCGTCCACCTTGACCGGACACAGACCAGCGTCCGTGCTCAACCTCCTCATCAGGTTGCCTGACACCTCGACCGGACGTAGCCTTTTCAGGTCCGGTCATTGAGTGAGTGAAATCAATCGGTCGATGAGACTCGACGCCAAGATCATTTGATTAATCTCCAACTCCATTTCAACTCTAACTTCTTCACCCTTGCTCAAATATGCCAACCACCAAGAATTTTGCATCCGGCGTAATAGAAAATAGACATTTCATTTTTTGTCTTGATTCAGCGCTTTTAGAAAATAAAATGTCTATTTTCTATTACGCTCTGGCGGGATTCATGCAAAAAATCTTGGTGGTTGGGTATATTTGAGCAAGGGTGAAGAAGTTAGAGTTGAAATGGAGCCAAGGGAGGGAGAGGGGACCCAAACCCATCTCAACCACTCGCAAACACCTTGTGCACATGTGTTAGCATATTTTCACAAATATTTTCAAGGGTGTTAGCACTCCACCGGATCCTAAATGCATATGCAATGAGTTAGAGCATCTAGTGGCACTTTGATAACCGCATTTCGATACTGAGTTACACTCCTCTTAATAGTATGGCTATCTATCCTAAATGTGATCACACTCACTAAGTGTCTTGATCACTAAAACAAAATGGCTCCTACATTTTATACCTTTGCCTTGAGCCTTTTGTTTTCTCTTTCTTCTTTTTTCAAGTTCAAGCATTTGATCATCACCATGCTATCACCATTGTCATGATCTTCGTCATTGCTTCATCACTTGGAGTAGTGCTACCTATCTCATAATCATCTTGATAAACTAGGTTAGCACTTAGGGTTTCATCAATTAACCAAAACCAAACTAGAGCTTTTCAATGACGTGGGCACGCGCGTGGTTTGTCGCGCGATCCTTGGCCCAATGGCCAAGGCGCCGCTTGGCGGCGGCGTCGTCTCGTGCCGGCTTGTGCTCGCCGTGCCGTGCCGCTACTGGCGCCTCCACTGGCATCACCACTCTCAAGCCGTCCACGCCCGGCTTTGGCGTCTCTGCGCGCCTTATGTGGCTTGCCACGCATGCGTCACGACCGTTGTCGCGGAAGAAGGCTCCCCTTCTTCCGGTCACCTTAGGCCGGCAAGCCACTTTGCTCCCGAGTGAGAAGGAGCTTCCCGCCAGGTGGTGATGGGCCCAGAGAGAGACAAAATGGCTCATCATTGTCGACGACCTTGAGGCGACCTATCGCCTCCTCGATCGACTTCGTGGAGAGATCTAGCGAGGACTCGATCAAGCGAGCCATCGCTTGTAATTCTCTCGGGGCCGCAATGAAAAAGCTTTTCGACGCTCTCTCCTCGCCGTAGGGTGTCATCGCCCGAACTGCACCATCTTACGCAGCGAGTGTAGAGGCGGAGAGCAAAGTCATCAACGCCCTCACCGGCTTGAAGGCCGAGGTTCTCCCCTCCTTGCGAAGTGCTTGCGGTGTGGACTTGTGGGCGGTTCGATGGCCAGCCGCGCGCCGCCAAGTGCGATGGCGTCCCAAGCCTCCTTGGCGATCCGCTTGTTGGTAAGCGAAGCGCATCTCGGGCGGGGCTGCGGCGATGAGGGCATCCAGAGCCCGTCGATCTAGGTAGTAGTCGGCGTCGCCGTCTTGGCGGACTGCCTCCCACATGTGCCGCTTTGAGCTTTACCCTCATCACCGCAGCCCACTCGGCGTAGTTGGTCTTGGTGAGGGTAGGCCACCCACCGCCGGGACCGACGTCCTCGACAACATTTTGACACAGGAGCCCGTGGTAACCACGGTACCAATCGGGGAGAGAGCCATGTTGCTGTGAAGGTCGTGCTCTCCGTCGACCCGTCGGTACCGATCCGGGGAGAGAGAGCCACGCTGCTTGTGAAGGCCGCGCTCTCCATCGACCCGTCCGCCACCGTTGCCGTGCGCACCTCCTCCAGGAGCGCCGCCGCCGTGCGCGCCTCCATCGAGCGCCACCCGACGCGTCCGCGCTGTCTGGCTGCCGCCCGCGCGCTGTGCGTGGCGTCTTGCTGCTGCCAGAGCGCCACCACCATGCGCGCCTCCTCCGAGTGCCGCCGCACGCGTCCGATCGCGCTGCCGTGCAGGCTGCCGCCACACTGTGGCGCGTGCGCGGCTGCCTTCGCCGCCGCCAGCCGCTCGCGCCTTGCCTCCCTCTCTAGCAGCTCGGCGTCCGCGTCGGCGGTGTCGTCGGCGAAATGGAGCTGCCCGTCTTTGCCGCCGCTGCCTCACTTGCCCGCCCGCCGCCGCAACCAGCGGTCGCCGCCGCCGCTCGCTTTCCCGCTCCCTGCCGCCTCTGCTCTTTGCTTGCCGCTGCCGCGTCACGCCCAGCACGGCGCCGCCGCTTCGCCGCCGTCTTTGCCACCGCTTCGCTCGCGTTCCTGCATGCGGCAAGTTCGGCCTCTCTGCCGACGCCACAGCGTGCTCGAGGCGACGAAGGCCGAGACTCGCCTGCGGACATGACGCGCTACCGGGGAGAGCTGCTGCGTGGGGAGAGGGCTGCCAGACGTTGCGAGGAGGGAAGGAGGAGGAGCGGGGCGGAGAGGAGTTGCCACGCCAACAAATTGGGCTGTTGTGGGGTTGGGAGGAGAGATGAGCAGGAGATGCTCAGGCTACAGGATAGTACGGCTCTGATACCAGTTGTTAGTCGTTGAACTCTTACTCTCGGTAGTAGCAGAATTCTTACTCTCATCGAGAGAGGATGACACTAGGAGTTGAGGTAATTTTCTGGTTTATTTCTCATACAAACTCACACAAATGCCATGCCAACCCGAGGGGTTGGGGATACATATTTATAGGCTGCTAACCAGCCAAGCATATGCCATGCTGTCCTAGATGCTGTCCTAATGCTGTCTTAGATGCTAGTCCTAGATGCTAAGATGCTAGTCAAGGGTGCTGTGCTGTCCTTGGGCAGCAAGACCACAATGACCAGTCAAGGATGTTGTTCTTCACCATGCAGCCACAAGGAGCACAGCAGCAGCCCCACAAAAAAACCACAGAGACTTATCCATCATGCCTGACCATGAGAGTAGGAGCGTTTGTAATGCTGAAGCGAGCTCAAAAGGTAAACAGCATCACTAGGATGTTACGTCAACACAATTAACACATGATAAATATAAGAAATACGAGACCAGAGTGTGGTGGAATTTAGGGCCTGTTCGGGACAGCTCCACCAACTCAATCTGCACCACCACAAATGCATGACAAATTCATATTTAACATGTCTTGTTTCCCAGTCTCCATGACAGCAATGAAATCAAGCCCATGATCTCTAATTGCCTCTGAAATGTACCGGTATTTAGCCAAGTCTGAGAGACCTCTGCTATTCCAGAAGAAACCTTTCATGGAGAAACTCTTTTTCTGTTTTTGTTTCCTTCCTTTCGGGTTTTTTGATCTCTTCAATTAGATTTTGATTTTCTTGCAGTTGCCATGAGATCACAAATTCTTATGTCTAGGTCCGCATCATCAAAATTTACTTCAGACACATCTCTGACCAAGTGTGCGAGTAGAGCAGTTCAGCACCCTCATCATCACTTGTATCCAAGAGATTTAGTTTACTAGAAGAGGCTTTTAAGTCACCTACTGTTTGTGTTTTCTTACTGGATGTGACACTGGTTCTATCGATCTCAATATGTTTTAGAGCATTAATAGACATGTTAACTTTACTACTACTGTTTCCCAAATTGAAATCCAAATTACTTAAATTTGTAACACAGATATCATTGGGTAGAGTAGCAAAAGAGGTAAAAGAAATTGTGTCTAACATACCAGTATCAGTATGTTTGACTTCAGAAGTCAAAGGCGATTGTGGCGTAGCCCTATGGTCAGCCACCGTATTTTTCTCAAGTGGTTTTTCCAAGTTCTGTATAGCAGCCCGTTTCATCGCTTTCTGCAAAGTATCCTCATCTGCAACAGTAATACCATCCCCAGACTGAACGTTAGTTCGCGTGCTGAGACGAAGGTAAACTGAATTATCATAAATCTCCTTTGCCAAATTAGAATCATTACCAGATAATATACTCGGAGTAGTAGGAGCAGCGTTGTTCATTTCTGTTGGCAGCACATGTGGGCTGCATGTACTGCTTTCAGTCCGCAACAATTTTGGTGAAGCAGGCTCAATAAAATGCTGCTCGCTAGTCCGCAGGTCCTCATCAACTACAACGGGTTGGTGCAGTTCAACATCAGGTGAAGGCTGTAGCTGCAGTTCAGCATTCCTGGTAGAAGTGTTAGGAGGCAAGCTGTCCTTCAGTTGATTCGGCATCAAGCTAATTGCCCCACCACCAGAGTGCATTAAAACTTGAGCTAATTTTTGCTGCGCCATCATCAACCGCCTAGTTTCAGCCCCTGGCGACGGTGGAGTCACCAGAATAGGTAATGAACAGGTAACCTGAGGAGACAAAAATGGAGGGTGGTTGCTTCCCGAAGGCATCATTGCAGCTGTTTGCATTGGCACTGGTTCATCCTCCTTCTGTCCAGATGTCGATGGATTTGAAACCTCTTCTTCTGCTTCTTGTGGCCGGTTCTGTATTAGGTCCTCCTCCCATATCCCTGTCTTTCTCTGTCCCATCACCATCCCGATCCTTAGGATCATCATGAGCAGGAGGTGGAAAGGCTGGCACAAAATCACTACCCTCGGTGGAGAAAGTAACATTGTAGCCCTCCTTCCCAAAAACCACATCTGTTATAAGGAGCAAAAGCTCTCTGTTCATCATACCCACTAAGATACGAATGATGCCTTTTCGCCGGTATGTCAGCATATCTACCTCAAAAGTGGTTCCAATGACTGATCCAAGAGCCCAAAAAACCAAATAATGTCTCCAAGTGTGAGGCACACCTGTGACATGCACCCAAACCTCGTCCAATTGGTAAGCAGGAAGTACGTCACCATCGTTCTTCCAATCTGAAATCATAAGAGTGACTCTATGGTTCTTCAAGCGGTAATCAACATCCACCATCCTCTGGAGCTCCTCAACGGAAGGAAAGGCCACTATGAAAGCATCTTGGCCGTGCGGTAATGCTTCCCAATTCCAGTTCGATCTGTTGAGCTTAGCAAGTTGAGCTTGTACAGTCTCTGATGTCAAAGTGCCCCCAGTCACCTTGACCAGCCCTGTTGGGTTAGGATCTGACGTTTCCAGCTTGAGATCAAGGTCAGGGATGCGAAAGAAACCTAATTCATTTTTTCCAAATCCAAACATTGATGCGTCTGGCTTTGGGAGTTTGAGAATTGGGCATTTTGATGATAAGTGAGCATTCTTCTTGTTGCATATAATGCAATCAAGTATGGCTTTACACATGTCGGCCGTGTGCCCATTGCACTTGCACCTAAAACAATGAGGTGGTTTCGCTTTCTTCCCCTTAGATGTATCTGGCTCTGCTGCTGGCACCAGCTGCTGGTTGACAGGTTTTTTTGCGCCCACGGGAGCATCAGAATTACCCCTGTGTTTTGCATCAACAGACTGGGAGCACTGCTGATTCTGTTCATGGTGGAAGGCCTGATGCTGTTCACGGTGGAAGGAGTGATGTTGCTCATCTCCTCTCTCAAATCCTGCTAGTGGAACACCGCGTGAGTTCCATGTCCGCGATTAACTGTGCGTTCAAACCTCGGGCGATAGCAGGTGTTACCTCGGCCATGGCGCCCACGGGGTGCTGGTGCTTCACGATAGGATGGATGTCTCTGTTCTTCACGATCAGCCGACCGATCACGTCTGTTGGGCGGTGCGCGAAGTGGCTGCTGCAGACGGCGTATGACACAGGGGTAATGACTTTCGGCGGAGACGAAGTTGAATGACGGGGCGGCCGATGTACGGCCGGGTTTAGGGTTTACGAGATCGATTCTAGATCGACCGTATCCCTTGGCCTGCTGTATCAGGTCCGTCTGAGCAACCATGGCCCACATCTGTAACAGCGGAATTTTGTATGGTCGCGTCCTCCCGCGTCGACGGCGCAAGGACGGGCTCCGCCCCAAGTCCCCAACCAGAGGTGGTCACTCCCGCACCCCGTCCGCTCGAGGACCCCAGGTCCCCCGCCGCCTCCGCCTCCGCCTCCAACCGGATCCTCGTCGCAGCGCCCAGCACTGCCGCTGCCCGGCCTTCGCCCGCGTAGATCAAGCTCTGGGCTGCAACTGAGCCATCCGTGCCCTCGCCAGCGAGCGCGGCAGGGAGTGCAGCACGGCACGGCCGGGCGCCGAGCAAGCCACCACGGCCACGCACCGAGCAAGCTCCTCGCCGCCGCGTTAGGAGAGCTCCACCCCTTCCGCTTCAAGCCGCCACGGCCGCACGCCAGCCACCACACACGGCGGAGGGAAAGGCGGGACGAAGGTGAGAGGAAGGGGATGACTGTGGGGCCCGCATGTCATTGAGGGGGATAGAAGGCAGTCAGATGGATATTTTGGGCTATATAAAAAAAACGACGGTGTGTAGGTGGGTCCAGTGTTGTTTCGAGCTTAGAAAATGTCATGAATCGGATACGACAAACAGTTATAATTGCAAGTTTTCAATAGGCGAGAATAATGGCATGAATATGGAAGAGAGGAAGTCTCCGTCGTCCTCATCGATCTCCTCGGCATGGATATCGACATACCTAGCTAATGGAGAACCATCGGAAGCCGAGCAAGGTGGATGGGGGTAGTGGCGGATCTAGATAAAAATCTAGGGGGACTTAAGTTTACACGGAGACAAAAATATCAAGCTTAGCTTAACGCTCCAGCATCGTATTTAACCTCAGCTCAACGCTCAAGCTCCTCCTTTCCATTCTCCAATGACAGAAAAATTTAGGGGGTTGAGGGGGGCCTCCACAAGCTCAGCCACGCTAGGGGCTCGAGCCCCCCCAATCCCCCTGGCAGATCCGCCGCTGGATGGAGGCGAGGTGTGGCAGAATCCTCTAATCTAATGTCTCTTAGGAGTACTCGTCTTCCATTAGACACTAAGTACCCAAAGAAGGATATTAAATTACGCGGTTTCATCGAGCACACCCTAGGGGGTTACCTGAAAATCCATATTTTTTCTATCAGGATCACAAATGAGAGAATAAAGCTTACATTATTATTAATCATTTCTTACATCACTTTCCATGTAACATCAGAGTATAATATTTATGGTTTATAATAGCGGAATATGATCATGTTATCAGAGTTATGAACAATTTAATTTAACAGCGGAATATAAACATGTGATCAGAGTTACAGCGGAAATAAATATCTATTCATTAATGAGGAAACATTAATATATAAACTATGACATCAGATTATAGAACTTCTGTTTATAAAACATTTGGTAAGAGTTATAAATAAAAAACTATGATCGTAGAGCAAAGGAATCCCCACTGAGCCCACCAGGAGGAATCCACACACAAGAGTCAGCTTTAGCATCCGCTTGTCACCTGTAAAAGGAGGAAATAAAACCCTGAGTACTCAATTGTACTCAGCAAGACTTACCCGACAGGAGAAAAGAAAAGACTCTAAGGATATGCAAGACTATCTGGCTTGTGGGTTTATTTCATCTGCAGGAGCATTATTAAACGTGCGTCCTTATATTCAATTTTATTAGCAGTCAACATTGGTTCATTAACTAACCATTCTATGTAAGCACATGTGCTACTTTCAAGCAAATGGTAAGCAATCAAAATCATTTTACCATCTTTCATCTTTCAGTTCTTACTACGGTGCCAGATTATAGACAAGTCATACCGGATCGTCGGCGATTCGTGAATCAATGTACCCAGCTGGGTACCCCAAAACACACGCCCCACTTATACCTCAGGCACAAGCAGGGCCAACCCACTACCCTCCTGTCACGGGGTCCAAGTCCCCGTCCAAACTTGGACTCCAAGCCCCCGCCCCTGAGTCCTGGACTCAGTGCGGTGTTTGGACCTCCACCCAAAAACCACCCTGAAAGTCGGTCCAAAAAGAGCCAAAACCCATGACAAGAGAGTAACAAGTCTTTCCGTGCCCATACACAAGTACGTGTTCAGGATAATAAGTCTGTGACTTGCCTAGAATCCAATGCAACGACCGATCCTTAACCGACACAGACAGGGAAAACAGTGTAACCAAGCTATGCCCCGTTGGTCGCAGGACACAACCTCTTACACCTGCCAATACTCAAACCATATCCCTGCCCGATCTCTATTTATCATTCATATATATATATTCCAAGTGATAATAATATAGTAACAACAATAATATATTTCCTATCTCTCGCGAGTGACAGGCAATCACTCGACTTCTACCGGAGTCCTGTAGCATAGCAATCTACACGATCCTATCATATTAGTATGACTCATGGGATAAATATATATATATATATATATGCAAGTGAGTTTCATTCAACTCCTTAAAACTTAATGCACAAATATAATATAAAGTGCGGAAAAGTAGGGGTTATGCACCGAGGCTTGTCTGGGTAAGATTTAATCAGAAGTTAGTATTCCATCTTGGTGACACGATCTCCAAAAGTACCATCTCACCAGCAACTTCCGATGACCCCGCGATCCATCGTCGTCCCTATTATGATATGTGTGGATGCAATGCAGAGACGTAATTAATCAATTGCAACCGTAACTCGTAAAATACGATTTACGCCTCTCAAGCTAACGAGTTAGTTTTAACGACGACCGTACTTAAACTACGTATCCATGTTATTGAATAAGACGTTACTCCCCAACAATTGTTTTAGTCATGAAATCTCAAGGCATTTCTTTATCTATTTTATTGATTTAATATATATCCAAACTATGGCTCAATAGTTAACCTAGTAAACTAATTATTCTAGAGCTATAAAAATTACAGTGAGTAACTAATATTATTAGGAGTTTACTGTAAAATTTTCAGAGTCAACACTATCATCATTTTACCACAAAAATTCCTACAAGTTTACATTTTCATAATATTAAGCATTCTAAATCAATTAGAGCAACCCTATAAACATCTTAAAACTAGGTGAACAAATTATACTAACAAATAGATCCTGATTTTAGGAACCTAAGAAAATTAGTTTCATAATTTTTGAATTCCTATACTATTTTATATTGATTTTACAAGTTAAATAGAAACCTATATTAGAAAAACATTTAGAAAATGGAAAGAGCCGGCGGCAACCCCTTTTGGCCCAGCAGCCCCTACGGCCCGCACGGAATGGCTGCACGCGCAGCGGGTCGGCCCAGCATCGGCCCACAGCGAGTAGCCCACGCATGTGCCTGTGTTTTTGCAAAAGAGCCCCGGTCTAACTATTTATTACGCGGCACAATGCGCACTATTGCAACAGAGACATACTTCACACTGAGCACCCCAAAAAACGTCACCTTCGCAAAGACAAAGCCCCCGTCATGCCTAGGCGCAGCGGCGTAGCTCCGGCCAACATGTCACACTCGTGATGGCAGAAAGCACGGTGCGTCGAGCAAGGGAGCAAGCCGGCTAGCACCGTAGAGCCGATATGAAACCCAGGCGACGATTGGGAGCTAGGTGGTGACTCCTGGTGCGCTATCCACGCCAGTGAACAACACCCATGGCGGCGCTCCTGTTCCGATGGTTCTACGGTCTAGAGAGGCGATAGGGGTGGCGGCAAAGGAAAAGGGGCTTACCACGAAACCAGCCGCATAATCGGTAGCAACGGAGAAGACCCGAGGAACCCTGGCCATGTACGCCTGCACTGGACGGCGGCGCCCAAGCATGGCAAGACCACGTCAGGTCCCTACTCGCGCCGTCCCTGACCAAACCGAGGTGAGCAACAGCACGAGGGGGCCAAGGCGAACACAAAGGGGTGACTAGTTGGACCTCAACCAAGGGATAGGGCCTCATCCCCAATCGTGCTTTGCTCCGACAGCGAGCTAACTGGCGGCGACGGAACTCAGAAATTGGCCATCGCTAAAGCATGACTGTGGCTAAATGTGGGTCGGGCAGTTGGCCAGCTCCATGATCTAGCTACTGATGGGAAGAATTGACCCGAGATGGCCCATGTGTTGTGAATTTGAACAACGCCCGTCGACAGCAGCACGAGGGCGCGACAGGGCATAGCGGGCAGTAGTGCATGACACAGGGCGCGATTCGACTCGTTGTGGTGTGAGGGCGACAAGGCGGCTATGCTACGGGACAACAAATATGGTAGCTACTCGACGGTTATGTAGTTCGCACGGTGGGGAAGAAGCCACGTCGCCCTGACGGCGGCCTCGCATGTGGTAAATTAAACGCGCAAAGCAAGAATAAGAAGAACAATGAAGAAGATGACTGACACGCACGCACGGCATAGGCGCGGGCATGGCATAGCACTACAAGGCGGTGGCAGCGACGACGACGGCCCATGGCGTAGGCCTATATCTCCCATGCGTCGTTTACCCCGTGGCCTCACGCGTAAACAGAGAGCGCACATGGTGCGGTGATCACGCTCACGGAGAATCGACGCGTCAGCCCCCTCCTCACTTAGAGTGAGCCAACACAAAAAAATGACGAGCATAGATTTTAAAGCTAAGCGAAAACGGCTAATTACTTTGCCTAAAGTGCGACCACTCAAATTTGTCAATAGTTCTTGCTACCCGGTTCCTAACAAGACACTCATTATGCTCAAAGAGTAACTAGAGAAAAAGATACGAGACGGCCAAGACGAGTTCGTCGCGCAGTGCGCCAGTTCAAGAACAAAGCACCGAATGTGGTTCTTCGTGTGTTCTAAGGAGTTTCGAGCAATTCTTGAGGTAACCCCGCTACATCAGACCATCCTACAAACCACTCCATGCCAAAGTACTCACCATGATGCAACTAACGGTATAAGAATATAAAGCTAGTGTTTAAGAAATTTAGCTAGAATTTAAATGCTAACACATCATTGTCTATCGTCATTGTCGGGGATCTAATACTGGAATACCCAATGAGGTAGAGTTGATAAGCACCAACGACATTCCCAATCGAACAGGAGCGCAACGACTCCGCCTCATCCGACCCCCGAGGGCCAGACTCCGCCTCGTCCGACCCCCGAGGGCCAGACTCCTCCTCGCCTAGCCCCCAAGGGCCAGACTCTGCCTCGTTCGACCCCCAAGGGCCAGACTCCGCCTCGTCCGACCCTCGAGGGCCAGACTCTGCCTCGCCCGGCCCCCGAGGGCCAGACTCCACCTCGTCCGGCCAACAAGGGCTGAGCACCGCCTCACCTGATGCCCTCACCCTGCCCCTTCATGATGGCAGGAACAGGGTAAGACAGGACATTAGAGTCAAACCATGGAAGCAAGGACCATGCCCTGCACTACTGACAAGTACCATCGAAGTACAACGGGACGAGCGCTTTGGGCCCTACCGGACATGACAGAGCCTGAGTAGTACTGTAGGCGCCTGGTTTTACGGCCTACAGTATTATGGGCGCCGCCTTCAACCCTTGAGCACAGAGCCTGACACAAACACCGCAATAGGACTCACGTCCTCGATGCTGACAAGCGTGCGGGTGCCACATCGTTCGCCCCCACAGTATCGCAGGCCGGCACTCCTGCCCGACATGCCACCCGCAGAGGTGGGACGGGACGTGACCACTTGCAGAACATAGCATCATCAGCACACAAGTACCCGGCGAACGTGCCAACCTCTGACACCAGCTGGCCGTGTCTGAAGCTGGCTTGGAGGAAAAGGAAGACCCGAGCCCTTCGAATGACCTTCTATACCCTTGGTATTTTCCTCTTTTCACCCATCTGTAACCCCTGCTCCCCCCTTCGTCTATAAAAGGGAGGATAGGGCTCCCTATGAAAGGGGGACCGAACAAATCGACTTTCAATGGACAACTCACATACAGACGAGCTCATAGAGCATTCAGTTCCACACACACAGCCAAGTCGCCGCTAGGCCCTTGGCATCCTTTCGACCCCTCCATCAGAGACTTGGGACCCGTCCCTCTCTCGACCGTTTGTACCCCCTACTACGAACCGTATTCGGTGCTAATAATACAAGCAGCAACAACAAACTAGACGTAGGGACATTCGGCCCGAACCAGTATAAACCTTGTGTCCTTTAGCACACCATTCGGGCCTAACGTGCATGAATTATAAATTCACTCGCCGGTGTTTGTTCGAAACACCGACAGTTGGTGTGCTAGGTAGGGGCCTTTGCACGTTCCAAACCAGGCCACGGATGGCTAACCACGACGTCAGCTGGGTCCTAGGCGCACACATGCGCTTCGAGAGCCTAGATTTTGTCATTACGGTGGGAGGAGAGTTGGTACGAGCGAACACCGCCATCCGGTCTCTCCCCTCCATCGCCCTCGACCACAAGCAGCTTGGGCGCCAGCTCGGTGTCTCCCTAGGACCCCAGCAGTCCAGGAAGAACCAGCCTCGCCTTGCCCCTTCCAGTCGACAACGACGTGGCACGACCTTCCGAAAAGAACCACCTCTCTCCGGTGCGCCACGTGCGGAGCGCCCCGACAGTGTTTCCGTACGATCTCCGCAACGCCGCAGCGACCGCTTGCCACCTCATGGCACTACGCATGGTCCAAACTCCCATGAACAATGTGTCCGTGGGGGTAATTGAACATGATGCGGAGTCCCTCCACAAACTCCTCATCGAGGAGCTAGAATCATCCTCTAGCTCTGGCTCCAGCATGGGGAGCCATCACCCCTCCCAGGATTGCTTCATGCTGGACACCTCCGAGGGACATGTCGAAAGCGTCTCTGAGGGGGACACCACCCCAACGGCCAACCCTAATGTGAGGAACGAAGGGAAGGTGGCGGCCCCATCCCATGTAAGGACAGAGCAGCTGAGAGCATGAAAGCTGGAGATCGATGATGCTGGACAACAACTCGTTCGGGAATACCAGAGAATCGATGAGGAGATCAAGCGTCGCGGGGACGGTGGGCACGCACGCGCCACGGCCCGTGATGTGTACCGGAGGATCCTCACCGGCGACGGAGCCCTCCCTCACTTCGCCCAAGCAAGCCAGAACATCACCGCCGCAATGGCCTTGTTTCATGGCCTTCCAGAGGCCACGACGTCTGAAGATCGCTGGGCCCACCGAGAAATCCGCACGTTGCTCGAACGTGCGGCGGTGCAATAGGCGGAGAGCTCGTTGTCTCGGCGATGCGAGGTCGACACTAGCCAGCGCACGCCCTCGGTGCGTCCCGCCAAGGACGTGTCGATACACCAGACACCGCCAGGCGGCATACAGCGTACCCCTGTTCTAGTGCACCAACGTCTCGGCTGCAACCACGACGCACGCAACACCATCGATGCCCGCAGACGCGCCTACAATGATTCAGGAGAAGGAGCCAGACACGGCTACCACCTTCGGCGTGGCGGACGCTACGACAGCGGCGAGGACCGGAGCCCGAGCCTTAGCCTGCCAGGCCCCCAGGCCTTCGGTCGGAACATCCTCAACGCTGCTTTCCCATCAAGGTACCAACCACCTATTAATATCCCTAAATATTCTAGAGAAACTGTGGAAGAATCTCCTAAATTATAGGGCCCACATGCACCTGTCACTGTCCAACGACCTTTGACATCTATGCATATTTTCCCGATAACTTAAGAAGACTGTCGGGTGTCCTCGGGGAACCCCAAATCATCCATGATTTCCGAGCAGGATCACATTACAGAGTCATTGCAGTATTACAACAGTTTATTCAAATAGATACATCAGAGTAAAAGTAGCGGAAGACTTACAATAACATAGTTTACAAACCATTTGTTTCAAACCATACAACTAAGTTCGATAATAAAACAAACCAAAGTAGTGGAGTGGCATTATAATATATTACAAAACACACAACAAAAGCTGCCCTGCCCAAGGGCCACACATTTAATTATCGTCATCGCACTGAACAATAGTCATGCAACACGATCCAAAACAGATCTGCTCATGAGCCTCACCTGCAACAAGGGTCAACGAACCCTGAGTACAAAAGTACTCAACAAGACTTAACCGAAATAAGAATTTGAAAGAACACAGGAATGCAGGCTCATGGGATTCAAGGTATGGCTTTAGCAATAATCAAGGTTCTTTTGCGTAAAAGCATTTTAACAAAATTCTTTATATCAACGTTTAAAACTTCATAAAGATCATATACAAAGCTGACACGATCCGTATTGAGATCATGAAACTTCGTAACCAACACCTTCTCAAACCATACTCAAGTTCCAGTTATTAATACTACGATGATGAACAGTGAGTTGAGTCTCCATAATCGAGGAGCAACGACGATTCGAACCGATTATAACCCAGCTGGGAATTCCAGACCACACGACATATGTAGGTCCGCGACTTACATATACCAACCTACCCTCGGATCCTCTAAAATAAGAACGGGTCCGCGCCACCCGAGAATATAGTACTCCACCAATCCAGCCCATTGCCACGTGGGTACACGCTATTCCCGCCATCTCTCCACTCCTAGTGCGCGAGTAGCCATTCTCATAATAGAATAACCAAGTTAAGGCTTACCAAAGTATGTGGTTAGTACTACAAAGTCTCACCTCATGCAATTCAACAACGGACGGACCTTAATCGACATAGATGGAAAGAACCTGCTCACAAGACCTCCATGTCTTGTGGCTCACACACACCGAGTCCGCCCGGTCTAGATTTATTACTCCACATTCCCATATCACATGTTAACATAATTAACCAAAGCTCCATTTAAAACTTGCAGATGATAGGTAATCACCCGACTTTCACCGTTCTAAGCATAGCTAAGCAAAACTGGCATATACGAATTTAAAATTGGTAATATGGTAAATATGGAATAACAAGGTTGGTAAGGTACCAATTTGGTTTTCACTTGACTCCTAATCACTTAATGCAATAAAAAGAAGCAAAAGCGAAATCAATTTGTAAAATACAAGGTAGGGTTGTATGCATCCAGGGCTTGCCTTCGTTGACGGAAAAATTCGGGTCCGGAGTCGCTCCACCGATATCAACTCCAATCTCCATAGATGGATCAACCTCCTCAACTACTTGATTAACTACCACGTGCTCACCTTCGTTCACTACACGTAGTAACAATGCCATGTTTAACATGATGCGGATACAAAATATGATGCTCGATGATGGATACAAAATTTAACACTTGAATACAATTTTCCTTCGCGGTACAGTTACAAGTTAAACCAACTAAACCATTTTCGCAACACTCACAACAATTGCCAAGGATCATTACCAACTAATGACCCAAGGACATCACTTAATCAAAAACTCAAACAAAACCTAAATCACTAAAGCTTTTATGAATTAATTAATTAATTAATAATTATGAAATAAATCAACTTATTCCAATTGATCTCAAAATTTTCGTATATGTTCATCACATGATAACTAAGTGACAAAACAATTTTCATAATTTTTGGATACACAAATAAGTCTAGAAAAATCCTGGAAACTCATTTATTAATTAATTGAGTAATTTTTATCACATTCAAAAAGTACTGAAAATCAACATTTCATATTTTTTCCTAAATAATACACATCACAGAGAAGGCACACAAAACTATTCATAATTTTTGGAGCTCTAAATAAATCTACACAAAAATAACAAAAACAGACACTATTCATTTAAATCTGAAAAACAGAAAATTCATTTTGAACGCTGAGTCACTGACAACCGGGTCCCACTTGTCATCTTCAACCTCCGACATTGACCACGGCAGCGACGGCTCTGACCGGCGATTCCTCGCCGACGATGAGTTCAACGGCGACGACCAAGGTACTAAAATGATCACCAAGACTAGGCGCATCGATTGATTCTCTATCTGTACTGATTACGGCCCTATACTAGCTCGATGGCGGCCATGGCGGACACGACAGTGGCTGCGCTATGCCGGCGATAGGAGCTCGGTAACGATGAAACAAACAAGTCGGGTAGAACCAGGAGCTCACCCCGAACACACTGGAGTCGCTAGCCGAGCCTGAGAAGCAACGGAGAGGCGGTTCGACGGTCACAGCGATCACGACAAAGCAAATTTCGACGACGGCGATGCTCCGGACGACTACGGTGGAGGAAATGGTCAATCAACTAGGCACAAAGCACCACGGCATCGAGGCGAAGCTGAAGCAAGAGTCGGAAATAGCAGAGGCTCACCGTAACGCGCTGGCCACGGCGACGCGCACACCACGGTGGTGCTGCCGGCCGCGAGGAAGAAACCGATGAATGGCGAGTTCACGGCGAAATCAAGCGACTAGAGCTAGTTGGCTGGGTGCGCAAGGAACTAGCGGAGCTGGGACACGCATAGCTGCGACGGCGCAGACGCTGGTTCGATGGCAAGGGCTCAACGGAGAATGGCGGTGGCGGCGGGAGAAAACAGAGCAAGAGAAAAGAATGACAACGACGGCGCCTCGGTCCAAATAACACAGCTCAGAAGCTTAAGGAAGCTACGCTGTGGCCTTCACCGCGCCAGCGCGACGCCAAAAACGGCCACGACCGTGCCTGGAAGCAAACCGAAGATCACCGGCGATGAGTTGGCTTCCACGGTTACTGTTCATCGAAATTACAGAATTGCCATCCGCCAAAATTCCCAAATTACTCCCAAATTTTCATAACAACTCAAAAATCTCCAAAAACAAAAGTTGTTCAAAATTAAAAGTTCTACAACTTTTCTTTTGAAACCATACCCAAATTCGGCCTATATTTTGAAATGAACTTTTGAATTTAAAGTGGGGATATTTAAGGAATTTCGCCTTTTTAAATAACTTCAAATTTTACTAAACAACTTGAAAAACTCCAAAAATAAACTTTGTATAACTTGACAAGCTCTACAACTTTGCTTTAAGACTCAACCCCAAAATGTGCTTTGATTTTGAAATGGATTTTCCGGGTCGGATTTAAATATTGAAAATCGGGGTTTTCGGAATTTCAAATCAATACAACGATTTCAAACTTGATTCAAACAATACCAAGCAATACTTATAACATAAATGTAAACTTGTTTTAGTGAATGCATAACAAAATTTGCAACATGACCAATGCCTTGCAATGCATATGATGATATGTCCGGTTTTTAATATTTAAACACCCGAGGTGTTACAGAAACAAACCCCGGCTTTGGCTCGAAGATTACCGGCTTGCCTATCAAGCCGGTGGCGCGAATGATGATGATTTCATTATTCGCAATCTCCCACTATTCTTGGCTGATTCGGCGCGAGCATGGTTGGAGCATCTACCGTCCAACGCCATCCAGAGTTGGGCGGATTTGAGGGAAATCTTTGTGGGAAATTTCCAGGGCACGTACAAGCGCCACGGGAACCCATGGGACCTCAAGAACTACCGCCAAAAGGCCGATGAAACCCTCCATGGGTACATCCGGCGCTTCTCCCGGTAGTGCAACGAGGTCCCTAACGTCACCGACGCTGACGTAATAGGAGCCTTCCTATCCGGGACCACCTGCAGTCTTTGGTTCACAAGCTAGGACGCAAGGGCCCATGGACCACCAAGGAGCTCCTAGACATCGCCACTAGCCACGCCTTAGGCGAGGAAGCGGTCGGGGCGATCTTCAACCATTCCGATGGCAAGGCAAGGTGGGATGAGGGTGCCGGCGAAGGCGCCTCCAACCGTTCTACCAAAAGAAAAATAAGAAGCAACGGCGTGATGACTCACTCGTGGCCGCTACCGACCATAAGGGTGGCCAGAAGCCCGCAGAGGGCACTCCGAACCACTTCGAAAAAATGCTCAAGGGGTCGTGCCCGAACCACGCCTTCCCAGCCAAACATCTGTACAAGGATTGTGGCCTCATGCGCAAATACTTGTCCGGAGGCCTCAACAAGGGGGAGCAGGGGACGGAACCTGTCCCCACCACAGACGACGCCGAGGAGAAGGACGACGCCTTCCCGACGCCGAATGGCACCCTTATGATTTTCGGGGGATCAACGGCCTACGACTCCAAGCGCCGCCAGAAGGCCGCATGCCACGAGGTCTATACGACCGCGCCGGCCACGCCTGCCTTCCTCCGATGGTCGGAGTCCGCCATAACCTTCGACCGGGCCGACCACCCGGACGCCGTCCCACACCTAGGAAGGCATCCGCTGGTAGTCGACCCAATCATCGGCCCAAAGCGACTCACAAAAGTGCTAATGGATGGAGGCAGCGGCCTCAACATCATGTACGCCAAGACACTTGACGTAATGGGCGTCGACCGGTCGAACCTCCGCCCAATCTGAGCGCCTTTTCACGGCGTCGTACCTAGTAAACAGGCCATACCACTAGGGCAGATCGATCTGCCCGTCACCTTTGGGGATCGGTCCAACTATAGGACCGAGACCCTCACCTTTGACGTGGTAGGGTTCCCTGGAACCTTCCACGCCATCCTAGGACGACCATGTTACGCGAAGTTCATGGCCGTTCCAAACTATATCTATCTCAAGCTAAAAATGCCGGGCCCCCACGGGGTCATCACCGTCGACACCTCCTTCCAACATGCCTATGAATGCGAGGTCGAATGCTGCGGCCACACCACGGCAACTGTTGCCTCCGAGGAGCTCATCGCCCTCCGGGAAGAGGTGACCAAAGAAGCACCCGACGCCAAGAAATCGGCCGGGTCTTTCGAATCGGCAGAGGGCTCTAAGGAGGTCCTCATAGACCCCAACAGCTCTGAGGGTAAAACGGTACGCATCGGTACCACGCTCTCCTCCGAATAGGAAAGCGCGCTCGTCGACTTCCTCCACGACAACAAAGACGTTTTTGCTTGGAAACCCTTAGATATGCTAGGCATCCCGAGGGAGGTCACCGAGCATGCCTTGAACATCCACACGGGCTCTAAACCAGTAAGGCAACGCCTGCGCCGCTTTGATGAGAAGAAGCGTAGGACCATCGGCGAAGAGATAGCAAAGCTATCAACCGCCGGGTTCAACAAGGAAGTATACCACCCAGAGTGGTTAGCAAATCCCATCCTTGTGCAGAAGAAGAGCGGGAAATGGAGGATGTGTGTCGATTACACAGGTCTCAACAAAGTGTGCCCAAAGGATCCATTTCCTTTACCATGTATAGACCAAATAGTCGACTCGACCTCGGGGTGCGAAACCCTCTGCTTCCTTGATGCGTACTCTGGATACCATCAAATCGCGATGAAAGAATCCGACTAGCTCACGACGTCTTTCATCACCCCCTTCGGATCGTACTGCTACGTCACAATGCCGTTCGGTCTAAAGAACGCTGGGGCTACGTACCAGTGATGTATGCTCAAATGGTTTGGAGGCCTCATCGGGCGAACCGTTGAGGCCTACGTCGACGACATCGTAGTCAAGACCAAACAGGCCGATCACCTGGTTGCCGATCTTGAGCAAATCTTTGTGAAACTTTGGGCGAACAACATCAAACTCAATCCCGAAAAATATGTTTTCGGGGTCCCGAGGGGCATGTTTCTCGGCTTCATCGTCTTCGAGCACGGCATTGAGGCCAACCCAGAGAAAATCTCGGCCATCGCAAGAATAGGCCCAATTCAGAACGTAAAAGGGGTTCAGCAAATCTCTGGGTGCCTCGCCGCACTCAGTCGATTCGTCTCACGCCTCGGCGAGCGGGGTCTCCCCCTTTACCGGCTTCTGAAGAAAGCCGACCGCTTTGTATGGACGTCTTAGGCTCAGGAGGCCCTCGATGGGGTCAAACGGCTTCTGATGAAGCCCTCGATCCTGGTTCCTCCGAGCGACGACGAACCCCTCCTACTATACGTAGCGACCACCACTCAGGTGGTTAGTGCCACCCTGGTAGTAGAGCGGGAGGAAGAGGGACACTCCCTTAAGGTCCAACATCTAGTATACTTCATTAGCGAGGTACTGTCTGACTCCAAGACCCGTTACTCTCAGATCAAAAAACTCCTATACGCCATCCTCATCACCAAGAGGAAGCTACACCATTACTTCGGGTCACACCCAGTGACCGTCGTAACGTCGTTCCCCCTCGGTGAAGTCATCCATAGCCAGGACGCCACAGGAAGAACCATGAAGTGGGCGCTCGAACTAATGGATCAAGGCATCACATATGCCGCCCGAACAGCAATCAAGTCCTAGGTGCTAGCTGACTTCATCGCGGAATGGACCGAGGTCCAGATGACACCGGCCGTCGTCGATCAAGAGTACTGGACAATGTACTTCAACGGATCACTAATGAAGAAGGGCGCCGGCGCAGGGCTGGTCTTCGTGTCACCCCTCGGGGTCCGCATGAGGTACATGGTTTGTCTCCATTTTCCCTCATCAAATAATGTGGCCGAGTATGAGGCACTCATCAACGACCTACGCATCGCCATCGAGTTGGGCATCTGATGCCTCGACATCCGGGGCGACTCCCAACTGATCATCAACCAAGTGATGAAGGAGTCAAGCTGCCATGATGCCAGAATGGCTGCGTATTGCCAGGAGGTCCGATGGTTGGAGGACAAGTTCGATGGTCTCGAGCTCAACCACATCCCGAGGCGCCTCAACGAGGCGGCCAACGCACTTGCGAAAGCCACGTCTGGCCGAGAGCCGGTGCCGACGGGTGTGTTCGCTAGCGATCAACAAAACCCTCGGTGCACTATGAAAGGTCAGAGCCAGCCGATGATGGCCCTTCCAAGCAGACCCCAGGGGCCAACCCACCAATGGCTCTGTCCAACCCTGAGGTCATGGAGCTTGAAGTGGATCCAACAACGGAGCACGACCCTCTAGATGGCTAGAGAACACTCTACATCAACTACCTCCTCCATGAAGCATTGCCAGCAACCAAGACGGAAGCTCGACGGCTCGCACGTCGTGCCAAGTCCTTTGTTCTTGTAGAGGGCGAACTCTACAAACAAAGCCACACCGGGATCCTCTAGCTTTGCATCCCTAGCGAACAGGGAAAACTACTGCTAAGCACATCCACGGTGGGGTCTGCGGTCACCACGCCTCGCCAAGAACCTTGGTTGGAAACACATTCTGACAAGGCTTCTATTGGCCCACCGTGGTATCCGACGCCAAGCAAATCGTACGCACCTGCGAAGGGTGTCAGTACTACGCTCGGCAAACTCACCTCCGGGCCAGGCACTCCAGATGATTCCCATCATGTGGCCCTTCGCGGTCTGGGGGCTCGACCTAGTTGGGCCATTCAAAAAGGCGCCCGGAGGCTTCACCCACCTACTTGTCACCATAAACAAGTTTACAAAATGGATCGAAGCTCGGCCAATCTCCACAATCAAATCTGAGCAGGTTGTGCTGTTCTTCCTCGACATCATCCATCATTTTGGAGTACCAAACTCCATCATCACAGACAACAACACGTAGTTCACCGGCAGGAAATTCATCTGATTCTGTGATGAACAACACATCCGGATTGATTAGGCGGCCGTCGCGCACCCCTGGATGAACGGGCAGGTCGAGCACGCAAACGGCATGCTCCTGTAGGGCGTCAAGCCTAGGATCTTCAACCGGTTGAACAAGTTCGGTGCATGCTGGGTTGCCGAGCTCCCCACAGTACTCTAGAGCCTGAGAACAACTCCCAGTCGAGCAACCGGCTACACTGCTTTCTTCATGATCTATGGCACCGAGGCCATCCTTCCAACGGACCTCGACTACGAAGCGCCAAGGATCAGGGCATACGATGAATAGGGAGCTAAAGCATCACACCAAGACGCCATGGACCAACTAGACGAAGCCCGCGACATTGCCCTCCTCCATTCGGCCAAGTACCAGTAGGCGCTACGGCGATACCACAGCCGACGGGTGTGGGACCAAGCCTTCAACATTGGAGACCTCGTTCTCCACCTTGTGCAGAGCAACAAGGACCGCCATAAGCTCTCCCCGCCATGGGAAGGACCGTACGTCGTCGTGGAAGTACTCCATCCAGATGCCTACAAGCTGAAAACCATCGACGACAAGGTCTTCACCAACGCCTGGAACATCGATCAGCTATGCTATTTTTACCCTTAAATAAACGTATACTCTTCCTTATCAGTTTGTGTCTTTACAAAACCCCGACCTTTAGTGACGACCGACCCCTGCAAAATCACAAAGGGTCGGACCTCACTCGGGGGCTGATATAAGTAATACAAGTACGTTTACCCTGCAAGAACTTCCTATGTTACATTTGCAAACATTCTCTAATGTTTTCCGGTCTCCTCATAACCAAGTTCTAAGGACCAAGATTTCGGGAACAAATTTTGACAACAACTAGGTAGGACTGCGAGAGACCCACACCCCAGCGGCTGCGACCTCTTTGCTCACTAGCATAGTCAGAATTAATTCACCCGCACTCCTGGTTCCTTACGGCTTGATCCATGGGAAGGATCAGAGGGCACTGAAGCCTTTTCTGCAGGAAGAGGAAGCTGAAAAGCTGTTTGCCACAACAAAGGACAAAAAATTGTTCATTCTTCGCACAAATTCACCACTTACAAAGTGATTCCATCGCAAAAAGGACCAATGTACTCATAAATTGAGAAGACTATTTACTCGGGGGCTCCCCCACAAAACTCACCCAATTACAGTTTCTCCCTAGTTTTATTACAAGTACTATGGCGGCCGCCGCGCCAAGCTCTCCATCAGCAACGACCTGGCAGTACACGGGCTAGTTCGTCTACTGCGACCGCCGCGCCACGCTCTCCATCGGCGACGTCCCGCTGATCCGCAGGACCCCCGAGGGTGCCATCATCTGCAACGTCGAGCACCACGCTGGCGACTGTGGTACCCCTTCACCGAGGCACCCAGGGACTACGCCATCATCATCAGCCACAACCGTGACAATGGCATCTGGATGGGGGACGACCACCGCCAAAGGAAAGCCGCCAAGAACGACGGCGAGGCCGACGACGCTTGGCACCTTCCGGTGTCCCTCCTCCTTCGATGACGGCGACCCCTTCTCGGCAAAGACAACCCGCACCATCTCATCTATGTTGAAAGACCTCCAACTCGACATCACACTCTAGATTCACGAACGAATCAGTGAGTTTATCTCTCTAGCATTACCCTTCCTCACTCAGGAACCGCCGCAACGGACGAACGCGTTCGGTGGAAAGAAAGAAGAAGAAGAGGTAACTGCTCAGAGGCAGGCTAAAAGAGATGGGACTAGAGCTCCCCTCCCCTCCCTATTTAAAGAGGAGGCGCTGCAGCTAAGGAAAGACGAAAGGTTGGGACAAAAAACTCTCTCCCTTCTCCTACTTAATGCAGATATGAAATCGATGCTGATGGAAAGCCGAGGGGACGTGCCTGGATTGATGGGACGTGCCCCTATCAAACAAGATGTTGCATGGGCAGGGTCCACCACTACCACGTGCCGGACGCGACAATTAAAGCGCGCACACGCAGGCAACCCCCCGCTTCCCCAGGCAGGACAACGGAACGATCCGACGACAGAACCCTTCCCCAGGGGGGCCCAACGAGCCGCCTAGGTCGAACGAACGGCCCAGGCAAAATGATGAGCCAACGGCTGCTAAAAGATAAACATCTCCGGTTTCTCGCTTTCACATTAAAATTCAGTTTTGAGCTCCCGACCCCAGCATCAGCAGGGATACGGATGTCGCTCGGGGGTTGCCGAGGGTGTCTACCAGTCTAGACATCCTCTGCACCCAACCCCTTCATATGTTTAAGGCCGAGGGCATGGTATGCGGGCATAGAACTTTGAGTAAAACTAAGTGAGCCGGCAGACCCTACGCCCCGATGGCTACGGTGTTTTTGTTCGCCTGAGCAAATCGAACTCACAGTCCCCCGCTTCCCCAACCTCGGCATCCACCTTCTCGAGAAGGGCTCGGAGGGGCCCACCTACAGAATCCCCCCTAGGGAGAAGCTGTTAGATCGCCCAAGTCAATCGAATGACCCGGATCACCACCAAGATGTAGAATCAAAAAATACTCTTGCAGGTCGCACCAGCCCCATCACGAGATATTAGGCTTGAACCCCGCGTGAACACGTTTGGTAGGAGCTTTTCGTCGCTCATACCACTAAGGTAACATTACCAACCCCACCTTCATTTCGATTAAAATTGCACATTCAAAACATTGCATATGCGAATCACTACATCCCAATGCTTCGTGTCGCATCACGAAACGGCAGTCGCCTCATTCAATATGAGCCGCAACAGATCGAGGTTTGAAGGCCGGCCCGCAAAGGGCTCGAGGCTGCCTCATGTCAAACAAAGCCAGGGAGAAACAACTAAGACGAGCCCTAGCGGCCCTGCCCGACCCCGTTCAAAAGCGGACTAGGACATCTCGACCTTTTCTCGTTCGATTCTAACCCCGAGCCAAACCCACAGAATCTCCACCGAGGAGAGGCCAGCGGGCCACTTGAGTCTATCGAACGGCTTAGGCATCTGCTGGGAGGCGGGTTAAGAAGTTGTGGAGTGCCACCTGAGGGCTCTGCCGACCCCGTCAGCAAATGACGGACCCAGATTCCACACGAACGTACCCGCTAGCGAGCTCATTGAGCGCAACACTCAAGCCGTCGAGGCAAGTATTGTCTGCTCAGCCCCTCCGATTGCGAAAGTCGAGGATGGGGTAACATGCGAAATATGGCCAAGCCCTATCAGACCCTAACAGGGCTCGGGGGCTCGAGCCACTTGATCCAAAGACAGAGGTTCAAAGGGGTACGGGCTAATACAAGCGCAAGCTTGCTCCTCTCGCTCAGATCTCCAGTAAGACCCGACCCCCGCAACTGCAAGGGGACGGATCTCACTCAGGGGCTGGTAAAGGTATGGCTACCTCCCTTCCCCCTTTTTCGAAAACAAACATTACATCAGACAAAGGGAAGAAGGTGAGATCAAACAGAAACAAAATTACGAAGCAAAACCACAAAACTACTTCCAAACACGAAAGTACCGACACTTGTTCACATATTACATATAAAGTGTTTATCAAATTTATTCGACTAACTACTTCCACGGAGGAAGAACTAGTTCTTTCAAACTGTCCGCCAGGTTTTTCGCAAGAGGGCCACCGCCTTCTCAATCGCGTCCAACTCAGCATCCTCATAAGTAGGCGGGAAGCCTTTGCTCAT